>OY294067.1:23448275-24648275 GCA_958510875.1 Endomychus coccineus
TAAAGGAGATTTAGTAGCGAACCCATGTCTTTACAAACAATTCTAAGCAGTCGAATTTGTGAGTTTATCTCCAATAGAGTTCACAACTTCGATCACCTATTAAGCACATCATCTAAATCGAAAAGTCCTGGGGGGTCGCCAGAATTTTTTCACTGGCAAATTCACACTAGAATTACAATTTGTGAAACAATAGAATAATAACGTAGTAGTTCTTATAATGCGACTGGCATGAAGTGCTCTGGAGCACTACCTGCCGCAGATTCATGATGAGATTCATATATTCTTTGAAATTCAATGTCCGTCGAGATATAAATCATGTAGGTAGTTGTTCAATAGTCAATGTTTTATAATTTTAGTATAGATTCAGTATACATTAGATTACGTCTTTCATAAAAAAAAGAAAAGTGCTTTAGATAAGTTGTAATGTTATGTGGAAAAAGTGTGATAGTGCAAACCAAATTATATCACGTAGTTATATTATATACTAGCTGTTATTGTCTACTGATTTCGCCCGCGGAAAAAGACTTCCTTGGTTAGTCGAGTCATATTAGCAACAAAGCTGGGTAAATTTGCGGGCAACTCCGATCGACTTCGGGTTTTTACAAAATTTTCCTGAACGGATTTACAACATTCCCGAAAAAAAACTAATATGTGCTTTTCCGTTTTTCAATTGTTTTAGAGGGGTATAGAAAATGGCCAATTTTCATGGCCAAAAAATTAAGAAATTTCTAAAATTTCGAAATCATGCCAACCATGGCTGGAAATGCCCACTCGTAAAATTGTTCAAACGCAAATTAAAATCTATGAAAAAAAATTAAGAAAACAAATTTTTTTCAAAATATCTGTGTTGATATGGAACAATAGAAAAGAATATAAATACTTACAATTCGTAATTGGTGGACGTAAAAAAAAATTAATTTGTGGATGAATAATTAATTATTCAAAAAAATAATAAGTTTAAAAAAATGTCGTTTACACAATAGACACAATTACACAATAAACACAATAAAATTCAACAGCTACGTGCTCAGTCAACGGTTTTGAAAGTACGCGTCTCCCGAAATGTCCTTGATATGATTCCAATATAGAAAGTGATCCCTCCTTACTCTCCTCCATTACCATGCGTCTTTCTTTCACATCTCCCCTTCATCTTTTTTTGAACAGCTGTCATATAGACGGTCACGCTACCATATTATCTTGACGCATACAAACTCCATTAATACTAGATAATCTCTTGGCCCACCCCTTTCTAAAGTTTCTATATATATTATAGTCCCATCATATTCAGAATTGAAGCGCGGTAATTTGAATGTCTTCACTTCACAGATCGAATATAAATCTTCCAACAATCTAAAAAGATTTGTTATCAGTCACCTCGAAAACCCCCGAGTACAGTTTTCTAGCCATTTCCGTTGAAAATTGCAAAATTTCCAAAATTGGTCATTTTCCTCTATATTCCTCTATAACAATTGAAAATTGGAAAAGCACGTATTAGTTTTTTTTTCGGGAATGTTGTAAATCCGTTCTGGAAAATTTTGCAAAAAACCCGGATTCGATCGGAGTTGCCCCAAATTTTTCCAGTTTTCATACATTTTTCGTCTAATTTGACCCGACTGGGTATGCTGGAAGCTTTCGCTACACTTTTCACACTTCTGCCACTTGCTACCTGGTCCAGGCGGCTTTGTTTATGGTTCTTTTATAATTCCGAAAAATCTAGAAATAAATAACAACAGATGGGTACATTACTTCAATGCAATGAGGCCAGGATGGTCTTATAACCCCATAGGTGGCCTTATTACCCCACTACTTTTGTATTGATAAATAACACAAAAACATAAGTTATATTGCCTACTGGAATAACCAATTACAACATAAATTATAACTACATTCTTGTTTATTATGCTAAATATTTTCATTTCGATATATCGGAGCAAATAAATGTTATACTTACTTTTGTATACATAAAACAGTCACCGGTGTTAACATAATCACGTTCTATGCAACAAAAGTCAGTCATTGCTTATTGAAGGGGGCAGCACTAACATTGACGCACATTAACGCGGGGTTTTTAAAATTATTGGGGTGGCATGATTGCCCCAGGTGGCCTCGGAGTCCCGGTCATCTCTTATTAAACGACATTGACATTTATTTTCAAATTAAACTATAACCTTATCATCAAATCAATGAGCACCTTCAGGGATATATATTTTACCGGAGTCTTAATCGCGCTTTAGAAAAGCCTATAGTTGTACATCGGCACTGTTCAATTTAACTGATAATATTTTCACAGGAATTGATCAAATAAAATCTATTGATCTTATGTTACTAGATACAATATCTCGTGAATAATTATTTTCCATTTTACACTTTATTGGCTATTCCAATAATGCCATCAACTAATCAAAAATTATTTAAGCAATAGGCGCCAGTTCATTAAAAAAAAGGGAGAAACTGATTACCATAATATATTATGTGGTATGCCTCAAGGCTCAATTCTAGGGCCGCTTTTATTTTGTATATATAGGTCCAACTTTTAATTTCCCCACTATACGTAGTATATAAAATAAGGGAAGCATTGTGCTCGCACCAAATTGTATATCATTCATTATCTTGAAATCATAACCGTTATTTTTAGCAACATCAATGATAACGTTTAATTTCGAGTGGAAGTTAGCTTTACTGGATGAGATATTAATTACTACTAATTTGACCCGACTGGGTATGCTGGAAGCTTTCGCTACACTTTTCACACTTCTGCCACTTGCTACCTGGTCCAGGCGGCTTTGTTTATGGTTCTTTTATAATTCCGAAAAATCTAGAAATAAATAAAAACAGATGGGTACATTACTTCAATGCAATGAGGCCAGGGTGGTCTTTTAACCCCACAGGTGGCCTTATTACCCCACTACTTTTGTATTGATAAATAACACAAAAACATAAGTTATATTGCCTACTGGAATAACCAATTACAACATAAATTATAACTACATTCGTGTTTATTATGCAAAATATTTTCATTTCGATATATCGGAGCAAATAAATGTTACACTTACTTTTGTATACATAAAACACTCACCGGTGTTAACATAATCACGTCATATGCAACAAAAGTCAGTCATTGCTTATTGAAGGGGGCAGCACTAAGATTGACGCACATTAACGCGGGGTTTTTAAAATTATTGGGGTGGCATGATTGCCCCAGGTGGCCTCGGAGTCCCGGTCATCCCTTATTAAACGACATTGACATTTATTTTCAAATTAAACTATAACCTTATCATCAAATCAATGAGCACCTTCAGGGAGATATATTTTACCGGAGTCTCAATCCCGCTTTAGAAAAGCCTATAGTTGTACATCGGCACTGTTCAATTTAACTGATAATATTTTCACAGGAATTGATCAAATAAAATCTATTGATCTTTTGTTACTAGATACAATATCTCGTGAATAATTATTTTCCATTTTACACTTTATTGGCTATTCCGATAATGCCATCAACTAATCAAAAATTATTTTTAAGCAATAGGCGCCAGTTCATTCAAAAAAAAGGGAGAAACTGATTACCATAATATATTATGTGGTATGCCTCAATTCTAGGGTTTCTTTTATTTTGTATATATAGCTCCAACTTTCAGTTTCCTCACTATACGTAGTATATAAAAGAATGATTATTATTTTTACGTGAAACAGTCAGATCTAAGAAGTTTAAGGAGTTTTCTATCTCTAAGGTGAATTCTATATTTGCGTGTAAGTTGTTAATGCGAGGGCAAGGTGAAAAGTCCCTGGAAAACAAAACAGATGGCGCCATAATCGAAAATCCCATGTCGCATTTGTGATGTGGGGTCTAACAATTATTGTTGACATAATATAATTATTAAAGTACAAATTTGTGTGTTATTGACATTTAATATTCACTTAGAATTAATACACATGAAGAAGCCGGAGAAATCAGAATTTAAAAAAAATTTGGATTTTCTGTTTCTTATTTTTATATAAGAAATCGAAAAGAGGTATAGTGGAGTATCACAAGATGTTTCACTCATTTGAGGGTACTGCCTATAAACTGAACAGTTATAAATTTGCTAAAACATCATTGTCTTTGATACGGTCTTATTTATCTGGTAGAACGCAAGTTGTCTATATGCATTCTACTAACTCGTCTATGTTGCCGGTTACCTTAGGAGTACCTCCATACTTGGACCTGTACTCTTTTTATTATACATTAATGATATACCGTTCCAAGTTCTTGAAAGCAGAGTAATCTTACGTGCAGATGATACAACCGCATCAAGGGTTAATACAGACTTAGTTGACTTACAAAATTCACTCATGGAGAGGCGAAATGATTATGCTTAACTGGTTTGCACATATTAAATTGAATATTATTCATGAAAAAAATGTAACTTTCTATTTTTCCTGAAGACAAATATCGGACTCCAACAATTGTGAATTTATATCATTTCTTGAATTACTATTAGATAAAAGATTAACTTAAAAAAAATTAAACTTAAAGGAAACTTTGTGATCAAATTGTTTCGTCAGTTGCTAAAGGAATTTACTTGCTAAACAAAATTGTATCTGTTAATATAATGCTCACAACTTATTTTGGTGTAATACACTCGGAAAGTAGTTACGGCATTTCAGTCTGGGGTCACTCAGGAAATATGTCTCATGTTTTCAAGATTCTGCGTAAAGCAATTAGGATTATAAAAAGCCTGCCTTACCGACAAGACTGTAAGCTTGTCTTTAAGGACCTAAAAGTTATGTCTCTCCCTTGCATTTACATTCAACGTTGTCTAATATAATGTTAAAACACATATTAACGAATATTCTAGTCAATGTGATATGCACTGTGTCAACATTAGAGCGAAATATAACTTACATATTGATTATCACCCCATAAAACCTAGCAGAAATAGCGTTAATTACTGGGGTTCAATTTTTTTCAATAAACTACTACTACTGATCAGAGAGCTCCCACTCTTATGACTTAAGGGTCATTAAAAATGTTCTTACTGTACATTGTTTCTACACTTTTAAGGAATTTTTAGATTTTCAGTTCTGATTTAATAGTATTATCTTTTTATTCTTCCTTGTTCATAACTTTGAATCGTTTTTTTTTCTTTCATCTTGACAAATCCAAGCCAATACTTGGTATTTAGCATGAATAAATTATTCTATTCTATGTACTTAAATTTCCAATCAATCTCGAACGATTTCAGCACTCACTCTTCACTCTTCTCTCTTATCTCTTCTCAAACAATTTGCAAAGTTATTTTTCTCCTTTATAAATCAAACCTGATTATTTTAGCTGGTGATCTCAAATACAGGTAGGATAATTATGAAGACTACCTACCGAGAACAATTTTAGCTAATAATCATTACGGGTCCGGAATTACTGTGATTCATATCTTTGTTGAATGTAACATAATATCATCCACATACATGCATCTCCCAGTTTCCTATGAACGTTGCAATTGTCAAGGTGGGCAATACTTATTGGCGGAGCAATGCCACGCATTTTCAATTTCTTCAAAAATTACGGCGGAAACATCGGTCCAACAAACGAGTAAATATTATTTTCTCTTATAAATAAGTTTCATGGTTATTACTAATTCAGTTCAGTATTTGTTCATACAAATGTGAATGCAAAATTGTAAAAATGCTATGACCTTGCTTGCGGTGGTGGTTTGAGTCATTCCACTCGAAGATTTTATTCCATCTTCCACCGTAATGTTGTGATTCTTTGTCTGAGCTTCAACCACCAATTTTTTTCTTCCATCTCTACTTTTGGCTAGCCCTAAAAAATTTTTATCGAATTTGTATCATTTTTCATAGATTTCATGAATTTTGTCACTACTACCTAATAACTATATTTAAATAAATATTTGAACTCACAACTCTAACTTCAGCTAAAATCGACGGTAGTCCAATATATGTTGAATACAGGTTACACCATTTTTCAAGAAAGCTTATTACACTTAAAACACAGTAATGACAAATATCTAGGAATTTATAAGAGATAGAAATGTGTTAGCAAAAAAAGCGATTTAATGCATTTAGATTTATCTCCAACTGAGGGTAATCTCCTATATATTAATTCCAAATAGTAGCTACATTTTGATTTCTAACCTACTTTACTCTGATGATGCCTTTTTGGTAGCTGAAAGGTCCTCAGTGTTGAACAGTACATTTAGTGGCTAAGGGTGATTTATTTGAAGGATATCTGGGAAAACTTATTCCATCAATTTTATTCAATTATCTGCTATTCAATATGCATTTCATCCAAGTAGACTATGAAAGGGATCTAACCATAAACATTTTGAAATATGAAGGCTATCTTCTTTTGCAATAGTTATAGTTTTCTCAATTTATTAACATAACTTCATCATTATTCTATTCAAAAAAATACCATATGATATTTAAATCATTGAGAGTCCTATGTAATTTAAAAGAATATGCCATCGAAACACAAACATTACTGAAGAAACTATCAACATATCTTAACTTAAATATTCAATGTACTGAAACATTTATAAACTTAGGTCAATGATCCATTGTTATTCCATAAAATGTCAGAATTTATTCAAAAGTAGTACAATCATTCGATCAAAGATATATGAGGGTTAAATGCGGTAATGAAAAAAATATATGAAATTTATTCTCAAGGTTTCAAACTTTAAGAAGTCCCTGCCGATTGAAGAACATGACTGAAATTATAGACATAAAATCAATGACTATGAATGCCATCGACTGAAATATATAATTTTCTTTCTTTCCAGTGACTGCAAGAAATCAAGGAAAAATTACTTAAAATTGCAGGAGTTGAAGAAGTTGATGATAAATACTCTATCAAGTAATCAGAAAGTATTCCCTTGGCTACTATATCGCCGAAGAAGGAAAATTCATCCTCAAAGGTAAGATTTTAATCAACTTTACCAGTAGTAGTGCTTTTTTACTAATACGCATTCTTCAAAATAAAACAAACAGAACATAATTTAAAACGCAGGATCAAAGTCATTTTTGTTTGTTTCTGTGGAGATAATGATGCAAGAATCATGTTAAAATGAACTCAGTTCAGCGTTTTCCGCGTTTTCGAACGATCCAAAAAGCAAAAGTTAAGTGTGAAATGATGAGTGATGATGACTGTTCCATTTGTGGAATATCCTAAGAATGAAAATGCAAGTTCTCTCTCAGAAAATGTTCTAATACATACTTTTTGGAACTTGTTCCAAGATGAAATCTTAAATTTTGTGGGCGAATTATTCCATACTTCCTGGATCTTGCAAAGGCTTTCGACACAATAAGCCATGACCTCCTATTAGAAAAACTAAACAATGAAACCTGGAAAAGGGCACATCGATCAACGGCATATATTATGCAGAGCTGTTGGATCGATTCGACATCGATTTGAAGCAAAAGGGACCGCATTTGGCAAAGAACATAGTATTCTTTCACCAAGACAACGCATTGCACGGCGCGAAGGTCCGCAGTGCAATGGCAAATTGCATGAATTGCGCTACGAATTCATTCATCATCCACCATATTCTCCAGATTTGGCCCCCTGCGAGTTTTATCTATTTCCAAACTTGGAAAAATGGATCGCTGAAAAAAACTCCTATTTTGATGGATTACCGAAATCGTATTATTTGGAAGGGATCGAAAAATTAGAAAAACGTTGAAGTGTATTGGGCTACAAGGAGATTATGTTGAGAAATAAAATGAGTTTTGACCAAATAAATCATTTCTTGTTCCATTTTTCAGGGACTTTTCACCTTGTCCTCGTAATGGTACTGACAGTGGTACTACTACTCCTATCAGTTAGTGTGTCATATCTCTATTTTACAGACAAATATGAATTTCATAAAATGTAACACTTACGACACTTCGACAAAACACAAGTGTTATACTACGAATATCGATGATTTCAGAATGTTTTCGACTGAATTGAATATATTTTAACAATATTGTTATATTGGATACAAAATATGTAACTTATCGTTAAATGTCTTTTCACTCTTTGTTCCGTACTTTCAAAGTTATTTCATCGACATTTGTCCAAATTCCACTAAATATTTTGTTGTGTTTTTCGAGCGTAAACTTCTAACAATCAGTGCGGAATCGCTCACCCGAATCGGCGATTACGTGAGTCATATCAGGAGCACTTCCGTTAAGAGGATGTAAATTAATGGATAAACATAATAAAATATGTGTGTATTGTTAGTAACGGCTTACGGTCGGCGGGCAATGCAGGCATCTAACTTATAGTAATTATACTCTTATCTTACAAAAACTACTTTCTCAAATTCATGTCTACAAAGATTTGGGGGTCACGAGATGAATCAAAATTTAAAATAGCGGGAACCCCCGGCTTGCGCCGTCATCTTCAGAAATTTTAGAAATCGAAATTTCTCGTTTCCTCTTGGAAGGAGAAGAATACTTTCCGGAACAAACATGTAGATGATAAAGTTTTGTTCTTTTTGTCATTGCTGCGAATCAGTATAGTGGTAAGAGCCATCAAAAATAGTTTTCCCTCCGTTATCACCTACTGAAAGTTGTTTTCTCGAATACGTATGAATGTAAATGCTTTATAACTTGAACAAATTCCATGAGAATCCGTTTCAATCATAGAATTGCAGGAAATACCCCCTTCAAATCCCAGTCGGATTAGCAAACTGCCAAAGATTGGCCGGGAAACAGTTTTTTTTATCGAAAAAGGTGTGACTCTCAAAAATCTGCGCAATTAGAATTAAAAAGCTGGCCTGGGGCATAGGTAAGATAAGGTTAGTCTGGAGCTTAACTTTATGGAGAGCAATTCAGTGCTACCATGCAAAGTGCACAATTCGTATATTATTTCCCAAAAAGTAAAAAGATGACGAATAATCTGTGGTTCCTCTAGATAGAAACATTATTATCGCCAGCATGAGAAGAATAGATCCAGAAAATGAAAATTTTCTAAAAGATCAGAATAATATTATTCGAGTGCACACACAATGCCACAGGTAAAATTTTATGAATTCATGTATTTCTTGAAAATGTATTCTACATTCCCTTTATAGGGAGCTGAACTGAAAGAAAAAGGGCATGTTCGTTACCAGTAGGTTTTTTATTTTATGTTGGCTCTATCTTCTATTCCGGTTTTTTTTTTCATGTGCCCATGGTTCATATTATGAACAAGTAACTTCTACAATATGTAGGCTTATTTTAACTGCGCGATTTTTCATATTACTTGTAAAAAATATTTTCTGACTGTGTTAGAATCTGGTTGAATTGATCACATTTTATAGAACACAATATCTATCTTCAATTAGTTAGTAACAAAATACAAAGGAATATTATAAACGACCGTCTTAAACAAGGCTCATACAAGGTGATTCTGTAGCGTCGTCAACCCTTGTATCCGAGACACTATAGAATTACCACTTGGACTTGTGTTTATGTTTATATTATCCTATACATTCGATACAGTGGCTTTACCAATTTCAAAGATTTTATACCTGCTGAACGCTAACACGCTAACCCTAACGTTAATAAAATAGAGATGTCTTGAATTTGAGACAAAGCGTTTATTGAAACATTTTTACATACGTGCAAAACATCAGTTAGTGTGAAATTGCAAGAAACAGTTGTTCTTATTTAATCATAAGTATACCTGACAATTGCTGCACTTTATTTGAGAACAGTATTTTTATGTAGGAGACTTGCAACAAGCCACTGGGATTAGCCATCCGTCTTTATGTCCTCAGGTGGATGTTGTTTTCCCGTTTTTGAGCAGCAACCCTTTTGCTAGCGAAGCATTCACCAAAGTAAGATCTACTAAGTGATAGAAGACTCTTATGGACCATTTTTTACTGCGTATACTGATCTTGTAGCGATAGATAAGGCCATCCAGAAGGTCTACACCTCCCATGTGCATTTTATATTCTTGAGCCAGATTAGGGCATTGAACCTTCACAACAAGTTACATCGACCACATCAAAATTACAAACATACTTCCCAGAAGCTCCTCGAAAAGCTTCGGAAATGATGAACACTCTGGAATGGTCTCAGCTTATGAAGTCTTGTAGAGTTTTTTGTTCCATTTACAGATATATAAGGCTCGTTATACTTTTCTGTGAAAATGCAGAAGATATAGGACCACGAATATCAAACTGAAGCACCCGGTATATAGGTTTATTATTTTTGATCGTCTATCTGTTGAACCATAATTGCTACTGATCTGAAACTTTGTTGGTAGACCTAAAGGAATAGGTTCAATTGAATGAATTCAAGGTGATAACCTAACCTAACATTATTTTAAATAGAACACCCCAATTCAGAATTTTTTTTTAGATTTTCTGATAACACGATATTACAACAGTTGATATTTCAATGACAATTACAAATATACGGCTGAAATGTTGGTGCTGCCGAACACCATAAAAAAACATCAAAATCCCCTACATTGACGTTTCGGTTAATACGATAATCGTTTGAGAAGAACATTTTAGTGTTCTCTCGTATCTGAGTATAGGGAAAAATTGCAATATGGCTATCAATATTTTTAAATTAGTTATTGTCAAATAAACAGGGAGTTTTTTGGTCCGCTGAATCCGAATCTGAAGTCAGAAATTGGAAAACTCGTCCCGTCTTCTGGAAAACCCGAAAAATTTTACCAAATCTTAGCAACAAACAAAATTTTTTCTCGAGCTGGGGTACTGAAGCAATACGATGCCGTGATGTGTATTATTTTATGGTTATAAAATCAAAAGCAATTATAGTTTTTCTGGAAAACTCCGAAATATGAAAATTTTACATATTTACACGACAATCTTTAATTGTTATTTTGTTTTTCGCAAAATTTTAGACAATTATTATGATAAAGAATTTCAAGTTTTTTTTATTATGATATGTATCTCTTTTAAAGGTACTGTAAAAGTGCAATGATGATGCGACGTATATGTACCATAGAGAAGCTATACACAAGATCTCTATGACGTGAACACGTTAACGTGTACAAATAACACAAGAGCTATCCTTGAGGGTAAAGGAAAGGGAAGTGTTATGCTGGCAATAGTATCTGAGATGCGGCTGTAAGATCACGTCGTTCTTTCTATTTTCATTTATAAAACACGTGGACTCTATGAAATTCCGATTTTTATTCAAATTCAGTAAACGAAAATAAAGTTGTGTAAATTGAGTTATGTGTGTGCATTCGAAAAAAAATTGTCAGCTGAGTAACTTAAAAACCTAATTCACAACGAAACGAACAGTGACCACGGGTTTGTGGTAAACTTAAGATTTAAGATTTTTGCTCAAAAAAAGTTAATTTTGATAATATGAAAGAAGGGACTATTTATATATAATCGAGTAATATCATCATTATAACCTAGATTTTTCACTACAATTTTCTGAAAAAAAAATAACATTAAACTTTAATAAAATTTTTATTTTCTGGAGTTTTCCGGAGAACTATAGTTCCTTTTGATTTTGTGAACATAAAATAATATTCAGCGACCACAAAAATGTATAATTTGATACGTTGAACAAGAACCGAGACAAGAATATGAAGAAAAACGACTCAATTTTCCACCAATTTCCCAAAATTTTCCTTGTTTCAGTGAAATTTCTACGGAGAACCACTATGTACCTCATTATTTCAATAACACTGACTAAAGTTTGTCTTGTAGAAATAGTAAATTTTCATTTCCCGGAGTTTTCCGGAAACCTATTGTCGGTTTTGATTTTATGATCATGAAATAATACTCAGCGACCCCGAAAACATTTAATTAGACACGTTGGACGAGGAGCGAGAATAATTTTCCAGTGAAAATTTTACCGAGACATCACAGTATCTTATTATTTCAATACCGGATTTTCCATTTACCGACTTGAGATTCGGATTCAGCGGACCAAGAAAACCCCTGATACCAAATTTCAGAAACTTTGGATTAAAAGAGCCCGAGATATTTGTTATAAAAGACATTCCAGTTGTTAATTGAAAGTGGGTTTTCATTGTTTATTAATAGTAATATCATCAGCCCCACTTTTTTCTGACTGACGATGTGTAAGCCGTCCTGAACACAACGCAAAAAGAATTTTACATATTTTCACACTTTCGACTGAACTAAAGATGAATAAATTGTATGAGGAATTATGGATATATTCAGGCAGAATTGATCACATTTTAATATCATAGCAACCAATTTATTATGCAATGCTATTTTTATTATTTATTTTCTGCAGTGACTTAATAATGTTCTCCCATAATAGAGAATAAGAATCCATTTTTTTACTAATCGAATAACATTTTCTTCGTACTAAATTACAGTTAATGTAATTTTAATTATATATTTCAACTTTTCAAGGTTTAGAGTCTAGAGCGTAAGAGTGGTACTGTTCGTTGATCCTGCTTATTTCACCAATATCTAACCACAATTTGCTGAATGAAATTTCTATATTGAGAAATTCAATAATCAACTTTTTTATCAGCATTTCCGCTGCGAAAATATGTTGAATGTTATAGATTACATGTAAGATAGTGTTATGTTGATAAGGAAAACAGAAATGAGTTTGTTCTGCCGTGTAATTTGAATTATCAATAAAAAGCGTTTATTGTAGTTAAAGAATAGAATGACATATTAACAATATAACATGAGATGAGAATATAATATATGAGAATATAAGTATCTATTCTAAAATACAAAAAAGGATAGAGTTTGACAATGTCAATCTTCCACTTCACCCTTTAAATATAAATAATAATTAACATAAGTATTATATAAAAATATTTTAAAATTTAAATGGGCTGCAGGAGTATTGTCAGTGGCGTAAATAATACCCCGCAGTCCGGCACTCGCCGATCTAACGGGCGTGAAGGCACCGAGAAATAAGAAAAAACTGAAATGAAGGGGTGATTTGAATTTAACGATTTGAACCAGAATTTACATTTTATAGTGAAACCATATACGAAATCAACATTTGAATGAAATCAAACAATCTTAAAATGAAATAAATTATGAATTTGAATGCACCTTAGTTTTTTTATATCAGAAACGCCTGCAGTTGTTCCATTACCGCTCAGATACAGGTTTGAGGTTAAGATATAAAATTTGCCATGCCTGGAAATGGATTGTAATCAGATTAGTACTTCATACTGCATTTGAAATTTGTTTGTGTTTGAGAGAGCGACAGAGAGAGAGAGAGAGAGAGAGAGAGAGAGAGAGAGAGAGAGAGAGAGAGAGAGAGAGAGAGAGAGAGAGAGAGAGAGAGAGAGAGAGAGACGGACAGACAGATACACAGATTGACAGACAGAGGTATGTTTGGGAGCGGACCATGTGAACATTACTCCAGAACAGGTCGAATCTAAAGTAGCTCTTGGCACGGAATATAAAACCAAGGTCTAGCAAATGGACCTGGCTTAATATCTCATGATATCGGTGGTGATTCCGAGCATGGATATGGAAGGCTTCATAGGAATAGATGTAGCTGACATCATCATATTAGGGATTATGGGATTCGCCTTCCCAGAGAAGCCGCAAGCTTGAGTTTTGGTTACATTAAACTCTACTAGATTCTGAGATCCCCATTTCAAAATATTTCCCACATCTCCATAAATTGCGTCAACCTGTCTCTGTCCCGCTCCTTTAGCTTCATTGGATGATATGAGGGATGTGGATGAGAAAGCGGTATGAAGTGCACTATCATCTGCAACGCTGTGGACGAGACAGATGGTCACTTCCAGCAGATCGTTCATATAGAGCAGAAACAAAGTTGATGCCAAGACTGATACCTGTGGAACACCAGCTTATATAGTCATTGTATCGAACGATACTCCGTCAACCACCACATGGAGAGATCTATCTGAGAGAAAAAGCGACAAAGTTGAGGCGGAAAACCATATGACGGAAGTTTGCCAAGAACGGTTTGATGCCATACTCGATCAAATGCTTTTGGAGATTCCCCATGTTTTTCAATAGATTCCTGCCATACATACGAGCAGGTCTCCCGTTGATCTCTGCTGACGAAAGCCATATTGCCGGTCATTCACGATTTTGGAGCTCTCTAGGTATTGGATGAGCTCAATGTTGATTGCTTTCTCCGTCACTTCAGAGATCACAGATAATAGTGCAATGAGTCTATAATTATTAGAAAGGGTCTTCCAGCTGGAAGGAAACACACCAAGTTTGTATGAAACATGTTAACGGAACTCTAGGACAGGTCGAATGTGTGCTTTATAGATTATGAGGCATTATGAGCTGCTGGGATCTAAAGTAGCTCTTGGCACGGAATATAAAACCAAGTTCTCGCAAAGGACCTTACATGATGTCCCATATGAGGTAATATATCAAAATATTAGGGATTGTGGGATCTGCGTCCTTGGAGAAATTACAAGCTTGAGTTTTGGTTTGATTAGAATTTCAGATCCCCATTCCAAAATATTTGCCAGATCTCCATTAATTGCGTCAACCTATCTCTGTCTCACTCCTTTGGCTTCATTGGATGGTATAGGGGCTCTGGATGAGAAAGCGATATGAAGTGTACCATCAACTGAAGAGCTGTGGACGGGATAGATGGTCACTTCCAGCAGGTCGTTTAAATGAAGCAGAAACAATGTTGGTGCCAAAACAGTTCCCTGTGGAACACCAGCATTGATGCCAATGTATCGGAGGATACCCCATCAACCAAGTGACCTATCTGAGAGAAAACTCGATAGTAAGCGCAAAGTTGAGGCGGCAAACGATATAACGGAAGTTTCCCAAGAAAGCCTCGTCCACATGTTTTGGAGATATCCAATGCCTCAGCTAGAGATTCCCCATATTGTTCAATAGATTTTTGCCATACATGGGTTACACTTAGAAGCAAGCAAGTCTCCTGTTGACCTGCCATCCTTTTTTTGTTTTTCTTTATTAAAACTAGTAGTAATTACTATCTTTATTGTAGTGCCCTGAGGACGAATTTGTAAAAGTCAAAACGTCGGCTACAGAGCAAAGTGGTTTTTGTTATTTCACTTCTTCCCAACCAACTCCAAATCTTATTAACCAGCAAGGTCCAATAAATTAATTAAAATGCTACCTAAATTATAAGTCTGGGTGCTTACCAGTCCTTTAAGTTTTATCAGTTGAAATCTTAAACTATTTTTAACCTATTCATTACAATTAACATTCAATAAGAAAGCTGTGAATACAAAATCTCGACACAATGATGTAGCTCACAGCCCATACCATTTGATCATTTAAATACTATTAATTTGCTTAACTCAGACTGAAATTGATTTCCTGGAATAAATATTAATTTACTCCGAGCCTACGAGGATATATGCACCCAATTGACCGTTCTCTATCACCACAAAGAAATTCGCTCATTATTTACTGGCTACAGGGATTCCTCGGTTTCGCAAGGCCTGTAACTGCCGGAGGTAATTGCTCTAATCGAAAACCTGTATTTTACGTACGTCCTAATATTGCAGATAGCTAGATCGAGATAAAAGTCTTTCACCACGCGTGGTATTCCCCTTGCTGAATAGTTTAATTGTATCAAATTGAATCATGTACATTTACCGTTCGTTGATGTCAACAAAAATACGAAATATTGTGTGAGAACCTAAACAATGATATGTTTATAGTATACTATACACTACACATACTACTAATACAGTACGTTGATAGGAGCTGTTACGTTACAATAATTTAGAGCGGACATTGACTCTACAGTACGACATTAAATCCAAATGTAGTTGTGTATGTGTGTATACGTGGTTACATGTAAAAGACTGACACTGTCTGTCTGTATGTAGGTAAACACGTTACAATACAAACTACACGAAATCTGTTTAGATTGCTCGGAAATTGTTACAACCTGGTTGAGTTTTCTGTCAGTAGCATACATGGCGTTTATAAGCCAAAAATGTTACACTTCCCACCATCACCCCTAAGATCCAGGCAGACACATTGAAACCCTTGATTGATGTTATCTTCAGAGCTATCATGAAATGGGGGGATGTCTACTGATTCGGATAAAATAAATCTCATTTCTGTTACTTTTGCCTTCAAAATTAGTGGAGGAAATAAAGCATTCCACATCCCAAACCCGGCGCAGTTGGATGGATTGAGATGCGGTTTTCTGCATTCGATTCAGAAAGTGATTTAGAAAATTTGTCCGGTATTTTTTTTTTGCGGCAGAAATTTATTGCATTTCTACAGCCAAAAAATGCATTTTCCTGAGTGCACTTTTTAAATTGAATAAAAAACGAACTCGAATTAGTTTCTCGGGAGTTTTTGGGGTCGTGAACACGAATATGCTATCAACAAAACTCCCTGAGGTCCCTTTGAACCTCCCCCGGGGTATCCGGGCGTCCTGACGCCCTAGATATCGATGAAATTAATTGAAAAATTATTTGTAATGTTTGTTAACTAATCAAGAGGTGATATGAAGGTTGCTAGTGATGACTACGATGTGAAAAAACTCTTCTGCAATACCTGGTGTACCCTGAGTCATCTTCTAGGAATTTGTTAATTTTTCTTAATTAAATGTAACAAATTATAGCCCTCGGGGGTTTTCAAAGTCGCCAATCACGACTATGATATTCACAATGTTCTGCTAATTACCTGGGGATGTTTCCAGGTCTCTGGAGCCCTGTGTATCTACGCCATCTTCTAGGAATTGGTTAATTTTCCTTCATGAAATGTAACAAATTACTCCAGGTAATTTGCAGAACGTTGGGAATGTTATAGTCGTGATCGGCGACTTTGAAAAGCCCCGAGGCCTAGAATTTGTTACATTTAATTAAGGAAAATTAACAAATTCCTAGAAGATAACGTAGATACAGGGGGCTCCGGAGACCCGGAAACACCCCCATGTAATTTGCAGAATATTGCGAGTGTCATAGTCGTGATCGGCGACTTTGAAAACCCCCGAGAGCCAGAATTTGTTACCTTTTATGAAGAAAAATTAACAAATTCCTAGAAGATGACGTAGATACAGAGGGCTCCAGGAACCCGGAAAAAAACCCAGGTAATTTTCAGAACATTGCGAGTGCCAAAGTGGTGATCGGCGACTTTGAAAACCCCCGAGAGCCAGAATTTGCTACCTTTTATGAAGAAAAATTAACAAATTCCTAGAAGATGACGTAGATACAGAGGGCTCCAGGAACCCGGAAAAAACCCCAGGTAATTTTCAGAACATTGCGAGTGCCAAAGTGGTGATCGGCGACTTTGAAAACCCCCGAGAGCCAGAATTTGTTACCTTTTATGAAGAAAAATTAACAAATTCCTAGAAGATGACGTAGATACAGAGGGCTCCAGGAACCCGGAAAAAACCCCAGGTAATTTACAGAACATTGCGAGTGTCATAGTCGTGATCGGCGACTTTGAAAACCCCCGAGAGGTTACATTTAATTAATAAAAATTAACAAATGCCTAGAATATGACGTGATTATCCGGTCTCAGGGTATACCAGGTATTGCAGAAGAGTTTTTTCAGGTCGTAATCATCACTAGCAATTCCCAAAATAAATTGGTTACTTCATAATGTCAGTTTTCACTTCTGTCAGCAGTGCTCGGTGACTGCCCGTATTTTTTTTTTTATTGTTCTTGTAAGATGTATTACTACACACTTCCTTCACAGTCAATTCGAATCCCTGTGCCTATTCCATTTTGCTATAATCTTAGTTACATAAAAACTGCTCACATACATATTGAATTTAAATAATAATAATAATAATAATAAGTTTATTTGCAGAAAAGAATACATGTACAGTTTATAATATAAATTGAGATAAGTTGCAAATAAGAACAAGAGATTTGTTAATGATTGAAAGATAAAAATCTGGTTTTGAATTTTGGGGAAGGGCTAGATCCGGCACTGATCATTGTTCATTATCTAGCAATCCTTTTATTATTATTACCTTAACTATAGGTTCTAGTGAAAGAATACGTGCACTAGATATTTAATTTATTCGATCTTAGTTTTGCGGTAGCCCACAAAGCTATTCGATTTATTTTTATCATACATGAACAAAGTGGATATTTCCAAGAACATGTGATAAGCATAGTCATAATTAAATTCAGCTGCTGTTATGAAATATTTTATATTCTCACTTCCTTGAGTTGAGATGCATTAGAAAATATTCTAATTTCAGACTGTCGACATTTCGCAGTAATTTTCATCCTTCATACGGATTATGGCGTTCTATCAGATACACACGCTCTTTCTTACCTTGATACTAGAGTGTTCAGTTCAAAGTTCTAATGGCTAATGCTGATTTTTCACCATTCACATATTCCTTTTAGCATTTTGAACACAATTCACAATCGATTTTGTAAGTCCCGGCGGATTTGTCGAAGTCGAAAACTTTATCAAAGGTGTTGCCTAAACAATTATTATTCAGTTGTTCTTACAATAAATATTCTTGACCTAGGTTTGAATTATATATGAATTCTCGGGAAATAGGTCACACTAACATACGTGTTTATTATTTTCGTCTTTACGCACGTTTTGGTCTCACGACCATCATCAGAAGACGTATCACTGTACAAAACGTGATTTCTTAAAACTGATTGTATTCGATTATCCGTGTTTCTGTTCGTTTCGGCGACATAGGCATTTTTAATTGAAATTGGTGCGATAAGGACGCTTTGTGCTTATACAATTGGTTTTAACAAATTCCGTTTAAGTCATAATAAGTCTTCCGTACATGGTCGTGAGACCGAAACGTGCGTAGAGACGAAAATAGTAAACATATGTGTTAGTATGACCTATTTCCCGAGAATTTATATGTTCTTACATCTAGAAATGAGTTGTAAGGCAAATTTAGAAATGAAATTGTGAAATTAATTAACTATTGAGGGATAAGTGAAACTTCTGAATTTTATTGAAATATTTTGAAGGTAATGGCATCACTTTGGTTAATTATTGATTGCGTTCATTGCGTTTTTGATTAGAGATTGACTTATTGATCAAAGATTTGTCGTAATCATTTTTATATCTATTTGCTGAAGTTTCTCAACTTCATTGTTATAATTTCGCAAATAAGAGACATTACTTTCAAATATTTCAATAAAATGCAGAAGTTTCACTTATTATCCCGCTTATATATGTAAGAACAAGCTGAGAAATTGTTTAGGCAACACCTTTTATAAAAATCCCTAGCGGGTAATATGTGGATATGTGCCTGCTGAATAGAAACAACATCCAAGGCAAATAGTATTTTAGGAATTAATCTTAGTTTTATGCAGTTAATATCTCATTCTTAGGATGTCACTGTGTTTTGTAACAATAAGTCCTAATATACACTGAAATGCTATTGCATTTGCATAGCTTTTATCGCGGGCTTTGAGCGCGGCGACCGAATCAAGAAATTCCGTAACGAAAATAAAACACCCCCCACTCCGCCTACCATGTAGCTCGGCCGAGCGTTCGCTTAACGTGTATGTATATGGTACGACTGTACGAAGCTCGGACGAATCGAGACGAGCTGCTCCGAAATCGGACGAATACGTAAGCAGCAGTTTGTGAGAAAGTATATAGGTGTATAAGTATCTATCATATCTTTATAATGCCACAACATTGAATAGCAGTTGCTGGTGAATAGCTGTACGCGTAAAATTTGTGTATAAAGTGTTTTGGCGCATGATAATCCGATTGAAATACCTAATTTCAATTGTATTGTTCAATTCGAACGAGATACTGTTCCAAAAAGTGGGGTAGCTATTTACCAAAATAATAATAATGTTACTAATATTATGACTCCGAATATTGAAATAAATATTGCACACGTTAGCGATGTTAATGTTAGGCGCTCATTTGTTGGAGATATTTGTGCGTGCTTATGCAAACTTAGAAATTGCCTAAACATAGTCACGGTAGCAATTTACATTTCTCCGAATCCAAAATTGGACGAGGTAGAGCATTTTATTCATCGCACTTTACTGGAGTACACTGAAGAAGGGTCGAAAATACTTGGTACAAATGGCAATAAATTTCCACTTATCTTGGCTGGCGATTTCAACATCAACTTCGCTGATATAAAATCAGAGCGTTTGACAACTTTTCTTTCGGAAAATTTGAATTTGGAAATGAATAATGATCCACAAGAATCCACAACAAAATATGGGACCACCATTGACGCAGTATTTTCCAGATATTTAGATATCAAGTCTCAAACTTATGTTTCTTATTTCAGTTACCATAAACCTATAGTTTCAATGATAACAAATTCCTGAATAACCTACATGTATTGTAAGATAATAAAAATATTTTAAACGATATTAACTTCTCATTTATTCAATAAAAGAAAAAAATTTGTTTTCTTATCGGTCGCCACGCTCAAAAAGTGTAACTTGAATTAATATCAAAGAAAAAAAAATACTGCATGAATAAAAAATAACTAAATAATTATAATTGCATAAGTTGATAAAAAATGATATGCAATAGCTTTACCGCGGCAGTCCCCGAGTGTCACACGTATTTTTTTCACATTTTACTATGCAATTTGAATGAACACACAAATACTAATTTCCGGAATTGTAGAATTTACAATACGAATTATTTCACTGAAAGGGTAACGACCCAACAGCCGCATTCGTGCTTAAGTGTTAACCTTCGTATTACTACAAGAATGAACATTTGGAATTTCCTCCGTATTCATCATCGGCGCATAAAATGTTATATCATTAAATAAAACAGTAATTTAAAACACCAGATATTAATTATCTTCCAAGAAAAGTATGCCATTGCAAAAAATTCTGAATATACTGATATGCTCAAGATTCAATTGCTTATTAAATTGATGAGGAGCTTTAAGAGAACGGGTTTTATCCGAACGTTGCGTCGATGTGTAATTCCCCACTTTGATAAACAAACGAGATCGATCGTTAACCGGCATTCATCTCACATGGATGCGAACTTAAATGCTGCTAAATATAAAACGTGTTTAGTTCTGTGATCAGTTTGAAAAATGTAGAAACCAGTCGTTCAGGATTTATGATTAAGTGAATAATTTTAAAGACTCTTCTTACAAGTAGTGATTTAGTGGATTGTTCAGTGAATTAATTGGTGTATTTATGAATGTATCATTGCTGGCCGAAAATGAATTTACCGAAAGAACTGAAGTGGAAGAATCTATTCAGCATATTGATAAATGATAGATTTAAGAAAAAAGAGAGAAGAAAGTAAGTTCAAACCAATTTTGTAATTTGATTTAAAAATTCTTTATCTTGTTTAAAGAATGGGGGATCAAAAAATTGAAGTTTCAATCATAATTTTTTTATAATTTCACCTTAAGATAATCTCTTAGGGTGCTTTATCCTCAGCTTGTTGGAAACGGTTCGTATCTTTCTAGTAATACATTATGTGTGTCTTAGATATGATTAATTTTTTTAAATAAGTAATCTTCGATTACTGACAAAAAGTAATCTACTCTTTTGTTTAAATTTAAATTCAAACTGTTCTTCGAACCCATAGCAGCATTATAACAATCATGAATGCAATTAAAAATGAATTTCTTTTGAACACGTTACATCAATATATAATTCTTTAATAATAATAATAAGGGAAAAAGCGGCGATGGTGATGGTGACGTAAATAATGAATATGAGAAGTAGCGTATTAAGAAAAGGGAGACACAGAAACACCGGAAAAATTGTATGTAAAATGTATTGTGTACATAATATGCATAATATGCTTTTAAATTACATATAATTATTATATAAGAAATTCTCGGGAATTAGGTCACATTAACACTCTGTTATAAATGTTCGTCTTTACGTACGTTTCGGTCTCACGACCATCATCAGAAGACTTATTTTGTTAAAAAGGGGTTAACTAAAACTAATTAGCACAAGCGTCCATATCGCACAATCTTCAATCAAAAAGCTCACGCCGTCGAAACGAACAAAAACCACGAATAATCGAAAATTGTATCGTTAATATTAAAGTATAGATTTTTTTGTAACAAGAAACCACTGTTAAGTAATATTCTCATAATGTACAAACGCATATTGCTATGGTCTCAAAGCAACTGAAGTTCTAAGCTATTTGTGTGTAATAACACGACCCAGATGTAGATTTATGACGTACTTGAAAAGGTTTTAGACCTGCATTGGAATTTAGTTTACTTTAAGCGTTCTTCCTAAAATACACTTTTAACATTATAAAGACGTATGTAGGAATTTGCAAGAGTTTTAATTAATCAAGTTAGTATAAATCTGACTCAATCCTTGAATATCATTCCTATGATTTACAGAATTTGAATCCCTTTTTATGTGAATCATCTCCAGGATAGATCTTTTATAATAATTGGTTTCTTTAGTTAAAATATTAACATTTTTGTAATCAAATTGATGGTTATAATCAAAACAGTGCTTAGCAAGGGAGGTGGAATTTTCTAAGTTATTATTTCTTGTGCTATACTTATGGCCGTACATTCTTTTTTGTAAATATTGTTTAGAGATTCCAGTATAAGTTCCATCACAATCTAAACAATTCAATTTATATACTGTGTGGGTTTGTTTATCTTTAGGTATTACAGGTTTTAGATTTGAGAAATATTTCCCAACACAGTTAGTAGGTTTATGCGCAACATTTATATCGTACTTTTTCAAACATTTCTTAATTTTTTCTGAGGTCTCCGGAATGTATGGTAAAGTTATATAATTGTCTGTATTACCTGTTTTGTTATTTTTATAAGAAAAAACAACAAATGCGATAACATTTTTGAATAGAGAATGAAGAGACCTTTCAAACGAACTATCACAAGCCTATACTTGCCATTTAAAAAATTGGGGGTTGTACCTGGCATTCGTAGGAGAATGTCAATTTATAATTTAAATTTGATGTGTTTCGGGATTTTTTATAAATATGTACAGTAACCGAAATACTGAATTTGTTTCATTTGGCGTTTACACACTGTATATAAATTCTCAGGAAATAGGTCACACTAACACATATACTTATTATTTTCGTCTTTACGTACGTTTCCGTCTCGCGACTATCATCAGAAGACTTATTATGTCTAAAACGGGATTTCTTAAAACTAATTGTATTAGCACAAAGCGTTCTTATCGCACCAATCTCAATTAAAAATGCCCACGTCGCCGAAACGAACAGAAACACAAATAATCAAAACTGTAACACATTAATGTATCAAGTATATGGATTTGTATCAAGAATCCACTGCTTAGCAATTTTCTTATAATATCCGAACTCATGTCAAACAAAGTCTGTATACGACTGAAACCTAAAAATATAACGCTCAAGTATCCACTTTCGAACCAGATGTTAAAGATTTATGAGGTAATAGAAAAAGGTTGTCAGACCTTATTAGAAATATTGCTATTTGAGCTTTCTACCTAAATTATACTTTTAACATTATAAAGACGCATGTAGGAATTTGCAAGTGCTCGAATTGATTAAATTAGTATACATCTGATTTAATGATTGGAATATCGTTCTATGATTCACAGACTTGGGTCACGTGTTATGTGAATCATCTCCAGAATAGATATTTCATAATAATTGGTTTCCTCAGTTAAAATATTAACATTTTTGTTATAATCAAAGCAGTGCTTAGCAAGGGCGGTGGAAGTTTTTGTTTCTTGTACTATACTTATGGCCATACATTCTTTTTTGTAAATATTATTTAGAGAATCCTGTATAAGTCCCATCGCAATCTGAACAATTTAATGTGTATACTGTGAGGGTTTGTTTATCTTTAGGTATTAAATGTTTTAGATTCGAAAAATATTTCCCAACACAGTTAGTAGGCTTATGCGCAACATTTATGTCATACTTTTTTAAACATTTGTTTATTTTCTCTGAATTCTCCGGAATGTTTGGTAATGTTATAAAATTATCTGTATTACCGTCTATGTTATTGATATATGACGTTCCATTATAGATTTTGTTTATTCTTTCTTTAATGATGGGATTGAAAAATGTTTTTGGGTAGCCATTCATTTCCAATGTACCTATTACGAACAATTTTTAAATTTTTGGGACGGTCCTCAGGGTGGGATTCCTTCCATAAACATTTCATTGATTCATGCTGAAAGTAATTCTCAAATCTATGGAAGATACCTAGGACAATATTATAAGGTCGATGATATACACTCAGGCTAATTATTACATAGGTAATTCATATAAATTGTATATTAATCAATGGTCTAAGATAGCAGATCGAAAATCTTGGCTTTTAGTATACAACCATACTTGTGGAACGATGTTATACTGGTTGCCTATAATAATTTTGATACTATATTACACGTAATAATTATGTAACGCAAACTACAAGAAAATAGCGAATTGATTCATAACCAGATGAAATTTATATTCTACTTTACAAAACGTATATTGCTTATTGCAGATTTGTAAATAAAAGTTTATTGTGTACAAGAGATTTTTAAATATCTA
Organism: Endomychus coccineus; assembly: GCA_958510875.1. Taxonomy (NCBI): domain Eukaryota; kingdom Metazoa; phylum Arthropoda; class Insecta; order Coleoptera; family Endomychidae; genus Endomychus; species Endomychus coccineus. The sequence continues at coordinate 23,472,662 of OY294067.1, forward strand.
CTAATATACTTCTCAAGTCTTGTTGTTGTTAAAGCTAAGCCCACAATAATATGCTTCAAATTTTGAATTTATTATAATTCCTTTGGCTTCAGCTTACATGGTTGATTATTGAGAAATTCTCCATAATGTTCTGATTACTTATTTCCGATCTTATTGTCAACTCAGTAGCCAGAATACACATTTATATTATTGCGGTCTTTCTAATATCTAATAACCACTGTACCTGTAGTTTTTGATATGAACCATTTGATAGGAGCTTGCTTACATTTACCAATTCTTTTTTTTAACTGATCGACGCATTTACCATTGAAACATTAGAAACAAAAAATTTAAAAGGTAATATCTTGAATAGTAGACTTTCGCGGATAGCTAATCTTGAAAAATTTTGGCTTTCGGACGGATTCCGCGTCACAATAGCACGACCATTACATGTGGTATCATCAGGGCAGACTTGAGGCTTGAACTGAAAGTGATTCTACTGGTTTCTGTAGCCTCATTTATTGTAGGAAAAATCCTTAACGCTACACAGTTCAGTGTCTTTATTCCGGTGGTTAACTCCATTCTGGCACCTGACTACCGTTGTGTGATAATGTGCGAAGTAGAATTTTCGAGGATGGGTTTCCAAATGTTGGGAATGTAATGTCCTGAGTCACGGTTCAGATTATCTGGATGTTTTAGGATTCCTATAGCTTCGAGGATTTTTCGCTGATAGAAGTTTGGGGCTCGGACTATGCTTTTAGTATTTTCGAAAAGGATTTGGTGATTAGTGTCAAACTTGTGATCCGCAAGTACAGATCTACGGGTGTCACGAAGCCTTGTACAGCACTCATGTTCTTTCACACGACCTGTTTCACCAATGTAGATTTTACCGCTAGATCAGGGAATGCTATAAACACCTTCTAACTGATGAGGAGGAAGGGGATCTCTGGTAGTTAGTAAAACTGAGATAGTTTTGGAAGTGTGGAACACCGAATAGAAATATTCTGTTTCTTACGGAAATTCGATCTGTTATATTGTCAATATAGGGAAGATAGGCGGTGGGAAAGCTAGTGCTGTAATGTGAGGAATTATTATATAATAAGACAGATGAAAGAGTTTTAATTCTGATTTTGAGGATTGGAGTTGAGATAAGTTGACAGCTCTGTGAACCAAGGAGCTTATGACAGATTGCCTTTGGGCAGGGTGGTGGTGCGAAAGTCTATCGAGGTACCTATCGGTGTGAGTGGGTTTTCGGTGGACAGAATGTCCTAAAGTGCCGTCAGTCTGTCGACTAACTAATACATCTAGGAACGGGAATGAACCTTTCGATTCAACTTCCCTGGTGTAAAGGATATTAGTACCTATGTAATAAATTCAAATGATTGAGACAGGGAACAAGATTTTCGCGACCATCTTGCCAAATAACAAAAGTGTCGTCGACATATCTAAGCCATCATTTCGGCTTGAGAACAGATGAGTCAATAGCATCTTGCTCAAAAGTGTCCATGAAGATATTAGCTATGACCAGAGAAAGTGGGAAATCCTTAAGAAACATAATATTTCTAATCGGTTTTCCACACCTCGAAAACTATCTCAGTGTTACTAACCTATCAAAGATCCCCTTCCCCTTTTTCACATAGAAGGTGTTTATAGCAATCTCTGTTCTTGCGGTGAAGTCTGCATTGGTGAAATAGGTCGTATAGTACCTACTGGTGTGAAAGAACATGAGCGCTGTACAAGAATTCGTGACACCAGTAGATCTGCACTTGCGGAACACAAGTTTGATACTAATCATCAAATCCCTTTCGAAAATACTAAAATCTTAGCCCGAGCCCCAAATTTCTATCAGCGGAAACTTCTTGAAGCGATAGAATTTCTAAGACTTTCAAATAATCTAAACCGTGACTCAGGGGATATTACCTCCCCAACATTTGGAAACCCATCCTCGAAAATTCCACTTCGCACATGATCACACTACGGCAGGGTCAGGTGCCAGAACGGAGTTAACCACCGGAATAAAGGCACTGAACTGTGTAGCGTTAAGAATGTTTTCCTACAATAAATACCGCTACAGAAACCAGGAGGATCAGTTTCAGTTCAAGTCTCAATTCTGCCCTGAAGATGCCACCTGTAATGGTTGGCAAAACCTAGGCATCAAGTCGTGCTATTGTGACGCGGAATCCATCCGGAAGTCGAGATTTTTTAAAAGGTAATAATCAATGAAAAAAGTTCGATCTCATTAAGATTACAAATGTGAATGCGAATGGATTGTTCTTACCTGCGTGGGAATTCATTATTTCTAGTCGAAATTAGCAATTGCCCTTGAATGTTTACTCAACCCAATAACCAAAAAAAATGAGCTCATCACGTTTCAAACCTCCTCGATGACATAAGTTGTTATTCTGATTTAAAATCGTATTCGGAACAAATATGTCACATAATTAGGTAATGCAATTTTTAAGCTCTTCGAACTCGAGAGTTGAGTATTTGGTTCAAAAATGGTCTGAAGTGATAAGAACGCAAATCAATTAATTACCGGGTGACCCATGTTAAATAATCCCCGAGAATACCTCGGGAAATCAAATAAATAAAAAAACAATGATTAATGTAGACATATCATTAAAATTTACTGAGATGGAAAACACACAACTATGATTGTTAGTGATCAAAAATTAACCATGAAATATTCTACCATCGCATACGTCTATAATAATATTCAATTAGTAGATTGATTAATAGTTTATGCTAGCAACTAGACTCTCCTTTCCATCATAAATAAACATATTTAAGTTACACATCATCAATATTTACGCGACTGTTAATTATTTGAAGGAAATATTTATAATAATGTACTAATTTAATTTGAAATAAAAACGACAACAAACACTGAATGTCTAATTCAACTGTTCAACTATTATTAATGGATTTATGTGAGAAACACGTACACATATTCGAAATTGCGGTGGAATCACCGAAAAGTAAGATGGGTAGTATCAATACTATCGGTTATCGTATTATCCCCTTCGCTTTCATTTTACCAATTGAGTTTATACTTTTTTTATCCAGTAGCTCTCCGAGGGAGTAGAATCCGGGAGTCGTTGTGATTCCGATCCTTATTGGATAGCGGCCAGGGATGCCGAGGGAACCCCGTTTGGCCAATTCATCGGCTACTTCGTTTCCTTTCACGCTAGAGTGCCAATGTGCCTGCGAAGGCTCTCCTGCATGCCCATAAGGAAGCAACGGCCTTCTTCATCCGGGTTTCCAGGTGCATTTTCCAACTCAGGTTAATATCGAAGATAACTGCAAGGTACTTCCCTAATTGCAATTGGGAACCATAAAATCAAATCCAAATTTTTCTTCTCTTTTCATTTTCTATTTGCCTCCGTTATATATTGCTCAGTTTCAGTATCTTACATATCTCGATATAAACTCGATTATTCCCACCACTAGCGTGTCCTGTAATACCGAGATTACTTTTTGACGTTTCTAAAGACCAATAGAAACTTCCAATTCGTGTCATTTATGTACGTTTTGACCTATTAAACATTATTATAGTGGAGATTTTCTACTTAGAAAATTTCCTCTGGAATTTTGTTTTCATTGATTAACAAAGTCAGATTTGACTGGAGATGGAGATACCAGTTAATGATGTATCGTTCAAAATTAATCTACAGAATACCCCACGAGATTTCGATGAATTCGAAAACGTTTCTCCAAATTATGAACATTTTTAATCATCATATTCGTGTTCAGCATCCTCGAAAACCTTCGACTAACAATTTTGAGATAATTTGGTTCCAATAAAATTTCTGTAAATTTCCTGAGACCGACGTGGTACCAAGGTTAACTGACCTCCAGATGGATTATGGGAATTTTAAACCACCATCTATAAAGACCAGCTTGGTGGAAGACGTTCAATGTCCACAATGTCTTGAGGATGAGGAAACGACCGCAAATATCTAAGATATGAAAATGATTGAAATTATGTTTTATATCTGAATCAAAACATTCCAAACTGTCTACGAAATATAAATCCAGTTGAGTTGATTCTCGTGGCAGAAGAAAGATATGATCCAGCTTGTTTGGATGATGGGCTAGCGACAGCTTTTTTTTTATATATTTTGACTACACGAGAAGGAAACCTATAATGTTCGAAGAACCAGCCAGCAGTGGGATGTAGAGAGAGGAGATAGGCATTCATATTTTTCTTGAAGGTTTGGAGGTTATAGGTATAGGGAAGACTTAACTAGGTAAAGAGTTCCACAAGTTCGATGTTCGATAAAAAAATGAAGTCTGGTAGGAAGAAGTTCGGCAGGTTTCGAGCTTGACAGTGGAGGTGACAAGTTTGAGCTCGTCTAGTCCGCCTATCCGGAACCTCTTGTTGTGTAACAACATACGAGATTTCTGATGAACATCGCCCATGGAAGGCGATATTTCGGTCTCCAACAAATTTCTTCTACTGGGATCCATGTCTTTGAGAACATTGTCTGATATTGCAGTTTTTTCTCTTTCTTGGAATCATCTCTCCGATTTGATTTAATTTTACGTTGATATCGTTTATTCTTGTGACCTACATCTCTTATCATATAGGCTTAAGAAACCTTTGCTTCTAACATCTTTGCTATCAGCATTTGGCTCATTACTATTTGAAGAGATTCTTCTATATCTTTCTCAAAAATTTGCTTCATCATGAGTCGTTCTTCCATAATTGACTCTTTGTCTGAAAGTACCGTTTCTTCCTTCAATGAAATCATATTTGAATTTAGAAAAGGGGTCGCTCTCCTCCATGCCATAAGCATCTTCACATACACTAGCTATATCTTTTTCATAATTATCCGTTTTGATCGATCGTATTTCTTGAGAATCCGGTTTGTCTCGATCTTTGGATTTTGCCCGCTTCCCAAAGTATCCTTTTTTTTAGCTCTAAACACCTATGCTGCAAGGAGCAGAAAACCGGTCTTACGCAAAGACATTTACCATTGTTGCGCCAACTTATTGAACTATCCTAATCATAAAGATCACCTCCTTTTCTACATTACTGTTTGCGCTAGATTTAAATCGGAAAACCTACATTGTATTTACATTTACCGGCGCCTGTTCATTTGTTCTGCAGAAGGTCAAACTTGTCATGGTTTCTTGTTAGAGATCAGCAGGTTGCGTGTTCCGCGTTTCGATTTCATTTCAGATAGGATGCGATGTTAGAAGCGAGACATAAAGTAACATTCGGTTCTATATTTATCGGGTGACTAAGTAGTTTCACATATTATTTTAGTTATTTTGATAGTTTTGGTCAATTATTTGTCGTTATGGATTCCGAGGATATAATGTGGAAGCAAATTTACAACAATCTGCAGAAACAAACTTCTCAAGACTACAATCCATCGGATATCCAGCTAAGGTACTTTATATTATTTTTATTAAGCTAGGTCATTGTATTCCCAAAATAATTATGTGTCTCAATTTAACATTTGAGTCGAGGGAATCACTAAATTTGTATACTCGATAATATATAATTAACACTTCCAAATAGTAGTGAGTAAAAATAGCTATGGAAGATATTAATGAGTATCAATCATTTATGACGGAAAAAATTTATTATCTGCACGCAAAACATGATACACCGATAACCTTCTGTAGAGACCAGTTTTAATCTGAAGTAATTTATGTTAACTATTCACTATGGATAAAATTATATATCAGAGATTCACCGTGCATAAAGGAGTTTATTTACTCATTCCCATTTCGCTTACTAGAACATGCATTTTTCGAATGAAAATATTTCAGTGAAGTCCTAGATATGATGTTAGAAATTGGATTTTCTGATACACAAACTTAACGTGACTAACTGATTTATTGAAAATCTGATGGAACTGCGAATAATTTTATATTGAAAATGAACAGGATGTATGTAATCATTAAAATATGATTATTATTGATTTTTCTAATATGTCATAGGAATATGAAACAGCATCAAAAGGGCATAACTTCATCATTTTCCGGTTCCAATTGGTCAATTTTAGGACTGTTATAGATTGATATTCACCTTTGAATTTGGTATACTAATTGTTAGCTGGAAAAAAAACAATTGATCCATTTTTTGCAAGAAAAAGGTCTAAATTTTGGTAAGTTCCATCAATTTCCGGTTCTAATTGGTCAATTTCCGGTTTCAATTGGTCAATTTCCGGGCGATTATGAATGACCTTGTCATATTTGGATTCGGTATAGTGATTGCCAGCTCAAAATAAACAATTGAGTCCATTTTTTGCAAGAAAAAGGTATAAATTATGTTGAATATCATCATCTTCCGGTGCTAATTGGCCAATTTTCGATTGATTATGAATGATCTCGTTGTCTTTGAATTTGGTATAGAGATTGATAGCTCAAAAAAACCAATTGAGTTTATTTTTGCAAGAAAATGGTCTAAATTATGGTGAATTCCATCAACTTCCGGTTCCAGTTGGCCAACTTCCGAGCGATTATGAATGACCTTGTCATCTTTTAATTCGATATAGTGATTGCTTAGCTCAAAAAAAACAATTGAGTCTATCTTTTGCAAAAAAAAGGTATAAATTATGTTAAATATCATCAACTTCCGATGCTAATTGGCCAATTTTCGGGCGATTATGAATGATCACGTTGTCTTTGAATTTGGTATAGAGATTGATAGCTCAAAAAAACCAATTGAGTTTATTTTTTGCAAGAAAATGGTCTAAATTATAGTGAATTCCATCAACTTCCGGTTCCAGTTGGCCAACTTCCGAGCGATTATGAATGACCTTGTCATCTTTTAATTCGATATAGTGATTGCTTAGCTCAAAAAAAACAATTGAGTCTATCTTTTGCAAGAAAAAGGTATAAATTATGTTAAATATCATCAACTTCCTATGCTAATTGGCCAATTTTTGGGCCATTATGAATAATCTCGTTGTCTTTGAATTTGGTATAGAGATCGATAGCGCAAAAAAACCAATTGAGTTTATTTTTTGCAAGAAAATGGACCAAATTATGGTGAATTCCATCAACTTCCGGTATCAGTTGGCCAACTTCCGGGCGATTATGAATGACCTTGTCATCTTTGGATTCGGTATAGTGATTGCCAGCTCAAAAAAAACATTTTTCGCAAGAAAAAGGTATAAATTATGTTAAATATCATCAAGTTCCGATGCCAATTGGCCAATTTCCAGGTGATGATGAATAATTCTGTTATTTTCGACTTCGGAATCGTAATTAGAGACCCCAAAAACCCCCGAGTGGGTATTTCTGTCTCAAAATAACAATTTTTTAGGATCTGGAAAATTTGTTAATTTAAACTGCTCATAAACGGTCAATTTGTTATTAAAACAATGTGCCAATTTCCCATGATGAAACTGGGTGACCAATGATTCTTATGACATCAAAAACATTTTGCAACAAGTTTCAGACAAAAATCAACTGTACAAAGATATTCCAAAATAAAATCTTTAAATGAATGTACTTATCTTTCTACAATATGTAGTAAAACGGGCAGCAAATTCACGGCTGCCTCTATCAAACCTTTTTTTATGTATAGACTATTTAATGAATATAATGTAAAAAATTATTTAAAAATTCACGTAAGTCAAGGAAATATGAAGCTGTGACAAAAAACTTTCAAAATATAGATAAGAAAATTGACGTAGGTACAACGTAATATATTATACTTATTACTATAATATATTAATAATCATCCATAGGTATTCCATAATTAGCTTAATTCAATTTTTGTAACGGATATATGACAATTTGAAATTTAATCGTATTGCAATTTTAATTCATTTTCAATTATACTATTTGTTTATTCATTTACAAACACAAAAGTTACTTTATTATAACATTCAGATTTAACTCACTATTCATATGATATAATATTATAGTTTTTATTATTAGTTCTTAATTATACATAATGTGTATACAAATACAAATAAAATTTTTAATCATCAACAAATATCGACCAATACTAGCATTAAAAAGGAATATAGGAATTTAATTCGGTTATAAAATTTAATAAAAACATAATTTATATAAATGTCCTTTTTGTAACAATTTACAGATTATTATTCTTTGCTATTTACGTAAAAACGACATTACGTCTAAAATCTCTATTGGATTTTAATGCAACTGTTCCCAAATAATATCTTTTGACTATAAAAATTATACACTTTGCGTTTTTGGTACCTAGTCGTTTGCATTGAAATGAAATAATGTTTCAGTGTTGTAAAAAATGATTTTATATAAAAAATTAGGTCTTTTTTAGAAAAAATTTGAATTCTAAAAGAAAGTCTAACTCACCTTGGTAGACAGGAGAGCAAATTAGAAGGAAAAGTGACAGTATTAATAAATATTCGCCCATGAATTCGATCAGTCAATTTATTTGTGATCGAATCCTCAAAAATCATTGCAATTTAAAAATGTATGGCAATTCGAAATTTTCTCATTTTATAAATAATGTAGGTACTGCGAAAATATAACAATTGAAGATCCAACTAGTTATTTAAACTACAAGAAAATATCTCTACATATAATATTCATAAATTATAATCAAATTCACAGATTGTTCTGATATTTAGGAATACCAATTTCATATATCTTGAAAGTTTTTCTTCCTGTTTTTAATTATTTTAATCATATAAACAAGAATAATACCTACATTGTTTCAAGAACGTGATAAAATGCCCGATTAGATGCTTTTATTATTTCATGAATTATTACAATGCCGGTATTAGTCGGTACTAGCCTGGAACCAAATAATTCCGGAATAAATTGAATAGTAATATGTGAATAAAACACTCTAATAACAATATATTGACAATTGTTTCGCAACACATTTGCTAATTCATTCTGATTATGACACTGCGCGATCAACAATTGTTATTAATATAATATTGCTATTAAAGTGTAATAATTGCGAATGCGTGTTTCATTCATGTTTACGATTTAATTAGAATGGATTTTCATGTACTTAAAAAACGCTGAAACTCTACGATTCATTATGAATAATATAAATTTACTGTGTACCTATCCGTTGAATAGATTCAGATAAAAACTATTGTAATTTGAATAAATAATCGCGTTGGAAGGTATTTTCTTAGGCTTCTAATTAGACTCATGATGTCATGTGATTGAATCACATTATTTGAATTAAGACCTAGCTCAATTCAAACATAGGTACATCATCTTATTTCGCAGAAAGATAACAACAGTGCTATTCATAGCATATCTTTTCACAGCTCAAGATTGTATAATTAGAGTTGAAGTTAAATACATACTACGTACCTAGTTTCATTATGGATGTGCAATAAACCGAGTAATAAACTCATCGAGTAAGAATTCTCAATGACGTATGAGAATAATAACCTGTATACCATAATGTATAATGTAACGATCAATGAATATTTATTAGGCAATGTACAGAGTTGGACTAAATTCGGTGAATGTGCAGGTATCCCAAGGATTCTTGACAAGCGTACAGCCGGCACAGGAAACTGCGATCCTCGGAACCCAAAGTGACGCGGGCATCTCGCTGATCATTTTATCGGTATTCGAATCATACACTTTTGATTAGTTTTGTTTCCGTGATTTATTGGTCGCGTTATATTCCTATTTTATTTTATTATTATTCCCATAAAAAATATTATATTTGAATTTAATTCGATATTTCATTCGACAATTTTTAAACGACTTTTAGTTATGTTTTTTCGTTGAATTTTAACTGAATTTTGGAGAAAGCCAGAAGTGCATATTTTATTATAACGTAAGATGTACGTACTTTTTTTAGGCGGAAACACAGGAAAAAACGTTTTCGCTGTCTTTTTTATTATTTTAATGTAAAACCATTACCTATTTTATATTCTAATATTTAACCTTCTAAGTATTCAACTCTAATGTACCCCCCCCCCCAAGTATTTAACCCCCGAAAAATATTCTTGCTCCGCCACTGAGAGCAGCGCTCTTAATCAATTGTTGTATTCAAATACACCAAAACTAATAAATTTATTTTCTATTATTCGGTTTCGCGGATATTTTTTTTGGTGACTACAAACGTCTCTGAACTGAGTGAACTGCAACCTAAATAAATTTAAATTTAAAAAATTGACATACTGTGCACGTCACTAAAATGCTTCAATAAGATTTTTTCAAAGAAGTCTCTGAACTGAGTGAACTGCAACCTAAATAAATTTAAATTTAAAAAATTGACATATTGTGCACGTCACTAAAATGCTTCAATAAGATTTTTTCAAAGAAGATGTAAAATGGCAAGGGAACACTTTTTTGAAAACCGTGATTGTTTTTTAATAATATCAGGATTTACGTTTCCAACAAAAGAATAGATACAATTTTGCGTCTTTAAATGATAACATACAATTTTTATGACTGAAATTTCCACCAAAATCAATTCAAGTAATGTTAAAAACTGGTATTTTGTGAATTTATCACATGATTTTTATTAAATCCAGCATTTTAAAAGCTATTTATCCAACGGAAAACAGAAAAAAATTAACAAAAAATTATAATAAATATATGTTTTTGCATATATGTATTCTACAATTACTCAAAGTAAAAACTTGGCAAGGATAAAAACCTTGTTGTCATAAATGTTCTTTTGAAACACTGAAAATGTCAAAAGTACCATTTGTAACAGGGCTATCGCGCCGCAGAACAATTTTTTCCTATTTTCACCACGTGGCATTATTATCTGAAAAATATAAAGGCTCAAATCGAATATTTCTGAGGAAAAGACGGGAATTTTTTTACACTGATACAATACTTCCCTCATTAGGTATAGTGAATGAAATCCGTGAGTATCGTCGGCCCCTGTCGGGTCGGAGCCAATGGTCACTTTATCATCACTTTATCGAATCGTGTGGGGTCTCGCCCTTCTGGCCCAACTGAATAAAAAGTAGTCTGAATTATGGCGAGAATAACCACGCATGAGACATCAAAAAGCCTGCGCATAGGCTCTCAAAGAAGCTCCTTTCTCTGAATGGAGGGGACTTGAGAGAGATGACTGAAATCATAACCGGTCACTGTCGCCTTAAGAAACACCTTTATACTATGGGCATCGCCGATGACCCTATATGTAGGAATGCGCAGCATTAGCATCCCTCAGGCACCGACACTTCGGAGAATCAAAACTGCTCCCAGCACTGGCAATATTCTGGGTTTCTAGCGAGCCATAAACCTGCTAGAATAGAATAGGCATCTGACCACAGGGCGCACAATGGGCCCAACTAAGTGGCCTAAGTGCTTTTGGAAGCCAAGCCCCCTTCCCTCAAACGATGATGATGATAACTCATTGTATGATACGATCAAGGACAAACTCTATGCCCAACTTCAAAGGGAGCTTCGCCTGCCTCGCTCACAAACTCGATATAGCTCAGTAGACGACTTGGAGAATTTCAAATTTTTCAAATGAATATCCATCCAAAATATCCTACTGCATAGTATTGGCCCTACAATCGGAAACCTTTATTTTTGAATAGTTTGTTCCCCAGGCATGATTTTCCAAAGATAAATATTAAACTAATACTATCTTCTCAGCAAATCTAATTTGTCTTATTTTCACTTTTGGAAGTTGGAGAATTTAATTCAAATTTACACAAAATGTTGTAACATTTAATTTAGAAATAATGCTGACAAATTATTTCACCATACTGTGGCATTATCAAAGCTACGAGTTATCAACTAAAGCTGAATCTAAAATTATGTTCTGGAATATTAGAAATCAATCTGAATGTGATACAAATTGAGGAATGGGGATAGACAATGGTTTGGGTGAGAGTTTATTCACAAAATTGTTGACAATTAATACTATGTAATGTAACTACTGTTTTTTTGAACGTTTTGAAATTTCTATTGATTATAGAAATTTGAATTTATGTCCTTTTTCCAGAATATGTAAAATATCAGTAATGAAGTGAAATTGTGATTATGTTCCAATAGGTGATCCGCGAATTAGAGTCCTCTTTTGTGAACCTGTTACTTCTCAAATCTTCGTGGAACCCTACACTGAAGCTGCGTCCAGTTTGTCCTATGTACAATAAGGCATTACAGTCATCATCACCTAATAGTCAATTTTATAGTTGTTCTGTTATAGATTAGTTATATCTACTATGTGGTTCTATGTAGTCGATACTGTCTTAGGGAAGAAATACTACTTTAAGCTTCTGTTCAGAAGTTGGAGAATAAAACTCAAATTTTACACAAAACTTTTAACATTTAATTTAAAAATGCTGACAAATTGTTTCACCACACTGTGGCATTATCAAAGCGAGGAGTTATCAACTAAAGCTAAATCTAAAAGTATGTCCTTAAATATCAGGGATCAGAATGTGGTGCAAATTGAGGGATGGGGGTGGATAATGGTGGGAGTGTGTTTACAAAATTGTTAACAAGCGGTGAATTATATGTGTCGATTTGATCATTTAATATTACATTATTATTGTTTTTTGCGTGTTTCAAAATTTCTATGGATTCTAATATATTAAGTTTATGTCCTTTTTCCTGAATATGTAGAATATCAGGATTAAGGGTGAAATTGTGGTTATGTTCTAACAGGTGATTTGCGTAATTAGAGTCTTCTTTTTTGAGCCTGTAACTTCTCAAATGTTCATTGAACCTTACGCTGAAACTGCGTCCAGTTTGCCCTATGTACAAAGCACTACAGTCATCACATCTCAGTCTGTAAACTCCAGATTTCTTTAAGTTATCTTTTTTAGATTTCGAGTTATTAATATACGAGCATAGGTTATTTGTTGTTTTAAAGGCGACGTTTTTATTCTGTTTTTTAAGGAATTGAGATATTTTTAGTGAATGTTTACCTAAATATGTTAGACATGTGAAATTTGATTTTGTGTTATTATTAATTTGCGGATAAATTATGCTTAAGGCTTTTTTATTGAGTTTATTTTGGAGTATTTTATTAATTATCTTGACATTTTTGTAAACACACTCCCACCATTATCCACCCCCATCCCTCAATTTGCACCACATTCTGATCCCTGATATTTAAGGACATACTTTTAGATTTAGCTTTAGTTGATAACTCCTCGCTTTGATAATGCCACAGTGTGGTGAAACAATTTGTCAGCATTTTTAAATTAAATGTTAAAAGTTTTGTGTAAAATTTGAGTTTTATTCTCCAACTTCTGAAGTATTATGAATTTACACTACGTAAACGCCGAAACCATAGATATATTAAGCTTCTGTGGAGTATCATAGCTCCTACGAAAATGAGGAGAATTCTCGTAGGTTACGAGTGCACTATATACAAAGATATCAAAATATACGTACAACAATATATAATATCTATGACTATACATTTGTTGCTTACGAGAAATGAAGAGAAGCGTATTACTCTATGCAAATAATTACGATTCCATGGTTCGACCACTTAAAATGATTAAAAAGTTTGACAGCAGTAATGTCATGGGAAGGTTAGAACAATTTTCATGTTCGCTATTATTGCAAAAGATCGCCTTTAGCTAAATGAGATAATTACAGCTCATTCAGTTTAACTTTTAGTAGTTCTAGTAACATTTGCAACGTAACAGGATCCAAATGTTTTCGTCTATTCTACGTATCAAAATAAGGCAGATGTCGATTTCTCATCAAAGCAATCGTTTTACAGGTACGCAACAATTATTGAAACAAAAAGCGTTCGTTAACGGGGAGTGGGTTGATTCGATTAATGGAAGAGTGTTTCAAGTGTTGAATCCAGCCAATGGCAAAGTTATCGCAACAGTTCCAGATTTAGATTCATCAGATACTGCATTAGCGATTCAAGCAGCATCGAAAGCATTCACAACATGGCAAAAAACATCAGCAATAGAACGTGCCCATCTATTAAGAAATTTATATGATCTGATCATAAAAAATAAGGATAGCTTGGCAAGTATCATCACATCTGAAGCTGGTAAAACTTTGAAAGAATCCTGTGCGGAGGTGGATTATTCAGCATCATATATTGAATGGTTCTCTGAGGAGGCAAGGAGAATTAATGGGGAGATTCTACAAAGTCCAATAAAAAGTAAAAAGTTCTTAGTTGATCGGTATCCAATCGGTGTTGTAGGTTTGATTACACCATGGAATTTTCCTCTAGCCATGATAGCTCGAAAGCTTGGAGCAGCGTTAGCAGCAGGATGTACATGTATTATTAAACCTGCACAAGATACTCCACTGACAGCGCTAGCATTGTCTGAATTATCGAAGTTAGCTGATTTTCCAAAAGGTGTGATAAATGTTTTAACTTCTGGTCAACAGAACTCCATTGAAGTAGGAAAGTTGCTTTGTACAAGTCCCCAAGTTTCAGGGATATCTTTTACTGGTTCAACTGCAATAGGTAAGATTTTATATGAGCAGTGTGCGCCAAGTGTCAAACGTTTAGGGCTAGAATTAGGTGGTAATGCACCGTTCATAGTTTACGATTCAGCAAATGTGGATAATGCTGTTAAAGGAGTGATGGCTTCGAAATTCAGAAATTGTGGACAGACTTGTGTCGCAACTAACCGAATTTTGGTTCAAGAAGGAGTATATGAACAGTTTCTCCATGGATTAGTTGAGGAGGTTCGACAATTGAAGTTGGGAGATGGTTCAGACCCTTCTGTAACTTTGGGACCACTCATCAATAACATCCAAGCAAATAAAGTTCATAACCTAGTATCTGATGCTGTTTCGAAAGGTGCGACTGTTTTGATTGGTGGAAAACCGGTACCTGCTGTTGGAGACTCATTCTACGAACCAACAATTCTTACCAATATTAAGGAAAATATGTTAGCTTACACTGAGGAAGTTTTCGGACCTGTAGCTACAATTATCACATTCAAAACTGAAGAAGAAAGTTTACATATTGCAAATGGAACAAATTCAGGGCTTGCTGCGTATTTTTATTCAGAGGATATAGCTCAGATATTTCGTGTGAGTAGAGAATTACAATTTGGAATGGTTGGTGTTAACGAAGGAGCGATATCTTCAGCAGAAATACCCTTTGGAGGTATTAAAGAGTCAGGTCTTGGTCGCGAAGGCTCACAACATGGAACTGAAGATTTTACATATTACAAATACACATGTCTTGGTAATTTGTAAATAGTTAATTCTATTTTCCTTCAATCAATAGTATCAAAAATGGTCGTGATTAATTAAAAAGGTACAGTATTACCCTATGAGGGCAATATTGGTTGTTTTCATTGTAATCAAATATTCTTAATGACATTAGGTAGGTACATGCATAGAGATCTAGAATAGAGTACTCATCCCGTATAAGCACAATGTATTTCGAATTGTCTCCTTATAAGAACGAAGAAAGTAAAAAGTCGGGTAATAGCTCCGCCCACTATTCATGGCGCGCTATTCAAAAGTGGAAGTTAGATACGTTACAAACGACGCGAGCGTTGAAAATAATATAATGCTCGACGATCTTTCGCGTTGCCGCAGATTAAAAAGGGGCGGAGCTATCACTCAACTTTTTTTTACAAGGAGGCTATTGAATTGTCGACACGAGTACTCTATTCTAGATCTCTATGGGTATATGTGAACTAATAAATGATATTAGTCATCGTGTAATGCAGAAACACAGAAAGTCTACTGAATTAGATGTTGAAGTACAAATATGTGACAGTCAGAGCCGTAACTAGGTGGATGGCGCCCGTGGCGAACATGTAGGTTTGCGCCCCCTAACAATAGTAAAACCTCATATAGCTAATATTATTCAGATCAAAAGTCATTTTTTTATACAAATAGAAAAATTTCTGTGGTATCCAAATAACTGTTTATTTCCTCAAAGTATGTAACAATTAATAAAGATTCTTACAACTCAAATGAAAAACTGAAAAACATAAATACGTATATCAAGGTATTCAATCGATAATAAAATCAGACAAAAAATAAAGGAACCATTTCCGTAGTAGGTACTTTGGATAGGCAATTATTGAAGATTAAAGATGAACTTTTCTTGATTTAGCTATGGCGAAATCATTAATCACGTCATCAAAATCTACTGAAACAGCTGTTTCTTTTTCAATGCTGAGTATAGCCAAATCAGATAATCTTTCCTGGCCTATTGAAGACCTCAAATAATTTTTTACAGTAGCGGCTTTAAACAATTCTCTTGTTTTTATACATTATTCATTATAAAAATACGGATTAAAAAAAAATACCTACCGCCATTCTACGTATTCATTGAAACTTTACGTTCGATTTTTGGCGCCCGCGGCAAAAGTCTCCCTTGCCCACCCTAGTTACGGCCCTGGTGACAGTATAGATTTCATTTCAATTGAGAACATAGTCAAAGTATAAAGGTCTGCTAGAACCTCCCTTCTACTCTTTTTAAAATTCGAGTGCAAGCTGATTGGTCGTTTATTTCGTTTATTTAATGTTATTGACGACGACATAATATGATGTTACGTGCCGGCGATGTGATTGGAGGAGCTAGGTGACGTCACCTAGCGCGAGAAACGATGGTAGGGAGGCTCCAGCAGACCTTTATACTATGACTATGAATTGAGAATACCTAGTATAATATTTTCAAAATTAGAGATATATCTCTTTGTACTTATCAGCTTACACCTTGGCTTTTACTCTACTATAATACAACCTCATAAAACAGTCTTCCATAATCTTGGTCTTCCAAATACAATAAAGTAATTCTAGATTCTAGAGCATTTGTGTTGTGTATTCCCAATTTTATAGTCGGTCAACAAATTACAAATAGTTGCGTTGTCTTGGAAATTAATTTGACTTTAAACATGCTCTGCATAATGTAAACACTTCTAAGTTTCCATTTTAATTCACAGTAATTGATGGAATATTTGAAAATTGAATTTAACTTTTAGTGATAATGTTATTAACCAGTTTTATATCATCTTACAAATTTATAGGACCTCAAAAAATGCGAACAGTTGAGATAAATAAGCTATAATGTAAATTACAAATTTACTTCCTTATGAAAATGTAAAACCAATACCTTTCTACTTGTGGTACCAACGCTAAATTTTCATTCGAAAATTGCTCTTATTAATTGTGGGGTTAGGAAAAGCTTTAACATGAATTTGATGATTTTATACAAGTGAATTTCGTCATAATAAGCATTTTGAGTGAGTTCATGTGTGGCTGGTATTGGTATATCACAGTTGCTACTCA
This sequence comes from Endomychus coccineus, assembly GCA_958510875.1. Classification (NCBI taxonomy): domain Eukaryota; kingdom Metazoa; phylum Arthropoda; class Insecta; order Coleoptera; family Endomychidae; genus Endomychus; species Endomychus coccineus. Next base: position 23,489,792 of record OY294067.1, read on the forward strand.
CATTTGAAAGGTATTGACTTTGGGTTAATGTTAGTAGTATTGACATTTGGTAAAATTTGCAATTTGTATTGTTATATTTTTCAAACTAAATGATAAATCTAAATGTTTACCACATTCCGAATTCCTATTTATTTATAATTTTATCTCAGTGTTATTTAACTATAAGAATATAGTATTATACAATGTTATTTGTGTTATTATATTAAAATATATATATATGGAAAATATTTCACTTTGCGTTTTAATTGCGGATAATCAAACTAGTTACGTAATCACGTAAACAATTTAATATTGTCTGTAATTATTCTGATAAAAGTTAATTATGAAAACCGGAACTATTCATCCTTCCTGCGAAATTGCCACTATCGCTTTAGTAACTGAAGATTCGGTATACAAAATCGAGATCAATAAATTTCGTAAAGATTAAAGGAATTATTAACGAGCTCTCGTAAAAACTTGTAGTGAACATAGAATAGCATTAGAGTATTTTGTGTTCAAGTAGCAGCTTACTTTTGGTAGTCAGAACATTCCTATTTCATGTCATGTAGGTACTTATTATAGCTTGTGAATCGACAGGTTTCCTTCATAATTTGTATTTGAATAAGATTTCAAATATTTTAACCAATCGAAAGCTCTTTTTCATAAAATAACAATCAAGCAAGATTTTACTCAGTCGGCCAGCCATCCGTTAACCGAGCAAGAGGTAACTATATAAAAACTACCTTGGTATAAAATTACATGGCACAACTTCCGGTATTGTTCTCGAGCAGAAGGTAACCCACCTACGGTGTATCCAGAAGCTTTCTAAGGGACAGGGGCATTTAAGATAGGTATTGAAATAGAAACGTAAGAGTAGTTTTAGAAAACATGGCACATATATTTTATTTTGAATATAAGTCGTTTATACGTTGAGAAACTGTAATTAATGATAGAATCTAATCTAACAGGTAATGTAATTGATATTTGTAAAAGAAGCAAACATTTCTGTCGCACGATTTGAAAACCGTTTCATACTTGGAGATTTGCAAATTATACTTGACCATATTTATTCTACGAACAATTAATACAATTATTAATTTTCTTCGTCTGAGGCAAATAAAGCTGTTGGTCATAGAATTGACAAATCAAATACAATTATTAACTGCTGAAAAAAAAATTCAAATCTAAAATTACACCTTCCAACAATGGAATAAGTACATGTATTCGATAAATATCCTCAACTATCCCTACTACAAATATTAGATTGTCGAGTTTTCTCAGTTCTTTCAACACAATTTTGGCCTCAATCGGTATGTCTGTACATATTTTATTAAACTCGATATTTTGTCGTCAATATTTCAAGTCCCCGGCAGAAACAGTAGTACAGGCAGAAATTAAATTGCTTTATTATTGTCAAACTTGTACTATAGTCATTAGAAAGTATAATCCTTATGAACTCACGCACGTTTTGTGAATCATGTATTCCTTGCAATTTTTAAAATAAAAAGTGCGAGTTCCTGCTTTTCAACAATTTACTGCCATTTGTGAAAATTGGTGAAGATAGTGCAAATTTACGAATCAAAAAGTTGTAGAGGGTAGACAATAGAATTTTACATACAAAAGTCAATGGGTACGACAATATGACAAGGAAAAGAACAACCAGTGTTATCAGATTATTTTTCAGCTGTCAGATAGATTTAGAACAAAATATGTTATTAACTACAGATTGGGTACAATAGTCCGATGTATTTGCCAGTTAATAAGTGATAAAGAATCGAAAGATGAGAATAGCATTTGTATGAAACAAAATGGGTGTGATTTATAAGGCGCATGTCAGTACCCGTTAATTAACGACAGACCGGTATTTTTACTAGAGATGGGCAAAACAGTAATTTCTAAATAGAAATACCATAATGATAATACCAAGTGCTATTACTGCTATTTCTATCTCAAATATCAAAATAACTGTATAAATTAAAGGTACAAAATAGCAGTTGCTATTTAGTATCGGACAAAATATGCTACAGTCGCGGAGTTGCTTTTTTGAAACAACAGTTGATAAATTACATCCATAATTCTTACTAACTAACAATGCGACCTGTAGAGAGCACATTTTTCCTATCTCAAAACATAAGTACCTTCTTATGTTTTCTTGTTAACAATACGATGCGTCTGACTCTATCATACTCTCACATTAATCCTACACACCACTCGATCTGACTCAATCTGTGTAATAAAGTGTCTGTTGGTGACCTCCCACCAAGGGGCAACATATTCACTCTAAATGTAGACAAAGAAATTATAAGTGCCGACAAAGTCTTCTACATTGTTTCTGCAAGCATCAGTTCACATTAGGACATCTGCGTCAGCATGCAAGTTGGCTTATACTGTATAATGCTAGATAAGTTTGCTAACCTATCATCAAGAGTCGTAATAGAGAAATCTTTCACATTATGAACATGCTGCGTTAGAATGTGTTTGCGCTCCTAGTATTATCTTTGCAAAACTATAATTTGGTAATATTGAAAAAAGGAATCTGAATTTATAAACCATTTACAATGAGCCTGCAACAATATTATTCAGCAGCCAAACCAGACACAACAGATAATGCTATTCATTATATCTTGAATCTGATTCATTTATTCTTGAAAATTGAATGTAGGTATGTTCATTTGGGGTATAATTGGATAGCAAATATAGGCTACAATGAAGTGATTCATCATGTTCCGATGACTTAATTACTAGATTCAAGGTCAGCAAGAAGCAGTTGTTAGACTTAAATATAAAAAACTAGTGTGGACCTCACATAGTACGTACAAAGAAAAAAATGCATGAACATCTACCCAAGAGATGACAATTTTATTTATTATATTTTCGCCCAACCCTCTGCGAAACGTTCAGTTATGAAAAATAAAATAAGATCCGTATTTGGAAAGTATATGATTTGACAAATATCTGTTTCGAATAACGAAGGTAGACAGCCTTTTGCTTTCGTAGCCTTAGATCAATTTCGATAGATACAGTGTCTCCCTCGTTTCAAAATACAAACTACCACTACGTTACATCTTACATCCTGAATAGTTATAATAAAGTTTGGGATTCTCATGGAAGAAATTTTCAATGAATACCTCTGCAGAGTTTCATCCTTTCTTTAGATGAAGTGTACAAGTTTGAAAATAATAATAAACCATATAATCACTAATGATATCCATTCATAACTGCATCTATCATTATAAGTAAATAATAAGAATTAAGATTCTTGACCCAGTATGAATTATACATAAAAATTCTCGGGAAATAGGTCACATGAACACTTTGTTTTAAATATTCGTCTTAAAGAATATTTAAAACAAAGTGTTAATGTGACCTATTTCCCGAGAATTTTTATGTATAATTATAAGTAAAAAAAATTGTTTTGATTTGGAATCAATTTTGTTTTCAGAATCCAAGAAACCGATGATGGTTTCTTTGAAAAATTCGGATTTCTCTTCCAAGAACAGGCAGAATTAGCCGCTAGACAAGAAAAGGAGCAGAAAGAATTAGCCGCAGCCGAAGCAACCACAGTTCTTGGGCAAGATGAACCTACCATACGAACATTATCGGAATCCGATACGGAGGGTGACACCACATCTTCATCCGATTCAGACACAGAAGAACAAAAGGATAAAAGTGACATAACTGGTTGTGCCTTAAATGTAAGTTGTAATCTATTTTCAATTGAAATTTGTACATTCGTTATCCATAGAATGGTAGCGTTATTGATGAATTGATGATGAACACATTTTACATAAAAACTACAATGTTCCTTCAATCATAGAACAAATTGATAACTGATGATGTCAATAATCTCAAATTTTATTTTAAGTCATTCGAATACAAGAAATAATACCTTAAATGTGAACAAAATCAAATTTACATTTTAATAACAGCATATTAACAATTTTTTCACAATAAATTATCAACTAAGTACAACTAAGATTAATTCCTCAAGTAGGTACTAAGAAATTTGTATCAATACATATACGTTTATCTGTTTCCCTATTGATTCAATGACTTTTATCTATATTCAATTTGACTCGTGCCATTTCTATGATATCCATGTATATTTGAAACAGAAAATTTGCAATTGATTTCTTTTTGATGGCGAACTTACTTGAATTTCTTCGGGTCCAGATTTATATTGGTAAGGTAGTAAGAACTTCTTAAAGTTTCGAGTGGAAGTAAATTGAGTCTGGGGCATCTATTAATTGCGTTTCTATGTAGGTAAATTTAGTCTCAGGTTTACGTAAACTGAGTGCCAGGTATGTACTTGGTTGTCAGGTCAGATAATTAGCATGTCATATTAGTGCTATCTAAACCAACCACCCTCATGTACACAAGTATTTAGACAATAACCAATAATGATTGTTTATTGTACCCCCTTTGTTTCTAACCTAACCTAACTTTGTTGAATTCAAACTCTGAAAGAAGCCGCCCCTGAAAATTTATGGACGATGTTCCTGACTTCCTGTAAACTACTACTATTGCATACTTCTAATTCACTATTTTCAAGTTACATTACATCATTCAAAAAGTGAAATATACAGGGTGTTTCAAAAGGGCCTTCCGTAAATGCAGGGGACCGTAAATTTTACGAAAATAATCACATTTTTCGTGTAAACTATGGTCCTATTTTCTTCCGTTTCGAAGATGAATTTAATTTTTTTTTAACGAAATTTTGCTGTAGCTTCTATGCTAAATCCAATTTAGATAATATGCTGCTAATTACGAAACACGTTGTTTGCTTTGAGTTATCGATTGAGGAACGAATTTTGCGGAAACCCGGAGCATCGATAATTTTTCTGTTAATAGTTTATGCCATGAAATCGATAGATAGTTATACAGGGTATTTCAGAAAGACCTCCAGTAAATGCAGGGGACGGTATATTTTATAAAATTAATCAGATTTTTCATATAAACCATGGTCCTATCTTTTTTCGTTTCGGAGATATGGGAGGGCATTGAATTAAATTTTTTTAAACGAAATTTTGCTGTAGCTCCTGTGCAGTTACATATATTTTGTTGAAATCTGGTACTCGGGGATTTCAGAGGACGCCGAATAAGAAGGTTCAGAACTTTTTTGAGAACAATTTTTTTTGTCTTTGCACATTTTTCTGGCTTACAATTTTATTGCAAACAAATAAAGTACTCTTGTCAAGGTTCTCTAAGTCTCACCGTTTTCCAGGAAAACGCATTCAAATGAACATACGCGATTTCGGTAGTGAGTAAATTTGTTAATGAGTTTTTGTTATGTTCATTTAAACGCGTTTCTCCGGAAATTCTCGCATTAAGGTATATCTTTGTTTACATCATTAGAAATGTTGGACAATTTCACATCATTTTGGCTCAAAGTTCATTGGCATACCGATCTTGATTTAAATCGATGTAGGTTCTAAACGACTCATTCGATTTTAGTAAACTTTAGTTCGTATAGAAAAGAAGGTACGTACTTTCAATTGTCGAATCTATTGGTACACGATGGTTCCTAATAAAATTGCTAGAGGGTGTAATTTGTAATGATAACGGTTTTATTGATTTTATCCCAAAAACTTTAATCATAAGGTATAGCTATGACATGATAATCGGAAATTAGATTAAATTTGCAAAGAAAACTGTAAACCAGAAAAATGAGCAAAGTATACAAAAAAATTATTCTCATAAAAGAAACGCCGAAAAGTCGCGCACTAACTAAACCATCTTATTCGGCGTCTTCTGAAACTCCCGAGTACCAGATTTCAACAAAATATATGTAACTGCACAGGAGCTACAGCAAAATTTCGTTTAAAAAAATTTAATTCAATGCCCTCCCATATCTCCGAAACGAAAAAAGATAGGACCATGGTTTATATGAAAAATCTGATTAATTTTATAAAATATACCGTCCCCTGCATTTACTGGAGGTCTTTCTGAAATACCCTGTATAACTATCTATCGATTTCATGGCATAAACTATTAACAGAAAAATTATCGATGCTCCGGGTTTCCGCAAAATTCGTTCCTCAATCGATAACTCAAAACAAACAACGTGTTTCGTAATTAGCAGCATATTATCTAAATTGGATTTCAAATTCTACTCGTGGAATTTTAAGTAGTTAAAGTTGTACTCAATTATGACGGCCGTGATAATACAGCGGTATATTGCTGTTTATGATCCATTGAATAAAATTGTAGCACTTTGCTAATTTTGAATATGAATGTGTGTAAGGAATTAGTTATCACGGTTTGAGTGCCAACACGAGGCTCTAAATAGAAGATTCACTTTCACTATTTAATAGAGTTAATTTTATGAATGACGCGTCTTAGATATTACTGGAATTTTAATTCATCTTGTTATTAGTTCACGTGGTTTTTGATTTTGCCCACCAATTCTTTTGATTCTAATCACTGTTCGTACATCGTACGATACTCGAACTTACATACAGCAAAAATCGTAATATGACAGCATATTATGATCTGGGGTTCTACGGCAAGGTGAAAAGTCCCTGAAAAATACAACAGATGGCACCACAATCGAAAATCCTATGTGACATTTGTGATGTACCATCTTTGATTAGAACGCATTAAATTCAGACTGATATGTCATTCAGTTCGGTTTTGACACACATCGAAAACAAGCAACTTTGAAGATTTTTGTAAACATGGAGAAAAGTAAATTTCGCGTCTTGACTAAACATTATCTCTTGCGTGGAAAAACCAAACCATCGCTTGTTAAACATTATGGGGACTCTTCACCATCGTTTGGGATGATTCACAAGTGGTTCCCTGATTTTCGTTGTGATAGTATGCCCACAAAGGACTCCGAACGTTCTGGTCGTCCAATTGAGGTCACAACGTCAGAAATCGTCGATAAAATCCATGGTATGATATTGGTCGATCGGCGAGTTAAAATGCACGAGATTGCTGAGACTATGGGCATCTTAACCGAACGGGTACCGAACATTTTGCATGAAATTTTGTACATGAGAAAGCTATCTGCCAGATGGGTGCCGCATTTGGTCTCTGTTGACAACAAGCGCGACCTTGTGACAACTTCAAAGCAGTGTTTCGCGATGCTCAAGCGCAATAAGAAGGAGTTTTTGCTCCGTTTCTTAACTGTGTACGAAACATGGATCCATCACAACACACCAGAGACCAAAGAAGAGTCGTAACAGTAGACTTGTCCTAGCGAATCGAAGCCGAAACAAGCCAATGTGGGCGTAATGGCCAACAAAGTCATGGCGACAGTTTTTTGGGATGCACACGATATCGTCCATATCAATTACCTTAAAAAGGGCAAAAAGATCATCGGCGTATATTATGCAGAGCTGTTGGATCGATTCGACGCCGGATTGAAGCGGAAGCGGCACCTTTTGGCAAAGAAAAAAGTGCTCTTCCACCAGGACAACGCATCGGCGCACAGGTCCACAGTCGCAATGGCAAAATTGCATGAATTGCGCTACGAATTGGTTCGTCATCCACCATATTCTCCAGATTTGGCCCCGTGCGATTTTATCTATTTCCAAACTTAAAGAAATGGCTCGGCGGAACGAGATTTGGTTCCAACGATGGGATCATCGCTGAGACAAACGCCTATTTTGAAGGATTGCGGAAATCGTATTATTTGGAAGGGATCGAAAGATTAGGACGAAGTGTATCGGAATACAAGGAGATTATGTTGAAAAATAAATCATTTCTTGTTTTTTCCATTTTTCAGGGACTTTTCACCTTGCCCTCCTACAGTCATTCATCCGGGCAGTGGCCGAGTTGCATCCGCGGTTACTTTTATATCCGAGTTGCGTCCCGCAGACACATTTCTAATCCGGGTTGCGTCCAGTGGTTCGAAAATAACAACCGAAATGCCTATCAATTATTATAGCTACTACTGTGAAAGTTGGAAATGTGGTGAATGCCAATATTCTCCGGTGAATATCGGAAAATGAAGAAAATTTAACGAACTAACTTGGGGTAACATTGCCGCTTGGAGTTCCGAACCTACGATATAGGTTCAATTGGCAATGTTATCGCAGGTTAGTTTGTCAATTTTTTCGCGGTTTAGTTTTCGGATATTCACCGGAGAATGTTGTCTTTCACAATAGTAACATAGATAACAGAAAACGGAAATTACTACAAAAAGTCAATGGTGTATGCTAAGCATTTTGAATAAAGTTTGAAGAGATCAAATTCAAAGTCAATTAACGATTTTAATAAATTTGTTAAATTTTCACCATGAAATTAGATTAATCTTTAAATAGTTTACTAGTAGAATGAGAAGAATTAACATACGCCTAGGAGATCCCTATCTCCTATATCTTAATAGGACATTTCATCTCAATCCAACACACAAGAAAACAATATATTATCTCCAAGCGGCAATTGTAGGTTCAGATCTTTTTGTAAATTCTATCATTATTGGATGGAATACAATACAATACAACTTAACACATAAGAAAACATATACTAGGAGGTCGGTTAGCATGCTGGGCATTTGCCCAAAGGGTTAAGTCGGAGTGGGTGTGTGAGCCGAATAGAGGAAAGACTTGGTTCGCTACGCTCAATCCGTCTCAATCAAATTAGTGAAAATCAATCTATTGTATTTATGTTATTGTTTATTTCGCTACTCTCACTCCGTCTTTCGCATAAGCCCGTCTTAGTTAAATTAGTGAAAAGCACCATTTTTCGGGTGCCGTACCAGCAGATGCTATCAGTAACGAACGTGTTGTTATGTTCCTCTCTACGATCGACCAGATAGTCAGACGCATGAAACATAGCGAATAGCGTCGAGTAATTTGACAGACCGCTCTGATCGTTAACTCGAAAACGACTGAAGCTACCACTTTAAATTTTTAAGCACCATATCAAAATTTCAAGTAGATTGCATTTAGCGTTTGGCCGCCACACGAGGACATACCTTTTGCCATATAACCCGGTTCAAGAGAAAACTCTGTTCGCTGACGCTCACTCCGTCTTAATTATTTGCAAGAGGCAATTCTAGGTTAGCAGGTTATTTGTAAATTTATTTGTGGATGCAATGGCGGAGGACGCTTAAAATTATTCTTTCTTTTAAAATTAAACGTATTATCATCAACAATCTGTTAGTTTCTTGTGAAAACTTTCATGAAACATTAAAAAAAAACATTATTTCCATTGTAAACCCGTGAAGATATTTATTTCGATCAATCACGTGACGCCATAATTAATATTATAAAAACTAAGTGAACGTATTTCCCAAACATAGCTAAAAAATTGTGAACTAGTAACCGAGAGAAACCACATTTATCTTTCTTCGCCTACTCAATTAAAATTCTGACCCAATTTGCGTTAGCAAATGACTCTTTCATCATCATTTCAATGAAATTACATTAGACGTTTGTAGGTAATGTTTGTCAACAACTCCATGTTTCATGATTAACAACTAATTAACAGAGAATATTTTTAGAATTCAATCGTTGCACTACCCACTAATTGAAGTCATGCTATAAATATAGATTTACTGAATACTTTGTTGCTAACGCCTTGCAAACGTCCGCTCATCATAAAAAGGAAGAAAACACAATTATCTGGACTTTCCCTGACGTTTTAATTTGATGTACATGATGTGGTATTACCATCCTTTCTTGAAAATTTTATGTATGTATATCACGTTATGGTAATACCAATAATTTTAATGAGAAGATGATTTGTCATTACTTTTATGAGGTATATTTTATGTGCAGTATTTATCAGGAAATTTGCTAAATCGATAGTTGAACAATATGACACAATCTGTACTCCACCTTTGATTTACATAAGCTGCTCTAGAAAATTGGTTATGTTGTAACTTTTATGATTCTTCATAGGATCAGCTTTGTGGTAAATTAGAATTCAATGTTTATTATCAACCTATTTACACGCCTTGCTCACATCCGCAATAAAAATAAAGAACATAAACCATTAAGTGATCCACCCTGTCATAAATATGTTTGAATTATTTATAAATGCGTATTTAATACCTCCTTTGCAAGAAATATTATCACTTTGACTTAATGGTAATTTTAAATAAAATAACTATTAAAAGTTCCATTTTCACTAGTCTAATAATACTTTGTAATTTTTTTTGAAGAAGCTACGGTGTTAGCGAAACTATAGTTAAATTTATTTATGAAACCAACGAAAATCGAACTCTTAATAGTTATATTATTCAAGTTTAGAATGGATTTTCATCAAGTAATGACTGATTTATAGTCAATGTTTTAATGGTATTACTTAAAAATAACAAGATTTGTCATTGTTGGTACTAGTTATTACTTATTATAGTGTTAAAAGGCAATTTCCCGAATAATTATTCAAAAAATTAAACTAGCTCTGGCTATGATGAAATACCTCTATCAATTTTAAAGGAGACAACTATGAATATAGTGCGTCCATTATGCTACATTTTGAACAGTTCTTTCAGATGTGGAGTATTTCCTCACTGCGTTGATAATACCACTACACAAAAACGATCCAGAAGATCTTGAGAACTACCGACCAATCAGTATGCCTTTTTCATTCTCCAAATTGTATGAGAAGCTACTATGCAATAGATTGATGAATTTTTTCACAAAATACAAGATTTTCAGTGACAGTCAACATGATTTTCTTAAAGACCATAATTCGGAAACAGCAGTTTTCAAATTCATTAAATCGATTATAACATCCTTGGAAAATAAAGAAATCCTATTTGTTGATCTCTCCATGCCTTTTGACACGGTCGATCATAAAATCCTTCTTGCAAAACTGGAGAAATATGGAGTCAGAGATAAACAATTAGCCTTGATGGGAAGCTATTCAGAATGTAGAACGCAGAGGGTAAAAATTTCGACGGGTGAACAAAATTTCATATCTGGGAATTGTCATTACAAACGGGGGTTCCTGAAGGTAGAATAATTGGCCCAATTTTGTTCTTAATCTGTATTAATGATCTACCTGCAGTTATTTCAGATGCTAGAAAGTTACTCATCAATCATGCAGATGATAGTAACATTAAAGTATCTGCTAATCACCTTTCCCTTCTCGAAACTGAAATTGGTGTATTGGTGTATGAATAACAAACTCACATTAAACAAAAATAAGATACACTGCATCATCTTTACGTCAAACCATAGTACAGGGTGTCCCATTTTGGGTACTTTTGCGGGGTATCTCCTTTATTTTTAAAGATAGAGAGTTGCGGTTTTCGCGACAGTGTGCTACTTTTTCGTAAAACTCAAGATGCCGTCAACAGAATTTTCATAGCCCTTTTAGTTTTTAAGATACAGGGCATTTCTGAAAATGTTGCATTTTGTGACCCCCCTCGTATCTCCGTTATCCTTCAACTTATCGAAAAGGTAAAATAACATTCTAATAGATTTTTTTCCGTAGAATGCAGTGGTGTAGATAACTTTTGTTACATATTCACTGTTTTTGAGTTATAGAGTAAACTTATGTTTTTTTTAAATGGAACACCCTGTATATTTATAGACTATAAAATTTGTCTTTTTTTTTCCTTTTCAAAAATATATGATAGTATAAACTTTTTTTCAGAAACACGCAAATAATTGACAATTTTCAGAAATTAAATACATATTTTAATAGTAGGCTATGGATAACAATAATAAACAAGTGCAACTTACATATTACTAACAAATAATTGGATACCTTGTATATAGGTATCTATTAAAAAAAATTCCCATAGATCTTTTTTCTAACAGTAAGTTTGTAACAACAGTTTTGTGGCGTAAAGTGACAATATAACAAAAACACAAAAAAATAACATTATTAAAAAAAATTAAATGTGATGTTCAAATTGACCACCATTTTCTCTAATGCAAAATTGGCACATCTTCGAGATTCTTCGAATAGCGTTCAAAAGAACCATTGTTCTCATTCGCAGATTTCGAAAAGCTAAATGAATTGCCTCTCGAAGTGCCGTCATATCGAGTTTTATATACTTCATTTTGTATATAGCCCCATAAAAGAAAATCTAAAATTGAGAGATCTGGTGATCGTGGAGGCCATCTAACAGGTCTATTGGTACCTATCCATCTTTGAGGAAAGTTATTATTTAGAAAGGCCCTTAAGAGCCTAGAGTTATGACTTGGGGCACCATCTTGCTGTAGGTAAACATCATTATACTGGGCTAATGGAATGTTTTCGAGCAGTTCTGGAATAACTTCCTCAAGAATTTCTAGGTATTTACGTGCTGTAAGACCTCCTTCAAAAATCCTATAAACTATATGTCTACCCAAAATAAAACATGAAACCCCAACTCCAAAGCGTCCTTGTTGTGCCCTTTCAAACATTAAATGCAGATTTTCACTACGCCAGTTCCTGGTATTGTGACGATTGAAAATGCCAGCACTTGAAATAAAGCATTCGTCTGACCAGATAACAAGTCTGCCAAATGAATCGTTAGCATCGATTTGTTGCAAATACCACTGGCAAAACAGTGCCCGGCGCTCGGCATCGCCAGGATGCAAATGTTGTAGTATATTAAATTTGTATGGATGATACTTATATTTCTTCAAGATCCTCTGAGCGTTAGTTTTTGGCACACCAATTTCCTTCTCAATTTTTCTACATGAGGACGAAGGTGTTGCTTCTATATATCCTAAAGTATCTATCTATTTTCTTTCCCTGTTCTCTTTGTTGTATGTTTTAGGGCGCGGGTGAACAAATGATCCGTGCTCAACTAAATTTGCTTTTAAACGGGCAAATATCCCAAAAAACGGTTGCCTTCTTTCTGGATATCTAACAAGCAAAAATTCAAATGATACTAGAGATTTTAATAGCCATAATAGCTTACTCACCTTTGGAAGTATAATTCCGAAGCTTCTTCAGAATTTTCATTACTCTGTATAAAACATACCATCATATCATATTTCTCATAATTTTCGTAAACTGCCATTATTCGGAAAAATTGATAAATATCTATTGAATAATGATACCAAAAGAACGAAAATAAACAGCTTAAATGCGATAGAGATTTGACGTTTATTTCTGTTTCTTGTCATAAACAATATCAATGGCCTACTATTAAAATATGTATTTAATTTCTGAAAATTGTCAAATATTTGCGTGTTTCTGAAAAAAATTTTATACTATCATATATTTTTGAAAAGGTAAAAAAAAGACAAATTTTATGGTCTATAAATATACAGGATGTTCCATTTAAAAAAACATAAGTTTACTCTATAACTCAAAAACAGTGAATATGTAACAAAAGTTATCTACACCACTGCATTCTACGGGAAAAAAACTATTAGAATGTTATTTTACCTTCTCGATAAGTTGAAGGATAACGGAGATACGAGGGGGGTCACAAAATGCAACATTTTCAGAAATGCCCTGTATCTTAAAAACTAAAAGGGCTATGAAAATTCTGTTGACGGCATCTTGAGTTTTACGAAAAAGTAGCACAGTGTCGCGAAAACCGCAACTCTCTATCTTTAAAAATAAAGGAGATAACCCGCAAAAGTACCTAAAATGGGACACCCTTACACTGCAAATACCAGAAACATAAAATTTAAATAATTACATTTTGGAAATGAGGGATTATTCGAAGTCTTTGAATAAATATAGATTAAAAAAATTAAAACCTCAGGTGTGAAGAAATTGAACAACGATGTAAAAGGCAGAGTTCTATCTTTTATAGTTTACGTGTCATGAAACCATAATTTGAGGAAAATACATTAAAAGTTTTTTATTACGCCAACTGTCAATCTCTGTTGAGTTTTTTTCGGGTAACAGCTACCAGGTTGAGAGGATATTCAGGCAGCAATAAAGAGTCATACGAATAATCTTTGGATTGGGGTATGAACAAAGTTGCAGAGGTTTTTTCAAGAAAAACAACTTGCTAACTGTTCTTGGGATACACATTTATCAATCCCTTCTTTTTACTTTCAAACATAGAAGATTCTTTGCAGATTTCAAAAAATCTTGCAATCACCACACACGTAACATACATAGCTTATCCAGGACATACGCTTACACTAACAGAGAAAAATTGTCCCTATATGTGCATCAAATTTTTCAACAACTTGCCAATTCATATTCAATGTATAAAGAATTTCTGTTAATTAAAAAATAAAATATTCAATATTATTGTGCAATGTGAACCATACACGGTTAATGAATACTTGAATAAGTAAGTTTTTGTCTTTGTATTTAACTTTTAATTTCTTCTGTATTGTTGTTTTATTAATACCTTGTTATTATTTGGCAACAATTATTATTGAGAATATAAATTCACTTTTACTTTTACTTCAAACTATTTTCTCCACCTTCAAACCACTAATAATGTATAACGTAACATTATGTTTTTTTGTTGCACCAACCAACGAACACATCTTGATTTAAAGATTTAAAAATAATAGGCAGATAATACAAAATAAATCTTGTACATATTTTTGGAATTTTTTTTTGTAGTACAAAAATGTTTGTTCCATTTACGAGGAATTGTCGGTGCTATATGCCTCCGCTACCTAGTTTTTTTGTAAGTCCATCAATAAAAAAAATTAAAAAGAGGTGCTACCTCGGACAGAGGCAAGTTGGCTCCTGATGATAAGAATTTTACACATAGCATTTAGAACACGACTTGCAATCGTTTTTTGTAAATCCCGGATTTGTCGAAGTCGATAACTTTACCAAAGTTGTGAACATGCTGAAAATCAGTTTGGGCAACACCTTATGATACTTCGACAAATCTTTGATATACAAAATCGATTGTGAGTCGTGAACAAACTGATATGTGGATCAAACTAGAAGGAATATTTTAACTCGGTATAAAGCACATTTTGCACATATAAAAACTAATGGTGGAAAATCAGCTTTACCCGAACATATTTTAAATACAGGCCGCACCATTTCTCAAGAAAGTTTATTACTTTCAAAACATAGTACGGACAAATATCTAGATAATTTAGAAGAGAAACGAAAAACCAATTTATTAAATTCCGATCCAGCTGAGGATAACCTTTTGTTTACATTATTATCCCCAAATAGGCACATTTTCATTACTAATTCAGTTCACTCTGATGATGGTAGCCGAAAGGTCCTCAGTTCTAGTGGATAACGGTGATTATTTCATATTTACATTCTTAGGACTATTTTACAATTACTTATATTTTTCATGAATACATCGCTTTTAAATTTTGTTCCATAAATATTATCTGAAATAAAAAAAAAACCGGCAACAACGTCTGGTATTTACCTAAATTTCGATATATAGAAACATTTCATAGGAGTGAACATGAACCCAAGCGGAAACCAACTTGTATACTTTCTATATTCCTGAATCAAGCGAAGCGCCAACTCAAATCCCTCACCAGGCATGCTGTTAGATAAACAAAACCATGTTTGGGGTGGTTTACACTACAAATCGGGGAGCAAAATACACAAAAGCTCGTCACTAAGATGAATGACAATGTAAATTTATGTATGGCCTGAAAGAAAAACAAATACCACAAAAATGATTATCTCATCCATTTTCTCACCAATAATTAACATTTCATTTTATTTTGCGAGAACAATTAAGCACCCGACATCGGCTTATTTTTCTTTAAAACCTACTGACTATGTTAGAACAGGAATATTACTAAAAATCTTTTATTTGTAACAGTTGTTCTTATATTCATCTAGTATTCTAAATAATGACTGTATATCAGATCAGGACAGAAGATAATTAAAAATGACCCAAGAGTGAAAAGAAACATTCATATCCGGGATTTACAGCTTTTTTCTTGAATGGTTTGTCAAGTCCATAATAATAGACGATTATTTAAGGTTAGGGATAGCTGGTTCCTGAGAACATTAATTAATTTTGCTGTCTGATACGTGACGTTCTGTTGCTAAAGCAACTTGGAAACTATAATATCTATTTTTGTCGTCACTGGTCGATATTTTTACTCGACCCTGTGAATGTAGAAAATGTACAACTTCCACCACTTGTAAGCTCTTCCTTTAACCTAAATATTGATCTTCATTATCCCGCAATATCACATTTTAAAAGCCCCCATTCAAATCCTAACGCAACTCAACGAGAATAGACTTGGCACATGAAGTTGATCAGTCGGCTTCTACCCTGGCGATTTAAAAGTCCTGCCCGTTTTTAATTTAGTCGGATGTATACACTTTCGAATATAACGCGACAATGACATTTACAATATCTAAAATTACTCCAAAGCTGATCGTATTGTTACCTGTGTGTCGAGGTTGAAAATGTCACCATGATCAAGTCGTCGCGGTCACAATTGAATCTGAGAAGTGATGTACCTTCGATCGTACCAAGAACCAGACGGAAAACCATCAAGCGGAATAATTTTCGGGGAATCAAAAAAGATGAGTTGCAACGTCAAACTAGCATGTATTTGGCCTCCATGACTGTAAGTTTGGTCTGGTTTTTGCATGTCAGCTTGCGTTATCATTTGACTTGTAGGTACATTGATTTCCTTGATCAATTCAATATGTTTTATAAATTCATACCACTTCAAATACAATTCGAAAATTGATAAATGTATAGTAATAGTTAAAAAATCTTAGAACTAATTATCATGTATTCCTATTTGAACAATTTTCATTCACCTCACCTGAGCCAAAGGCAATATATTGTCTATCCATAATTCAATAACCGAATGAAATAAAATAAATAAAAAGTTGTATGATTTATTCTAGCGATATTTTTACAACATATATTCCATCGCATTTTTGGAATGTCTATGAAAATGCAACAATACTTATAAGTACGTTGAACTAACTGTATTTAATTGATGAAAAAATACACAGTGCTTACCTAATAGGTTAAATTATTTTTAAATCATAAACTATGGTAGGTATATGACAAATTATTTGGAACAGTTCTTGTAGAATTATAGAGTTCATCAATATATAATAATTAACGCCTTATTATTATCACACAATTATATTATTTCATCTTTTCTGATCTAATTTCAGTTTCTATTATTTCTTACAAGGAGAATAGAAAGAATTATTATTTTAAAAATATCTAAAATTGATTATTGTTGGAAAGAAGCTTCGTCTGATTACTTTTTATGATCATTTTATTTGGTACCTAGTATGCTTTCACAAAAATTTTCTTCATTCATTTCGGTTCTAGTTGTTTCTTATAAATGTGATTATTTTAGATGATAATATTGAATCGGACACAACTATGAACTGAGTTCATACTTTGTGAACGAAAGAATCAAATAGAAAATACTTTAGTAGTGCTATTATTTTTCATTTTGAAAAAAAAACATTTTTGAATTGTATATCCAGAATACGTTTATACTTTGTGAACAAATAATGTAAATAGAAAATGCTTAAGCTCAATTTTATCAAAAACTAGACTAGAATATGAAAAAAAAGTTTCTCGTACTTAAAAATATTGAAAAATGTGCCGCCCATAGAGAATAAAATGCATCCATGTTGCAGTCTGTCATATGTGACTAACTGCAACTAGTCCAGTCAATCACGGTAAAAATGGGGTACCTCCGAATTATTTGAACCTCCCCCAATTTTCATAAAATTTTGGGAACATTTTGAGATGCACCAAAACGAATTTTTAACCAGGTTTCGGGGTGCTCTTTTTTCTTGGATTGGATGCCACCGCTTCTGGTGGGTGAAAATGTTAAAATTTGAAATGGCACCTCTAATAAATAGAGCAATAATTTCTAAAAGAAGGTCCTTTACACTTTTTTCGTCCATCGTTACTGAGTTATTTTAAGGTTGAATTTGTCGATTTTTCGGTAAAAAAAGCATATTTTCGAACGACTTTTCGCAAATAATGGTGAACTGGATAAAACCGTGTGAACGTCTGAAAATTTACTGCAAAATGTGGACACGTAAAATTTCTTTGATTAATAATATTATATTGCATTTATCATTTATTTACAGATAGACGAATTATATTCCGAAATCCTCTACGAAATATTACACAATGTTGGTTGTGACGTCAATTGCGACATCGGTCAAACCGCCTTATTTTCCTACATTCAAGAGGCGTTCCGGGTTTCGAACGATTTTCATCAGTGTCAATTGGACTTCGCGGAAAAGAAACAGGCGCCCGATATTCTGCTCAACGTCGAAGTTATGGAGGCGAAAGATTTGGCGCCGATGGATTCGAATGGGATGAGCGATCCGTTTGTGACTTTATATTTAACATCGAACACCGCTCACAAATACAACACTTCAGTCAAAACGTGTACGCTGACACCGGTTTGGGAGGAACATTTTGCTCTGTGAGTATTTTCACTTCACACTTGATCGAGAAATGTGAAATTGAAATCTTTAATGTTAATTATCGTGAATAGGTTGATTTATTATGTGAAATAATCATAACCTCAAAATTCTTGAAACTCAGTTGAAGGAGGATCTAGAAAAATTATGTTGGTTTTTCTTTATTAAGATTAAGACACATATGATGCCAAGTTTATTCACTTAATAGGCAGACCGGTCAACTGTCGCTTCTGTAATTGAACCACGAAGTGCTAATGAGAAGCAAAGTAGGAAGAGGCACATTGCGAAAATTCAGGCATACGGATACGGAGCTTTTGTACATCCTTTATTCATTGTCATTATCGATTTATATCCGCTTTTTTAAATATATATTTGCTAAAGACCGAATTCCCTAATTACTTTATAGAGTAGAATCGTGACGTCCGGCGCGTTTCAGCTAATAGCAACCGTTTTGGCGGGAAATGGAAATATTCAAAAGTATATCATTTTCAATCAGTTATTACAACGCGAAAACGCAAAATAAAAATGAACTACTCAAGGGAACTTTATTAATCGTCAGTTTCAATATATGAAAAGAATTTAATTGAGTTTCTATATTTCTGAGGAAATTGATCGATCAGGAACCATTCGAATTAATTGATAGAATCCAAAATATTATCTCAGATGCTAAATTAGTTTCATTCTACATACAATACCTATTCTCTAACCCGTTTCTGACACTTTGAACTTAATAGTTAATCTCCCTGAAAAAAAGCATATCAGCTATTGCATTAAACAAGCAATAAGCAATATACTTGCTATTTGCTTAAAATATAGTTTTTTCAATTTGATAATATGTTTGGCTAAAAATGGTTGAACTGTGTGTGGCTGATATTTCATATTTTAGTATAGTTTCGTTGACGACGTCATATCATGTTTCATTGGAACTAATAGACAACTCAATGGAATGTATCCTAGAATTCATAAATTCAATTCACCCAAATATTACAATTACAATTGAAATGTAGAGAAAAAAATGTAATTGATTCATCCCATCAAAATATCGAGAAAATCAATATAGTCTAGGCTATAAGCTGGAAAAATAAAAAAAACTCTTATTTAGAAGGTGTAATCTGAAAAAAAAATTTGCATGATGTTCTATGAACCCCAAATTTAATTCGTGATACGATAACGATATACCCTCGCCCCATGGGCCAATTTTGACGTTTTGGGGGTGAAGGGGGTTGAAGGGCGGTGAAGACATATCGTTATAGCATCGCGAATTACCTTTGGGGTCCATGAAACATTAAACAAAAAATTTTTTTTAGATTCCACCTTCTGAACAAAAATTATTTATTCTGTCTTTTTCCCTACCTTACAGCCTAGATTAATAACAAATTTAATTTTTCCACTATCCATAAGCCACCTATACGAATTGTAAATGAGTGTCGTCAAATAACTCCAATTATGCTGAACCATGTTAGAGACGGTTTTCAGTCAAGATTGTATTATTGTATGGAAATCATTCGACGTGTTTCGGGAGATTTTTCCACTCACTATGGGATAAGAAATATACGGGGTGGCTCGTCTGAGATGGAACATCCTGTATATACTATACTGATCTGATAATTCACAATATTTTAAACCATTCCCACATAAAATAACAGCCTACAAAAGTTTCATATACAAACTACTCGAAAATACCAATGTAAAACGTTAAAGAGTTGAATAATGGTAATAATGGCTTTTCTTCCGGACTAATAGATATCTACAAATAAAATATTGGAGTTACCTATAAACTCAGTATTTCCTACGATAAAACAAAACCATTCTCATGTCGGTATCACCTATAGGGGCCATCTACGACAAAAATTATAAAATGTTTTGGTAATTTAGATATTGACAGTTAGCGTAAAAGCACATAACAATTTAGGTAGGTAACAATAAAGATAAATCATCCAATGAAGACAAATGTGGAGTTTAGAAGCTGACATTATGTGAGTCTTGACCTAAGATATACATTGGTCAGTCGGGTAGATACTTTAAAAAACGAATCGGAGAACATAGGCGTAGTTTTATTAATAATAGAACTGATTCATTCCAAACAAAATCTAGATATTTCCTGAAATCTGTGCAACTTCTTCCAAGCAAGATGTGTATTTAATTTAATTCTTTACTTTTCTAACATTTTGGGAAGTGTATTCATACGTTTTAAGACCAAACAAAGGATATTACGTGTCTTGTTTGATTTATTTGATGAATTCTTCTAGACCTGTCCCAGATACTTCCAGCGAAGATAATTTGTGTCTTGAGGTCTGGGATTTTGATCCAGCTGAGACCGTGAAAGAGAAATTGGGAAAAATATTTGAAGTGAAAGGCGTGAAAGGTATGAGGAAATTAATGAAAGAAATAGCCGTTACAGCAGCTACTGGTCAGCACGACAATGAACTGATCGGTAGGGCAAGGATACCATTAAATGTAAGTTTAGGATTTTTGATAACAGTTTCTCTGAAGTTAGTTAACGCAAGTATAATATAGATCTATATTATGCGGCATGCATCATAATATTGATTAAAATTTGTATTAGAAGATGAATGTTTTACTAAACAGTATTTTTTCCAGACTATACCTGCATCAGGAATGACAATGTGGTACAGTTTGGATAGAAAAAGTAAAGTTACCAGGCAAGGAATCGTAAAAGTTAGAGTTTCCTTCAGTTCTCGTAAGAATAATCAGGTGGCAGAACAAGAACATCGTCATCTTTTGCGAATTATACTTTTACACGAATTAGAAACATCGAAGGTAAGTTGAGCTTTCTGCTAAAAAAAGTTGCTTCACTTGTTGTCTAGTTATTCCATAGTTTTCCCACGGCATTCAAAGTACATAATGCATGAATTAGTAGCTTGGTCTAGCGGATACTGCTCGAGTAAAATCCTTCCTGTGGAAGTCTCCTAAATTGGGAATGAAATACTTGACTTTCTTCACCTTTTTTATATCTTATTTTTAGGTTGCTCCCCAATGGTGGTGTGGTTCTTTCAGTCCACAAGGCAACGCTGTACTAACACAACACATCGCCCAATCTGGCTTGACACCATTAGAAGTCGTGATATGTCAGTGGTCCGTCTATGTTAATATACACATTAATTACGCATTAAGCTTTGGCCTATTCTCAAATCTGTTGGACAAACTGATAACTCCATTACAAACGGAAAGCGTATCCGAGGACGATGTTAGAATATTTTGGGATGCCACCAAGAAGCTATTACCTTCATGTTTCAGTATTATACGTAAAATGAAAAAGAAGACTGCCGATAAGACACTATTGAAAACCGTAACAGAAGTGTTAATTTTAATGTCCAAATTATCCACATTAGAGCCGCTAACGAAAATAGATTTGTTTCCATCGAATTTGTACACATGGTTAGAACCACGAGAAAATGAAAGATGTACCATAGCTCAAGTATTGAAAGAAGCAGTCGTTCAAGGGGCCAGCAATTGGTTCAATTATATTTTAGAGAACAATAAAGGCCTGGAGGAGAATGGAATTGCCAAGTTACAGTTCATTATTCAAACGATCCATCTTGTGAGAGGAGATATACAAAAGGCCATTGAGTTCTTCGATAAATTATTCCAAGAGTAAGATACTCATATTAACAATTTACTCTAATTTTGCTACTACTCAAAGTCGATCAAGTAAAACGGGGAGGGGAGGTTTCCACCATTTTCACATTTTGCTATCTTGGTTTCACTTTTTTCCTCTCAGGAGATGAGTTATCTTATGTTAACTGTTCGCATTAAAGATGCGTTAATGTTCTTCAATAGCAACCGTTAGTTTTGTAAATGAATTGACAATCTTATCTGATTTTATAGACAAATGGACCCAGCAAAAATGGGTGTGATTTAGATATATTATTCTT
This sequence comes from Endomychus coccineus, assembly GCA_958510875.1. Taxonomy (NCBI): domain Eukaryota; kingdom Metazoa; phylum Arthropoda; class Insecta; order Coleoptera; family Endomychidae; genus Endomychus; species Endomychus coccineus. The sequence continues at coordinate 23,511,916 of OY294067.1, forward strand.
CCTGACTTGTTGATTGGAAGTCTCATTGGGTATTAGGTCCAGGAATTAAGTTTTGACTATTATACTTCGAAATTCTGAAATTTCTATGAAGCCTAACATGATATTGGAATTGCTTTCAGGTCTGCAAAAATCATTGTCTAATTTTTGTTTTTACCTCTCTAGATCTATATTTGCCGATCTCTTCATTCAAAATCTGATTCTAATCATATGCTAGAGCATCACTGAAAATAATAAAAATTTCTGCACATTCGGAAGAAGCTAGTCAAAAATTCCTCGTTACATATGTGAAATAGTCCCGTTTTTGACCAACGAATTAAATTCTATATCACACGTGATTTCGAAATGCCGCCACTTCGATCATTTTGATTTGAAACTTTTAATTGTAAATCGAAGAAGTACATTCACACTTCACATCAAAGCCGATACTACATTTGCCAAACGAGGTCTTTTACCATGATGACCACCTGGATTATCAACTTCAGCGATTTTCCATATATTTAATAGCTAGAAGGAATCCTCAATTTTAGGTACAATGGTTTATAATATTTGTCAATGTCATTGAATCAAGCTTATAAGGATAAGGCATCATCATTAAGGGTGTATTTTTTGGCGTGATAAAAAATCTGAACGAGACAGGTCTGACACTAGTTATCATGTGTAAAAGTTGCAAGTGTATCTTCCCTTGGCAATGTTTGAAGAATATGTCAGAATCTCGCAGTATTCTCGTTTAGGTACTGATTGAATTTTGGGAGGTACGTTCACACTTTGTTTTTTCTTCTCCAGACATATGAATCTGCAGTATGCCAAACAATTGTACATCTTCTACCAAGAGAAAATATGTGCCTTTACCGAAGAAGAGGCGATAAACGCGTGCAAGTCTTTGAAAAAATTATCGTTCACGGGCCAGACGTTAGGACAGGAGAACCACAAAGAACCGCTTTTGCAAGGGACCAAGCTATTCGAAGTTTATATGGCCCTTCAGAGATTCGTTCTTCTCGGCAAGGGGGTGTGTCCGGTCGATTGCGATTGCTTCAGAATAAACAATTTTTACGAATGGTTTTATGGCGGTGTTGCCCAATGGTTAGAGATATCGGTGTACAAAGCCTTGGTGCGAATTGAGAAGGCAGTGGCGTTGGATTCTTTGGTTCCAGTGGATGATTCTGTGAAATATACTTCTTCAGCTGTTGATACACTAACCATATTCTATCAGGTAAGTGAATTGTTGGAAATATAATAAAGTAGTTCACTTGTCAATTATCAAATATATCCTTTCGGTACCACCCAAGTTTGCGACGTAATTTGAATGTTTCTAGCTATTTTTAGTTTATCATCTCATATTCGTGACTGTTATGTGTGCTAGTATGTTTGTACTGCTGTTCTAGTGTGAATTCGAGGGATCACACAATCTTTCATTAAACCCACAATTTCAAAACGTTACCCTTTAATCAATAATAATGTATATCTTATAATATCTGCCGATCAACTGGCTGAACCTAACTGTTACCTCTACTTCTATCCTAACTATTTACAACTCTCTTACTAAATAAGCAAGATGTTTAAAATGTGATAATGAATGTGAATGAAGAACTACCGACCGCTGGAAATACCGGGTTTGAAACCCTAATACACCTTTGTCCCAAGTACATCGAAATAACAAAGGAATAAACATTTGCTGCCAGCGATCGGTTTTTGCCATCTTATTAGAATAATAACTACAATGACTAATATTGAACAGAATTCTGAAACATCCTCTACCCCCAGATTTATTCTTGTTTCTGGCGTCTCGTACCCCTACCCCTAGATGCAATAAAATTTATTTGCAATACCTTCTCGTTTCGTGCGATTTAAACTGAACGTCGGATACTAAATAATTAAGTAGGGACTTACCTTCCTACCTCCAATACTTTATACTTTTAGTTAATTTAGAATACCTAATTTTATCTTAGAGATATCTTAGTCTATCATAGGATCGGTTGGATTATAGAGAAACAACAACCAATAATCTTATATGCAGTAGATATTTTTTATTTCTCAAAATTTACATTTGGGATACAAATTGACATGTCATAATAATAGTATTTACTGGTATTTACTCACAAACTATCGTAGTACCGTATTTCACCATTAAGTATTGTTAAGCAGTTCATAATTATTTGGATTTTCCAACACGATTTTTAAGTCGATGATGCCATCCTTCTACCGAATTTGTTGTGCGGTGTCGCTCCTTGTAGCACACCCATATGAATTCATCATCCTCAAGCCATTGCTCCACAAAATAGTCGTTGAACTTCACCAGGGCATCTTCCTGTGGGGAGTTTTCCATTATCAGAAGCCATGCCTCAGGAATGTACTCTTTTGGAAAATGTGCCAGGGCTGCACACATACGAACATGTTCCCTAATCTCTGTATTCTGTTTGTATCCTGTAATCAAACCCAACTCTTGCACTACTCGCCACAGGCATTGATTGAAATGAAAATTACACCCTTGGATTTTTGCTCCCAAAAAAGTTTGTTTGAGACCGTTTATTGCTGCCCGTTCAAAGTCAATGTGGACTTTTTCTGGCTTAAATTTTGTACTTTTTTCCAACAGTGTAAAAAGTCTCTTATATGTAGCTCTTTTTCTGTCCGGTAAAAGCACATAGATGGCTGGAACAATCCTTGTGCTGGCATCAGTGCTTCCTAAATCTACGTGTATTGTATACAATTGGTCGAACAGGGAACTACAGCTTTTAAATGTCCCGTCCATAAAAATTTCTGAACTTCGGGATAGAAATGTCCTGTCACTGCAAAAAAACAATATTCGATCTTCCTGGCCGTCGTCTATTAGCACAAGGTGTTGCATTGTCTCCGGGATGACGATTTCTTGCCGTTTCTTTCGTAAAGATTTAACTACCAAAGCTTTTTGCCTGCCTCTGTAGAATCTATCGTTGACGCACGGAAGGAATAAACTCGATAATTTTTTATTCGCCCGAAACGAGAGGGTTACAGGCAGTTTTTGATTTACGTACAAAACGCGTCGCCCGAAACAAGAAATCACCAACCCCCATACCACTCCTTGCTTCTCGTCTTTAGCATTCAGAAATGATGATTCTATCTACACCTAACCTCCCCTCTAAAAGTAAACTCTCTTTTATGCTTTCTCCCCATAGGCTATGAGTGATGCCTATCAGCACTCAACAAAACAACTCTTATCAATTACAAATATCGAGGAAATACTGTACAGTTGACGCACATATAAAGACATCTCTTGAACGCTTCAGCATACGATTGGTTCATCCCAAACATACATATTAACGTTTTCTTTTTCTGTAAGAGAATGACAACCAAGTTTGCTTAGGTACATATTCCTTTTATAGTATGCTGTAGAAAACGGGAAATGCAGAGCTTTTTTGATCAGAAATAGAAGTAAAGACTTCATCTGCAACGTGTTTTTTTGAGTGTCATTATTTAAATAAGATGAACTTTAGATATCCACAACCTTTGATTTGTCATTGTGGTTCCAATGAAGTTTGGGGATCGAATATACAATAATCAGAATATCATTGCATCATACACTTCGTTTCTAAAGATGTTTGAATAAGTCTCTATATATAGTGCTTTCGTAAAGTACTGAATAAATTAATTTTTAGCCAAACTATTCATTTCTGAGGAATCTTATGAAACAGGTCGATTTTTAATATCAATTTGCCACATTTATATGGGAAAATAAAATATGCAGGATGTTTCACGTTTGAGTAATGTCGTCCGCGACAATTTTTTCAAATGGAACATCCTATATATTATTCAATTTTTGGAATCTCCATGGAAAGCTGAATTTAAAAATATATCACATTAAGGGTTTGTATTGAGTGCATCTGTTAAATTCAATGCTGTCGTAAAGTAGTGAATAAATTCGTAAAAAATTGAACGAAAAATGTTTGGAAAGAACGTTCGAAACCGTCGAATTTTACTTTCATTTGGGCATTCTTTCAAATTTTATTAATACATACAGAATGATTCGTGTAGGAGAAATGACGTCATCGATATTTTTTGAAAGCAACTCCATTTTTCATGAGGGAATGTGAAAGGGAATCGTTTTGACATACGCTAAGGTAACTTGAGTATGGGTCGCATGAAAATAAAATAGGGTTGCCATCAAAAAATACCGATGACGTCATTTCTCCTACACGAATCGTTCTGTATGTATTAATTAAATCTGAAAGAATGCCCAAATGAAAATAAAATTCGACGGCTTCGAACGTTCTTTCCAAAAATTTGTCCTTCAACTTTTCACGAATTGATCCGCTACTTTACGAGAGCACGGAATTTAACGGACGCACTGTATACAAACCCTATGTGTGATATATTTTTGAATTCAGCTTTCCATGGAGATTCTAAAAATTGAATAATATATAGGATGTACCATTTGAAAAAATTGTCGCGGACGACATTACTCAAACGTGGATCACCCTGTTTATTTAATTTTCCCTTATAAATGTGGCATATTGATATTAAAAATCGACCTGTTTCAGGAGCTTCGTCAGAAATAGACAGTTTGGATAAAATGAATTTATTCAGTACTTTACGAAAGCACTCTATTATACTAATGGTCCATGGTTAGAAATCGATCAATTAATCAATTTCATTTGGATACTGAGATCACAAGTCATTATTGAATGTTTATTGTGCAGTAAATGTATGGGCGAATGGATGTACATTTGATGTTATAAAATAAACTAGACGTTGGAGCAATAAAATTGATTTATTTTAGGTGAAAGTATTCTGGCAGCAGCTAAATTGGCCCGACGTTGAAGGTTGTTACACATTCTTTGCGAAAATTATCGATGTAAGTAATAACCAAATGAATTCGAATTTCAACTGTTTCGTAACGTATGTTGTACCTTTCCAGGATATATGTCGTTGTTGTGTATTCTTTGCGCAAAAGATGTCTGAAAAAGTGGACGGATTGGGTATCGTTAAGAATATCTATGAAGATCGTTTCGAAGTGACAAACGAATGGTGCCTATCAATAAACAATATCGAATACGTGTCGCAAGCCTTGGTACCTTTTTCAGCAGATCTGGGTATACGGGACGTTATTCAGAAGCTAGCCGACCAGAAAAGTCCATTGGAAGCCGAGAGGTGCGAACACACATTGAACAACGTGATAGCAAACTCCGTGGATACCATCAAGAATGAAATTAACGAATTGTTGGAAGTTCTAACGTCCAAGGTAGCTAATAACCATATATATCACCACTCGCTAAATCTCTAAATAAAAGTTTAGTATAAAGCAAATTTCGTATTACCTTTTCAGATGTCACCAGCGATGAAGAGGCTTCTCATTGAAGGGGCCGAGTTATTTAATCAAGATAGTAATAGTATAGATAGACTGATGACTTACGTGGATAATAATCTTCGTACTCTAAATGAAGGACTCAATGATGAAAATTTCAATAACACTTTGATGGCCATTTGGGAAGAATTGAGTAAAATATTAGAAGAAATTATTGAAACCAATTTAGATGTAAGTTTATAATCTGATAAATATAAAATTTATTCAATGTGTGTCCGATCGAGAGCAGGTAGATTTTGTTCGTGAATAACTAGTCTGAAAACGGAACAACTATCAATTTTATCTTACATATGTTTAGACCTGATGTGGGAACAATACAAAAACTGCATCAAAAACTCCCGAGTTCACTATGAAAGAAACGACGTAGACTTACAATTAAATTGAATTTCTCAATATTTTGATTTCACGAGAGGATAGCTAGAATGTTATGTGAGCCAGCGGTAGTTCCACAACTTCGCCGTTAGATAGAAAAAATGATGTCCGATAGGAAGATGTTCGGCAGGGTCTCGAGCTTGACAATGAAGGGATGACTAGCTTGAGGTCGTCTAGGAATCTCTTGTGGTGGATAAAAGATCTCCCACTTTCTTACGATGTTCTAGAGAAGCCAATGAATTCGTTACTGTTACATCACCAAGCGAACAAAATAGGAATCTATGAAGTGCTGCCGAGATGTAAAGTAGCTCTTGGCACGGAATAGAAGACCAAGTTTTCGCAATGATCCTCACATGATCGTCCCATGAAAGGGTCCTGTTGGTGGTAACACCGAGCATAGATATCTAGGGCTTCATAGGAATAGTTGTATCTGACATGATCATATTAGGATTGTGGGATCCGCCTTTCTGGAGAAGACGCAAGTTTGAGTTTTGGTTGCATTTAACTCTACTAGATTCGGATCTCCATTTCAAAATCGTTGCCAGATCTTCACTAATTGCGCGGACATGTCTCTGTGTCACTTCTCTGTCTTCATTGGATGACAGAGGCGCTAGATGAGAAAGTGGTATGAAGTATACTATCATCTGAAAAGGTGTGGTCGGAACAAGAGGTCACTTGCAACAGATCCTTGATTTGGAGCAGATAAAAGTTGGGACCAATACATATATCTGTGGAATACCAGCTTCAATAACCATTGTATCGGAGGACACTCTCAACCACCACGAGTCGACAAAGTTGAAGCGGCAAACCTTATGACGGAAGTCTCCCTAGAAGGCCTTGGTGTCAGACTGTCAAATGCTTTAGAGATATCCAATGCTACAGCTAGAGATTCCCCATAATTTTCAATAGACGTCAGCCATACATGTGTTTTTTTTTTGGGAGGTGGTTGAAACCCTTTATGGGCACCTTATGGTCCTGTAACATCCCATAAGGTAGTGCGGGAGTCTCCACCTCGTGTGGTAGACTCGATCCTGCAACCAGGGCAGTCTCGATGACACTTAGGCTTGACGGCCCATTGCATCTTCCCTCACCACTTTCTCAAGCCATCGGGAAAATTCCGCAATCGCTGGATTCGAACCCGAGACCGGCAGCCACAGTGATTAGAAGATTGATGCTTCTACTACTGAGCTACCTGGCGACCATACGTGTGTTACATAGGCAAGCAGATCTCCTTTTGACGAAAGTCATATGGCCGGTCATTCGGTCTCTTTGGCAGATTGGGTTTGGTCTTCTAAGTCAAAACTATGCGTAGATGTGTTGGATTATTCGTGGAGTGATGTAGGCACAGGTCGTGGATACTAACTCTTTAGGAAAGGGATGAGGTCGATGTTGATTGCTGACTAAGTTTTGATATTTTCCTTCGGACGATACTACTATCACGCATTTTAGTGTAATAAATAATAAATAAAATCATTGCCTATGGATGTGGTTGAATTCCCTTGTAATCAATGATTTTATTGGCGAACCCCACTTCTTATTGCAGATTTGCACTTCACCGCCGATATATTTCCAGTGGCGTAACTAACCCTGCAGGGGTCCCCTTCAACAATTTAATACAAAAAAAGGGTTACATGAAAATTTTTCCTGTGTTTTCTATGTTATCCATGTTTGATTTCAATCTCGCTATCCATCTTATGTTACAATCAATATTACAATCCATAGTCTCACAACCTATAATATTTACACTTATATCTTTAAAATCACGCCCTCCGAATTTTCGCCTTGACAAAACACGTACGGTTCGTCAGGCCGTGATTTGCAATAAAGTTTTCTCTCATTATCACAGAATCGCTCGGTTAAATTCAAGAGTCCTTATATTCCAGCCAACAACAATTTTTAATATAACATTTTTATACATTTTGTCAAAATCACAATTTTTACAGTCAGTAGTTAGATCCTATATCTGTAACGGGGGCCCCCAGGAAAGATCCAAAAACGACATGTAAATCTTTTAATTTGGATTCTTCCTTAATTTTACGATGAAACAAATTTTAAATTACTTATAACGAAACCCTGAGCAGAGCCCCGTTTCAAGACATGAAAGCAGGAAAACAAACACAGTTTTCCGAAACCACAATATTAGAAAATTTCTTTGTCCATTTTTTCAAAAACAAATGATCTATTTCACAATTTGGAGGCCTCAAATTTTGTAAAATTGTAAAATATTGGGTCCCCCAAAAAGTCAAATATTCTCACAAAGATCCCTCATTGACAAAGAGGCTCTCATTGTAAATTATTTAATCCCTATTCTTATTAAAATAATTAATTAATGTTTTTGTCATACAATTACAACGTACCATAAAGTGTAAGATAATATCATAACAAAAAAAAAACCTCAGTTGGGGGCCCCTTGCACCCGGGGGTCCCAGGCAATTGCACCAGCTGTAGTTACGCCACTGTATATTTCTCGCTGCATTGTTGAAAAACATATTAAAATTATCTGATATTTCATTTTCAGAATCTAAAAGTTTGTTGTATACTTTTATTTGTTGAATTCTTATATTTTCTATCTTAGTTCTTCCTGCTGCCTCATTAGTTAATTTCCATACTATTTCAGAGTTATTTAGGTTAGGACTAATTTTATTTTTATAGTAGTTCAGTTTACTTATATAATAAATATTCTTGACCCAGTATGAATTATATATAAAAATTCTCGGGAAATAGGTCACATTAACACTTTGTTTTATATTTTCGTTTCGGTCTCACGACCTTCTGATGATGTTCGTGAGACCGAAACGTACGTAAAGAAGAAAATATAAAACAAAGTGTTAATGTGACCTATTTCCCGAGAATTTTTATATATAATTTACTCATATATATATATGATCTTATATGCTTTTGAGCATTGACTTCCTCGGCTATAGAAACGTGCCCCGATAGAGAATTATTTTTATTTGTGAATTAATATAAGATTAAAAATCTAATTCGTGGAAATTATTTCAGAAACGGAGACCGCCTGAGTTTTACGCAAATTTACAAAAAACTCTAGACTTAATGCTTGGATCGTTCAAAAATCCAGATGACTGCTCTAACTGTGATTCCCTGAGAAGGTCAGAAACTCTTCTGAAAATCCATGGGCTTGAAACTGCTGATCTCATACATCAAGTGAGTTTACTTCAATATTTTCCAACACTTTCGCTTTGGTAGCAAAACCTTATTGACTGGTAAGGATTTGTTAATAAGGAAACTTATTTTTCCAGGTGCATTTAGATTTGTGGGAGGAGAACATGCAAGTGAACGAATCTCCATATGGAGTGTTAACTGTTCGATTTAAATTTGAAGGAAATACTTTACAAGTCGAAGTGATGAACGCCAAAAATTTAATACCCATGGACTCGAATGGTAAATAAACATAGCCAATTTGTTTAATTTCGAATTTTGACATGTTTTAAATTTTTTCAGGTTTATGTGATTCGTTTGTCAGAGTTCACATATTGCCAGAACATAAATTCAAAAACATAGACAAGCTTCCAAAAACTCAAACACACAACAAAACTATATTTCCATTATATGATGAAACATTTGAATTGTAAGTAACTGACGGATTGTGGATATTAAAAATGTGATCAAGTGGAAATATTGAATCATTCATTTATGAATCACGAAAATTGATTGTGATAAACTCGCTCTATCCTAATTGGAGTAAATGGACTTTGAACGGAACTTGTTCACAATTTTGATAATTTGAACGTAAATGGGCGGGGCATATCGGGACCGAGTAGAAAGAGATAGCCTGCCTTCAAATTTCTTAAACGGAGTCAAAGATATATTTCTCTTCATCTCTATGCACACAACGGAAGGTCAATTTTACGTTGAATTATAATAATTGTTTTGACTTTTGAAACACAATTACCATTACAAATCTTATAGTGATTTTATCTTTAGAACCATTAATGATCATCGATTATTGTCAATAAAATTGAAGTAAGACTCAATTCAATTGAAAACCCGTAATTAATTAGCATTTGACTGGTTGATTTATTTGTTTTTGTAATTCAGGCAAAAACTCAACTGGCTGCCCTAGTTTAAGATATTCAATAAAATGAAATGATTAATTTTCAATTCATGCTTTTAGAAATCTCACTGAAGAACAAAGGAACGTAGACAATGGGTTACTTTTATTCAGCTTAAAGGATAAGGACTTGTTGGGATACAATAATAAACATGTTGGTGAAGCATTTATCCATTTTAAAGATATACCAGACACCAATACACCTCTCACTTCTTTACCTCAAGTTCATTTGCAATTAATAAGGCCCAAAGCAAAAGGTGAGTGAAAAAAGTTACTTAAGGTATGTCTGGAATAAAATAAATATTGGAAGTTCGATTTTCATTAATTTAATAAATAAATGAAACTATAGCTGCGCTAACACTTGCTTTTTCAAACAAATATTATGAAGTAACACAAAGTTACTTTGTAATATTTGTTTGAAAAAGCTACGGTTGTGACGAAACTATGCTTGCATTAATTAATAAATTAGTAAATATCATCGAACTTTTAATAGTTATTTTATTTGAGTTTAGAATGGATTTCCATCACATATTCAATTGAACAAATGTCAGGATTGGTTTAAGATGTACATTTTTTTTATTCTAAAATTACCAATACCTATGAAAAATGTTATATTGGTACAATTTCTGTACTTTGTTGAATTATTTAACATTATACTTCCATAAATAATCCTTGAATGAAGGGTTAAAAGAGACATTTTGCAATGGGGTGCAATCGTTTCAACTGCATTTCCGGAGAATTTTGTCAAACTGATCATTTATATGATTATACTTCATTTGGATCTCATCTATTATTGCAATCTCATTTTTCTTATTTGTAATGTGAACTAGAGGATCTTCAGCAAAAGTTTAACTTTTAGACCCTCCTCAAAAAAGTTACAAAATTATTAACCCATAAAAGATGAGCAAACATGAAATAAAGTGCGATTTATCAAACATCAAGCTACCAACCATAATCTTATGAAATTCTTCCAATCACAAACAAGCTCTCCAAAGAGCTTTCGGTTTATTTAAGAAGTTTATAAATGATATTTTCCGGGTTCCTATGTCCATCCTCTTGTTTCTGAAGTGAAATAAGTCCAATTATTCTTCCGTGTATTATTGGGATTTACACATTACCTCAGCTTTTCAAACTTCTAATGATGGTGTTCATATTTTCATTGCCCTTTCTCCCTGCCAATTTGGAAGAAGAAAATCAATATGAAAAAGTGCATATACTTATAATATACATTACAAATAACAATATAATATTTACAGTTAAAACAGCGAAATATTAGATGAAAATAATCACTTTCTCGTCTTATTGTTGCAGCTTGAAGTATATATGAAATGCACAAGACTTCAAACACAATTGTTTGGATTACAGATTCACTCCAGAGAACGATAAAATATTTCAAAAAAATATCTGACATTTGTGTCGCGTGTAAAGAATCTATATATTTAACGATATTATGTTATAAAGCGAGCTGTCATAGTGTCATAGCTTATATAACGTTGTTATATATAACTTATAACATTGTTATATAAGCTGTGATATTGTAGTGTAGGCTTCAAAATGGCGGACGAGAGTACTCTCGTATATAGAGCCTTAGTTTATGTTTCCTTATTTACAGGTTTAGTGTTTACCGCAAATAAAATATTGTTACCGTGGAACAAAATACCTAGCCACATTCTATAAGGCCTATCTAAGAATGATTCGTTCATGATGTATTGGATAATATGTATACCAAATTGAACTAAATTTTGTCAATTAAGATATCTTATTCGTGACATCGGAGGGTTTACTTCAACACTATTGGAAGACACCTTTATAAACATGTGCTATTAACTTAGATACCTATTTATCTTCAGTACATAATTCATCAACTTGCTTTTATTTTCAGCCACAATAGCTGTGAAAGCAATAGAACATAGACAAGGTGATAAATTAGCCAAAGAATTTCTGAAGAAATTTAGACAAAGAATGGGATCAACATGATAAACTTAAAGAACGAAATAGACTGTCCTAGTATAGAGTTGTAATTATAAGAAATCAAGTATTTAGTGAATTATTTAATCTATTATCATCTGTGAATATTTTTAGAATAAAAAGAAACTTTCATATGAGTTGTTTGTTACACCTTACATTATGTTACATAATTTGGTAATCACTTAAGAAAAAGTAGAAATGATTGGTACTGCAAATCTATAATGAAATACCAAATTTTACAATATTCAGCAAATAAAATGTCGATTGAAGTAGGCAAGAGTATATAGCTGCAAATTTAACTATGAAAGTCTGTATTAAATATTACTTCTCAGCACTAAATCATTTGAGAAAAAATGGTGTCATTTAAACTGTTTCAGTTTGATTCCATGGCTTTCGTATCATCCGTTAGCTACATAAACTACAACAAAAAATAAATTTTAGTCTGCGCCATTTTATATAGGGGGATTTGTAAGATCTGATGTTTTATTCCAAAAGATAATATATCTATTGAGAGAATGATGTCTTATTTCATTTCTGAGAAGAGAATCTTGCCACCATAACTCACACCATAGAAATATATTTTAAGAATTATTAATTCGAAAACTATGACACCCAAGGGATGCCATCTATCAACATACATTGTATGTTTTGGTAATGAACTGTAAAGTTTGAAGTTGCAATCAACTTTCTTCTAAATAAAGTGATATTTAACAAAGTGAAATTTCTTGTTTTTATCTGTAAATATTTTTGAGTATACTAATTCTAAAACGGAAAAAACTACTAATAGAGAATATATTGTGCAAAGATACAAAACCAGATAAAGTGATACTTCCCCATTAGTCCCATTTATGTCAAAACTTAAAATCTATTACTCAAAGATCAACGTTTCTTCTGAAGCCCAAAGTGTATAATGATGTTCCTTACCATAAAAAGAGGGTAAAATCAATAATTTTATTTAAAACAAAAATAAAGAAACAGATTCTAAGCAATACTCGCATGTTTACTCACAGAATGATAGACTTCTAGAACATACAGGATGTCCTCGAACTGCGTGGCAAAAATAAAACCGAAGATTCTTTGATTCGAAAAAAATTTGATGAGCCTTTTTACTTTTGCCTCAAGTGTCTTGTTTACCCGGTAGAGGGCTTCAAAATTGCAAAAATAATTTTGTTTTTTCGGTATAACTTGAGAACGTGATGAAGAACTTTTACAATATTTGGCAGGTGAGTTACTGTCAATAACAGCCGTTTTTGAGAGTGGAGCATAGAGCCTTAGAGACCATAGAAATGGCTCAAACTTGAGGATGTAACGGGAAAAGTGTCCAGAACTTTTTTGTGGTCAATGTAATTCACTCGATATTTTTATGTAGCTTATCTAATTTGAAAACTTTTCTTACTCTTAGAAAATTTTGATAAAATCAACGGATTAACTTGAAAAAATTAATTTTCGAGTCTCTGCAATTTTGGCTTACTAATTTTACTTGATTAAAATACCTTAGTTGCCTTTGCTTTTCTAATGTCATTTTGGCATTTGAAGAATTTATTCTCAAAACTGTCAGTTTTTACTTTGCTTTCCGTGAAAATTTTATAAAATTATGGCTCAAAATTTCATTAACACTGAAATGGTTGATATGTTATTGATTTATGGACTTTGTCGTTGCAATGGCCGAAGAAGGGAAAGATATCCGCATCGCAGAATTCCAAATCGGCAAACATTCGCGAAACTGGCAAATTTGAAGCAAATCGCAGAGAAACTGGACGCAGACGGACAAGAAGGACGTTAGAGCTCGAAGAAGCGATACTGGAAGCGGTTGAAACTGAACCTGGGATAAGCACACTACGTTTGGGACTTCGTATTGGAGCCTCAAAATCATTAGTTCATGATGTACTGAAAGAAGAACTGTTGTATCCCTATCATATTAAAACAGTTCAAGACTTATTGCCCATGGATCCAGGTCATCGGCTAGATTTCTGTCGACTTATTGTCCAAAGACGAAACGCAAACCCCAATTTTTGTAGAAGAATTCTGTTCACGGACAAGATACTTTCACGAGATGTGGTCTTTTTAACCTCCATAATGAACATTTCTATGCTGATGAAAATCCTCATGAAACGGAAGTTACATATTTTCAGAATCAAACTAAAATCAATGTTTTGGTTGGAATTGTGGATAACTTTATTATTGGCCCTACCGTTATACCCAATCGATTAAACGGGGAGAACTACTTGAACTTTTTGGAACAAAGGCTACTTGAACTGTTGGAAGACTTGCCCTTACACATTCGTCGTGGCCTGGTTTATCCATGATGGTGCACCTCCTCATTTCACATTAGCTGTGAGGTGACATTTGAATGCGGAATATCCAGATCGCTGGATAGGTAGAGGACACGATGCACCAGTGAACTGGCCGGCCCGCTCCCCTGATTTGACGCCATGCGACTTCTTTCTATGGGGCGCTTTGAAGTCGAAAGTTTATGCAGCTACAGTAAACACACGAGAGGAATTGTTGCAACGAATTAATCATGAAGCGGATTTATTGAAGAATGATCCTGAAGTACTAGCCAGAGTTCAATCCAATTTCTTGAAACGAATTAATTTGTGTATTCAGGAAAATGGGCAACATTTCGAACAATTGATGCCTTAGCGATTTCCCAAAAAGTTTTGTTGTTTCTTTTAATTTAGCATTTGCTTTTCCTAAATAATCACATTGTTTCCCCATTTCTATTGTTTTTATTATTCGTGTTTTACCGAGATATTAACCATTTCAGTGTTAGTGAAATTTTGAGCCATAATTTTATAAAATTTTTACGGAAAGCAAAGTAAAAACTGACAGTTTTGAGAATAAATTCTCCAAATGCCAAAATGACATTAGAAAAGCAAAGGCAACTAAGGTATTTTAATCAAGTAAAATTAGTAAGCCAAAATTGCAGAGACTCGAAAATTATTGTTTTCAAGCTAATCTGTTGATTTTATCAAAATTTTCTAAGAGTAAAAAAAGTTTTCAAGTCAGATAAGCTATCTACATAAAAAATATAGAGTGAATTACATCGACAACAAAAAAGTTCTGGACACTTTTCTCGTTACATGGTCTCTAAGGCTCTATGCTCCGCTCTCAAAAACGGCTATTGTTGACAGTAACTCACCTGCCAAATATTGTAAAAGTCCTTCATCACGTTTTCAAGTTATACCGAAAAAACAAAATTATTTTTGCAACTTTGAAGCCCTCTACCGGCTAAACAAGACACTTGAGGCAAAAGTAAAAAGGCTCATCAAATTTTTTTCGAATCAAGAATCTTCGGTTTTATTTTTGCCACGCAGTTCGAGGACACCCTGTATATTACAAATGATATTGAATTACGAAAGTGATCATTATATATACTTCATTGGGATCTCATCTATAGCAATCTCACTTTTCTCATTTGTAAATCGAACTAGAGGATTCTCCGCACAAGTCTTATATTCAGTCCCTCCTCAAAAACGTAACAATATTATTAATCCATGAAGGATGAACAAAAATGAAATAGTGTGCTATTAATCAAGCCTCAAGCTACCATCCATAATCTTATAAAATTATTTCAATCACAAACAAGCTGTCCAAAGAGCTTTAGGGGGAATCACCCTTTATTTACCTGGAGAATGATATATTCATTGTATATTATAGTTACGTCATTAGTTATTTTTGGAAAATAAACTTATATTATTATTATTATAAAATTCAGTAAATACAATTAACTCAAATAACAGTACAGGACGCCATTAAGATTAATATAATTTCCTCTTTGGGTATAATATACGTGTATTGTAGGCATCTTACTCATAATACTTTAAAATATAGATAATTGTTGTGAAAGAACAGAATGTATGAATAAAATATATCAAGCAACAATAAAAATAAAGTAAGACTGACTCAAATCTCCGTCCATAAGTAGTAGTAATAAGGCAGTAAAAACGAAATTACAAACAGGTTAAAATGTTGATCATGTGAATGATCAACCATATGATTGAGTTGAATCACAATGTTGATTCAAAATATTCCGACTTTTTATAGTGGCATTTTGTTAGTATTGAAGATGCCAGACAATTTCTGAAATTATAATAGCCACGTTTTCTTATATGTTGGCAAATATGATTGTATATTCTTATTGATTTATTTTTAGTGGTCTTGTATATTGCAGGTTTGATCTTATATTATATTTGACTTGTTTCTGGTGTTGTAACTGTGCGATCCTGAAAATTGTTGAAATAAAATAAATAAAATAATAAAGTATTTGTTTACGAAACGTGCAAATTCAAGAATTTACATTGAAGAAATTGTTAATATGCTATACTTTTTGAAGTATGGACCACACGAATCTTGATATTTGAGAACAAGTATATTTCTAAGACATTTTTTTCTGGAGAATCTTGATGCGTTCAACATCTACAGAATCTCCCCATAAAATGATTACATTCTTGATGTTAGCGGTGACAACAATTATAAGTCATCACAGCAATTTCAATACTCACATTGTTTCTCAACACCCTCAACTGGATAACTCAATGATCCTAGTTTTGAAGGCAAGTGGCCTATGTGATATTTCCAGGTAAATCTTGGATCTAAGTATAGTGCTAGGAATTTAAACTCATCAGTTGGTTTTAATGTAATAGTATTAAATGTTATTTGTAATTTTATTCGTTGCGTATGCGAGGAATGAAATTGCATTATCTGAGTCTTGTTTACATTCAGTTGTAGGATATTTACAATAAACGATTTTTTCAATATACTTCCTCCCTTTTCGTGATCAAAGCACCGTCGGTTTGAGCAAATATTAATTACTTAAATATAATATTATTAAATGTTTATTCACTTCTTTGTGTATGTGAGGAATGAAATTGCATTATCTGAGTTTTGTTTGCATTCACTTGTAGCATATTTACATCAAACCATTTCTTCAATATACTCAAAGCTTCCTCGATTTTCGTGATCATAGCATAGTCGGTTTGAGCAATAATTGACACAGTTGGGTCATCCGCAAAAGTAGCAGTGCAATCTACAACTTGTGGGAGCCCATTTACAGAAATCAAAAATAAAAGGAGTCATAATATGGAACCTTGTGGTACTCCTTGCAAATGTACGTTTCCAGTCAGAATGGATTTCTTCAGCATTATTGTTTACTACAACTTTTTGCTTTCCATTTGTAAGATAACCTTCATGAGTTTATGAGGGAGTCCTCTTATACCGAGATAATATAATTTGTTAAGCAACCTGTCATGATCTACAGAATCAAACTTCGAATAGATCCAGGAGCTATTTCAGTCAATACTTGGTAAATAGCACGTAAATTGTCCCTTGATATAAGTATTTTGTTTCGAATTGAATATCTTGTGTTTTTCTATAAAGTTTGTTAAGCGTCTATGACGAAGACTTCTTGGACAAAACATGTAAATGAAGACATTTTGCTCATTTTTGTCATTTTCGCGAATCCAGGTATCAGAGTAATTTTTTCTTGAGGGGCGGGGGGTGTGACCCTCAAACATCTGCGCATTCAGAATTGAGAAGCTGGCATTACATTTATCAGCCTGGAGCATAGGCAAGATAAGATTAGTCTGGAGTTTACCTCAATGGAGAGGTATATTCAGTGCTGTTATAAAACTTGCATAATTCGTATTTTATTCCCCGAGAACTAAAAAGCGATAACGAAAATCCTGTGATTCTTCTAGATATAAACATTTCTATCGAAGTCAGCGCAAGAAGAAAAGATCCAGAAAATGAAGATTTTTGAAAAGATCGGAATATGCGGGTGCATACAAAGCCAGAAGACACGAAAAGACGAAAGAATTTCGGAATCCGAAAAAGATGCCAGGTAAAATCTGATAAATCCATGTATTTCTCGAAAATGCTTACTACTTTCTCTTTATAGGAAGAGAAAGAGAATATTCGTATACTTGCAACCAGTAGGTTCTTCATTTTGTGTTGGTTCTATCTTCTATTCCGGTAATATTTCTTAAATTGTTCTCCAAACCATGGTTCATATGAACATGTAACTTCTATATAGTGTAAATTTTTTTCAAGTGCGCAATTTGTCCTATTACTGCAAAAATAATATTTACTGACTGCAAATACTTTCAAGCAGCTCCGAAAATATTAACAAACAATTCCAAATCACACATATTTCTTGAACGTTAAAAAAATGGAGATATCTTGAAACAAAATGCTTATTGAAACATTTCTACATACGTGCAAATCATCAGTTAGTATGAAATTACAAGGAACAGTTCTTATTTATAGTCCAGGCTATGAACCGGAAAAAAGAAGAAAACAAAACGTGTTAGTTCGAATCAACACATTTTTTTTGCATTAGCTTCATACACCTCAAAACTTCTTGGGAACCCCAACATCGCCCATTGGGGGCCCGAAATCTCCGAATCTTGAATTGTATTTTCTACAAAAGAAGATATTTTGGCATTTCGAGTGCACCTAGGATTTCTTTTGGGTCGCTGAACATGAATCTGTAGCCAGATTTACTTGCAATCCATCGTAGGGGTGGTCAAATCGACAAAATTGACCAATTTCGCACCCCTTATATGTTATTTTTCAATTTACGTGTTTTAGGCATTTCGAATGCACCAAAGAGTTTTTTTGGGTCCCTGATCACGAATCCGTAGCCAACTTTACTTGCAATTCATCCTAGGGGTGATAAAATCGACGAAATTGGCCAATTTTGCACCCCTATATGTTATTTTGCAATGTACGTGTTTTTGGCATTTCGAATGCAGCAAGGAGGTTTTTTGGGTCGCTGAATACTATTCCGAAACCAGATTTACTCCGAAGTAATTTTAAAATGCAAAAATAATAAAAATTTTGAAGCGTGTCAAATTAGTCATTTTTGTAAATTCCCCACCCCTACTATGATATTCGAGTAAATCTGGCTCCGGAATCGTATTCAGTGACCCAAAAAAACACCTTGGTGCATTCAAAATGCCAAAAACACGTAAATTGCAAAATAGCATATAGGGGTGCAAAATTGGCCAATTTCGTCGATTTTATCACCCCTACGAGGAATTGCAAGTAAAGTTGGCTACGGATTCGTGTTCAGCGTCCCAAAAAAATCTCCTAGGTGCACTCGAAATGCCAAAATACCTTTTTTTGTAGAAAATACAATTCAAGACTTGGAGATTTCGGGCCATTTACACCCCCAATGGGTGGGGTTGAGGGGTTCCCAAGAGGTTTTAAGGTGTATGAATGATCCTGAGAAACTCCTGAAGCTAATGCAAGAAAAAATTTTTGATTCGAACTTACATGTTTTTTTTTTATTATAGCTAAAATCCCGGTTCACAGCCAGGACTATAGTTGGGTATTCGCGGCCTATATCATCTGTATTTTTACAGAAAATGGTAACAAACTCCATATATTTGTAAATGGGACGAAAATCTCTATAAGATGGTGGCTACAAATTGACATTTCGTTAACACACGTCGTAATTTCGAATGTCTATTTTTTGCAAATGCCGTTTTTTTATTGTATTTCAGAACATTTTTCGATTCCTTATCCTCTCATGTAAAAAAATATGGTGCATACAAAGTTTTCTGACTTTGTCATTATCATGTTAAAATTTATGCGAGCTTTGTTATGAAGATATCCTTGAAAGCAACAATTTTATTCAAATTTATTTCAATCAACAAAAAAATAATAACTTGGAAAAATATAGAGATTCATTCCTATATATATATAATTGGTGCAATTTTTTTGTGTAGAAATGTTTTTCGATGAGGATAAACTCCTCCCGACTTTATCTGTTATTTACTCTGCTTTATTAAATATTGATGGGATGTGATATTTATAAGATTTATCCGGATTGCGAAATATTTCATTTTACTTCTGAGTGTACCTTATTTCTACCAGTGCCGTGCTTTGACATTTCGAACAAGCGACTTTTGAAAAACTTACATATTTATAATGTAATTTCTATTCTTCTGCCCTTTTTAGCGAGTTCTTCAATTGTTATAAAAATTAGAATCTTTTCCTATTGAAAACAAAGATAGTCCTGGAGGTCTACATTCTCTAGTGCAAGGGTCTCCAAATTGTCCAGTCTTACGGCTATACTCCAGTAAGCTCCAAGACCCAAAACCGTTTTAATTTTCCTGCCATTATCTTTGATTTCTAGACTAGTCGCCGAGTACGCGTCCTGAGCGAGCATACATAGATATTTTCAAGGGAGTTGAGAATGCCATTAATAAAAAGAACCTTCGATGGAAAAGCTTGAAATCTATTACTACTGATAGCGGTAGAAACATGTGTGATGAAAATAAAGGAGTGGTTCCTCTTGTGTCAAAGAATGTAGGAAATGATGGTGGTTCAAAACCATTAGTCTTACATTGTTTCATTCATCAACTGTCGTTGTCGTTGTGGAAATGTTTGGATGTCTGAAGCTATTAATTTGATCAGATCCACAGGGCTGAATCACCAAAAATTCCGCGAGTTTATTGAAGAGATTGGAGAAAATGACTTATCATATCAGACTACTATACGCTGGCATTTTAGGTCGATTTGACGAGACATATGAACGAACTAAATTTGAAATTACAAGGATAAAACAAGCTTATCCCTGATTTATACACTAATATCAAATCGTTCCGGCAGGAAATAATACTGTTTCAATCCCACATACGAAAAAACTGTTTGAGACATTTTGAAATATGTGAAATATTCAGCCACACAACTGAGACTGAGAGTTCCGTCGATTTTGGAATAGAAGCTTTGAGGGCTTTGAAGATAAATTTTGATACTCGTTTCTCAGACTTTGATGCCATTGCGTATGAAATTAAGATTTTTCAAAATCCTTTTGATTCTGACATTGAAAACATAGCCCCGGAACTTCGAATGGAAATTATATATTTACAGTGCAGTGATATATAATTAAAAACAAATATGAAATGTTGGAATTTTATAAGTCTTCCACTGGTACAATTTGATAATTTGCATAAATTTGATCAAGGACTGTTTTTTGTTTTTGGTACTACTTACTTGTGTGAGAAAACAAGATGTTTCATCATTGCACAGAGAGGTTGAATGGGTCCTTACGCAGAAAGAAATTAAAAAAAAATTAAAATTCATGAAAAGTCTTAGATTTCATGTTTTCTAAGTATACTATCTCGTTTGTGCCGTATTTTGTGTATAGCATCAACTTGAAGCTGACTTCATCAGGAATGTACACCAGATGTTTCATCATTGCACAAAGAGGCTGAATGGGTTCTTACGCAAAATGAAATTGAAAAAAAAATAAAAATTCATGAGAAGTCTCAGTTTTAATTTTTTCTAACTATGCCATCTCATTTGTGCCACTATGTATTTAGTATCAACTTGATATTAACATCATCAGGAGTGTACACTGAGAGGTTGATCATTTCATAGAGAGGCTGAATGGGATCTTACGCAAAAAAGAATTTAAAAAACATTAAAATTTATGAAAAGTCTTAGTTTTCACATAGTATACTATGTATAGTATCAACTTGAAGCTTACTTCATCAGGAATGCACACTGAAAGTTTCATCGTTGTACAGAGAGGATGAATACTTCGCACGCAACAATGTAATAGATATAAAGTAAAAATTATTAGTATTGTCAGTTCTTATTCTTTCCAATTGACTAAATAATGAAGTCAGTATTTTATTTCCTATTCATGTAAAATATGTGTGAGAAGCTTTAAGTTAGAAGCGCACAGTGTTGCCAAGTCAAAGTGAGGCTGGGTTTAACACAGGCTCACTTCACACATATTAAAACCGTTACAATTACCTTGAATTTCTTTTACCTTATTCATCATAATTATCATTCAATATATCAAGCTATGAGTACTCATAGCTCATACTATTTCATCAGTTATATAGTATTAATTTGCTTAGCTTAGACTGATACTAATAAAGATTATTTGCCTACGAGTATAAGATATATGTACTCAATCGATCCTTCTCTTTCAGTACAAATAAATTCGCTTATCACTGGCCACAGGGTGTAATGGAATAATAGAGATTATTTCACTAGATTCATAACTTGCTCTACTTTCTTGAAGAATCGATACCGGGACCTAGGTACGCTATCGATATAGTAAATACAAATATTATACTAATGAATATGCTATATAAACATCATGCCCGCAAGGTGACGAGTCAACGTCAACCATCCAGTAATCCAGTAGTTTTAGCGTATTTTGCCCAAAATATGGAACTCTTCTATTTCTGCAAAACTAAGTAAGCCAAAGTGTAGGTTTTGATATCCGAAAACATGTACTATCGATATAGTAAATACAAATATTATACTAATGAATATGCTATGTAAACATTATGTCAGCAAGTTGAGGAGTCAATGTCAACCGTCGTAACGATGTTTAGAAC
Organism: Endomychus coccineus; assembly: GCA_958510875.1. Lineage (NCBI taxonomy): Eukaryota > Metazoa > Arthropoda > Insecta > Coleoptera > Endomychidae > Endomychus > Endomychus coccineus. Next base: position 23,534,030 of record OY294067.1, read on the forward strand.
ATCGTAAGAGGACAAGGCTCCACCTTCATGATGTGTATACACTTATACTACAGAGAACAAAATTAGTTAGTATAAAGAAGTATGAATGAAGAGATCACGGGAATAATGTAACCAACCCGTATTAGTAATGAATATTCGTTAAATTGCGGTTGTAAGTAGTGCTGTTTGCTGTTATCTTCATGTATAAGTGTTACAATAAGCCATAACCAATCACAGAGTTATTCCTATACTACCCTTAGCTATTGGCCCTAAGGACCTAGACACCACAAGGGATTGCTTTGTTTGGCAAGGCATGTAACTGCCGAAGATGTGATAATATTGTTCTAACCAAAAACCTATATTTTATGTACTTCCTTCTGTTACAGATAGCTAGATCAATATTCTTTCACCGCTCCTGGTATTCCCCTATGCAGAACAGTTTTATTGTATCGAATTGAATCATGTTAATCATCCGTTCGTCGTAATTAACAAAAAATATCAAATATTGTGTGAGAACCCAAACAGTGACATGTTTATAGTATACACTTATCACTAGTACATTATGTTATAAATAAGAAACAATCATTCTTGAAAATTCTTGACTCCTGGTTGCACAATAGCACGACTTGATATCGTCGTTTCCCCAACCATTACAGGAGCCATCTTCAGGGCAGGGTTGAGGCTTGAACTGAAACTGATTCTTCTGGCTTCTGTAGCGGTATTCATTGTGGGAAAAAACCTTCACGTTACACTGTTTACTTTATTTCGGTGGTTAACTCCGTCCTGACACCTGACCCTGCCGTTATGTGATTATGTGCGAAGTAGAATTTTCGATGGGTTTCCAAATGTTGGGAAGGTAATATCCTCAGACACGGTTTATATTATTTGAAATGTTCTAGAATTTCTATCGCTTCAAGAATTGTTAGTTGATGAAGTTGAGCTCGGGCTAGAATTTCAGTATTTTCGAGGGGATTTGATGTTTAGTGTTAAGCTTATGTTACGTAAGTGCAAATCTACTGATGTCACGAAGCTGTGACCGCCTTTCTCGGTACAAGATAGTTTTCCTAGTTATACGGACAAGTAGAAAGAGGTCACCACCGGGATGAGTGGTCCAGAGTCGTATATTTCCCGTTGAATGAACTGTGACAAATATAAATTGCTAGATTCCTCACCAGTAAAACACAGATGTTTAGTTATATACAGTTTATTGAATGAAATGGTTAATTCTTGAAAATATATGTACAAAAGAAATAAAGGTTTACAATTAGTCTCTTCAAATGAATAACAATGTTATTACAATCATCTTAATTAATAAAATCAAGCCTATCCATGGGTCGTAGTAGTTTATGACAATTGAAGAATCGGAACTTTGAGAATGTAATTTAAATCAGAATTTCTATTCGCGTGATATACTTGTTTATTTCGGACGGAGGCGCCAAGTAGTGTACCTTCGAAACGTTGACCTGTAGTAAGAAATCAGCTGAAATACGTTAATAGTTATTTAGTATCTCTAGTGCGGTCTAGGTGGTAGGTTGATTTCGAATCTTTGGAATTTAAGCGTTCGCTCTTAATATTCGTTCTGTACGAATTCGGTATTTTCCCCAACACTAGTAATATATTACTTGGTATACGGGAAGTCTATTTCAACGCAGGGATGTCAGGTCCTTTCTTCAACGCAATTAATAAATTAATCGGTTTACGAGAGGTTAGTTTAATAGAGCTGATGTCAGGTCTTTTCTCCAACGCAAATAATAAATTATTCGGTTTACGAGAGGGGTATTTAATTGTACGGATGTCAGGTCTTTTCTTCAACGCAATTAATAAATTAATCGGTTTACGAGAGGTTTGTTTAATGGTACGGATGTCAGGTCTTTTCTCCAACGCAATTAATAAATTAATCGGTTTACGAGAGATTTGTTTAATAGTGCGGATGTCCGGTCTTTTCCCCAACACGAATAATAAATCACTCGGTATACGAGAAGTCTTTTCTCCAACGCAATTAATAAATTAATCGGTTTACGAGATGTCTTTTTAATTGTAGAAAGGTCAGGTCTTTTGTCCAACGCAAATAATAAATTATTCGGTTTATGAGATATCGGCTGAAACTGGAGTTAGTTGTACTTGCTCAAAGTAGAGGAGCGGATTCTACGGAGCGCGGACGAAGTTTAAAATAACAGAAATAAAAATAAATTCTCGGAAAATTAACAACGGTGTATTAATTTCTACGGTCGGTAATAATATCGGAATCGGCTTGGCGGTCAGACGGTTGATTCTGCAATCCCTCTTGTGAGAAATCCGTTCTCCTTTTATACTGCTTTGGTGCCAAAAGAAATAACACGTCAGAGGCGGCCTGAGATTCTGGCAGCCGGCGGAGATTTGAATATGAATTTCCTTATCTACTATTAGTTTCAACTTTTTTATGTTCGAAGAAGAATGGTGTGAACCAACGGTGGAATGTTGGGAGAGGAGATAGGCATTCGAATTTTTTTTTAAGGTTTGGAGTTTATAGACGTAGAAAAATACCTCACTAGGCAAAGAGTTCCACAACTTCGCCATTCGATAGAAAAATATTATAAACATCTTCTAAATGAAGAATAGGAAGGGGACATCCTTTCTTCAGATGAATTGTTCAGTTTTGGAAATAATAATCAACCATATAATCACTAATGATGACTATTGATAACTGTATCTATCATTATTTGTAAGAAAAAACGAATTTTAATTTGGATTACATTTTTCAGAACCCAAAAAACCGATAACCAAGAAGCGGAACAGAAAGAATCAAAGGTTCCAGTCGCAGACGAAGCAACCATAGTTCCTGGGCAAGAAGAACCTACCATACGAACATTATCAGAATCCGATACAAATGGTGACACCACATCTTCATCCGGTACGCACACTGAAGAACAAAATGATAAAAGTGGCATAGCTGGTTGTGCCTTAAATGTAAGTTGTAAGATATTTTTAATTTAAATTTGTACGTTCATTATACATAGAATGTTGGTTGTTATAAGTATATAACGGAACAGGATGAATTAGAGGCTCTAACCGCACCCGAAGCAACCACAGTTCTTGGGCAAGAGGAACCTACCATACGAACATTATCAGAATCCGATACAAATGGTGACACCACATCTTCATCCGGTACGCACACTGAAGAACAAAATGATAAAAGTGGCATAGCTGGTTGTGCTTTAAATGTAAGTTGTAAGATATTTTTAATTTAAATTTGTACGTTCATTATACATAGAATGTTGGTTGTTATAAGTACATAACGGAACAGGATGAATTAGAGGCTCTAACCGCACCCGAAGCAACCCCAGTTCTTGTGCGAGCTGAACTTGCCATACGAACATTCTCAGAATCCGATACAAATGGTGACACCACATCTTCATCCGTTTCGCACACTGAACAACAAAATGATAAAAGTGACACACCTGGTTGTGCCTTAAATGTAAGTTGTAAGCTATTTTTGATTCAAATTTGTACATTCATTATCCACAGAACGTTGGTTGTTATAAAAAAAGATCAAAATTGACGAGACCCATGAGAAAATTGGATGAATACCAATTTAATTACATTTGAAAGACGTTATTGACATTTTACATGGAAACTACAATGGTCCTTCAATCATAGAACGAGTTGTTAACTGATGATGTAAATATTCTCAAATTTTATTTCAAGTCATTCGGTTACAATAAATAGTAGAATGTGAACAAACCCAAATTCAACGTTTAATAACAATATATTAACATTATGAGAGAGAGATGAGAGATGAGTTATTAACTAATATGTAATTCCTCGAGTATAGGTGTTTCGATTTGCATTGGTGAGGTTAATAAAAAGTCTGCAAAGTTTGTGATCACTTTCAATCTTTCAAGATGACAAAAAAAGATTGAAGTTCAAAAGACTGAGAAAAAAAATGATTTTAGTAATTTCATTAAAATATCAATCGTAAGTCCAGTTTGAACGTATTGTTCTTATTACTGCGAGAATTAATTTTTCCCAATCAAAGTTGGCAACGCACCAACCAGAGCAGCCTGATCTTATTGCATCTACCATATTGTCTAACAATTATTGTACCGAATAATCTGGTCAATGAAAGAAAAGTCATCCCCTATCAGAAGACTCTAAAAAACGACAGCCGGACTTATCCTTTCCGCACCCACGTAATCTTCAACAGGGATAGGTTTCTGTGGGGAATCTACCTAAAAATGAGACACTCACCTGCGTGATTCTACTAGACCCCGCCAGGAGGAAAGAAGTATCATGAAACGGTCAAACAAAAGCGATAATTGAACACTTTCAACGGTCCCTGATATTTACTGACATATATAATAATATTCTATTTATGATGAACTAATATTTTCCAAAAATGTTCTCTAATCATGACAGAAATCAGTACCAAAATAAACAAAAGCTATCACTAAAGGCTGAGAAAGAAGTTACGATTCAGCATCCGGCAAAAAGGGTTCACGTCAGAAGCCAGGTACTTTAACAACCTCCACATACTGAACAATTTGCTGCTCACCTCAAAAGTCAACAAGGACATGGTTGCAGTAGTCCTGGACATTAGCAAAGCTTTTGACACGGTGCCACACGGAATGATCGCACCGGCTCTGAGCGCAAAAGGCCTTTCCGAGTAATTGATAAGGCTCGTGGAAGACTCAACATCAGAATGAGGAGACGACGATAACGCATGGTGGCGTATCGTCAAATATTAAACTCGAGCGGGGGTCAAGCAGGGGAACCCCTCTCGCCGTTACTTAAGCTGGAACGTCAACTGTGATACACAATGAACAGAAAGTGTCGGCACTAGACTTCGTCGATGATATCGTCGAAACATCGTCTAACGTATCTCAGGCTAGAGATCTGTTAAGAATGACCAAAACATACCTAGAATGGCTGAGTATGAAACTTTGAGTCGCTAAATGTTCTTGTTTTCAAATAGTGAAAATAAAAGACTCTAGGCACTTCACAGACCCCGGTTTGGCAATGCGCAATAAGAGCCAATTCCCTTTGTGAAGGCTGGGTCCAATCTAAACTACCTTGGGGCGAACATATCTCCTTGTGCAGGCGTCATTACTGACAACATACAGGAACGCCTATGCTATCCGCACCAGAAAGTTGACCTTATAGCCACATACCTAATCAAGTGATACCTGTTTCAGATGACGATTACGGTTCCACCCAGAACGCTCTTGCGCAAGCTCGACCAAGAGCTACTGGTAGTCGTCAGACATCTACCGCTTGCCGCATTCAAGCTTATATACAGCTGTAAGAAGTATGGGGAATTGGGTTTTAAGAAGCTGGAAGCAATCGTGACAGCTTCGGCTCTCCGGCCAGGCTTTAAGTTCGTAGACTCTTGATCCAGTAATGCGAGCTCCCGCGGAGGAGTGCGGTTTGACGTCAGCGAATCATCTATAACCTCCTAAAAACTGGCAGCCAATAAATTAGAGCTCGCAAAGTGGGTTGAGAATTGGCAATACTATCCTACACCCCTTGAGCCATGCAGACTTATAACAGCGCTCAAAATGTGTACCAACACCACTGCTAATAGAGCGGCGTTGAATAGAGCTCCCCACATGCGAACTTGCAGTGTCGTAAATGCAGATTCCAGCTTGAGGCCCTGGGAAAATGCGTCAAAACTAAAGCCAAGAGGATCCACCGCCAAGACCAAATTGGAAAAGTAGTTGTGGAGGAAGTGATAAAAAGAGACAAAGAGGTAATAAGAACTATCATGTTTCCTTCGGGCGAGAGTCTCAAACCCGACCTGGTGATACAGATCCAAGAAATGGTCTTTGTGGTCGACGTGACAGCCCGCCACGAAGATGGGGACTGTCTAACTCGGGGACGACTACCGGTTGTGATAGGAACAACGAGAGCAATGCCCAAAGAGACGATCAGAGCGCTTGCCATTTTGTGCATCAAAGATAGAAAACTGCTATTAACTATCTCGTTAATAGCCCTCCGTAGCTCCATTGGACTATATCACACGTTCATAAACTACGACGCTCCCCTCGGACCACGGCCGAGATAATAGTGAAGTTTCGGAAGTGGGAAGCTTCTGGTCGAAAGACGTTGTACCTTCGTTTAATGTATGTGTCGTTCATATTTATTATTTTAATATTCCAACTCTTGACCTTTTCAAATATTCATTATATTTATTAAGTTTTAAAAGTAAGGACTAATCTTTGTGACAATAATCCTAGTCATGAATAGTCCACTTTCAATAATTCACGTGGCGTCCGAGGACCGAGGCGGTCCCTCTACATTCGCCTTCTCCCTCAACACCGAAGATTTGTGTTGTAGATAGCAGGTGTTGTTGGAAATCAGCATGTATGTTTATAAGCAAACCACGTGACTATGTTATACGTCTTTATCGAGAATTCTATAACCGGATGGAATTAAGTAATAAAAAGTTGTATGATTCATTCTAACGATATGTTTACAACATGTATTTTATCGCATTTTTGGAATGTCTATGAAAATGGAGCAATATTTAAAAGTACGTAAAACTAACTGTTTTTTAATTGATGAAAAAATACACAGTGCTTACCTAGTAGGTTAAATTATTTTTAAATCATGAACTGTGGTAGGTATATGACAAATTACTTGGCACAGTTCTTGTAGAGTTATAGAGCTCATCAATATATACTTAACCTCTTATTATCACAGAATTATATTATTTCTTTTCTGATCTAATTTCAGTTTCTGTTATTTCTTATGAACAGAATAGGAAGAATTCTTGGTTCAGAAATCATCATCTACAAAGCTGTGGACGGGACAACAGATCGTTGAAGTGGAGCAGTAACAAATTTTGTTGGAAGACAGCTAGAAATTTTCCATATCTTTCAATAGATGTCTGTCATATATATGTTACATAGAGGCTAGCAGATCTCCTGTTGATCTCTGACAAAAGCCATTCTGCCGGTCCTTCACGATTTTTGAGCTCACTTTGGCACATTGCGTTGGGTCTTCAGATTCAAAACATACGCTTCTCCGAAGGAATTCGGAGAAAAACATGCGAACTCAATTCCAGTCGGCTTATAATGTCATACTTTGCGTGGGGGTGTTGGATTGTTCGTGGAGTGCTGTAGAGGCAGCTCTTGGAGATGAGGTCTCTAGGTATTGGATGAGGTCGATGTTGATTGCTGACTGTGTTATGATATTTTCCGTTGAATGGCATTACTAATAAGCATTTTAGTGAACAATAATAAATAAAATCATTGCCTATGGATGTGGTTGAATTCCTTTGTAATCAATGATTTTATTGTCGAACCACACTTCTTATTATTTTGCGTTTGTGCTTGCTTCACCGCCGTTTGAAGACGATTTAATGACTCTAGGTTTATATTAGTCGTTAGTTTTAATTGAGCTAGTTATATTTCTCGCTGCATTGTTGGAAAATATATAACAATTATCTGATATTTCATTTGCAGAATCTAAAAGTTTGATGTTTACTTTTATTTGTTTAATTCTTATATTTTCTATCTTAGTTCTTCCTGCCTCATTAGATAATTTTCATATTATTTTATAGCTATTTAGGTTAGTATTAATGTTATTATTGTAGAAATTAAGCTTACTTTTATATATATGATCTTACATGGATTTGATCATTGATCTCTTCTATAGAAACGTGCCCAGATGGAGAATTGTTTGAATTTCTGAATCAGTATAATTTGTAAGATTAGTAATTGATGATCAATCCTTAGAAAAACTTAATTCGTGGGAATTATTTCAGAAGCCGAGTACGTTCAAAAATCAAGATGACAGGTCTAACTCTGATTCCCTGAGTAGGGTAAAAACACCGGAAATCCATGAACTTGAAACTGCTGATCTCATTCATCAAGTGAGTTGACCCCAATATTACTTTTGGTTTGGTAGCAAAACCTCAATGATTGGTAAGGAATTGGTACTAAGAAAACTAATTTTTCCAGGTTCATTTAGATTTGTGGGAGGAGAACATGCAAGTGAACGAATCTCCATATGGAGTGTTAACTGTTCGAATTAAATTTGAAGGAAATTCTTTACAAGTTGAAGTGATGAACGCCAAAAATGTAATACCCATGGACTCGAATGGTAAATAAACAAAGCCAATTTGTTTAATTTCGATTTTTGACATGTTTTTAATTTTTTTAGGTTTATGCGATTCGTTTGTCAAAGTTCACATATTGCCAAAACGTAAATTCAAAAACATTGGCAAGCTTCCAAAAACTCAAACACACAAGAAAAATATTATTCCAATATATGACGAAAGATTTGAATTGTAAGTAATTCTGGATATTAAAAATGTGATCAAGTCGATATGTTGATTCCTTCATTTATGAATCGCGAAAATTGATTGTGATATACTCGGCTATATCCTAGTTGGAGTAAATGGACCTTGAACGGAACTTGTTCACAATTTTGCCAATTCCTTCTACATCTCAGTACTCTCATATTAAATGAATAAGTATAGTAGCATATATCATATAATAATGCCATTCTGTTATTATTGTCTCATTCTTTATTTTTGTGTTATTCAACTGTTTATGTTATTGCATGAGATAAGATAAGTTACAATGTACATCTGTTACTAGTTGTGGCGGGAAATGACCTTAAAAAAGTGCAAAAAATGAGTTTTTTGAAGGTAGACATGCTCCCACTTCTATGATTTCATAAGTCACCCAATACAAGGTCAACTTTTTGTTGAAAAATGTAAATAATCATTATTTTGAACCATAATTAGGTACCATTACAAATCTTATAGTGACTTTACCTTTATAATCATTAATGATCATCGAGTATTGCCAATCCAATTGAAGTAAGACTCAATTCAACTAAAAACCCCTTAGGTATAATTAACATTTGACCGATCGATTTATTTATTTTTGTAAATCAGGCAAATCACAACTGGCTGCCCTAGTTTAAGATATTCAATACAATGAAATGATTAATTTTCAATTTATGCTTTTAGAAATCTCACCGAAGAACAAAAAAATGTAGACAACGGGTTACTTTTATTCAGCTTGAAACATAAGGTCCTGTTCAGAGACAATAAATATGTTGGTGAAGCATTTATCCATTTTAAGGATATACCAGATACCATTACACCTCTCACTTCTTTACCTGAAGTTAATTTGCAATTAATAAGGCCCAAAGCAAAAGGTGAGTGGAAGAAGTAACGATAAGATATGTATGAAATAAAATTGTATTGGAAGTTCAATTTTTACTAATGTAATAAATAAATGTAATTATAGCTACGCTAACACTTTTACTTTTTCGAATAAATATTACGAAATAACACAGAGTTACTTTGTAATATTTGTTTGAAGAAACTACGGTATTAGCAAAGCTATGCTTACAATAATTTATTAGATTAGTGAAAATTGAACTTTCAATAGTTATTTTATCTAAGTTAAGAACGAATTTCGATCCCGTATTCAATTGAACATATGTCAGGATTGGTTTAAAATGTAAAAAGTTTTTAAGCTATTGCATATAGCTTTTATCGCGGGCTTTGAGCGCGGCGACCGAATCAAGAAAAAAAAACAAAAGACAAATACCGTAACGAAAATCTAAAAAAAACAAAAAACAAATACGTTAACGAAATATCCTGACACCCACCACTCCGCCTACCATGTAGCTCGACCTAGCTTAAAATTGTCGAAATGTTAACTTTGAACCTTTTAAAAGGTCGTGATAGCCCCAAACTGGGTCGAAAACTGTTTTGAATCGGTTAATTTTCGATAAATCGAATGACGTTCACGTGAGAAGCGCGTAGGTCGCGAGTTAGAAAAGTGCAAATTTACGGTACATAGAACGTCTTAAAGAGGACTTTTCGCATGCGGTTTTCGCTCCATGTCGTTAGTTTATGAACGGGGCCAACTAAATAGCATAGTCTCGGGCCCCAAAATGTCGATTAAATAGGAAAATTTAATTAAAACAGTTTGAGATATTCTCAGCTGTCACCTACTAGCATCTGACGTGCGACGTACGAAAGGGAATTTTCTAGCTAATTAAATATACCGAAAGCGGGTGAAAGCTAGCAGCCCATAGCCCAAAATACTTTATTACGACTGGCGCCGGCCGCACGGGGATCGAAACGGCCCCAAATTAACAAAATAGAGGTAAAATGTATAAACTCTAACTTACTCGCAGCGAGCTCCTCGAGGATATGTCAAAATGATTACGTTCGTAGCTAATTACATAAGTCGTCTGGCGTTCATGCAATTGGGTTTTTATACAATTCGAACCTTCTAATTTCGATAGGCCACGTGAAAATCCCGGAGCTGGAAGCGCTATCGAGATCTGAACTTTAAAACTTTCGTATAAAATTGTGTTTACAAGTCAACTGATACTTGTCATCATAGATAACTCTACTACCGGTAGTAGAGTTATCTATGCACTTGTCACAGAATACTCTTCATAGAGATCAAGATGATACTCTTTTTTACTCATAGTTCGTGAAGATTTTGAAGGGGTAGTGGATGTTTTTCTGCCCAACTTTTTCCAGTGGCGTAGTGCTATGCAATAGCTTTACCGCGGCAGTCCCCGAGTGCCACACGTTTCTTTTTATTCTAAAATTACCAATCTCTATGAAAAATGTTATATTGGTACAATTTCTGTACTTTGTTGAAGTTAAATGATTTAACATTATGCTCCGTGGATAATCCTCGGGTGATTAACCCTTCACAAGAGAAAAATTTTGCAATGGGGTGTAATCGTTTCAACTGCATTTCCAGAGAATTTTGTCAAACTGATCATTTATATGATTATACTTCATTTGGATCTCATCTATTATTGCAATCTCATTTTTCTTGTTTGTAATGTGAACTAAAGGATCTTCAGCAAAAGTTTTACTTTTAGACCCTCCTCAAAAAAGTTACAAAATTATTAACCCATAAAGATGAGCAAACATGAAATAAAGTGCCACTAATCTTGCATCAAGCTACCAACCATGATCTTATGAAATTCTTTTAATCACAAACAAGCTCTCCAAAGAGCTTTCGGGATTCCCCTGTTTATTTAGCTTAAAGAAGTTGTAGATAATATCTTCCAGGTTCCTATGTCCTTACTCTTGATTTTGAAATAAGTTCAATTATTCTTCTGTGTATTATTGGGATTTACACATTACCTCAGCTTTTTAAACTTCTAATGATAGTGTTGATATTTTCATTGCCCTTTTTCCGTGCCAATTTGGAAGAAGAACAACAATATGAAAAAGTTCATATACTTATAATATACATTACAAATAACAATATAATATTTACAGTTAAAACAGCGAAATATTAGATGAAAATAATCACTTTCTCGTCTTATTGTTGTAGCTTGAAGTATATATGAAATGCACAAGACTTTAAACACAATTGTTTGGATTACAGATTCACTCCACACACAATAAAATATTCCAAAAAAATATCTGACATTTGTGTCGCGTGTAAAAAATGTATATATTCACGATATTATGTTATAAAGCGAGATCATATTGTCATAGCTTATATAACATTGTTATATATAGCTTATAATATATGTTACATAAGCTGTGATATTGTAGTGTTGGCTTCAAAATGGCGGACGGGAGTACTCTCCTATATAGAGCCTTAGTTTATATTTCCTCATTTACAGGTTTAGTGCAAACCACAAATAGAATATTGTTGCCGTGGAACAAATACCTAGCCACATTCTTTCTAAAGATGATTCGTTCAAGATGTATTGGATAATATGTACCAAATTAAACTAAATTTTCTCAAATAATATATTTTATTCGTGAGGGTTTAATTCGAAGCTCTATTGGAAGACGACTTTATGAGCATGTGTTATTAACTTAGATATCTATTTATCTTCAGCACCTAATTCATAAACTTACTTTTTTTCTTCCAGCCACAGATGCTGTGAAAGCATTAGAGCATAGACAAGGTGATAAATTAGCCAAAAAATTCCTGAAGAAATTTAGACAAAGAATGGAATCAACATGATAAACTTAAAGAACGAAATAGACTGTCCTAGTATGAATTTGTTATTATAACAAATCAAGTATTTAGTTTTGAATTATTTAATCTATTATCTGTGAATGTTTTTAAAATAAAAAGAAACTTTCAAATGAGTTGTTTGTTACACCTCACATTCTGTTACATAATTTGGTAAACACTTCACGGAGAAGAAAAAGTAGAAATGATTAGTAGTGCAAATCTATAACGAAATACCAAATTTTACAATATCTAACAAATAAAATGTCGATTGAAGTATGCAAGAGTACATAGCTGCACATTTAACTTTAAAAAGCTAATGCTATGCAAGTATGTATCAAATATCACTTCTCAGAACTAAATAATTTGAGGAAAAATGATGTTATTTAAACTGTTTCAGTTTGATTCCATGGCTTTCATATCATCAATTAGCTACATAAACTACAACATCAAATAAATTTTAGTCTGCCCCATTTTATATAGGGGGGTTTGTAAGATCTGATGTTTCATTCCAAAATTGAGAGAATGATGTCTTATTTCATTTCTGACAAGAAAATCTTGCCACCATAACCCACACCATAGAAATGAGTTTTAAGAATTATTCATTCGAAAACTATGACACCCAAGGGATGCCATCTATCAACATATATTGTATGTTTTGTTAATGAACTGTAAAGTTTGAAGTTGCAATCAATTTTCTTTTGAATAAAGTGATATTTAACGAAGTGAAATTTCTTGTTTTTATATGTAAATATTTTTGAGTATACTAATTCTGAAACAGAAAAAACTAATTACAAAAAATATGTTGTCCATAGATACAGAACCAGATAAAGTGATTCTTCCCCATTAGTCCCATTTATGTCAAAACTTAAAATCTATTACTCAAAGATCAACATTTCTTCTGAAGCCCATGTTTACTCAGAGAATGATAGACTTTAAGAAGTTATATTACAAATGATATTGAATTACGAAAGTGATCATTATATATGATGATACTTTATTTGGATCTCATCTATAGCAATCTCATTTTTCTCATTTGTAATTCGAACTAAAGGATTCTACGCACAAGTCTTACTTTCAGTCCCTCCTCAATAACGTAACAATATTATTAACCCATGAAGGATGAACAAAAATGAAATAGGGTGCTATTAATCAAGCCTCAAACTACCATCCATAATCTTATGAAATTATTTCAATCACAAACAAGCTGTCCAAAGAGCTTTAGGGGGAATCACCCTTTATTTACCTGGAGAATGATATATTCATTGTATATTATACTTATCATTAGTTATTTTTGGAAAATAAACTTATATTATTATTATTATAAAACTCAGTAAATACAATTAACTGTACAGTACGTCATTGAGGTTAACATAATTTCCTCTTTGGATATAATATATTTGTATTGTTAGTAACGGCTTACGGTCGGCGGGCATTGTAGGCATTTTACTTAAGCAATGTACTTTTACGTTGCAAAAAATACTCGCTCATAGAGGCAACCTCCCGGGCTTGGCCAATTTTAATAATTTTAATAATAATAACATAAGTTTATTCAGGTGACCAATGTACATGGTGGGAAACACGGCAATTAAAATAATATTTCAAAATATAGATAATTATTGTGAAAGAACAGAATATATGAATAACATATATGAAAGAAAAATAAAAATAAAGTAAGACTGACTTAAATTTCCGTTCATAAGTAGTAGTAATAAGGCAGTAAAAACGAAATGACAGCGAGTTTCAAATGTTGATCATGTGAATGATCAATCATATGATTGAGTTAAATCACAATGTTGATTCAAAATTTTCCGATTTTTTATATTGGCATTTTGTTAGTATTGAAGATGTCAGACAATTTCTGAAATTCTAATAACCACGTTTTCTTATATGTTGGAAAAATATGATTGTATATTCTTATTGATTTATTTTTAGTGGTCTTGTATATTGAAGGTTTGATCTTATATTATATTTGACTTGTTTCTGGTGTTGTAACTGTGCGATCCTGTAAATTGTTGAAATAAAATAAATAAAATAAGTATTTGCTTACGAAACGTGCACATTCAAGAATGTACATTGAAGAAATGGTTAATATGCTATACTTTTTGGAGTATGGACCACACGAATCTTGATATTTGAGAACAAATATATTTCTAAGACATGTTCTTCTGGAGAATCTTGATACGTTCAACATCTAAAGAATCTCCCCAGAAAATGATTCCATTCTTCATGTTAGCGGTGACAACAATTATAAGCCATTACAGTAATTTCAATACTCACATTGTTTCTTAACATCCTCAACTGATAACTCATTGATCCTAGTTTTGAAGGTCAGTGGCGTATGTGAGGTTTCCAGGTTAATCTTGGATCTAAGTATAGTCCTAGGAATTTAATTTCATCAGTTGGTTGTAATGTAATATTATTAAATGTTACTTGTAATTTACTTATTTCCGTATGTGAGGAATGAAATTGCATTATCTGAGTCTTGTTTACATTCAGTTGTAGGATGTTTACAACAAACGATTTCTTCAATGTACTTCCTCCGTTTTCACGCCAAAGCACCGTCGGTTTGAGCAAAATTGACGCAGTTGTGTCATCCGCAAAAGTAGCAGTGCAATCTACTTTCACATAAATCAAAAATAAAAGGGGTCATAATATTATGCCTTGTGGTACTCCTTGCAAAGGTAAATTTCCAGTCAGACTGGATTTCTTCAGCATTGCTGTTTACTACAACATTTTTCTTTCTATTTGTAAGATAAGATTTCATGAGTTTATGAGGGAGTCCTCTTATACGGAGATAATATAATTGGTTAAGCAACCTGTCATGATCTACAGAACCAAAGGGTTTGAATAAGCCAGGAATAGAGCCCCTGCTTCGTTTTTTTATTCAATGTATGAACTATTTCAGTCAAAACTTGGTAAATAACACATTTTGTTTCGAATTGAATAATATTTTGTATTCTTCTAATAAAGTTTATTAAGAGTCTATGACGAACACTTCTTGGACAAAACATATGAATGAAAACGTTTTGCTAATTTTTGTCATTTGCGCGAATCCGGGTATCAGAGTCAATTTCCTCCGCTATCACCCTGTTAAAGTTGGGGGGAGGGGTGTGAACCGGATTTCTTTAATCGAAAAAGGTGTGACTCTCAAACATCTGTGCTTTCAGAATTGAGAAGCTGGCATTACATTTATCAGCCTGGAGCATAGGTGAGATAAGATTACTCTGGAGTTTGCCTCAATGGAGAGGTATATTCAGTGCTGTTATAAAACTTGCATAATTCGTATTTTATTTACAACTAAAAAGCGATACCAAAAAACCTGTGATTCTTCTAGATATAAATATTTTTATCGAAGTCAGTGCGAGAAGAAAAGATCCAGAAAATGAACATTCTCAACAAGATCGGAATATCATTCGAGTGTACACAAAGCCAGAAAAGCTATTCCGACGAAAGAATTTGGAAATCCGAAAATGATGCCAGGTAAAATCTGATAAATCCATGTATTTCTTGAGAACATTCTTTACTACATTCTCTTTATAGGAAGAGAAAGAGAATATTCGTATACTTGCAACTAGTAGGTTCTTTATTTTATGTTGGTCCTATCTTCTATTCCGGTAATTTTTCTTAAATTTTTCTCCAACCCATGGTTCATATCAACAAGTAACTTCCACATAGTGTAAATATTTTTTTCAACTGCGAATTTTTTCTATTACTTCCAAAATAATAATTTTTAACTGCAAATATTTTCAAGCAACTCGGAAATTATTAGCAAAATATTTCACACTATGTATATTTCCTGAACGTTAAAAAAATAGAAATGTCTTGAATTTTTACATACGTGCAAAATATCAGTTAGTCTGAAATTACAAGAAACAGTTGTTGCTCTTATTTAAGTATAAGTATACCCTGCACTTGCTGGACTTTATTTGAGAACAACGTTTATATGTAGGAAACTTGCAAGAAAGCAGTGGGTTTAGCCATCCGCAGTTTTATCTGTGATCTCCGAGGTGATGGAGAAAACAATCAACATTGAGCTCATCCAATGCCTAGACACTTCCAAAATAGTGAATTCCCGACAATATGGCTTTCGTCAGCAGAGATCAAAAGGAGATCTGCCTACGTAACACATACATGGCAGAAATCTATTGAAAAATATGGGGAATCTCTAGCTGTAGCATTGGATATCTCCAAAGCATTTGACCGAGACTGCTACCAAAGCCTTCTTGGGAAACTTCCGTCATATGGTTTGCCGCCTCAACTTAGTCGCTCACTATTAGTGTTACCCAAATGCAAGAACAAGACGAGACTTAGCCAGTATTGGTCTTGGTCTTGCGCCAATACACCTGGTCTTGGTCTTGGTCTTGGTATTGCGCTTCCAGTCTTGGTATTGGTCTTGCAGCAAGAGTCTCGCAAGTCTCGCAATTACCTATTAGTGTTTCTGTTTTTCATTTTTATTTCAACCTTTTTATGTTGGCATAATTTACACAAAGCAATTTGGGATGCATGAATTATTTCTAAAAACTCATCAAATTTGCTTTTAGGTCTTTTAGATCTATAACTCCAACTCTCACTACTCCGACTAGAACTACTTGAATCTTCGTCACTCATGTCAAATTGTGAACGTGATAAGTTTTCTAGAACAACAAGGATTAGAGTAAAAACAATTATTACATTACACTCGAAGCAAAGCTCAATTGGGAATGACTGGAATTGAAATAAATACTATTATTCATAGTCCATTCGCCTAGATAGTGTCGCCTTGTACATCGCCGCCTTGGCATGTGCCGACTCTCATTGAAGGATGCCGCCGCAAATCAAAGGATGCCGCTTGCGGCGTACAGACGCATGACATTGTAGCGTCCTGCTTTTCGCTCTTGTACTCACCTTATTATTATAAGTTAGATTCCAAATTAGTTTGTGATCTCTTTTTCGGCCTGTAACTTTTGAAATATTAAGAACATAAACATTTTCTCGGTAACATACGACATATAATTTTACTACGCTTTATTCTATATAGTTTATTTTTCGTTTTTATTATTTTCATATTTTTATTTATTTTCATACTATATTTAATATATTATTTTTTATTTACTTATTCGGACTGCGTAAATTCCCCCTTCAACGAAAATGCACTGATGGTCTTTTATATCTGTACTTTACGTCTTCCTATTTTCTGCCTATTTTCTTTTTCAAAATTTTATGTACTAGTACTTTCTTTTATTTTGTTTCGTTTGTTTTCTATGTGTCAATTTCTTGTATTATAAATTAAGCCTGTCCGCTCCCTGAAACGACGCTCGGTTGTAACTGCAAGACGCAAGAGTCTCGCAGGCTTAGACTTGTTCTTGCTCAAATCTTGCACGTTCAGTCTTGGTCTTGAACTTGGTCTTGCAAAAATGCAAGAACAAGACCAAGACTGCAAGACCAAGACCGATTTTGGGCAACACTACTCACTATCAACTTTTCTCTCAGATAGGCCACTCCATGTGGTGGTGGACAGAGTATCCTTCGATATAATGTCTATCAAAGCAGGTGTTCCACAGAAATTTGTCTTGGCACCAACTTTGTTACTGCTCCATCATCGATCAACGATCTGCTGGAAGTGATCTTTCCGGTCCACAGTTTTGGAGATGATGGTAAACTTCATACCGCTTTCTCATCTAGAGCTCGTATACCATCGAATGAAGTCAGAGAAGCGAGACAGACACAGGTTGACGCAATTAATGGAGATCTGGCAATGATTTCGAAATTGGGATCTGATAATCTCGTAGCGTTTAATGCAACCACAACTCAAGTTCACGTCTTCTCCAGGGATGCGGATCCGACTATCGCTAATATGAAGATGTCTTCCATATTCATGCTCAGGATCACCACTAACAGCACCCTCTCATGAGACCATCATGTGAGGTCCAATGCAAAAACCGCTTCACAAAAACAACAACAGCTACTTTACATTCCAACAACTCCTCAAAATCTACGAAGCACAGATTCGACCTGTCCTGGAGTACTGTTTTCATGTTTGGTGTTCGGCTCCCAAACGTACGCTGAAGCTTCTATGCAGAAGAGAGCTATTCGTCTGATTGATGATGTTATACTTACGAATTCATTGATCTCTCTAGAACATTGTGAAAAGGTGGACGAACACAAGCAAGTCATCCTTTCATTGTCAACCTCGAGACCTTCCGAACTGTTTTCTAGCAGACTTCATTTTTTATCGAACAGCGAAGTTGTGGATCTCTTTGCCCCCAAACCTTCAAAAAAAAAATTGGAAAGCCTATCTCCTCTCTCACCATTCCACCGCTGGCTCACACGATGTTCTTCGATTCATATCAATTAACAGAAACATAATAACTTGGAAAATATAGACATTCATTCTTATTCAATCAAAATTGGTACAATTTATTTCTGTTGAAATGTTTTTCGATGTGGATTATCTGTTATTTATTCTACTTTATGAAATATTGATGGGATGTGAGATTTATAAGATTTAGATTGAGAAATGTTTTAACTCACTGTCGAAACTTCTGTGAGTACTTTATTTCTACCAGTGCCGTGCGTTGACATTCCGATCAAACAGCTTTTGAGAAACTTATTTATAGTGTAATTATATTCTTCTGCCCAGGGTCGGATTTAGAGGTCTGGAAGCCTCGGGGCAACAAAAAAGTGGAGGCCCCCTGGCCCCAAATTATTTTCCAAATAAAATGAACAATTTTTTCAGTCGAGTTTTTCAATAAATAATTTATTGTGAAACCAAATAAATTCTTTTAGTATTTAACAAAAATATATAAATATAAATAAATTGCAAGTGCTCATCAGGGCCATTTAAGAATTTGATATTTTACTGATTGCCTGATTGGAGTGAACAAATATAGATCAATGATTTCTGTTAATATTTAAGAACTATATAATCATGTTTGTACAAAGGTGAAGATGAAGGTGAAGGTAAAACAGCGGAAAAAATTTCAAAGGAAAAGTTCTTTACTAGTGTTTACTAGTCGGAATTTGAAAGATTTTTTTTTCCGAAGTCTATTGTTGGGGGCCCCTCTTTTGTGGAGACCCCGGGGCTGTAGTAGCCCCGGTTGCCCTCTCCTAAATCCGGCGTTGCCTGCCTTTTGTAGCGAATACTTCAATTTTTATAAAAATTATAATTTTCAGACAACTGTTTGAGATCTTTTTCTATTGAAAACAAAGATGGTCCTGAAGGTCTACATTATCTAGTGCATTTCCATGATGTACGTTATAAATAAGGAACAATCCGCGTCACAATAGCACGACTTGATACCATCGTTTCGCCGATCATCACAGGTGGCACCTTCAGGGCCGGCTTGAGGCTTGAACTTAAACTGATTCTACTGGTTTCTGTAGCGGTATTTATTGTAGGAAAATCTTTCACGCCACACAGTTCACTGCCTTTATTCCGGTTTGGCACCTGATCCTGGAGAAATTGTTTGATAATAAGACAGACGACAAGGACTTCATTTCTGATTTCAACGATTAAGGTTGGGATAAGTTAACAGTTCTTTAGGCCAAGGGGCTTATGACAGATTGGTTTGGGGCAGCGAGGTGGTGGGAAAGACCATCTAGGTATATATTGGTGTGAGTGGGTTTTCGATACACAGAATATCCCAAAGTACCGTGAATCTATCTACTAACTAATACATCTAGGAACGGAAGTGCACCTTTCGATTCACTTTCCGTAGTGTGGGATTTACTCAATTTGAATGATTCAAGGAAGGGGACAAGATTTTCGCGACCATGTTGCCAAATAACAAAAATGTCGTCGACATATGTAAAGCAACATTTCAGCTTGAGAATAGCCGAGTCAATAGCATCTTGCTCAAAAGTTTTCATGTAGATATTAGCTATGACCGGTGATATTGGGGAACCCGAGGACTGCTCGTAAAACTTGCCATGGTACAAAAAGTATGGGGTAGATTGACTAAAATCGATCAATATAAGAAAGTTCATTGGAATGTTTTCGGCAGGTTGAGAATCCATGGAAAAGGTGTGTGTAATAGGTACATTGATAAAGAGTGATTCGACATCTAAAGCTGACGAGCAAATCGCCTGGGTCAACTTTTAGGATTAAGAGTTTTTCAGCAAAATGAAAAGAATTCAGGATCAAACTGTTGAAATAACCCACAAGAGGTTGGAGTATAAATGAGAGATATCGAGAGATTTTATTAGGTATCCGATAGTGCTGGCAATTGTTCTTAGGGGTACTCAGGATTGAATAGAATCAACCATTACGTGATAAAAACCCATTCTAAGGTTAAATAAAATAACTAATAAAACTCGATTTTCGCTAGTTTGATAAATAAATGTGACTATAGTTTCGCCAACACAGTAGCTTCTTCAAACATATATTACAAAGTATGTACTAACTTACTACAAAAGAGCTACTTGATATATAACTTGAGGATACTCATTATATCGTCAAAACCTATTTTATCTGGGATGACAATTGCATTAAAATTATAGGCTTTCCTAAGCACCATTTAGTAGTGTTTGAATTAGGCACATTGCTTAAATCGTATTTTTAATATGAGGTGAATATTTAGGTCCTTTGTTATTGGTAAAATTAACGTTTGAATAGTTAATGACGCTGTCACTGGATTCTACATTGATAATATTGCTATTGGTTTTATTACTATGTGATAAATATTGAATGAATGAGAGTGCTTACGTTATCTTTTACAAAATCAACGAAAACAAATCGACGGCAGCAAGTTTAGTTACGCAGGTAATGAATGATGACATAGGGTGGAGTATGTAAATCAACCTGTTCAGATAGTGATAATCTGATAATGTTTACATTGGTAAATCAAGTAGTAATAAAGAAATTAGATACAAGGAACATTTTCGATGTTTCAGACTCCGCATAACAGATTCATCGTTCTCCGATCATATTTTAGAAACTGTTATATAGATGAAGCTGAAATTTTGCATAATCAGAGCGATGCTTTCAAATTAAACACACTAGAATCAATAGAAATTTTCAAAGGTATACAAAATAAAATAAAAAAATATTAATTTAAAATGATTAATTATATTTGTGCATTGTTTTCGGTGCCTAGATAACATAAATTTCCCGTAATTCACTAGCTTGTAACTTCCTAGTAAATCTCCGCATTGGAGTTTTGCTAATTACCTGATTAACTATACCCTATTATCCTATTTCAATCAACCCTAGCAATGTATTTCCATATTCAAACCGAAACTTCCACTTGTTACTTGTATCTTATTTTTACTATAAATATCTTTTATTCATTCATTAGTATTATTTTGAAGATGACACGCTATTTGTCGAAACTATAGTCACATTAGTTTTTCTATAACATGAGTGATAAAAACAAATAAAAAGTATCAATATGACAAAATGTCACAAAGCAGCTGCTTCCACCATCGATTTTCAGATATTTGTCGCTTACTGTGTTTTAAAACTGAAGGGTTGGATAATACTCGGAGTTTTTGAAAAAAAAACATATTTTTGGTTTAAGCCAGGTTTATTTGGTTTAAAGTATTCAAGTCTAAAAATTGTAAAAATTAATAAAACTATTCAAAAAATAACAGTGATACACAAACACAAAAAGTTATATTACAACTTTTTAACATTATGCATACATAATCAAATAAGAAACGGTAAAAAAACATGAAATTAAAACTATCAGTTTATTAGTTAGTATTTTACTACTAACTGAATTTAACTTATCGTAAGAAAAGAAATACTTCATCTTAAAACTTTATAACATGAAAACATTGCAAACTCAGTAGGTAAGCCTGTACTCAACATTAACAAAAAGAAAATTTTATTTTATTTTATGCATTTGTCTTTGTCATTACAAGAAGTCTTTTCTATTTAGAATTGTTCCAATCCAACTAAATTCAAGAAACATTTCACTAAACAGACACACCTTAAACTACAGTGATTAGATTTGCAAGTACGATGTAGTTCTTACTGACAGCTGACAGGGGAATCCCCTAGAACTGGTAGACGCCCAGCGCTACCTACTGTTTATTGAGTACAAATGGTAAACAGACTCGCTGTACAATGTAGATACAGTAACATTCGTTAATGCCTTCTTTACGGCTTGAAGTTAGGTTTTTTAGTTAATAAACCAGTTGCTGGTTTAAATCTGCCAACCAAAATTAAACTTTGGAAATGGTGTGACCTGTATTCAAAATTATTCTTCTTTATGTAAATTTAATTATCTTTCTTCATATGGAGAAAATATTCTTTAGACCTCTTTAGGAGAATTCTCTGCGAAACGTTCAGTTATAAGAGAAAAAATAAGATCCCCATTTGGAAAGTATATGAACTTGACAAATATCTGTTTTGAATAACAGAGGTAGGTCTTTTGCTTTCGAAGCAATGGAGCAGTTTTGGTTGATTTAGTGTCTCCCTCATTTCAAAATATAAGCAACCCCTATGTAACATCTTATATACAGAATAGTTTTAATAAAGTTCAGGATTCTCATGGAAGTGTTTAATGAAGAGTTTCATCCTGTCTTCAGATGAATTGTCCAGTTTTGAAAATAAAAATCAACCATATAATCACTAATGATGTCTATTGATAATTGTATCTATCATTATTTGTTAAAAAAAACTAGTTTTATTTTGTTTTCAGATTCCAGGAAGAAACCGATGATGGTTTCTTTGAAACATTTGAATTCCTGTTCCAAGAACAGGCAAAATTATCCGCTAACCAAGAAACGGAACAGGACGATTTAGTGATTCAAGCCGCACCCGAAGCAACCACAGTTCTTGGGCAAGATGAACCTGCCATGCGAACATTATCAGAATCCGATACAAATGGTGACACCACATCTTCATCCGGTTCGCACACTGAAGAACAAAATGATAAAAGTGACATAGCTGGTTGTGCCTTAAATGTAAGTTATAAGCTATTTTTAATATTATTTCAGTCATTCGATTACAATAAATAGTTAAATGTGAACAAAGCCAAATTAACCCTTCAATAACAATAGGTGTCCCAATTTACATTGGTGAGTAATAAGAACTTTGCAAAGCTTCTGATCACCTTTAGTTTACTTAAAATTATAAAAAACAAAATACCTACATATATAGTTCTTAGAGTTCGAAAGACAGAAAAAAAATGGATTTCATTAATTTCATTAAAACATCAAGCGTAAGTACAGTTTGAATGTATTGTTCTTATTACTGCGAGAATTTAGTTTTCCTTATCAAAATTAGCAATTTTCCTTGATCACACTGTCAATGCACCAATCAACGGTCCCTAATATTTACAGACATGTATAATAATATTCTATCTATGATGAACTGCTGAGAAAGTGCGATTCAACTCCCAGCAAAAAGGGTTCAGAAGCCGGATTCTTTGATAACCTCCACATTTTGAACGAATGTCGAAAGTCAAAGAGGGCGTGGCCGCAGTAGTCCTGGACATTAGCAAAGCTTTTGACACGGTGCCACACCAGATGATCGCACCGGCTCTGCGCGCTCCTTTCCGAGCAAGTGATACGGCTCGTGGAAGACCCATAACAGAATGTGGAGACGACGATAATGCATGGTGGCGTTCGAAACATCGTCGAACGTATTTCAGGCTAGAAATTTGTTAGGAACGACCAAAACATACCTGGACGGACTAGGTATGAAAATTTCGGCCGCAAAATGTCCACTATTTCAAATACTGAAAATAAAAGATTCTTGGTACTTAACAGAGCCCGGCTGAGTCGAAACTAAAATACCTTGGTGCGAACATATCTCGTTGGGCAGGCGTCATTACTGACGACATACAAGAACGCCTCTGCTCAATGATTAGTCGAGTCAAACTACCATCGTTGAAACCGCCTCAAAACTTTGACCTTATAGCCCAATATCTAATCCAGCATTACTTGTATCAGCTAACGATTGCGGTACCGCCCACAACGCTCTTGTGCAAGCTCGGCCAAGAGCTATAGGTATCCATCAGAGACAGAGAGTTGATATACTGCGGTAAGAAGCTGGAAATAATCGTGACACCTTCGGCTCTCCGAACAGGCTCTAGGTTCCTGGAGTCTTGATCCGGTAATGCGAGCTCTTGCGGAGGAGGCCGGTTTGATGCAGCTTGTCAAACGTCTAACCGCCTCCGTCAAACAGGCCTGACAGTTAAGTCTATGTCCGATAACAGAATTGGCAATGCATGGCTGTACAATCCTACTACGGTATCCTTGAGCCATACAGACTTATAACAGCGTTCAAAATGCGCACCAACACCACTGCTAATAAAGTGACGTTGAATAGAGCGACCCCACAGGCGAACTAGTCCAAGCAATACGGCATGAAATGAGTGATTTTTTGACATTAATACTCCCTGAAAACCGACTGTGCCATTATGTTCAGGTGAGTGGAGACATTAATTGTATCATGTTTTCGACTCTCAAATGTGGTCACCCTATTTATTATAAACATTTTAAACAAAAAAAGGCACTTTTTTCAGTTTTTTGTTAACAACTCAACAAATAATGAAGTAATCGAAATGGTATAAATAGACAAAATGTAGGTAATTGAATTACGAACAAAACAAGTTTTTGAGCTACTAGATCGGATGATTAGAAACCAAGAAAACTACGGAAAAGCGGGAAATTCGACGTTCTTTCAAGAATTCATATCTCCGTTGTTTATCATTTTGTAGGATCGAATCTTTGCAAAAATATTCTAGTACTTATGCACTTCACGTGTGCAAAAAACTGTCGCCGTGAATCAATTAGTTTGGGTGTAATTGTAATTCAAAGTTTTTTAAGCGATATTTTGCAAAATCGCTGGATGCGTCTGAGATAATCCGATTTTAAATTTCAGAACGGTTTTGAAAAATATAAGATCCGTACAACAAAACGTATATTCTCGTTATCAATTCAAATGATGGGAAGTGCCTTAAAAAAGCTGGGAAAGTCGGTTCGAAACGGCGGATCGCGCGGTAACGCTCGAGTAGTGGGGTATAATAGGGAGCGAAGGAGAGGCACACATATACATTATAATATCTTAACAATGACGCAAGCTATCTTAATAATTTTTTTTTATTTTGGTGCTAATGAATTCCAGGAAAGTGATTTTTATTTATAATTAATAAAAAAGCGTATATTCTTGAAATTGAAAATTGTTTTAACTTTATTTTGATGATATGTGAATAAAGGGTTGTATGAATGTACAGAAGTGATGTTTATAGGTATTTACATTTATTAACATTTATTTAAACATATATTTACGTATTTATATATATATTTTGCAAAATATCGCTTAAGAAACTTTGAATTACAATTACACCCAAACTAATCAATTCACAGCAACAATTTTTTGCACACGTGAAGTGCATAAGTACTAGAACATTTTTGCAAAGATTCGATCCTACAAAATCATAAACAACGGAGATACGAATTTTTGAAAAAACGTCGAATTTTCCGCTTTTCCGTAGTTTTCTTGGCTTCTAAATATCCGATCTGGTCGCTCGAAAGCTTGTTTTGTTCGTAATTCAATTACCTACATTTTGTCTATTTATACCATTTCGATTACTTCATTGTTTGTTGAGTTATTAACAAAAAACTAAAAAAAGTGCCTTTTTTTTGTTTAAAATGTTTATAATAAGTAGGGTGACCACATTTGAGAGTCGAAACATGATACAATTAATGTCTCCACTTACCTGAACATAATGGCACAGTTGGTTTTCAGGTAGTATTAATGTCGACGTGACAGTCCGCCACGAAGCTGGGGACTGTCTTACTTGGGGACGATTCGATAAGTTACTAAAATGTTGCCGACTATTACACCTGGAGAAGTCCTACCGGTTGCGGTGGTAACAAGGAGAGCGATGCCCAAGGAGACGTTCAGAGCGCTTGCCATTTTGGGCATTAAAGCTCGAAAAACGCTATTAACTATCTTGTTCGTAGCCCTCCATACTTGTATCGAACTATATCACACCTTCATGGACTATGATGCTCCCCTCGGACCACAGCCGTGATAATAGTAAAGTCTCGGAAGTGGGAAGCTTCTGGTCGAACAGCCCGTTGGTACAGTCGTTCAATGTCTGTGTCGTTCATATTTATTATTTTAATATTTTAACCCATGACCTTTTAGGAATATTTATTATATTTATTGAGAAACTAATAATATTTGTGACAATAATCCTAGTCATAAATAGTCTGTGTCCTAGTACACTTTTAATTTATCATGTGGCGTCTGAGGATCGAGGCGCACCCTCTACCCCTGCCTTCTCCCTCAACTCCTCAACACCGAAGTTAGTTCGGTTTGTTTTGTCGATAGCAGCAGTGCTATGCTGCTAATAGTTATAGCCTCATTTCGGACTATAAAAGCAACTGTAGCTGCCTTCACATTTATCTTATAGCCGGTTTTTCAATATTGGTATTCTACTAGCCGCTAAAGTCTGTTTTGGGGTCTATAATGAAAGTCGATTTTATAGTCCATCTTTTAGCCGTCAAGATAGCTGCCTAAAGCTTTATAATTTCATTTACTGCAATTGAAAATGGCATTGATTCTTATAGCAGCTTTTTTGCAAGAAAGAGAAAGAACTCATGCTGATATTTTTCATTTTAACATACAACACAAGTATTTACGGGATACTTAAAATCCGTTCGACGGCAACGTACGAAATATTGAGTTTGTGCGATTATTCTGAAAACAGAATTCAATCTATTCGTACTGATGGATTATTTGTTCAATTGAAGCTAAGTTTATTTTTAAGTTGAGAATATAGCCTAGTATAGTTAACATAAATCAAAAACATTCCTCTACTGATGGCAATTTACTTTATTGCACTTAGATTAAAAGTATTTAATCAAATGCAATTTAAATGTTTAATTGCTATTGAAGATTCCTTATTCGAGTTTTCCAACTGTGATCAGTTTATTAATGTCAGTTGGAAATACTTTAGGGTCCAAATACCGATGGAAGAACAAGAGATTGAGCCAGTGCCCCAGATTTTAGTGAATATTGCTAATGCTGAAGATAGAGCAGCAGGAAGACGGATTAGGCAAAATATTACCACTTATTTCAACAATTAACCACAATTTTTTTCACCGCGTATATTAACAAATTTCCCTGTGGCAACAAAGTCTTTATTCTCCAACATAAACTTCAATAAAAACTCTATTTGCTTTTCGGAAGACCGAAACCTCTTCTTGCATTTTCCATAACTAAATAACATAATATAAATGAGATAGGACTGAATATATTAGATTCATTGTACTTATTTATGTCCTATATCCACTTCTTTTTGATCGTAAACAGAAAATGTGAAATGTGAATCTGTGAATAATATCTATGAACATATCAAGCACATAACCCATACGATATTCGACTGTGTGATTTCGGTGAGTGAGGACGTCTCTGAGAACCTAGGTAACCTAGACAACATCCCACGTGGAATTACAAGTAGAACATACTAACCTTTGTATTATTTTCTATTAATTAATCAATCTTATATAGTTGGTAAGTGAACATCTAAATACATATCAATTTAATTTGAGAAGAAATGGGGGATGATCCCCCATCCTCTGCGGAGGATCAAAACTATGAGGAAAAACTTAAATATAATAGTGATGATATTGGCCCATATATGATATATATGGAAGCTTCTGGTAAGAATATAGGCAAATATTGTCAATTAAGTATTGCAAGAGATTTAAACAATTTAAAAATTAGAGATATAACTAAAATCAGTATTAAAGGAAAAAATAAAATAGGAATTCAATTTAATAATTATGAATCTGCGAATAAAATTCTAGATAATGAAATATTATTGAAGAAAGATTATAAATTATATGTACCCATTAATCATATTACTTGTAAAGGATTAGTGAGAAATATTGATCCTAATATAAGTGAAGAGGAATTATGCAAAATGGTTGAAAGTCCATTCCAGGTTAAAAGAATCAAAAGGTTTAACAAAAGAATAACGATGGAAAATGATACTCGATATGTACCTACGGGTACCATCTTGGTAACCTTTAGAGGTACTATACTACCAAGGGAGCTATCTTTTTGTGGATTGCCATTCAAAATTATACCATATGTGGCCCCAGTGACACAATGTTATCAATGTTTCCTGTATGGACATGTCAAAAAATATTGCAGAGGAAACAACAGATGTCGAAATTGTTCAAAGAAAGAATGCGATAATACAGGATTTTGCATTAAGACATGCTGTCATTGTCTTTCTAATCAACATTCATCGATAGATAAAAAATGCCCAGAATATGTTAGACAACAACAGATTAAACGAATGATGAGTCTGGACAATATGTCTTATTTTGATGCAAATCAATTATGCCCAAAAAAATATAACAATAGTAATAGTTTTGTACAATTTGTGGGAGATTTTCCGTCTATTAGAGATATAAATAAATCAAACAGCAACATCTCAATTACACAGAGACGAAACGAAATTGCCAATAGTAATCTAACCAAATCGAAAAGATCTTACAGAGAAGTGGTAACATCTACTCCAAAAAAAAATAAAACAACATTCAATCCAGGATTTAATAAAACTGAACATAACAACTGTTTATTATATCCGAATGGCCAACCAAGCACAAGTACAATACCAGTTAATTTTTCTCCAACATTTTCACCAATTACAAGAATTAATGACGAATCAGATATGATTTTAGAAGAGTTGCCATATCCAAACAATTTCGATGCAATAATATCTGCAATTAAATATAAAGATGAAACGCAATTAAGTCAAATATTAGATATGATTAAAACTAGAGATATGTTAAAGAAGGTGAAAGATATAGATAAACCCTTAGATAGTTATATGTAGATGTCAGACTTATTCAGGATCCTCACTGTACATTTAATTCATTGATTTTTAATATTTTTACACGTAAATTAGGTATATTAAACTTTAAGGATCTCATCAACCTCCTATCTATTTATAAACAATGTACATACACAATTTAAAAATGTTACAATGGAATATCCGTAGTCTGTTGGCTAATAGAATTAATTTAACACTAAATATTAATGAACATGATCCAGATATAATAATATTAAATGAAACCTGGTTAAATAATAATTTAAATATATCTATTCCTAAATATAATTCACTTAGAATGGATAGATTAGACTCCAAAGCGGGAATTGCAACTTTAATTAGAAATGATATTATTTTCGAAAAAATAATAATTATTTAAGTCATGATTTTCAATATCTTGCAATTAAAATAGACAATTTAACTATTGTTAATGTTTATTCTACCCCAAAAAATAAGCTACAACACAACTATCTGATTAAATTTTTCCAAAATTTTGAACACCCCAAAATAATATTAGGCGATTTTAATGCTCATCATCAAAGTTGGGGCAGTGACACTGAAAATTTTAATGGAAAATCAATTCAATCTGCTAGCGATGAGGATGATCTTATCATCATCAATGATGGATCACCTACGAGACTAACAAATCCAAATCAAAACAAAAGTGCAATAGATATAACACTCTGTTCATCATCCTTATGCAATTCTATTAACTGGAAAATACTTGAAGAACATGGTAATAGTGACCATTTCCCTATTTTATGTTCCTTGAATCATCATTTTAACAATATTAAGATCAATTTCAAATTCAGAAGAAATTTAAAAAAAATTGATTGGGATCTATATCGGAAAAAGATTGAAAATACTTTAAATAATAATCCAAATATAAAATATAATGAGTTTATCATTACTATAAATAATGAAATAGATAAGCAATTAGAATATAATAACAGAAATAATGGTAATATCAGGAATCATAAAAATCTTAATGTACCGTGGTGGGATGAAAACTGTACAAATGCCATAAAGAACAGAAAAGTAGCATTTCAAAATTTCAAAGATACTGGTAATCTAGACAATTTCGTAGAATATAAACACATTGCAGCGGTAACACGTAAGACATTGAGAGAAATTAAGAAGAAAAAATTTCAGGAATTTTGTAGTAGTTTGAATCGAAATACAGACCCATCCACAGTATGGAATGTTATTAAAAAATTTTCTAATAAACGTATTAACTCGAGAATAACGAATTTTCCTAAAAAGAACATAGCTAATGACCTGATGAAGTCATTGACATCTAATCAGGTAGAAAACCGAATTGAGTTAACAGAATCAAATGATAAGACAATTCCTTTCACAATTAATGAAATAAAAAATAATCTGAGTAACAAAAAAGACACAGCTCCCGGTAGAGATGACATTACTTGGAAGATGATTGTGCATTTACCACAGAACGGAGTAGAATTTTTGTTGAGAGTTTTTAATGACATTCTGGAAAACAGGGTGGATATTCCAAACGATTGGAGGGAATTTACAATTCTCCCATTTCTAAAGCCGGGGAAAAGTCCTGACTATCACAACAGCTATCGACCAATAGCCTTATCATCATGTATGAGAAAATTATTTGAGAATATTATTAAAAATCGACTAGAATGGTGTGTGGAAAAAAGAAACCTGTTCACAATGTTACAAACTGGTTTTAGAAAAGGATGTAGTATATTAAATAATGTAACATATCTCACTTCATTTATACAAAGAGCAAATAGTAACAATCAAATAGTATTGTTGGTTTTTATAGATATCAATCATGCATATGATAATGTTAAATTGAGTAAACTCTACGAATATTTATTATCCATTAATATTCCGATTTATTTAACTAATTTAATAATAAAATTGATGTATGAGAGAACAATTTATGTTGTTGATAAAGAAAATAATTTACATGGCCCAAAAAAAACCAATTTGGGATTACCTCAAGGTTCCCCACTGAGCCCGATACTATTTAATATTTATATAACAGCACTATATGACAGATTGCCGGAATATATAAAACTTCTCTCTTATGCAGATGATTTAGTATTATGTATAAGTGGTGAAGACTTAGAGGAGATAGTACAGAACATGAATCAAGGGCTAGTGTGTTTTTATGAATGGGCCAAAGCATATAACTTGGAAATTTCAGCAGATAAATCACACTCAATGTGGTTCTCTCCTTGGCCATTTCATAAGAAAATACCCGATGTTGTTTATAATAATACTATAATTAGAACTAAGAGAAATATTAAATATTTGGGAATTATCTTAGAGAATAATCTCAAACCAAATAAACACATTGATCAAATATGCTACAAAGCACAGAAGGGCATTAATATAATTAAAACATTCTGTAGGACATGGTGGGGTGGAGATCCGAAAACATTGAAAATGGCCTATAATGGACTAGTCAAATCTCATTTAGATTTTGGTTCGATATTGTTTAAACCTGCAGCAAAAAAATATTTGAATAAAATAGATATAATACACCATAGGGCACTGAGAGTGATCACAGGTTGTATGAAATCAACACCAATCAATGCTCTATTGGCCGAAAGTGGCGAATGCTCCTTAGAATATCGACGCAAATTCTTGAGCTTTAAGTTTATCAGTAAGTTAAATAGATTTGAGGATCACCCAATTATCAATATGCTTGATGAAATTAAACAGTCTATAACACACAATGCTAGATATTGGAAAAATAAAACTACTCCCTACCTTATTGAGGCCCTGAATGAGTTTGATACCTATAGACCGAATATTTATAGTAAAAAAAATCTACCTTGTTTTGACATTAGTTATGAACATCAAATTGAATCAATATGTATTGTAAATTTAGATTTGATAAAAGATGATATAGTTAATAAAAAAGCTTTCTTAGTATCAATTGAAAAATATCAAGAATATATACAAGTATATACAGATGCCTCAAAGGACCCTATCACGAACAACACTGGAGTAGGCATATTCATTCCTAAGATGGAATTTTCATTTTCGGCAAAACTGCATAACCAGGTACAGATATGTACTGCAGAAATGATAGCTATCAATTTAGCTATCAACAAATGTCTAGAAGTTAATCAAACGAAAATAATAATATTTAGTGACTCTAAAAGCGCAATTCAAAAGATATCAAAAAAAGGTATTTTAGCAGATAATGATATTATTACATTGAAAACTAGAAGATTGTTGATAGAAATGAGAGAAAATAATATCCAAATTTTGTTGGCATGGATACCCAGTCATAATAACATATTGGGAAATGAAAAAGCAGATCTATTGGCAAAGGTAGGAAGCAACCTTAATGTCCCTCTAAATATACACAATAATATATTGGATATAATAGCATACCATAAGATAAAATGGAAACGGGAATGGAAAGAATATTGGCAAAGAGGATATGGAAACAAAGGAAATTGGTATAGAAATATTCAACAAGAGTTTGAATTTGAACCTTGGTTTAATAAATTTCCTTTTGAAAATAGAAGACATCTTACTACAATTATACGAATGAGAACGGGGCATTGCCTGACATACGAACATTTTAATAAAATTCATATTAATCAAAATCCTTTATGCGAGTGTGGACAAATTGGAGATCTCAATCATATTTTATTTGAATGTCCGATTAACCAAATTCAAAATTTTGATTTGTATAAAGAATTGAGGAAAATTGGTTTTAATGCACCTTTCCAAATACAACAAATTCTGCAAAATTTAACATTAGAAGCTTCTAAATTAATCCTTTCATTTTTAAACTATAACAATATAAATCTGTAACCCTCTCTTTCAGATATACCTATCCCTTCCTGGGTCTATTCCGAGGCAACACTTCGGGTTGTGTAATGCTTCGCCGTTGCCCCGAAGCGAGAAAAGTCTAAAATCCCTTTGTTGTGATGTCCTTATTAATATGTCTCTACTTGTAATTGGGATTAGGAAAGTAAATTGGAAGAAATTGTGCTGGCCAATTATCAAAGCGTAAAGGCCAAAATATTATTAAGAAGAAGAAGAAGATAACCCATACGATAATTCCTATAAAACTAACAATTAGTGTTGTCATTTGTCAAATATATAAAATATGCAGCGTTGCCGGTATATAAAATAAAGCTACATTGAAAACGCTATAGTCTTTCTTCTAGTCGAGTTATATTTATAGACAGACTTAAATTAGAATTAACAGAATACCAATAGACTATAATTTTTGGCCTATATGTATAGTCGGCTATACTTATAGCCTGGTTTATAGCCGTTTAGCAGCATAGCACTGCCTGGTGTTGTTGTAAATCAGCATCCAGGCTCAACTCACCATCGGGCGAGTCGCTGACTGTATGTTGATACACAAACCACGTGACTCACTGACAGCCTGCAGTTTAGTGACATCTGGCTGTGAGAAGATACACTTTGTTCTAAAAGATGAAAAAAATTAATTAAAGTTATCAGCATTCTAGAAACCGATTGACATAGTTTAAATATGATCCGATTGATGACACTACTAAGAATAATGAATAATAATCATCGTCTATACATGTACATAATATTCCTTATTTCTTACACTGGTCACAGGTCACAGAAGATGCAATTATGATCATCTATAATAAACTTGATAATAAAACAAGTTTCGGAGAAGATTCAGATTCTTCTCAATATTCTTAAAAATGCATTGGTGTAATCTCCCCTCTATTGTGTCATATAATCAATGCTTCTTTATAGCAAGGTGTATTTCCAGAAAACTTGAACGTGACTGTTGTAGTACCATTATTCAAAGAAGGCGATTTTAAATGAAATTAATAACTACCGGCCTATTAGCCTTCTTAATTCCTTTTCCAAGATTTACGAGAAGGTTTTTTACAATCCCCTGATATTTTTTTCATCATAATTTATTGTATTATATTGAAACATGTCTTTTTGATTACACTGAATATTCATTAAATGTTCTAGAAACAAAATTAGCTGCGTGAAGAATATTTCTGGGCTTATCTAAAGCATTTCACTGTCTCACTCATGACCTATTAATTTCCAAGATACATTTATATGGTGTTCGCGGCGTTGCTCTTAATTGGCTTAGACATGGAATTCATTGACTACTCTTACCACGTTGACTATGTATCTTCTAACCTAAATTGAGTTGCTTATGCAATTCGAATACTTTCACCAACTGTACTTTTCGATACTATTAAGACTGCTTACTATGGAAATGTGTATTCTATATTGAGATATGGCATTCTTTTTTGGGGTCATAGCTCTCAGATTCTGAGAGTAGTTGTTAACCAAAAGAGAATTCCTAGAAATATGAATATTCAGATTCATGTAGAAGGAATATAATCAAATGCTTTGCTGACTGTATATGGTATATTATCTTTGAAAGTGTGATTTTTCTACGTAGATAAATTTCAAACTAATCTGCAAGATCATGCGTATCCAGCCTGTTACAAAAAGAATTACTGCTACCCAATTCATAGATTAAACTTTAGAGAAAGGTGTTTCTTATTCTTCCAAGAAATTTTACAATACTCTGCCTTGATCTATTAAATTTATTGGATATTTCAAACATTCAAAACTGAGCTATCTAGTTACTTTTGTCAAATTGAACCATATAAAATCGATGAATTTCGAATGAATGAATCAATTTAATAAAATATGTTGTCTTCATTCGTATTAGTATCATTATTAATAAGAAGTGCTCTGTACTTCCCTATTAAGTTTGACTCCCCAAATTAATTATATGTCAATATAGACTTAGCAAATAAAGAATATGAATATGATTATAGTTCTGCTCGATACTTAATAATTGTGAATATTGAAATTTAATTAATTGGTATTTACTTTTAAGTTGAGACAGTATCACAGCATCATCTCATTAGTGGTTGATTGATAAATTTTTGCAAATCAAATGGAAATATCTGGCTGTGCTCTAATTTTAAAGTGGAGAAAATTCATTGCAAAATGTAGACATGTGAAACTCCTTTGGTCATTTTGTTCCGTAACAGTTATCATTTATTTACAGATAGAGGAACTATATTCCGAAATCCTATACGAAATATTACATTATGTTGGTTGTGACGTCAATTGCGACAACACTACTTTATTTTCCTACATTCAAAAGGCGTTCCGCGTTTCGAACGATTTTCATCAGTGTCAATTGTACTTCGCGGAAAAGAAACAGGCTCCCGATATTCTGCTCAGTGTCGAAGTTGTGGAGGGGAAAGATTTTCCACCGATGGATTCGAATGGGTTGAGCGACCCGTTTGTGACTTTATATTTAATATCGAACACCGCCCACAAATACTACACTTCAGTCAAAACGTGTACGTTGACACCAGTTTGGGAGGAACATTTTGATTTGTAAGTATTTTCACTTCATTCTGAATCGAGGAATGTGAAATCGAATTCCTTGAGTCGGATAGAAAAAAGCCTAGTATAGTTCTTTAATTTATGCCATATTTTCAAACAATTACAAATAAAAATATAATTATGTCACCTACATTGTAGATTTGACCAAGCATGTGACTGTGAATAATTCTTTAACAACTGCTTCCCTCGCTAATACATAGGATGGCTATTGAATTACAAATAATTTATTCAGGGATATAGAAAAATATTACATACCTTCATCAAGTGAAAGTGCTTAGAATTATGTGGCAACTCTTCTTAGTTAAACACGTTCGTGTTCGAATCTAAAGGCTTCTCTCCACCACTGCAACATACAACAACTTCAAAAATATTGAAATGTATTTAATATTGTGACAACAAGGTGTCTCCACCCAAGCAACATTGTTGCATCATGTTGGCATTAATTAGGTTCTGGCTATGGACATATAAGAACATATACGCCCATTGTTCTGACCTATTTCTTAAAAACACCTAAAATCTATTAAGAATAGCTACTTCATATAACTCATATTATTCTTTTTCAAAAATTGTGTCAGGAAATGCAGCAGAAAAATATAATAATATAAATTTAACAGAAACGCGTCGGAAAGGCCCGAAGTATTTCGATCGAGCTTCACGATTTTATACTTTACCGTGTCACGATATACATGCTCAGTAGACATAAACCAAAATCTGAACGTGAGTGATGTGCAAAATAGGATGGGCAGCTACAATGTTGCATGTTTCTATGCAAAAATACATCACAAAAAAGTCCCAATAAAACTGTTATTCATATGCCAAGAGAGAAGTTAACCGCTGGAAATATGGTTCGAATTAAGTCGACGGAAAGTCGGGATATTTTCAATTGCCAAATCATTTTAATGTAAAGTATTGTCCATTAAAGTTATTTTTTGGCACCTTCAATATTAATTGTCAAAAATTCGTTGATTTATTATGTGAAAGAATCATAATTCTTGCAACGCAGTAGAAGGAGGATCTAGAAAATTATGGTGGAGGACCCATTATGATCAAGACACCTACGATACCAAGGTTTTTCACTTGCCAGGCAAACTGCGGCTCCAATAATTGAACCACGGAGAGCTCATGAGAAGCTAAGTAGGAGAAGACACATTACGAAAATTCTGGCAACTGATACGTAGCTTTTATAAATCATTCATCCATTAATGGATAATAAGTGACAATTGTACCTTACTCTCTAATTACCTTATAGAGTAGAATAGATGTACACTTTTTGACTCGATACCTTATGTTTACAACATTTTGGGAAATGTGTTCATACGTTTTAAGACACCAAACAAAGGATATTACATGTCGCGTTTGATTTATTTGATGAATTCTTCTAGAACTGTGCCACGTACTTCCAGCGAAGATAGTTTATGTCTAGACGTCTGGGATTTAGATCAAGCTGTAACCGTGAAAGGAAAATTCACAAAACTAGCTAAAGTGAGAGGCCTGCAAGGTATGATAAAATATATGAAGGAAATGATAGCTACTGGTGACCAGAAGGAACTGATCGGTAGTGCAAGGATACCTTTAATTGTAAGCTTATGTAATTTCATAACATTTTCTCTGAAGCTGGTTAACGCACATATAATATACACAGATATACAGATATTATTTGGCATGTAATATATAGATGGCAAGTATAATATAGATTGAAATTGTATGAGAAGATATTTTACTTAGCTATATTTTTCTCCAGACTATACCAACATTAGGAATGACAAAGTGGTACCGTTTGGATAGAAAAGGTAAAGTTGCCGGGCAAGGAATCGTAAAAGTTAGAGTTTCCTTCAGGTCTGGTAAGAATAAACAGGTGGCAGAACAAGAACATCGTCATCTTTTGCGAATCATACTTTTACACGAATTAGAAACATCAAAGGTAAGCAGAGAACTCATACATCAGTTAGTCACTTGCTACTAAAAAAATTGCTTTACTTGCCTTCTAGTTTTTTCCACAGTTAACTTCAAGGAATACAACGTTCATAACTTTGGCCAATCGCAACTGCTCCAGTAAACTCATTCTCAGTATTATCCTTCCTATGGAAGCAGTTCCCCACTTTGGAAAGAATAACATTTTTCAACTTTTTTATATTTTATTTTCAGATTGTTCCACAATGGTGGTGTGGTTCTTTCAGTCCACAAGGCAACGCTTTACTAACACAACACATCGTTCAATCCGGCTTGACACCGTTACAAGTAGCGATATGTCAGTGGTCCGTCTATGTCAATATACACATTAATTACGCATTAAGCTTTGGCCTATTCTCGAATCTGTTGGACAAACTGATTAATCCATTACAAACAGACTGCGTATCCGAGGACGATGCTAGAATATTTTGGGATGCCACCAAGAAGCTATTAATTTCATGTTTCAGTGTAATACGTAAAATGAAAAATAAGACTGCCGATAACACACTCTTGAAAACAATAACAGAAGTGTTAATTTTAATGTCGAAACTATCCACATTAGAGCCGCTAACGAAAATAGATTTGTTTCCATCGAATTTGTACACATGGTTAGAGCCACGAGAAAATGAAAAATGTACCATAGCTCAAGTATTGAAAGATGCGGTCGCTCAAGGAGCCAGCAATTGGTTTAATTATATTTTGGGGAACAATAGAGGTCTGGAGGAGAACGGAATTGCCAAATTACAGTTCATTATTCAAACTATCGATCTTGTGATGGCAAACATACAACAGGCCATTAAGTTTTTCGATAAAATATTCCAAGAGTAAGATACTTACGTTAATAAATTACTCTAATTTTGCTACTACTCAAAGATGATCATGTGAAACGAGGATGGGATGTTCCCGGCATTTTCAAATTGTGCTATTTCCGTTTCCCTTTTTTCCGCTTAGAAGATGAGTTACCTTATGTTAACTGGTCGCATTAAAGATGCGACAATGTTCTTCAATAGCAACCGTTACTTTTGTGAATGAATTGCAATTCTTGACTGATTTTATAAGCAGATAGACCCAGCAAAAATGGGGTGATTAAGATATGTCTTCTTGACTTGTTGATTGGAAGTCTCAGTAGTTATTAGGTGCCAGAATTGATAGTTTATATTTCGAAAGCCTGAAATCTCTAGGAAGCGTACCACAAGATTGGAATTGTTGGCCATAAAACCTTTTAGATTTGCGGAAAATTACTGTAGAACTATATTTGCCTATCTTTTTATTCGAAATCTGTTTCTAATTATATGCTAAAGTATCGCTGAAAAGGGCAAAAATATCTGCACATACGGAACCAGCTAGTCAAAAATTCACCATTACATTTTCATCCACCTAAAATGGTCCCGTTTTCTGACCAATGAATTAAATCCTATATCACACGACTTCGTGATTTCGAACTGCCGCTACTTCGATAATTTTGATTTGAAACTTTTAATTGTAAATGGAAGAAGTACATATGAATTTCACACCTAGACGATCGATACTACAATTGTCTAAGAACCAAACGGGGTCTTTTACTGTGATGGCACCTGGATTATTAACCTTAGCGATTTTTCATACACTAAATAACTAGAAGGAATCCTCAATTTTAAGTACAATTGCTTACAATAATTTTCAATCTAATTGAATCAGGCCCATAGGTAAGGTAAGGCAGTTTTACAGGTGATATTCATAAAGGGTGTGTTTTCTGGTGTGATTGAACATCTGAAGGAGACAGTAGTGATCATGAGTGTCAAAGTTGCAAGTTCATTAAAGCGAAGCTTCTTAGTGCAGGCCTCGGGGTGGGCAACCAGTATTGGAAAGCCAACCGAGACAGTAATGACGTTACACGAATATGCATCGATACGGAAGATCCAGGATATTCTTTTCGTGTTAATTTTTTGCAATCTTCTGGCTGCCGTTTGGAAATACCATTCTTTCCATGTCAGAAATGCTTCCCTTGACATATCTCAGAAGCTCACATTATACTCGTTTAAGTACCCTATTGAATATTGGTAAGTTCTTTCACAATTTCTTTTTTTTCCCAGACATATGAATCTGCAGTATGCCAAACAATTGTACATCTTCTACCAAGAGAAAATATGTGCATTTACCGAAGAAGATGCGATAAGCGCGTGCAAGGATTTGAAAAAGTTAAAATTCACGGGCCGGACGAACCGCAAAGAATTTATTTTGCAAGGTACCAAGCTATTCGAAGCTTACATGGCCCTCCAGAGATTCCTTGTTCTTGGCAAGGGGGTGTGTCCGTTCGATTGCTTTAGAATTGACAATTTCTACGAGTGGTTTTATAGCGGCGTCGTCCAATGGTTGGATATATCAGTGTACAAAGCCTTAGAGCGAATTGAGAAGGCTGTGGCGTTGGATCTTTTGATACCAGTGGACGATTCCGTGAAATACAGTTCTTCGTCTGTTGATACACGAACCGTATTCAATCAGGTGAGTGAATTATAAAAGAGTTCACATTGTGGATACAGTATAACAATATAAATAAGAAATAATCACCCTTATCCACTAAAAATACTATTAAAGCACTGAGGACCTTTCGGCTTTCCAAGTAGCCATCATCAGAGTAAACCCAGTTTACTGCACATTAATTGAGACTGATAATTTTCCCATCTTTGTTTTAGCAGTTTAGTCGAAGAAATAAAGCACGAAAAAGGTCAAAGTAAAAGAATAATAATCGGATTAACCGATTTTGAAATTTTTTTTTTTAAACGATTCAGGAAGTCATGTAGAAAAAATTTTTCCAATTTTTTTCCTTCTAATGTGCATCTTAGCATTTCTACAGATGAAAATGTACCTATTTGAATGCACTTTCAGAAGTTGATATTAAACATGTTGAAAAAATTTCCAAATATAGCCAAAATTTCTCACTCGGGGTTTTTGGGGTCGCTGATCACGATTCCGTTGCCAGATTTGAACTACGATGCACCTGGGGCTCAGGACATCCTGGTACTATCGACGTCTCCAAGGAATTCGAAGAAATACCTTCTGCAAAGAAATGGAACCTGTTATGAAGGTTCTCTGGAGCATACGGGTCAAGACCGTGATACTCAATAGTCACCTGGTGCTCAAGATATCCTGATCACCTAGGTCATCTCCATGGACTGACTTTCAATATGCTCTGAAATGCTACCAAATTCGTCTATCGGGGGTTTTAGGGACCGCTGAACACGATTTCGATGTCATATTTCAACTACAACGCACCTAGGGCTCCGGGCATCCTGGTATTATCGTCGTTTGCAGTTAATTCGTGAAATTATCTTTTGGAATGGGATGAAACTTGTGAGGGAGGTTCTTTCGAGGTTGCCGGTTATGACCATGATCTTCAATAG
Source organism: Endomychus coccineus (assembly GCA_958510875.1). Taxonomy (NCBI): domain Eukaryota; kingdom Metazoa; phylum Arthropoda; class Insecta; order Coleoptera; family Endomychidae; genus Endomychus; species Endomychus coccineus. The sequence goes on from OY294067.1 coordinate 23,574,467, forward strand.
TCACCTGCTGGTCAGGATACTCTGATGACTCAGGTCATCTCCATGGATTGTTTTTTAATATGCTCTGAAATGAAACCAAATTCATCTCTCCTGAGTTTTTCGGATAGCTGATAACTTTTCTGTAGTTCGGACCAATCTAGTAAACAGATCTGTGATATCGACAACAAAGAATTCAAAAAATACCGTTTGCTCTACAATGAAACCTTACTAATTTTTTCTAATGCGGAAAAAGTAATACTGAAATATTTTCTATTTTAATGTCAAAAATGTTATTATCGCAGATCGAATCTAGCCCCGGAATCGCATTCAGCGGTGCCGAAAACCCCGCGAGATATGAATTTGATTGCATTTCAGAGCATATCAAAAATCAATCCATTGAGATGACCCATGTCATCAGGGTATCCTGAGCACCAGGTGACTATTGATTATCATGGTCGTGACCCGTATGATCAAGAGAACCTCCCTAACAGGTTTCATTCCTTTGCAGAAGGTATTTCTGCGAATTCCCTGGTAACGACGATAGTACCAGGAAGTCCTAGTTAACAACACAGCACTCTTCTCCGTTTTTCCCACAATCTAGAGGTTTCACGACATCACCTTCAGTACAACAACTTCCTTTAATAATGTTATTGTTTGAGCAGCTGCTTTCACCAACACTACTTTGGCTAGAACTTAAAGATATTGTTTGTTCGGTAGTTTCAACTGGTGAATTATTATCATATGAATTACAGTTTTGGCAACTATCAAGGCCATTGCATTTGCAGTCGACACACTTACAAATCTCAGCATCAGCAGTTAAAGTTTTTAAAATGTTAACATCTTTATTAGTTGAGAGTGATGAATTGAAATTGTCTTTTATAATATTTGCATTGTTATCTGCCTCCAAAAATGGTAAAAAATTTTCTAAATGATTTCCGAAATCGATTAAAAGATTATCAAAATCGGTTCATCCGATTTTTTTTTCGACCTTTTCTGCTTTATTTCCTCGCCTAGTTAAAAATATCATAATATCGGTATTCGACATTTCTTCCTCTATAGTAGCATCAGTAACGTGATCAATATCAATCAATTCACTTTCGACTTCTCTTCTACTAAATCAAAACAAGCCTCAAACACATTCGATGCTCGTGTAAATGTCGTGCAAGTGGCTATATTCTCTTATGATACAACATTTTATTAAACACCGTCCTGTTACGATCTCCAAATGTTAATAAATGCTCAGTTTATAAGATTCAAGTGAACAGTTCAAATTTAATTTAATAAATTTAAGAAAATTTATTAGAGACGGAGAATACATCGCATTGACAATCAAATATGTGTAATCTGCCAAAAGTTATTTCACATATTCTATGGGTAAACCGCAGTGCGCAGGCAAAAATAAATATAGAAAATAGGTTTAATCATGGTCGTATACACAGGTCTAGAAACTCGAGGCCGTTTCCTATGTGAGAAGTGAATCCCCTAAGCGTCAACTGTCGTGTAGTACCACCGGGTGGCGCATGAGTCGAGGGATGTTCTCTGGCAATCTTTGTATTGTGGGGCTTGAAATTTGAACGATATGGCTCCTAATCCTGACAACATACTGTGTACATGACCGTGAAAAAAAACTATTTTTGTTGATTTTTGATCCTATATTGAGTGGCTCATGGTCGTATACACAGGTCTTGACAACATACTTCGATCCATACGCCAGCTGCTGGTTGAGCGAGGAACTACGACTTTAGCGACATGTAAGAGACTCATGTCAAACAATAGAGTTTCCAGACCTGTGTATACGACCGTGGTCATAATATATTTACAGTTTATATATGTAACAGTAACAGGTAATTTAATGTATTTCATTACCTGTTTCTTAATCATTTCCCATATATTTTCTGTTCCTACAATCATACATTTGACCCACAGATGCATCTGACAGCTAAAGATTGTACTAACAAAAGTGAACGGTGTTTTGATGTTTGATGAAGTTGGCTTTGACTTGTAAATCCATTATCACTTTGGAATGACTTTAAAAAAACATGTTTCGCTGCAAATTGTCAGAAGTTAGTGTTAGAAATACTGTTGCAATGAAACATATCAAGTTAATATATCAAAATTTAATTTCGTTTGTACTTTTTTTAATCTTTTCTAAGCATTAATCGCTATGGGCTTTTGGTGTCATCATGTTCTCCACATCAAAAACAGATTTTCTAAGATGAAATTTCTTGAGCTCCTTAGGATACAATTGATTCATCCTAAACATATACAGGATGTCCTCGAACTGCGTGGCCAAAATAAAACCGAAGATTCTTTGATTCGAAAAAAAAGTTGATGAGCCTTTTTACTTTTGCCTCAAGTGTCTTGTTTACCCGGTAGAGGGCTTCAAAATTGCAAAAATAATTTTGTTTTTTCGGTATAACTTGAGAACGTGATGAAGAACTTTTACAATATTTGGCAGGTGAGTTACTGTCAATAACAGCCTTTTTTGAGAGTGGAGCATAGAGCCTTAGAGACCATAGAAATGACTCAAACTTGAGGATGTAACGGGAAAAGTGTCCAGAACTTTTTTGTGGTCAATGTAATTCACTCGATATTTTTTATGTAGATAGCTTATCTAATTTGAAAACTTTTCTTACTCTTAGAAAATTTTGATAAAATCAACAGATTAGCTTGAAAAAATTAATTTTCGAATCTGTGCAATTTTGGCTTACCAATTTTACTTGATTAAAATACCTTAGTTGCCTTTGCTTTTCTAATGTCATTTTGGCATTTGAAGAATTTATTCTCAAAACTGTCAGTTTTTACTTTGCTTTCCGTAAAAATTTTATAAAATTATGGCTCAAAATTTCACTAACACTGAAATGGTTGATATGTTATTGATTTATGGACTTTGTCGTTGCAATGGCCGGAGAAGGGAAAGATATCCGCATCGCAGAATTCCAAATCGGCAAACCTTCGCGAAACTGGCAAATTTGAAACAAATCGCAGAGAAACTGGACGCAGACGGACAAGAAGGACGTTAGAGCTCGAAGAAGCGATACTGGAAGCGGTTGAAACTGAACCTGGGATAAGCACACTACGTTTGGGACTTCGTATTGGAGCCTCAAAATCATTAGTTCATAATGTACTGAAAGAAGAACTGTTGTATCCCTATCATATTAAAACAGTTCAAGACTTATTGCCCATGGATCCAGGTCATCGGCTAGATTTCTGTCGGCTTATTGTCCAAAGACAAAACGCAAACCCCAATTTTTGTAGAAGAATTCTGTTCACGGACGAAGATACTTTCACGAGATGTGGTCTTTTTAACCTCCATAATGAACATTTCAATGCTGATGAAAATCCTCATGAAACGGAAGTTACATATTTTCAGAATCAAACTAAAATCAATGTTTGGGTTGGAATTGTGGATAACTTTATTCTTGGCCCTACCGTTATACCCGATCGATTGAACGGGGAGAACTACTTGAACTTTTTGGAACAAAGGCTACTTGAACTGTTGGAAGACTTGCCCTTACACATTCGTCGTGACCTGGTTTATCCATGATGGTGCACCTCCTCATTTCACATTAGCTGTGAGGCGACATTTGAATGCGGAATATCCAGATCGCTGGATAGGTAGAGGACACGATGCACCAGTGAACTGGCAGGCCCGCTCCCCTGATTTGACGCCCTGCGACTTCTTACTATGGGGCGCTTTGAAGTCGAAAGTTTATGCAGCTACAGTAAACACACGAGAGGAATTGTTGCAACGAATTAATCATGAAGCGGATTTATTGAAGAATGATCCTGAAGTACTAGCCAGAGTTCAATCCAATTTCTTGAAACGAATTAATTTGTGTATTCAGGAAAATGGGCAACATTTCGAACAATTGATGCCTTAGCGATTTCCCAAAAAGTTTTGTTGTTTCTTTTAATTTAGCATTTGTTTTTCCTAAATAATCACATCGTTTCCCCATTTCTATTGTTTTTATTATTCGTGTTTTACCGAGATATTAACCATTTCAGTGTTAGTGAAATTTTGAGCCATAATTTTATAAAATGTTTACGGAAAGCAAAGTAAAAACTGACAATTTTGAGACTAAATTCTCCAAATGCCAAAATGACATTAGAAAAGCAAAGGCAACTAAGGTATTTTAATCAAGTAAAATTAGTAAGCCAAAATTGCAGAGACTCGAAAACTATTTTTTCAAGCTAATCCGTTGATTTTATCAAAATTTTCTTGAGGCAAAAGTAAAAAGGCTCATCAAATTTTTTTCGAATCAAAGAATCTTCGGTTCTATTTTAGCCACGCAGTTCGAGGACACCCTGTATATTATTGTTTTCTTTTCTGTAAGAGAATGACACCCAAGTTATTCTCGTTACTCTCCTTTAATAATACAATACACTTAGCTGTAGAAAACGGAAATGTGGGAAAATGTCGAGCTTTTTTTAATGAAAAGTAATAGTGAAGGCTTCACTTGTAATGTATTTTCTAAATTGAAAATGTTTAAATATGATGAACTTTGGATATCTACAACTTTTGATTTGTCATTGTGGTCCCAATCGAAAGTTCTTTGAGGATCGAATAGCGTACAATAGTCAGAATATCATTTTCTCATACACTTCGTTTCTAAAGATCTTTGAATAAGACTTGCAACTCTTTAGAACACCTCAACTGGACTTCATTTTGGTGTAAAGAAGTATCTATATATTATATTGATGGTTCCTGAAAAATGGTTAGAAATCGATCAATTAATCAATTTCATTTGGATACTGAGATCACAAGTCATTATTGAACGTTTATTGTGCAGTTAAAGTATAGGCGAATGGATGTAAATTTGATGTTATAAAATATACAAAGCGTTGGAGTAATAAAATTGATTTAATTTAGGTGATAGTATTCTGGAAGCAGCTAAATTGGCCCGACCTTGAAGGTTATTACACTTTCTTTGCGAAAATTATCGATGTAAGTAATAACCAAATGAATTCGAATTTCAACTGTTTCGTAACGTATGTTGTACCTTTCCAGGATATATGTTTTTGTTGTGTATTCTTTGCGGAAAAGATGGCAGAAAGGGGAAACGAATTGGGTATCGTTAGGAATATCGACGAAGAGTTTTGTTTTGAAGTAACAAATAAATGGTGCCTATCAATAAACAATATCGAATACGTTTCGCAAGCATTGGTACTTATTTCAGCAGATCAGGGTATACAGGACGTTATTATGAAACTATCATACGAGAGACGTCCATTGAGCGCCGAGACGTGTAAAAAAACAGTAAACATCGTGATAGCAAACACCGTGGAGACCATTAAAAAGGAAATTAACGGATTGTTGAAAGTTCTAACGTCCAAGGTAGGTAATAACCATATATATCACCATTCGCTAAATCTCTGAATAAATTCTGAATCGTACGTTTAGTACAAACTTAGTATAATTAAAGTTTCGTATTATCTTTAGATGTCACCAGCGATGAAGAGGCTACTCATTGAAGGGGCCGAGTTATTTAATAAAGATAGTGATAGTATAGATAGACTGATGACTTACGTGGATAATAATCTTCGTACTCTAAATGAAGGACTCAATGAAGAAAATTTCAATAGTACTTTGATGGCCATTTGGGAAGAATTGAGTAAAATATTAGAAGAAATTATTGAAACCAATTCAGATGTAAGTTCATAAACGGATAAATATAAAATTTAATCAAGATGTGTCCGATCGAGAACTGGTAGATTTTGTTTGTGGGTAACTAGTCTGAATACGAAACAAGTCTATATGAGCTCATATTTAATACTTAATAGTTTATTATGAACTGCAAAATGCCTGGTTCCAGTTAAAATGTTTTACTAATGATCAAGTTGAAGACAACAATTTTAATAATAGTGCACTTGCAACACTAATTGAAGAAATTGTGAATAAACGTACAATCCGAATATCAAATCAAATTAAACAGTGAGTGAACTGTCAGAAAGTAACAAAGAACTAATAACGTTACTCGTGAACAAAAACCATCAAAATACTGCAGTTTACGACAAAGGTAACAACTATTTAATTAACGAAGCATGTAAAGTTCTATGTTTCTGTGCTGGCGGTCATGTCCGCTGACATCGGCCACCAGTTCCAGCAAAAGAGTCGGCCGACATTGTTTTTAATACCAACATCTTAGGTACGAGGCGTTCTGGCAGCGCTAGCCAAATTTGTATGGAATTTGTATTAACTCTTACTAGTCTTAGTAAAAATAACTACAAAATTATTGTTGTAGTTGATAACTTCGACTAACTCTAAAACATCCACAAAACAAATGAATTGTGTTCTGGTGATTCTAAGTTAAACCCATCCGTTGACATAGTAATCGATGCATTGCTGTAAGAACATATCGCCAATTATAGGCGGATATCTATATTAAGTTCACTCTCCAAGATTTTTAAAACGCTATTACCAATAGAATAATCCAATTTCTTCGTTCGATCTGGATTTTCAACAGAATTTGCAATAGTTGAACTTATACAATATGTATCTTCAGAACTTGAGAAAAACAAATATTCCATAGTCATCCTTTTCGACCTTACTCAGGCATTTGACATGTTAGGTAAGGATCATCTGGAAAGAAAACTTTAAGCCATGAGAATATGAGGTCCACTGAAGAGCTACATAATATTGTTAATAGCTGAAAAATAGTAGTAAAAATCGATGATAGTTACTCTGACGTTTTTGACATTTTACAATAAGGCATTCCTCAGGGCAGATTTTCCGGTCTTCTTTTGTTTCTTTTGTGAATGATCTGCCAAATTCTTATTCAGGTATACGAGACGGCTGTCATTACAAGGGATACTCCGGAGGAGATTCATAGCAAAGCGGTCACGGTAATGGAGGAATTTAATAATTGGTGCACAAACAATTCCCTCCGTCTCAATTCTCGAAAAACAATTGTATTGAATTTCAACCGCCGTTACGGCAATCAAGCGATTTTACTTTCTATGTGAATGGTCAGGTCCTGAAATGTGACAAAAATGAAAAATGTTTAGGCACATTCATTGATGAACATATTTTATGAAAAAAAAATAATATATAATAACAATCTGTTGAATATTTTCTGTCAAAGTTACAATCTCCATATTATCTTGAATATCAAATGTTTTCTGATCCATCATATCATATCGTTGTATGAGGATCTGAGGCAGTGAGAATATTCAAGATGTAGGAGTGAATAATCAAGGTCATTTTTAACATGAAATTCATTGGTGGTTCATGCAAGCCTATATTCAGGAAACACTACCTTGTATGTTTATACTGAAATCACACCTTCATCGTTTGAGGTGAGGGGCTTAGCCACCAAATGCACTTAGACCACTTAGTTGGGCCTATTGTGCGCCCCGTGGTCGTAAGCCTATCCTATTCTGGCAGGTTTGTGGCCAGCCAGAAACTCAGAATATTACCAAGGCTGGCTTCCATAAGTTGTTCTGGGAGTAGTTTGGATTCTCCGAAGTGACGGTGTCTGCGGAATGTCAAAGCAGGGCATTCCAACAGGATATAAGAGGCAGTTTCTTCCGCCTCTCTGCATTTTTTACATATATGATCATCTGTGACGCCCATAGTATGAAGGTGTTTGCTAAGACGACAGTGAAATCACTGTCACTAATACATGCAAAGCGTGACACAATAACCAAAATAGGTGATAATATTTTCACCAAGCTTCAGAGATCACTTGGCATTACTATCAATAATTACTCGTTTATCTATAAAAGAAAACACTTTTATATGCAAATTAATACAAAATTCTCGGGAAATAGGTCACATTAACACATATATTTGTTAATGTGACCTATTTCCCGAGAATTTTGTATTAATTCATACGTGGGTCAAGAATCTTTATTATATGCAAAGACTGAAATATGCAGCTGCCTGCATTTGTAAAATCCCTTAATATTATTACTATTATTATTATTGTTATAAGTAGATTAGAGCTGAGGTTAAAGTAACCTATATAAGCTCTTAAATGAATACAATAAGGAAAAAAAAGAATGAAAAACTACACTATTTACAGGAGGTCATTTCTTTATTTCCACGCATCTTTAAGTTTTTAAACATGTTTGATGTAGCACTAACAGTTTGTGGCAGTAAAAGTCGTGTTAATTCCGAAGGCGGGTAAAACTGATTATACCCAAGCTTCAAAGGGTCGGTGAAGTTTTTGGGAGTAATCCTAGTCTCTACATTGACCTGGCGCGAACACCTCGAATATCGAGTGAGGAAGGCCTTTGCGTCATTTTGGGCGTGCAGAAGAGCTTTCAGCAAAACATGGGGATTACAGCCAAAGATTCTTCATTGGATCTATACTGGTGTGATCAGGCCTATGGTTACCTACGCGGCGGTAGTGTGGTGGTCATGGAAAAGAACTGGTATTTCCCAGCGCCCCCTTGACCGTCTGCAGCGGCTTGCATGCGTAGGCATACTGAGCGGCATGAGGTCGGCTCCGACGAGAGCTCTTGAAGCTCTCGCTGGACTACCACCTCTACACTTATACATTAAAACTGAGGTCATGAGAACGCCGTATAGGTTAAAGGGTCTAGGCCACTGGACCAAAGAGCACCACTCTCGTGGACACTCATCGATTTTAAGTGAGGCAATCTCTAAATGCCCCATACTAGGAATGAAGCAAGATAGCATGATCCCTGCTATATATCTCACTTCTCCCAAAATCCTCATCCCGGATAGAGGAGCTTGGAACAACGGAACTCTCACCCTACTGCCACCAGGAAAGCTCGTATGGTTTACAGATGGGTCCAAGGTATGTCAGACTTCTGGGGCGAGAATGAATCTAAAAAGGTCAAGGATCACTGTCTCAGTGACTCTAGGCGCTTATTGCACTGTTTTTAAGGCGGAGATCTACGCAATACTGACTTGTGCCATGGAAAACCTGCAAAGAAACTATGTAAATAGGCGCTTATATATTTGCATAGACCGCCGGTCGGTTCTGCGAGCTCTCAAATCACCCAGAGTCACATCAAGGCTTGTCAAAAAATGTAGGGATACACTGGCTGAGCTAGCTAGGAGGAATAAAGTGCAGCTCATCTGGGTCCCTGAACACAGCAGAGTTGTAGGAAACGAAATGGCCGACTCTCTGGCCAGGCGAGGGTCGCTAGCGCCCCTGTCGGGCCGGAGCCAACTGTGGCGAGAATCACCACGCATGAGGCAGGCCAGTCTCTCCATCGAAGAGCCTGCATGTAGGCTCCCAAAGAAACTCCTTTCTCTGAACAGAAGGGACATCAGAGAGGACTAGAATTCTAACCGGTCCCTGTCGTCTTAGCAAACATCTCCACACTATGGGCATCACAGATGACCCAATATGTAGGAAATGCAGAGAGGTGGAAAAACTGCTCCCAGAAGAACTCATGGGAGCCAGCTCTGGCAATATTCTGGGTTTCTGGCGGGCCACAAACCTGTGCTACAACAGAATAGGCTAGTGAGCATAGAGCGCACAATGAGCCCAACTAAGTGGCCTAAATGCATGAGGGGGATGTGCCCCATCCCCTCAAAAATGATGATGATGAACAATTTGTGGCGGTAAATTATTCCAGTCTTGAAAAACTATGTTCGGTTAAACTGATTTGGGTGATGTCGTTTGAAAGTCTTCCATTTTTAGCTTAAGGTGGTGCCCTCGGAGCCTATGATCCTGGTTCAATTTTAACATAGCTGTAAGATCAATGGAGAACATTTTATCTAGAACTTGATATATTGTATGTAATAGCCCCACCGTCTACGCTTAGAAAATATACTTGAATTTGATCTGCCAAGTTGTTGCTCATAAGACGGCCTATGGCGACCGAATGGCATACGGGTTGTGAGTCGTTGTGAACTGAACCAGCAAACTCCAAAATTAACCTCACGTAGGTTAAGATAAAGCTTCAGGAAAGTATGTAATGTAGCAAATGAAAATGTTTACGAAGAATAAATAAAGAAGTATTGGCCTTGCAAATTGATGTTATATGCCGCGACTAGGACAGTTCAGTCGTTATTGTCACTCATAAATCTACCTGAAATTGAACAGCTGACAATGAATTATTGTCCAGTGTATATTGTAGTAGTACCTGCTGCCTAGGCCAACCACCCTTCTATACGCAAATATTTCCACAATAATGATTGTTTATTGTACCCCCTTTGTTCCTAACCTAACCTGACCTAACCTAACTTTGTTGATATTTAATGCAAATAATGTAATCGCGCTAATCTTAACACTCTCATAATAACCAATAATGATTGTTTATTGTACCCACTTTGTTCCTAACCTAACATAACATAACCTAGCCTAACCTACTAACATAAGTTTTTTGATATTGAATGCAAATAGGTATTGCAATGGCACTAATCTTAACACTCATTTCTATTCTGGAAATGGAACCCAGTGTAACATAGTCCTCTCTCTATTAAACTCTATAAAACTTTACTTAAGGAATTTAGATTATTCCTATTCATCAACATTTAATTATCTGCAGTGTGGCCATTTAATTTAGAGAATTCAAAAGATACGATCTGATTAAAATATATTTTTAACTCGAACTTGAATACATCTGAACTCTGATTTTTAGCGCAAATACCCTCTTACCAAGAAAACACTCTGAATAATCTATTAGAATTAATTTAATTGAAAATGACAAAGTGCCACGTGATATCTCAAAAGTCTAATTCAAGTTAGAAAATATAACTGAAGGTTTTTCCGCATTCTGTTGATATTTATAATGCGTCCTTTTTCTGCAATTAGGGAAGGATCAATGAATTGTTTAACCAATGATTTTACTTATAGTGATCCTGGTTTTACTTTTATACCAATAATATTGCTAGTGAATTTGGAAGAATTGTTAAACCAATAAGCAGTAAGATAACTTATAATTCTTTTCTTCTTTCTTAAGATCTTTCACTCAGAGTTTTTCTAGGGTGGGGATTTCTAAACTTATCTGTCCTTTTCTAAATATTGCTAGCTGTTTTGAATATACATATTATTTCAACTAATCAAGACTATATTTAAGTACAATTTCGATGATCTCCAGAAGGGTCACATAAGGTTTATCGTGTAGCAAAATATTAGTTTCTCGTCCTATATCGGTTATCAAAGTTGACAGATTTATAGCTTCCTATACAAATAAACTTTTGTGAATTTACTTCAAGCCCTTTGACCTTCTCGGCTATGGTAACATATCACCCACGTTGAAACGAGTGTGAAACTGATTTTGTTTTTACTTAAGGAATTCATTCAATATTTCCCACGATAAAAAGTGTTATTGGTGAGAAACAGAAAACATGTGACTAACCCCAATGAGTTCTTATTATTTTGATATCTTGATTTTACATGAAATTTTAATCTACTAAGAATGATTTTGTTTTTAAATATTGGAAATAACCTGTTCATAACCCTTATTACACCAGAACTCAATTTACGTAGTATGATTTTATCAGTGGGACTGAATTTAACTGGGAACATGGAAATGGGCTTCCCCCCTAGATCCGGCACTTCTTTGCACGTGCCGTAGTCCTCAAAACAAACGAGAATTGAACTATATAGGAGTATTAATAAACTATAAAAGAGTTCAGACTATGGATACACTGTAACGCTATGAATAAGAAATAATTACCCTTATCCACTAAAAATACTGACCGTTCGGCTACCAAATAGTCATCGTCAAAGTAAACTAAATTATAAATCAAAATGTTCCTGTTTAAATACTATTTGGGAATAATAATGTAAACAAGGGGGTACCCTCAGCTGGAGATAAATCGGAATTTAATAAATTACTTTTTCGTTTAAGTCTACACATTTTGATCCCTTATAAATTACCTATATTCAAAATATGTTCGGGTGATGCTGATTTTTCACCATTATTTTTCTTTATATGGTTGCCTAAACGGGTTTTTAGCTTGTTCGTACATCTATAAATCGGTTGTATTGCAAATTTCAGATTCAGCTACACCATTTAAATATAAAATAGCTCCATTTAATTGTCTGGTTCATAGACTATTGAACGTCCCTTTCAGCCAGCAAAATTGTAACAATTAAGTTGTGAAACGTCGGCAAATAGCGTTGGATAACGGTCACGACAAATATTTGATGAACAATTTAATTTCTGAGCAAAAAAAATTGGAACGTAGCTAACTAATCAAATTAGAGCCATTTACTTTCAAATACTTCAATATAATTCGAAAGTTTTACTTATCCTTAAGTAAATAATTTCCATACATAATTTTCTCTAGATTTGCAATACAACTAGTTTACAGATGTAAGAACAAACTAAAAAACCTCAGTTCTTTAATAGTATTTTTAGTGGATAATGGAGATTATTTCTTATTTATAATATAGGAGTATTTATATATATGAACGTATATAGATTAGAGCATTGACTTCTGCTATAGAAACGTGCCCAGATAGAGAATTGTTTTTATTTTTAAGTTGATATGATTTATATGATTAGTTATTGATGATCAATCTTTAGAAAAACTTAATACGGAGAATCATTTCAGAAACAAAGACCACCAGAGTTTTACTCAAATTTACAGAAAACTCTAGAATTAATGCTTGGATCCTTCAAAAATCCAGATGACAGCTCTAATTGTGATTCCCTGAGTAGGGTAAAAACACTTCTGAAAATCCATGGACTTGAAACTGCTGATCTCATTCATCAAGTGAGTTGATTCCAATATTACTTTCGCTTAGATAGCGGAACCTTATTGGCTGGTAGTAATTGGTAATAAGGAAACTAATTTTTCCAGGTGCATTTAGATTTGTGGGAGGAGAACATGCAAGTGAACGAATCTCCATATGGAGTGCTAACTGTTCGAATCAAATTTGAAGAAAATTCTTTACAATTTGAAGTGATGAACGCCAAAAATTTGATACCCATGGGCTCAAATGGTGAATAAACATCACCAATTTGTTTAATTTATAATCGTGACATATTTAAAATTTTTCAGGTTCATGTGATTCGTTTGTAAGAGTTTACATATTGCCAGAACATAAATTCAGAGACATACAAAAACTTCCAAGAACTCAAACACATAAAAAAACAATATTTCCATTATATGAAGAAACATTTGAATTGTGAGTAACTGAAGGATTGTTGATATTAGAAATGTGGTAAAGTTGATATATTAATTAGATCATTTATGAATTGCGAAAATTGATTGTGATGAACTCGGCTCGGATAGAGTTGGAGTAAATGTACTTTGAACGGGTTTGTCAATTTTGCTGCTAATTTGTCTTACTGCTTCACAACACCCATCCTCAGTGACTTTAAAATATGGATGTGTTAGTAGCCTGCTAAAGTTATTTTCACGAAAAATGATAGGACTTAATGACCGCAACTATGGGCCATAAATACCTTTTATTATTCTGATACTAGTTGAGAGTTTACCAATTGTAAATAGTCATAGAGATATAGCAGGTAAAAGTTTAGTTTTATCGTAAATTGTATGGTTACTTGTTTTCCTTAGAATTTTATGTCCTTGTTTATTGCCAAGCTCTTGCATAGTTAGTGGGAACTTTCACTAGAGTCATTAAGTCAGAACCATTTTGCGTGAAAAGAACTTCTCATAAGTTTTGAAAAAAAACTCAAAAACCGCTTGTTTGAGTTCAGGAAATCTTTATTCGATAAATATTATATGCTCATAAGAAGTGATCCTAAGGATCTACCATTTAGTATTTAAATTGCTGCTAGTGTTCCTCAAATATTCTTATTGTTTGTTTTAATAATTGTTGTTCGTTTTGGACTTTCCAACCGGGGCGCTACCGGGCCGTCTCGAAATTCACCGGTAACGTTAAACCGTCTTAATTCAGAATTGTTTATTCCGGGGTTGCGTTCATGGCCCGAAAACACTCAACACGAACTCCTCACCGGTGCAATTGGAAACACAATCCTTATACCTACATGCGTTTTCACGTATTTCTTCGTATTTCCCTAATCTGTGATAGTATATATAGCATTATTGGAAATCGCCTGGATATTTAGTTTCATCAGTCTTATTTTGTTTCGGTTATTGTAAGCGTTTATAATTTAATATGAATCATATTTTTGAGTTTAGTGAACGAAGGAACAAAGTGTTAGTTTTAGAAGGTGCTGAATTTTCCTTCTCAAAAGTGTTAAGAAACGGTGAGTTATTTAGGCGGTGTGCTTCAAAAAATTGCAGAGCAAAAGTGTGGAAATTGGGACCAGAAAACGTTATATCTTGAAATGTTCTAGAACACAATGACATGAAAAATTCGACGCTGTTAAACAGACAAATTATTAGTGCTAGTGCTAAACGGAAAGCATCAGATGACCTAGCCGGGAAACCATCAAAAATCATTTTTAAAAAACGAGTTGAAGCAATGGAAATGTTGACTGTAAGAGACACTAATTATTTCCGTAAAGATAAACATCATGAAAGAAAAAAGACACAGTTAATATTACCCAAAAATACGATAGGAACCATAAAGATTTTGAAAAGCTCAACTTACAAAAATATGAAAAATGAAGATTTTGTTGTTATGGGTTTCTTTGCAGTATCATCATCACTTGAAGATGAGTCACTGAGTCAGTTAGAAAAAATTTGTATGCCTTTCTTCTTATTTTGTTGCAAATAATGATACTGGTAACACTTTTAAATTATCACTACTAGACAACATACATCAAAAACTTAATTTTCAATAATTATCATCATTTCAAAATCACAAGTCTACTTTAAACCATTGAACTGAACCACGTTCCAAAAATATTACAGAAACCGTGCATTTACTGCATTTCTACCAACCCCACCGGTATTCAACCATCGAATAAACATGGGAAAGGTCCAGTGTATCCATAGTTGTAATCTCTCCTAGTGTATTAGCGGTGGAATGTTGGGAGATTTCTGATTAACACCGATCATAGAAATATTCATCGAAAAAGGAGAGATCGCTCACCTTTCTACGATGTTCTAGAGGTCAGTGGATTTGAAAGTCGAAATGGGAACCTATGTTCCCCAGCGTATGTTTGGGAGCTTAACTCCAAACATGTGAACAGGTCGAATCTGTGCTCTGTAGATTATGAAGAGCTGTTGAGATGTATAATAGCTCTTGCACGGAATAGAAGCTCTTTTGTAATTAGAATCTAAGCGTATAAATGGAAGCTGTACTCCAAACATGTGAACAGTACTCCAAGATAGGTCAAATCTATACTGTAAATCTGGGATATAAAGTAGATCTTGGCACGGAATAGAAAGCCAAGTTTTTGTGAAGCGTGGTGCTGTTGGTGGTGGTACAGAGCATGGATATGTAGGACTTCATAGGAATAGATGTATCTGACAGCACCATATTAGGGATTGTAGGATCTGCATTCCTGTAGAATTTACAAGCTTGAGTTTTGGTTGCATTAAACTCTACTAAATTATCAGATTCTTATTTCAAAATCGTCATTGCCAGATCTTCCATATTTTCGTCGACCTGTCTCTGTTTCTGTAGTCTGGCTCCATCAAATTAGATAGCGGCTCTAGATATGAAGGTATCAAGTTTACAAACATCTGCAAAGCTGTGAACAGGACAGGAGGTCACTTCCAATAGATCGTTGATATGGAGCAAAAAAAAGTATTTGGTTCCAAGACAGATCCCTATAGAACACCAGCATTAATAACCATTTTAAGGAGGAGAAAATTCAGTAGTAAACGACAAAATTGAGGCTGAAACCCATATGACGGAGTTTCCTCAAGAAGCCTTGGCGTCAGATTCGGTCAAATGCTTTGGAGATATCAATAATGCTACAGCTAGATAATTTCTTTCGATAGATGTTTGTCATACACGAGTTATATTGGAAAAAAGGTCTCCTGTTGATCTCTGTTGACGAAAGCTATATTGCCGGTCATTAACAATTTTTGAGCTCTCTAGGTATTGGGTGAGCTTCATGTTGATTGCTGTTTGAGTTATGTTCAAACATACTGACTCAGTTTTGATATTATCAGTTGGATGATACTGTGGGGATCAGATCTTAAGTTGGGCGGTTAGCCCTAAACTGACCCGTGGTCCTGGTGAGGGTATATGGAATAGAAACACATCACTTTACAAAAGGGTTACACTTTACTTAAACTTAGAGTTCGACGCCATTATAGCTTAATGTCTTACTCTATAATCATTACAATAATTACAAGTATGGATCATTCACAATACCATCCATCCGCATCAATGATGTATGAATATACTATTGCTTATTCTTAATGCTCTACATAATTATATATATATATTATGTCATTACTGTTTATTGTTGTTGTTCTACTAAACTAGCCTAGAATGTCAAGGTATCTAAACATATACTTACATAACATTCAATATAAATAAGGTCATCTTCTATAATTCCGGGATTCTAGGTAAACTCGTATAGGGATGGAAGATTCCTATACTACACCTCCCTACGCGGGGTAAAAAAATGTTCAATTGACATATTAACATTTTTTTCCCATTGACGTACCTTATTTTTATTTTACAAACAACGTTTTTCCTTATCTAATCATGGTACAGTTTTAGTCTATTTTTATGTATATTCGCTTGATTGTTTCCTACTTTTATCACTATTTGGGGTTCCTTTCTTCCGTAATCACGAAAGGACCCTTGTATAATTGTTCAAGTTTATTTTTCGGAACACTTTTCACTAATACCTTATCACCTATCTTAAAATTAACTATATTACAATTTTCCCTAGATTTTTGCACACGTTCCAGTTTCGATACTATCAGATTATCCCTAGCTTCTTCACATGCTTGTTGAAGTCGATACTTCAACTCAACCGGATAATTCTCGAAGTTGTACACGAGTCAGTTTAGGGCTAACCGCCCAACTTAAGATCTGATCCCCACATGGCCAATTTGACCCCAGTATTCCTTGAATTCCGTTAGTAAATTGATTTAAACCTATAAATTCTTGTTCAAACGCTATGCTGTTTACTTTTAAATTTATGTTGACGGAGTGACATTACGGAAATAGCGATTCCTTGTATGTTTACTTTTTTGTTTTCATTTATCCTCTCTGAATTTTGAATAACTTCCTTGAAAATGACACTGACTGAAGATCCTGTGTCGATAAGAAAATTTAATTCATTCATCCCATATCTCATTTTCACACAATTCATTCCATTCGTACTTAGATTTTCATTCACTCTATTCGGAACGAAAAAACTGATTCTTAAGTGAACCTTTCACCTCTTCTTCTGAAGTGCTACTACTATTTTGATTACCTGCCATTTGAGCTGTAAAGCAACCTTGATTTTTGGGTTTGAACCCATTATTATTTTGAAAATTATTTCCAAAAGGTTTGTGTTTGAGTTCAACACTCTGGCTTGTTTGATTTTGTTGAAAATTGCTATTGTAACATTGGTTGTTCCCTCTGAAGGGCTTGTATTGTTTTCTATAATTTTGATGCCTTGCGCCAAAATTATTACTTTGCTTGACTCTATAGTCTCGCATGTGAAATGTTTCCACTTTGGTTTTCTCTGTATGTAGAGATCCATTTTCTTCCACTGCTCCACAAATAGCGTCGGCCAAATTGTCGTAATTTCTAGCCTTTACTATTGTGCGTAGGTCGTTATTGTTTAGACCATTAGCGAAAATATTTACAGCTAATCTTTCGTTAACCGACCTCACGATATTTGCTGTTTCTTCGTTTCCTTTCGCTTGTGCTATTGTCAGATCTACCAATAAACCTTCAACAGTTCCTCCAAAGCTATCAATGGTTTTGATTCCTTGCTTTGCGCTATGGAATTCATTTGCGAGGGCAGCCTCCGATTTTCTCGTAAGCAGTTTACCTTTTATGTCCTGAACCAATGCCTCAACTGAGTCGTATGCTTTCTTGACTCTCAGTTTTGCATTTTGGCTCAGCCTAGTTTTTAAAACGAAATTTATTTAAAATACCCTTCCAGAATTATCTAGCATGTCGCTGTATAATTCGATAGCATCGATTAACTGTTTCGTGACGTCATTATTTCCATTCATTACTGGAAGTAAAGAGGTCGCGGTGCGTAAATCAAACTTGTCAGACATATTTGACGCGTGAACAACTGAACCAATTAAATTTAATCTTTCGGTTAAATTAGTTTTTATACTTTTAATTAAATTCTCTATTGAACCTGTGTATTTCCTTGCCTCTGGAATTAAGTTTTGTTCATGTTGTTCTCTGTTAAATATGTCCTTCTCAAGCTTAAAATTTTCGGTTATTACATTTAACTTATCTAATTTCCTCCTAGTAAGGGTTAAATCTGATTTTCTAACACTATTGTCTTTGTTCAGATTCCTATTAAAAACTCTTAATTCTTCTAAAATGTACTTAAAATTTTCTAAAATGCTCATTACTCACATGATGTTCGAAGCACTACACCAATGTTGGTTGACTTCTTCTGATGCCCTTTTTTTTCACCCCATCGCTTGCATCCTGGATGTTCATCTCGATTTCCATTTGCAATTTCCAATTCCCATTCTCCAATTCCAATTCCAAATTCATTATGTCTTCCTGTTAAGCCAATACAATTTGTGGGAGTTACGTCCCTATTCTTTCCATTTGTACGTACATGGATATGAACAGGAAGCGGTTCGTTTCTTTTTTTTTCCATAAGAAGGTAGATATCGCCATGTGGGGATCAGATCTTAAGTTGGGCGGTTAGTCCTAAGCTGACCCGTGGTCCTGGTGAGGGTATAGGGAATAGAAACACATCACTTTACAAAAGGGTTACACTTTACTTAAACTTAGAGTTCGACGCCATTATAGCTTAATGTCTTACTCTATAATCATTACAATAATTACAAGTATGGATCATTCGCAATACCATCCATCCGCATCAATGATGTATGAATATACTATTGCTTATTCTTAATGCTCTACATAATTATATATATATTATGTCATTACTATTTATTGTTGTTGTTCTACTAAACTAGCCTAGAATGTCAAGGTATCTAAACATATACTTACATAACATTCAATATAAATAAAGTCATCTTCTATAATTCCGGGATTCTAGGTAAACTCGTATAGGGATGGAAGATTCCTATACTACGATACTACTAATACACAATTTAGTGAACAATAATCAATAAAATCATTGTTAGAATACAATTCTATCTATATCTCAATATTCTATGACCAACAGGTCATCTTGTAATGTTCTATGTAAAGAACAAGTATTCAATGTATTATTGCTCATGTAAATGTTTGACATGTTATATTAGAAGAAATATATATCTTGAATATATCGAGTGATCTTTATTTAATAAATACTGAACGGATCAATAAAACTCTGCATCAAACAGGTTATGTGCCCAGATCTTGATATATTCGGGTGGAATTAACTGGAAGTGATAGTGTAGAATTTTGTATTTCTGGAAGTTCGTGGAAACAGAAAGCATGGCGAGCATGAATACACAGGTGGCGAATCTAAAACAATTTGATGGAACCGGATTTTCAAATTGGGAATTTCGTCTGAAACTTTTCTTAGAGCAAAGTGATACATTGCTAGTACTGGAAGAAGACGCTCCGACTCAGCAAAATGAATTAGTAGAATTCAGGAAAAAGGATGCAAAAGCTAGAAATATTATGGTACAGTGGCTAGCTGACAACATTTTGGAAACTGTAAAGAACAAGAATACAGCCAAAGAAATGTATGAAACATTGAAACATACTTACACTCGTAAAGGTTTATCAATGCAAGTAGATTTGCAGAAGAAATTGAGAAACATGAAATATACTGAAGGAAGTCTGAGTAATTTCATAGAAGAATTTGAAAAAGCTGTCGCAGATCTGAAAGCCAGTGGAGGTAATTTAGAAGAACCTGAAATAATTTGTCAGTTGCTATCAGCAATGCCAGATAGTTATCAAGCTTTAACAACCTCAATTGATTTAATGTTTAGTACAAATACCAAAGATGTTACTGTACAGTTTGTTAAAAGCAAGTTACTGCAGGAAGAAATACGACAAGGAAACAATAATCAAGGAAATGAATCTGTCGCTTTTACTAGTAAATATAGAAGTTCTTTTCGTGGACGAGGCAAAGGACGAGGACAGTTTATGTCTAAATTTTCCTTCAAATGTTATAAGTGTGGCAAACCAGGACACAAACGTAATGAATGTAGAGACAGTACAAATGTAGCTGATTGTGAAAATACAGTCTCCGATGAAATAACATTTGTCGCAAGTGAAACAAATAGTTCAATTGTGAATGAGGCATCAGAACTACTTCCCAAGTTCTATGACTGTGAAACAACTAATAATGGCAACAACGCCGTCACAGATGAAATTCTAACCTTTATTGTCGATTCAGGTGCAACAAATCATCTGGTAAACAAACAAGCAGATGCTTTTTTATCTGACATACAATCTGTGGATTATAACATTAATGTAGCCAAAAAGGGTTCTGCAATCAAAGTTTTCAAGTGTGGGAATTTACATGTAGAAGACACGGAAGGTAGAAAGTTCAAATTGAAAGATGTGTTTCAAAGTGATGATTTGGACTATAATTTATTATCAGTAAAGCGAATAGAAAAAGAAGGATTCAAGGTAATCTTCGAGGATGGAAAAGTGAAGATATGCAGGAAAGATAATAATAAAATATTCTTGGAAGGCAGTCTCAGAGGTAATCTGTATGTTATCTATTTTAGACCTAGATTTTTTAGTGCAAATATTGTTATTAATCAGGACTTGATGCATAGACGAATGGGTCATTCATCTAAATATCCAACAAAAACTTTATGTGAAATTTGTTTAAGAGCAAAACAGTCTCGTGGAAAGTTCAAATCTCTTCCTGATGAACGGAAAGCAAGACGAGTTCTGGAAATAATTTCATCAGATGTTTCAGGACCCATTACACCTTCAACTCGAGATGACATGAAATATTATGTGAGTTTCATAGATCATTTCACACATTTTACACAAGTATATCTGTTGAAGAATAAATCTGAAGTCATTGAAAAATTTAAAGAGTATGAAGCTCTAGTGTGCGCAAAATTCAATTCAAAAATATCAAAACTTCGTTGTGATAATGGAGGAGAGTATAGTTCTAAAGAATTTCAAATATTTTGTAAGAAGAAGGGTATACAGATTGAATATACAATACCCAGGAATCCAGAGCAAAATGGAATTGCGGAAAGATTTAATAGAACTATCCTTGATAAATCACGTTGTTTAATTTTTGATTCGGGTTTGGATAAATCCTTTTGGGGTGATGCTCTTTGTGCAGCAGTATATTTACACAATCGACTGGAATCTTCAACAATTCCCAAACACACTACTCCAGCAAAACTATGGTATGGATATGATCCTAATCTGAATAAAATCAAAATTTTTGGTTGTTTAGCATATGCCCATATACCAAAAGAGAATCGTTCAGGAAAATTGGATACACATTCAATGAAAATGATATTTATTGGTTACTGCAATAATGGATATAAATTGTATGACATTGAACAAAAAACAATTGTTGTAGCAAGATCTGTTATTTTTGATGAAAACAGGAATATAAAAGACACAACAAATCCAGAAGTAAAACCAATAGGAACTGTAGAAGCAAATGAAAAAGAGGACAATGATGAAGAAGGAAGAAATCAAGATGATACTAATGATATCAACTCTAGTAATGAAACTGAGGAAGAAAGTAGGGACATTCGTAGAAGTCAAAGAAATAGAAAACTCCCAACACATTTATTTGATTGTGACAGGGAATTAATGACAGCCTTATCAGCTGGTAACTTACCTCATGAAATTCCTAAAAGTTATAATGAAGCTCTCAAAATCCAAAATGGATGGGATATAGCAATAAACAAAGAATTGAAATCATTGGAACAAAATCATACCTGGAAAATGATTTCACAACCTCCTGATGCAAATATTATAGACTCTAAATGGGTATTCTGTGAAAAAATGTTAGATGGAAAACTGTTAAAGAAGGCCAGGTTGGTAGCCAGAGGTTATCAGCAACCATCGTTAGAAGAAGAAGTTTATGCACCAGTAGCAAGAATGGTGACACTGAGAGTATTACTTGCCCTAGCAGTAGAAAATGATTTCAACATTCATCAATTAGATGTAAGGTCAGCATTTTTAAAAAGTAATCTGAATGAAGTAGTTTATATGAAACCACCTGACGGTTTAACAAATTACACACCAGGTCATGTATGTGAATTAAGAAAGGCACTTTATGGTCTTAGACAAAGCCCTAAATGTTGGAATGATTGCATAAATAATTTTTTATTGAACTTGAAGTTTGTTCGTTCTAAGTCTGATTCATGTCTTTATTATACAAAAAGTATTTTGTTACATATTTGGGTAGATGATATAATTATTTTTTCAAGATCAGATTATGAGGTGAAACAAATAATAAATAAAATTTCTGCAAACTTTGAAATAAAGGACTTGACAAATAAAAATGGAAAAATAAGATTTTTGGGTATCGAAATTGAAAGACAAAATAATTGTATTTTCTTGTGTCAAAAACTTCTTATTGCAAAAGTTTTGAATCATTTTAACATGACAGACAGTAAGATTGCTAAAATTCCTTTACAACCTAAATTAAATTTACAAAAGGGTGATACCAATAAAAATTTCAAAGTTCCATATAAAGAATTGATAGGCAGTCTGATGTATGTGATGTTAGGAACACGTCCAGATTTATGTTACGCTGTATGTTATTTTAGTAGATATCAAAATTGTTATGATGAAAATCACTGGAAATATCTCAAAAATTTACTTAAATATCTCAAAGGTACTGAAAATTTAGGATTAACTTACTATAAGAATTCTGTTGAAATAAATGTATCTGCATTTGTAGATTCTGATTTTGCAGGTGATTTAAACGATAGAAAAAGTACAACCGGTTTTCTCCTAAAAATGAATAACAATACTGTATTCTGGAATTCGAAAAAGCAATCAGTTGTTGCTTTATCAAGCTGTGAAGCAGAATATGTAGCTTTAACTACTTGTACAACTGAATGTTTGTTTTTAGGACAACTACTATATGACTTGATTAATTATTATGTATATCCTATTAAAATCTATGAGGATAACCAATCTACAATTAAAATGGCATATACTTATGAAACTAAAAGATCAAAACATATTGATGTCAAATTTCATTTTATTAAAGATCTGGTTAACCAAAAGAAAATTCATATAGAATATATTCCTACAAATGAACAAGTTGCGGATATTTTTACAAAAGCCTTAAGTGCAAATAAATTTGTCTTGTTTCGAAAAGCACTTAATATTCAAACATTGTAGAATTGGGAGGAAGTGTTAGAATACAATTCTATCTATATCTCAATATTCTATGACCAACAGGTCATCTTGTAATGTTCTATGTAAAGAACAAGTATTCAATGTATTATTGCTCATGTAAATGTTTGACATGTTATATTAGAAGAAATATATATCTTGAATATATCGAGTGATCTTTATTTAATAAATACTGAACGGATCAATAAAACTCTGCATCAAACAATCATTGCCTATAGATGTGGTTGAATTCCCTTGTAATTAATAATTTTATTTCAAGAACTATTTCGGAAAGCAACTTCTTGCAATTAATTAATTAATTTTGCACCATACAGATCATAAAACAATGCCATTCTGTAGTTATTGTAAAACAACTCTAATTTTTATTGCAACGCAAGGTCTACTTTATGTTGAAAAATTATCATTTTGAAACTTAATTACCATTACAAATCTTACATCTTATATTATTATCTTATTTATAACCATATCAATGATCACCGATTACTGCCAATAAAATTGATGTAAGTCTCAATTCAATTAAAAACCAGTATATAATTAACATCTGACAGGTTGATTGATTCATTTTCGGGAATCAGACAAAAACATGTTGAATTATGTATCTAAATAATGCAACCACCAATACATGCTACGCCATCTATTGGAGTTCAACATATTCTTTACATGTATGCTATGCGCACTTGAATAAAGTCAGTCTCTTGCAAAGTTCCACAGGAGAACTATCGTGTCATCCTTTCTTCCCAACACTTCCTTAAAAGTCAATAGGTTATGGGCCCAGGACAGTTGTTGGCAAAAGATAAAGTGTTTGCGCAATAAAAGTTCCGTGTTATTGTAAAGAATAGACTCATTTACTACCGTGTAAAATCTAAGATTGTGTGTCGTGTGGACAGTGCCAAAATGGCGTCCAACAACTATCTTGCCAGTGTTCCAAAGTTGAAAGGCCGTGAGAATTATGAGGAATGGTCGTTTGCCATGGAAAATTTCCTCGTACTAGAAGGCTTAGTTCAATGCATAGATGGAACGGAAACCGATAGTGCACAAGTAGCGAAAGCCAAAGCCAAGGTTGTGTTGTCTCTCGATTCTTCATTGTATGTACACGTGAAGGAAGCTACAACAGCTAAAGACGTTTGGGACATACTCAAGAACCTATACGAAAACAAAGGATTTACAAGAAAAATTTCTCTTCTCCGTTACTTAATTTCATTAAGGTTAGAGAATCATTCTTCAATGGCGGAATATGTCAATCAAGTTATCGAGACTTCGCAGAAGCTTGATCGAACAGGACTCCATCTTGACAAGTCATTAGTCGGAAGTTTACTTTTAGCGGGATTGCCGGACCGATTTGCACCAATGGTGATGGCGCTGGAGCATAGTGGAATCGACATTACCACCGACTCTATCAAATCAAAGTTACTGGATATGCAACTAGATGGCGGCAATAGTATGACAGGCAGTGCGTTCGCAGGAAAGTTTGTCAAACGTCAAAACAAAAATGACAAACGAAACAAAAACAAAGGAGAAATAATTTGTTTTAAGTGCAGGCAGCCAGGTCATTTCAAGTCAAAATGTCCGCAATCGGATCAAAATAAGGTTACTGATAAACAAATGAAAGGTGTTTTCAATGTTTGTTTGCTCAACGCAAATTTCAATAACAATGATTGGTATTTCGATTCAGGAGCAAGCGTTCACTTAACTTGTAGGCAGGATTGGCTATTAAACCAAAGGAACCCCGTTGTAAAGGACATTATGGTTGCGAATAGTAGCAGAATTGCTGTGAAATATAGTGGTGAGGTTAATATTCTTACGGAAGTTGGTGAAAACACTTTTGAAGTGGAAATTAAAAATGCTCAGTATGTTCCTGAATTAGCTACAAACTTGATATCAGTAAGTGAACTTTTGAATAATGGTAATTTCATTGAATTCAACAATGAATGTTGTAAAATCTTTAACACTGACAAGGTTTTAGTGGCTAAAGCTTTTTTGAATAATGGTGTGTATAAGATAGATACATCCTCAAGGTGCTTGTTGACTGGACAAGCTGTAACTTCTGGTGAAATGTGGCACAGAAGGCTAGGTCATATTAACTCAAGTTACTTGAACAAGATGCGAGATGGTCTAGTGAATGGAATTAATTATAGTGGTAAATTAAATATCAACTTACAAAATTGTGAAGTCTGTTGTGAAGGGAAGCAAGCCCGAAAACCTTTTGAAACCTCAAGTACCAGGGCCACCGGATTACTTGATGTAATACACACAGATCTAGCAGGACCAATGGAGACAACTTCCATCGGAGGGTCAAAGTACTATGTAGTGTTTCAAGATGATTACAGTCGTATGTCGTTTGTATATTTTGTCAAAACAAAAGATGAAACTTTTGGAAAATTCAAAGAATTCCAAAGTTTAGTTGAAAAACAAACTGGCAGAAAAATTAAAGTGCTACGCTCAGATAATGGAGGCGAGTACATTAATGCAGAGTTTGGAAGCTATCTAAGGAAACAGGGTATAATTCATCAAATATCCAATCCATACACTCCTGAACAAAATGGGCGTTCAGAGAGATTGAATAGATCTCTGATAGAGAAAGCCAGGTGTTTGTTATATGAAGCAGGCTTAGAAAAACGCTTCTGGGCTGAAGCTGTAAACACGGCTTCCTACCTAAGAAACAGGTCTGTAGTGTCGAACATTCCAAAAACCCCATATGAAATGTTTTTTGACAGAAAGCCAGATTTAAGTCACATACGAATTTTTGGGAGTACAGTAATGACTCACATTCCAAAAGAAAAAAGAAAAAAGTGGGATAGGAAATCAGAAAAGTTAATACTAATTGGTTTTTCTGAAACTATAAAGGGCTATAGACTTTACAATACACAAACAGGACAGATATCTACAAGTAGAGATGTACACATTACAGAAGAGGGTACAACAAGTGATAATGTGAATTACTATGTAGAAGAAAATCCAAATGAAGAAAGCTCAGAACCTTGCTCAGAGACCTTGGAGCGAAATTCAGATGAGCATAAGGAAGTTGAGAACGTTTTAGTCAATTTGAACTATAAAAGGAGTGATCATGAACCTTGTGTTTTTATTAAACGTAAAGAAAGTTTTCTAACTGTGATTGCCTTATATGTGGACGATTTCTTTATTTTTTCTAACTCTGTGCAAGAATCAGTTTATTTAAAACAGCAGCTAGCTGAAAAGTTTAAAATTAAAGATTTGGGACAGCTTAAACAATGTTTGGGCATGAGAGTTAGAATAGACAAAGACAATAACAAAATTCAATTAGATCAAGAACAGTATATTGATCAGTTATTAGAAAAATTTAATATGAGTGATTGTAAACCAGTAGGTACACCTATGGATAAAAATGTTTGTTTTAATGAGACAGATACCAATGTTTGTAGAAAGGATCTGCCTTATCAACGGCTGTTAGGCAGCTTAATGTATTTATCAGTATTGACAAGACCGGACATTACCTTTGCCGTGAACTTTCTTAGCCAGTTCAATAATTATTATACTGAATCACACTGGAAAAGTGCTAAGAGAATTCTGAGGTATCTGAAAGGTACAAAATCTTTATGCTTACAATATGAGAATGATGACTCAGAATTAATGGGTTTTGTTGATTCAGATTTTGCAAGCAATATTTGTGACAGGAGGTCATATACCGGATTCGCATTTAAATTAGCAGGTGGTATTGTTTCATGGGAATGTAAGAAACAAACTACTGTAGCTTTGAGTAGCACCGAAGCGGAATATATGGCTGTCACCGAAGCTTCAAAAGAAGCTATTCATTTTAGAAATCTGTTGTCTGATTTATTAGGTACTTTGAAGTGTATCACTATTTATAATGACAATCAGAGTGCTCAAAAGTTGGCTATGAACCCTATGTATCATAAAAGGTCCAAGCATATAGATGTACGCTACCATTTCATTCGTGAAACTATTTCGAATAAATTCATTAATCTTGAGTATTTGCCCACAAATGAAATGCCAGCAGATGTACTGACCAAAGCACTTTGTTTGCCAAAACATTCTAAATTTACTTGTGAATTAGGTTTAGGAAAGAATATTATTTAGATAAGTGGGAGTGTTGAATTATGTATCTAAATAATGCAACCACCAATACATGCTACGCCATCTATTGGAGTTCAACATATTCTTTACATGTATGCTATGCGCACTTGAATAAAGTCAGTCTCTTGCAAAGTTTCACAGGAGAACTATCGTGTCATCCTTTCTTCCCAACACTTCCTTAAAAGTCAATAAAACACAACTGGTTTAGATGGTTTAAGATATTCAATACAATGAAATGATTAGTTTTCAATTTATGTTTTCAGAAATCTCACCGAAGAACAAAGAAATATAGGCAATGGTTTACTTTCGTTCAGCTTGAAAAATAAAGACCTATTGGGATTCAATAATAAACATGTTGGTGAAGCATTTATCCATTTTAAAGATATACCCGACACCAATACACCTCTCACTTCTATACCTCAAGTTCATTTGCAATTAATAAGGCCCAACACGAAAGGTGAGTGGAAGAAGTTACTCAAGCTATGTCTTAAAGCTGCAAGAAGTTCGTCTAAAATCTCTTCCGAGTTTCTATGTCCTTCCTCTTGCTCTTGTATTATTGGGATTCACATATTACCTCAGTTTTTTTTAACTTCTAATGATACTGTTGAGATATTTCCATTGCCCTTTCTTCCTGTCACTTTGGAAGAAGAAAGAAAAACAATCTAAAAAACTGACCATAATTATAATATGCATCACATAAGACAACACACGCTGTTAGTTTACAGCCAAAATTCAGAAGAAACTAATCACTTTCTCACCGTATTGTTGCGGCTTCTAGTATGTATGAAATGCACACGACTTCTCAATCAAACACAATTGCATGGATTACAGATACACTCCACACACAATGAAATAGTTCAAAAAATAGCAGACATTTGTGTCGCTTGTAAAAAATCTAAATATTCGACGATATTATGCTATAACGCAGGAGCATATTGTAGTGTTAGCTTCAAAATGGCAGACGTGGGTACTTTCCTATATAGAGCCTTAGTTTAAGTTTCATCATTTAAAAAGTTTACTGCAAACCGTGATATACAGATGGTAAAGCTACGCACATAATATTGTTGCCATTGAAACAAAATACATAGCCACAGTCTATGAGAACTATCTAAGAATGATTCTTTCCGGATGTGTCGATAATATGTATCAAATTAACCTTAAGGTAAAAAAATTTTCCATTTAATATATCCTATTCGTGACATCGGAGGGTTTCATTCAACGCACTATTGGAAGCAACCTTTATAAGCATGTGCTATTAACTTGGGATACATATTTATCTTCAGTACAATATTCATTAACTTACTTTTTTCTTCCAGCCACAGATGCTGTGAAAGCATTAGAGCATAGAAGAGGTGATAAATCAGCCAAAAAATTCCTGAATAATTTCAGACAAAGAATGGGATCAACACAATAATAAGTTTGTTGTTATTGCAAGAAATCAACCCATTACCTTTTGTGAATTAGAATAAAAAGAAACTGTCAAATGAGTTGTTTTTCTACCTTACATTCTGTTCCATAATTTGGAAATCATTTCAGGGAGAAGAAAAAGTAGAAATGATCAGTACTGCAAATCTATAATAAAATATTAAATTGTACAATATCTAACAGATAAAATTCCATCATATACATCGATTGAAGTGTGCAAGAGTATATAGCTGGACATTAAACTTTTGAAAAGCAAATGATATGGGAAGCCTGTATCATAAACTACTATATCAGAACTAAATAATTTGGGAAAAACGAACTTATTAAAACTGTTTCAGTTTGATATAGGAGAAAAACCATCACTTTTTATTTATATCATCCATGAGCTACATAACCCAAAAAAAATTGTATTTTACCCGCCATTTTATATATAGAGGGGTTTGTGAGATCTAATGTTTTATTCCAAAAGATAATATATCTATTGAGAGGATGATAAAATTGATATTATTTTATTTCTCACAAAAAAATCTTGTCACCATAACCACTCCATAGGAATGGAGCTTAAGAATTATTTATCAGAAAATTATGACCTAGCCAAGCGATGCCATCTATCAGTTTGAATGGAGCTGTCCATAACTTTGTGATATTCCATTTTTACAGATAAACACAAGAAATTTTCTTTTGTTAAATATCACTTTATTTAAAAGAAAGTTGATTACAATTCCAAACTTCACAGTTAATTATCAAAACACTACGATATAAAAACTGTCAAATCGATACCATCATTTAAAACAAAGGTAAAGAAACGGATACTAAGCAATACTCGTACGTTTTCTCACAGAATAATAGACTTCTAGAACATATATTACAAATGATATTGAATTTCGAAACTGATCATTATAATGATGATGCTCCATTTAGAACTCATCTATAGCAATCTGATTTTTTTTGTAATTCGAACTAGAAGATTTTCAACACAAGTCTTAATTTCGTTCCCTCCTCAAAAACGTTACAATATTATTATCCCATGAAGGATGAATAAAAATGAAATAAAGTGCGATTAATAAAGCATTAAGTTACCAACCACAATCTTATTAATTTATTTCAATCACAAACAAGCTGTCCGAAGAGCTTTAGAGTTTCCCCCACCTAGTTACCTAGATGAGGATATATTCATTGTATATTAAACTTATCATTAGTTATTTTTGGACCATAAACTTATATTCTTACCTTGCAAAAACTACTCTCTCATGGCGGCAACTTCCCAGGCTTGGCCAATTTTGAAATCGAATATTCTCGTTTCCTATCACACATAATAATAATAATAATTTATAAAGTTATGGAAGTAAAACAATTAATTTTCACTAAATGAATAATGAATATTTTTATTATCCACTATTGCTTACAAACGTTTCAACACAGTGTCATCATCTGAGCTGAGTTATAAACTAAAGTTACATAGACAGGGAACGGCTTTATACTATAATGACTATACTTATTATGTGGAGGGAAATACAATTAGTTTGCAGAACATTTGAAGAACTTCTAAGGGAATGATTAAGGATTAGTAAATGATTAATGTCCAAATGATCCTTTAAAACTACATTATTTTTATCTTTAACATGTTTGACAATTTACAATGATTCCAATATATTCAATTTCGAGCCCTTCCGTTCGATATGTAAGATTTCGGGATCGTGAGTGAAATTATGTTTGATTAGATGATCAGCATACGTCGAATTGGTTCTTTTTAAATCTGTGGCTCCTCATGTATTCTTGAAATCTCTGGTAAAAGGTGCGACCTGTTTGGCCAATATACAAAGCATTACAGTCATCACAATAGAACTTATGAACTCCAGATTTTTTTTAATTTTTCTCTATTTGTTTTAAAATTATTTATGAATTTGTGCAAATTATTGAACGTTTTATATGCTACTGTTTTATTGTGTTTTGATAGGAATTTTTAAATGTTGTATGTTGACGTTCAGTTTCGATTTTTTGTTGAGGATATATTAGACTTAACACGTATTTGTTCAATTTTTATTTTAAAACATTGTCTACTATGGAAGTGTTGTAAACATTCTTGACGGCAATTTGTTTTATTCTGTTGAGTTTTGTGTTGTAGTTTGTTGCGTTTTGAGGGATATTAATTGATTCATTGAGTGGAAGGCAGCTAATTTATGGGGTAAGGCTAGCAAGGAATTTTTGTGAATCACAGTATCCGTGTTTGTAGGTTTGTGATAAATAGAAAACGTGTGTGTAGAATTTGTCCGAGAAATATTCAAGTCTATAAAGATCAGTGAACCGTTGATTTCTGTTTCTAGTGTAATTCGATCTCAGAATGTAGAACAGTCGCATATAAAACGCTTAATAATTTGCACAAATTC
This sequence comes from Endomychus coccineus, assembly GCA_958510875.1. Classification (NCBI taxonomy): domain Eukaryota; kingdom Metazoa; phylum Arthropoda; class Insecta; order Coleoptera; family Endomychidae; genus Endomychus; species Endomychus coccineus. The sequence goes on from OY294067.1 coordinate 23,605,566, forward strand.
ATAAATGATTCTAAAACAAATAGAGATAAATGTAAAGATCTGGAGCTTATAAGTTATGTTGTGATGACTGTAATGCTTTGTATATTAACCAAACAGGTCGCAGCTTTTACAAGAGATTTCAAGAACATATGAGGACCCACAGATTGAAATAGGCCGATTCGATGTATGCTAATCATCTAGTTGAATATAACCATAATATACTCACAATTCCGATATCTTACATATCTAACGGAAGGGAATGAAATTGAATACATGGAATCATTGGAAATTGTCAAAGATGTTAAAGATAAAAATAATGTAGTTTTAAATGATCAATTGAACATTAATCATTCACCAATTATGAATCATTCCCTTATTAGTTCTTCAAATGTTTTGTATAAAGCCGTTTACTGTCAATGTAACTTCAGTTTATAACTTAGTTCAGATGATGACACTGTGTGTTGAAACGTATGTCAAGCAATGATGGATAATAAAAATATTCATTTACTTCCATAACTTTATAAGTTAAAAATGAATTTACACATTTTTAATGCCGAAACTATTCAGAAATAATAATAACAATAACATAAGTTCATTCAGGTGACCAATGTACATAATATGGAACACAATTGAAATAATATCCTAAAATAGAGATAGTTATTGTGGAAGAACAGAATATATGAATAAAATATATAAAGCAAGAATAAAAATAAAGTAAGACTGACTCAAATTTCATATATTCCATAAGTAATGGTAATAAAACAGTAAAAACAAAATGACAATTAGTGGAAAATGTTGATCATGTGAATGAGGATATGTCTAAAAATATCATATGATTGAGTTAAATCACAATGTTGATTCTGAATATTTCGACTTTATTATATTGGTGGCATTTTGTTAGTATTGAAGATGTCAGATAATTTCTGAAATTAAATAGTCAAGTTTTCTTATATGTTGGTTGACGGAGTATCCTCCGATATAATGGCTATCAACGCAAGTGTTCCACAGGGATCTATCTTGGCACCAACTTTGTTACTGCTCCATATCAACGATCTGCTGGAAGTGGTCACCTGTCCCTAAGAAGTCTATAAAGTTTGTTATGGGTCTATAACGAACACTTCCTCCGTAATCACCGTGTGAAAATTGAGGTAGGGGGGGAGGGTGAACCGGCTTTTTTTTTGTCGAAGAAAGTGTGATTCAAACATCAAACATCTGCGCATTCAGAGTTGAGAAGCTGGCATTACATTTATCAGCCTGGCGCATAGGTTAGATAAGATTAGTATAGAGTTTAACTCAATGGAAAGGTATATTAGGTGCTGTTATAAAACTTGCATAATTCGTATTCCATTTACCAACAACTAAAAAACGATAGCGAAAAACTTGTGATTCTTCTAGATATAAATATTTTTATCGAAGTCGGCGCGAGAAGAAAAGATCCAGAAAATGAACATTTTCAACAAGATCGGAATGTCATTCGGGTGCACACAAGACCAGAAAAGTTACTCCGACGAAGGAATTTGGGAATCCGAAAATGATGGCAGGTAAAATCGGATAAATCAATTTATTTCTTGAAAATGTTTACTACATTCTCTTTATAGGAAGAGAAAGAGAATATTCGTAAATTAGCAACCAATAGGTCTTTATTTTATGTTGGTTTATTTTTCTTCAACCCATTTTTCATATGAACAAGTAACTTCTACGTAGTGTAAGGCGAAATTATTCCTATTACTGTAAAAATAATATTTTTTGACTGCAAATAATTTCAAGCAGCTCGGAAAATATTAAGAAAAAATACCAAATAACATATATTTCCTGAACGTTAAAAAATAAAGATCTTGAATTCGAAACAAATCGTTTATTGAAACATTTTTGCATACATGCAAAACATCAGTTAGTCTGAAATTGCAAGAAACAGTTGATCATATTTAAGCATAAATATACCCTGCACTTGCTGCACTTTATTTTAGAACAATATTTATATGTAGAAAACTTGCAAGTAGCCAGTGGGATTAGCCATCCGTCCGTATATACATATTGCCCTATTATCTGTGATCTCTAAATTGATGGAGGAAGCAACAACATTGAGCCCATTCAATACCAAGAGAGCTCCAAAATCGTGAATCACCGGCAATTTGGCTTTCGTCAGCAGAGATCAACGGGAGACCTGCAAAGCATTTGAGCGAGTCTGGCATCAAAGCCTTCTTGGGAAACTTTCGTCATATGCTTTGCTGCCTTAACTAAGTCGCTTACTATCGAGTTTTCTCTCATATAGATCACTCCATGTGGTTGTTGACGGGGTATCCTCTCCTATTTTTCGATTCTTTATCCACTCATTTGAAAAATTGAGCATAACAAGTTTTCTCACATTGTCATTATCCTGTTAAAATTTATGCGTGCTTTGTTATGAAAATATCATTGAAAGCCACAATAATATTCAGATTCATTTCAATTAACAACTTGGGAAAATGACATTCATTCTCATCAATCCTAAATTCAATCCAAATTGGAGCAACTTATTTCTGTAGAAATTTTTTCCGATGTGGATAATCTGCTCCCGACTTTATCTGTTATTTAATCTGCTTTATTAAATATTGATGTTAAAATTAATGAGTGCTTTGTTATGAAAATATCGTTGAAAGCAACAATTTTATTCGGATTTATTTCAATCAACTAAAAATACTAAATTCAATCAAATATGGTGCAATTTATTGCTGTAGAAATTTGTGTCTATGAGGATAATCTACTCCCGACTTTATCTATTATTTATTCTGCTTTATTAAATATTGATGGGATGTGAGATTCATAAGATTCATTTAGATTGCGAAATATTTAATTTTACTTCTAGGAATACTACATTTCTACCAGTGCCGTGCGTTAACATTTCGAGCAAGCAACTTTTGAAAAACTTTTTGTTAAAACTTTATAACATAGAAAAAATTACAAATCCAGTCAGTATAGGGTAGAGTCACTTAACATTGACAAAAAAATTAAATTGTATTTTATTTTATTCATTTGTCGTCATTACAAGAAGTATTAAAAATTTGGGAGTCTTTTTTATTTAGAATTGTTCCAATCCAAATAAATTGATGAAACTTCTCACTATACAGACACACCTAAAACTACAGTGATTTGATTTGCAAGTACAATGCAATTCTTACTGATAGCAGTGACATGCTTGAAGTTAGGTTCCGAAAACGGGATGATTTTCTGTATGATTTGTCAGTTGTTTTGAATGACAATCATGAAATTGATGTAGAAATGTATCGCTTTTCCGAAAACTTCAAACCGTAAAGCAGGTAATAAAGAATGTTACTGTACAGGACCCTGGTAGTGAAATTATAATTAAATTAAAGGAATCTACAAAATACAAAATACAACAGTTGCTGGCTTAAATCTGCCAATCGTAATTAAAAATGATAAACTTTCTAGAGAAACCTGTATTCAAAATTATTTATCTTTATCTAAATTTAATTATCTTTTTTATATGGAGAAAATATTCTTTAGACCGCTTCATGAGAGTTCTCTGCGAAACGTTCAGTTATAAAAAAAAATAAGATCCCTAATTGGAGAAGTATGTGAACTTGACAAATATATGTTGCGAATAACAGAGGTAGATAGCCTTTTTGCTTCCGGAGCAATAGAGCAGTTTTGGTTTTGGTAAACAACCCCTATGTAACATTTTATATGCAGAATAGTTATAATAAAATTCAGGATTCTCATGGAAGAAATGTTTAATGAAAAGTTATATCCTTCCTTCAGATGAATTGTTCAGTTTTGAAAAAAAACGAGTTTCGATTTGGAATCAATTTCATTTTCAGAACCCAAGAAACCGATGATGCTTTCTTTGAAATACTCGGATTTGTGTTCCAAGAACAGACAGAATTAGCCGCTAAACAAGAATTGGAACAGAAAGAAGTAGTAGCTTTGGCCGCAGCCAACGCTACCTCAGTTCTTGGGCAAGATGAACCTGCCATACGAACATTATCGGAATACGATACGGATGGTGACACCACATCTTCATCCGGTTCGGACACTGAAGAACAAAATGATAAAAGTGACATAACTGGTTGTGCCTTAAATGTGAGTTGTAATCTATTCTTAATTTAAATTTGTACATTCGTTATCCATAGAATGTTGGTTGTTTAAAAGTAGATCACAAGAGAAAATTTGATGGATACCCATTTATCTACTTTATTTACATTTAAAAGAGACGTGGTCGATGAGGAACACATTTTACATGGAAACTACAATGCTCCTTCAATCATAGAACGAGTTGTTAACTGATGATGTCAAATGTGAACAAAACCAATTTTACCTTTTAATAACAATATGTCAACATTATGACAGATATTTGAGTTACTAACTAAGATGTAATTCCTTGAGTATATTACATTGGTGAGGTTAATGAAGTTTCTGATCACTTTCAATCTTTCAAGATGACAAAAAAACAGATATAGTTCTTGGAGTTCAAAAGACTGAAAAAAATATATATTTCATTAATTTCATCAAAATATCAAGCGTAAGTCCAGTTTGAACGTATTGTTCTTATTACTGCGAAAATAGTTTTCCTAGTCAAAATTAGCAATTTTCCTTGACCACACTATCAACGCACCAACCAGAGCAACCTGATCTGATCTTATTACAGCTACCATGTTGTCCAACAATTAATGTTTAGAATAATCTGATCAATAAAAGGAAAGTCACTCCCCAACAGGATACTCTAAAAGACTGCAAAAAGAAAAAACAAGGAAAACTAAAAATTTTCTTGGCTCTTAGGCACTGAGTAGCCGAACTTATCCTTTCCGCACCCACCTAATCTCCAACAGGGATAGGATTCTGTGGGGAAGCCACCTGAAAATGAGGAACCCAGCGGGGTGAATAGTATCACCCACCTCCCCACGAGGAAAGTAATATTTACAGACATATATAATAATATCCTAACTATGATGAACTACTATTTTCCAAAAATGTTCCCTTATCATAACAGAAATCAATACCAAAATAAGCAATAGCTATGACCAAAAGCTGAGAGAGAATGTGTCCAGTTCAGTCCCCGGCAAAACAGGCTCAGAAGTCGGGTGCGTCAACAACCTTCACATTCTGAACGAGTTGATGGCACTCCAAAGTCAACAAGAACATGGTCGCAGTAGTCCTGGACATTAGCAAAGCTCTTGACATGGTGCCATACGAAATGATCACACCGGCTCTGCGCGCTAAAGGACTTTCCGAGTAAGTGTTATGGCTCGTGGAAGACTCAAATCAGAATATGGAGATGACGATAACGCATGGTTGCGTTAAAACTGCAGCGGAAGTCAAGCAGGGGACCCCTCCCACCATTAATCTTCAACGCAGTGGTCGAACCCTTACTACTCAGTAATATCCCGTCAACTAGGATACTCAATTAATGCTGAACAGAAAGTGTTGGCACTAGCCTTCGCCGATGATATCGTCGATGGGATCTTAGGCTAGAGATCTGTTAAGATCTACCAAAACATACCTAGAGGGGCTAGGTATGAAAATTTCGGCCGCAAAATGTTCTTGTTTGAAATAGTGAAAACAAAAGACTCTTGGCAGTTAACACATGCCAGTTTGGCACTGCGCAATGGCGATACAATTCCCCTTGTGGAGGCCGGGTTCAAACTAAACTACCTTGGTGCGAACATATATCCTTGGGTAGGCGTCATTACTGACGATATATAGGAACGCCTATGTTAAACGATTAGTCGAGTGAACTACTATCGTTGAAACCGCACCAGAACTCTGACCTTATTAGTCTAGGAGCTAGACCGATTTTGTTTGACTGAACATTAACCCGATGGCACTATGGCTTATCGTTAGAGGACGTTTCAATGACCAATTCATCTCACAGACCGAATTTTCCCCGGCTGCTAGATCTCGAGATACGGCATCCGCATTTTTTTTTTTGACTGGAGGTTAACCCCTTCCAAGTTGCGGTTACTTGAAAATCATGCCATTCTTATACCCTTCCACCATGTGCCATCATTTTTTATCATGTCCGTTTATCAGGCCGATCAGTTGGAATTTAACCAAAAATGGACTGCAAGTTAACCCCCCCCCCCCCCCAAACCTGGTGGGAAATGTCCATTGGTGTTGGCAATTGTTAACATACCCTATGCCATCAAAAGTTATCGGCCCATTTCCGAGTAATTGGCCATTATTTAGACCAAAAATGTTTCTTTTTTTCATTTTGTGGATAAAACTTGCGGGTTACAAGGTAACATGATGGCACCATGTTAAATAACTTTATTGGAGATCAAATAAAGATTTAAAACTATTGCCATCACTCCTTGCTTATTTGAAGCCCCTAAAACTCCCTAAAATCATCCACGAAAATGGAAATAAATTAAAAAGAGCCGTTTCGATTTTAAACCCAGCCAGAGTCGCAATAATTTACTAATTTATCATAAAATTGGCCATAATATCCATATTTTTCATATTTATGGCTTATGTTACCCCCTACGACAATTTATCATACCCTCCACACGCTGAATTAACGCCAAACATACAACTGTAATTGAGCATGTTTTTTTTTACAAAATTATTACGATACATTAATGTACCCCTACCTCAGCGATTCATTAATTCACCCCCTCTCAAGTATATCATCATCCCCCTTTTAAACAACCCCTATGCAGAACAATATTAAAAATTCGGTATTCTTAAGCTTTTTCATTACAACATTATATAACTGTTTTATTCCTCATTACAGCACTAAGCATAACACTAAAAGTAGATTATTTTCTCCAAAAAAAATAGAAAAAATATATATATGGGTTATTCTTTCTGAAATCGGCCACCCTATCTTGCCCATTTCTTTTTTTACGTTTCAATAAATAAAAATGTACATCCGTGAAGCTTGGACGGTCTACTTTCGGATACTACTTGGCCTTTTTGAATACAGCGCGTTCCAGCATGACACCTTCAGATATCGATTCTCAGCTTATATTGCAAGATTATAAAAAAATCATAAGAACAAAAAGTTCTTATTTTTTCATGTAGAAAACGATTATATAGTTCAAATTGTCATTTTGCAAACAATCAAAAGTCAATCAAAAGTTATTATTAAAATAAATGAGGAAGTAAGTAAAATTGCGTAAGCAATCATTTCTTAATGTGTTGAAAATATTTTTTTTCAAAATAATTACATTGGAAACATGAAATTACTGCTATATTTTTCTAAATGTAAAGATTCATGAAAACATTTTTGTATTACAGTTGTAGAGAACCCACCCATTTTTGAAATTATAGAACACTCTTTGAAAGTGGGAAAATTGTCAGATTGTAAAATAAATTTCGTTTTGTTAACAAATAAATTGATACACATTATGTACTTTCTACGTATTGTAGTTATTTTTACTTCTTTATTCTATGAATAAAAAGCAGAATCACAGCTTCAGTTTCCCTCCACCTCCCATATATCTTACTGTATCATCACCACGACTGAAGACGAGAGCTTCAATTTTTTTAAGAATTTAGATGCATATTCTAATCATATTGATAGGCAAAATGAAAATGCAATTTATATTTTTTTTCAGATGCGACATTTTGAACTATATAATCGTTTTCTACATGAAAAAATAAGAACTTTTTGTTGTTATGATTTTTTAATAATCTTGCAATATAAGCTGAGAATCGATATCTGAAGGTGTAGAAATTGATTTTGTTTCAATTGAAAATAACATCAAAAGGAAGCAATATATCAAAAAAAAATTCGAACGAAAATTGTTGTATTTTCTTCAAAAATACAACTGAAGAGTCGACAAATTTCAATTCGTTAGTCTGCAATTTATATTGAGTTATTTTATGAATTTTTTAATTGATGTTCATCCCTTGTTTCATGCCTCCCATCGCTTTATTCAAAAAGGCCAAGTAGTATCCGAAAGTAGACCGTTCAAGCTTCACGGATGTACATTTTTATTTATTGAAACGTAGAAAAAAAAATGGGCAAGATAGGGTGGCCGATTTCAGAAAGAATCACCCATACATATATTTTTTCTATTTTTTTTTGAGAAAATAATCTACTTTTAGTGATATGCTTAGTGCTGTAATGAGGACTAAAACAGTTATATAATGTTGTAATGAAAAAGCTTAAGAATACCGATTTTTTAATATTGTTCTGCATAGGGGTTGTTTAAAAGGGGGATGATGATGTACTTGAGAGGGGGTGAATTAATGAATCGTGGAGGTAGGGGTACATTAATGTATTGTAATAATTTTGTAAAAAAACATGCTCAATTACAGTTGTATGTTTGGCGTTAATTCAGCGTGAGGAGGGTATGATAAATTGTCGTAGGGGGTAACATATACCATAAATATGAAAAATATGGATATTATGGCCAATTTTATGATAAATTAGTAAATTATTGCGACTCTGGCTGGGTTTAAAATCGAAACGGCTCTCTTCAATTTATTTTCATTTTCGTGAATGATCTTAGGGAGCTTTGGGGGTTCAAATAAGCAAGGAGTGATGGCAATAGTTTTAAATCTTTATTTGATCTCCAATAAAGTTATTTAACATGGTGCCATCAGGTTACCTTGTAACCCGCAAGTTTTATCCACAAAATGAAAAAAAGAAACATGTTTGGTCTAAATAATGGCCAATTACTCGGAAATGGGCCGACAACTTTTGATGGCATAGGGTATGTTAACAATTGCCAACACCAATGAACATTTTCCACCAGGTTTGGGGGGTTAACTTGCAGTCCATTTTTGGTTAAATTTTAACTGGTCCTCCTGATAAACGGACACGATAACAAATGATGGCACATGGTGGAAGTTCATAAGAATGGCATGCTTGGAAGGAGTTAACCTCCAGTCAAAAGAAAAAAATAATGCGGATGCCGTATCTCGAGATCTAGCAGCCGGGGAGAATTGGGTCTGTGAGATGAATTGGTCATTGAAACGTCCTCTAACGATAAACCATAGTGCCATCTGGTTAATGTTCAGTCACACAAAATCGGTCTAGCTCCTAGACTATTAGCCTAATACCTAATCCAGCACTGTAACAGCTAACGATTGCGGTACCGCCCACAACGCTTTTGCGTAAGGTCGGCCAAGAGCAACAGGTAGTCGTCTACCACTTGCCGCAATCGAGTTGATATAATGCGGTAAGAAGAAAGGGGAATTCGGTTTTCAGAAGCTGGTAACAAACGTGACAGCTTCGGCTTTCCGGTCAGGCTCTAGGTTCTTGGAGAGTCTTGATCCGGTAATGCGAGCTCTAGTGGAGGAGTCCGGTTTGATGGAGCTTGTCAAATGTCTTACCGCCTCCGTCCGACTAAACAGGTCTGCCAGTTAAATCTCTTTCCGACAACAGAATTGGCAATGTATGGCTACACAATCCTACAATCCTCAAGCCATGCAGATTCTTAACAGCGCTCAAAATGCGCATCAACACCACGTTTCCACCGCCACGATGAAATTCAAAAAGTAGTCGTGGAGGAGGTAATAAAAAGAGACAAAGAGGTAATAGTAACGGAAGAGTCTTCAATTAGGCTTCCTCAGGGCGAGAATCTCAAACCCGACCTGGTGATACAGAGCCAGGAAAGGATTTTGTGGCCGACATGACAGCCCGCCACGAAGATGGGGACTGTCTAACTAGGAGACGACTCGATTAGTTAAAAAATATGGCCGACTATTACTCACTGGAAGAGTCCTACTGATAGGAACAAGGAGAGCTATACCCAAGGAGACGATCAGAGCGCTTGTCAGTTTGGGCATCAACGATCGAAAAACTCTATTAACGATCTCGTTAGTAGCTCTCCGTAGCTCCATTGAACTATATCACACGTTCATGGACTACGACCCTCCCCTCGGACCACGGCCGAGATAATAGTGAAGTCTCGGAAGTTGAACGATTCTGGTCGAATAGCCCGTTGGTACTGTCATTCAATGTCATCCAAATATTTATTATATTTATTAAGTTTTTAAAGTAAGGACTAATCTTTGTGATAATAATCCTATTCATAAATAGTCAGTGTCCACTTTTAATCTGTCCTGTGGCGTCTGAGGATGGAGGCGGACCCTCCTCAACACCGAAGTTAGGTCGGTTTGTATTGTCGATAGCAGATGTTGTTGGAAGTCAGCATGAGGCATGTGACATCTAGCTGTGAGAAGATACACTTTGTCCTAAAAGATGAAAAAAATTGCTTGAGATTATCAGTATTTTCGAAACCGATTGACATAGTTTGGATGTGATCCGATAGATAACACTACTGAAAATAATGGATAATAAACATCGTATATACATGTATATATTCCTTATTTCTTACACCCGTCACAGAGGCAGAAATTATTGCCAATAACAATAATAATAAAACAAGTTTCGGAGAAGATTCAGATTCTTCTCAATATCCTTAAAAATTCATTGGTGTAATCTCCCCTTTATTGTGTCATATAATTAATGCTTCATTATAGCAGAGTGTATTCCCAGAAAAGTTAAAAGCGACAGTTGTAGTACTATTATTTAACAAAGGAGATGTTAATGAAATTAATAACTACTGGCCTATTAGCCTTCTTAATTCCTTTTCCTAGATACTTGAAAAGGATTTTTACAATCCACTGATATATTTTTTTATCGTAATTTCTTTGGATCTCTTCAACACGGATTCATTAAAGACAGGTATTGAAACAAGTTTTTTCGATTTCACTGAATATTTATCACATGTTTTACAAATAAAATCAGCTGCGTGTGAAATATTTCTGGACTTATCTGAAGCATTTGACTGTCTCAATCACAACTTATCAATTTCCAAGCTACATTTATATAGTGTTCGCGGCATTGCTCTTAATTGGCTTAGATATTGTTTAATTCAATCAATGGCTTAGATCATAACTCATGACAGACGACAATAAATACTAATTAAGCAGAAAAACACAAACATGTAATCGGATAACTGTGGAATGAATACGGGTATTCCACAGGGCACCATTTTATGTTCACTTATTTTCGTAATTTTTATCAATGAATTACAGAAAATCTTCTAGAACCTTGGGTTTAATTATCAACTATGCAGATGATATCAACATACTGTTTCAAATTTCTGACATTAATAGAATCGAGGAACAGTTAATAGAGCACTTGGACGAAATCACAGCATGGCTCATCAAAAATCGTCTAATACTTAATTTAGGAAAGACTGCCTATGTACTTTTCCGGACTGTTAATTCAACTCTTGAACCTCCATCGCTTATACCTTCTAACAACATAAATATACGTTTTAATGCGGTGAGTAAACTCTTGGGAATTCATTTGGATCGAAAACTGGACTACTCTTACCACGTTGATCATGTATCTTCTACTCCAAATAGAGTTGCTTATGCAATTCGAATACTTTCATCAACTCTACTTTCGACATACTATGGAAATGTGTATTCTATATTGAGATGTGGCATTCTTTTTTGGCGTCATAGCTCTCAGATTCTGAGAGTATTTGTTATCTAAAAGAGAATATGAATATTCAAATCCATGTTGGAGTATTTAAGACAAATAAATGCTTTTCTGACTGTATATGGTATATCATCTTTGAAAGTGTGATTTTTCTACGTAACACATGTAGACAAATTTCAAACTATTCTGCAAGATCATGCGTATCCAACCAGGCACCAAGAAATTTACTGCTACCCAATCCATAGATCAAATGTTACAGAGAAAGGTGTTTCTTATTCTTCCATGAAATTCTACAATAATCTGCCTTTATCTATAAAATCTATAGGATTTTTCAAAACATTTAAAACTAAGCTATTTTGTTGCATTTGTCAAATCGAACCATATGCAATCGATGAATTTGCATCAAGTTAATAAGAATATGTTGTCTCCAAGCATATTATTATCATTATTTAAGATGTGCTTTGTATTTCTCTATTAACTTCAACTGCCCAAATTAATTATATCTGAATTAATAGACTGCTTGATAATTAATAATTGTGAATATTGAAATTTATTTAATAAGTATTTACTTTTATGGTGAGATTACTCATTGAATAATTGGTTTATCATCTCATTAGTGGTTGATTGACATGTTTCTGCAAATCAAATAAAAATACAACTTGCTGTGCCCAAATTCTAAAGTGGAGAAAATTCACTGCAAAATATGGACATGTAAAATTACTTTGGTCGTTTTTGTTTCGTAACAATTATCATTTATTTACAGAGAGAGGAACTATATTCCGAAATCCTATACGAAATATTACATTATGTTGGTTGTGACGTCAATTGCGATATCGCTCAAACCGCGTTATTTTCCTACATTCAAGAGGCATTCTGGGTTTCGAACGATTTTCATCAGTGTCAATTGGACTTTGCGGAAAAGAAACAGGCTCCCGATATTCTGCTCAATGTCGAAGTTGTGGAGGCGAAAGATTTGCCACCGATGGATTCGAATGGGTTGAGCGACCCGTTTGTAACTTTATATTTAGCATCGGACACCGCTGACAAATACAACACTTCAGTCAAAACGTGTACGCTGACACCGGTTTGGAAGGAAAATTTTGCTCTGTAAGTATGTTCACTTTATTCTGAATCGAGAAATGATGTTTAATCAAAACCCGTAATTTACTTTTTCCAACGATTGCAAAAATCTCCAAGGCTGCTTGATTTCGATGTGAAAACAGAATGACATATCAGTCTGAAAATCTTAGTGCCTTCTAGTTAAAGATGGTACAACACAAATGTCACATGGGATTTTCAATTGTGACACCATCTGTTTTATTTTTGAGGGACTATTCTTTTAATAAAATTTATATATTTCAAACAAAATCGAGGTATTTCGTGAAAAATGTATAACTTCTTCTAAGCAAGATGTGTATTTAATTTGATTCTTTATGTTAATAACTTATTGAGAAATGTGTTCATACGTTTTAAGACACCAAACAAAGTCGCGTGTGATTTATTTGATGAATTCTTCTAGAACTGTGCCAGGTACTTCCAGCGAGGATAGTTTATGTCTAGACGTCTGGGATTTTGATGAAGCTGAGACCGTGAAAGGAAAAATGAGAAAAATATTTGAAGTGAAAGGTCTGAAAGGTTTGAAAAAATATAAGGAAGAAATGTTAGCTACTGGTCAGCAGATGGAGCTAATCGGCAGCGCAAGGATACCATTAATTGTAAGTTCATATAATTTCATAACATTTTTCCTGAAGCTAGTTAACTCACACATAATATATGTAGATATACAGATATTATGTGGCATGAAGTATTATATAGATTAAAATTTGTATGAGAAGATCAATGTTTTACTTAGCTATATTTTTTTGCAGACTGTACCAACATTAGGAATGACAAAGTGGTACCGTTTGGATAGAGAAAAAGAAGTTGCTAGCCAAGGAATCATAAAAGTTAGAGTTACCTTCAGTTCTGCTAAGAATAAACAGGTGGCAAAACAAGAGCATCGTCATCTTTTGCGAATCATACTTTCTCACGAATTAGAAACATCGAAGGTAAGCAGAGAACTCATATATCAGTTAGTCACTTGCTGTTAAAAAAAGTTGCTTTACTAGCTGTCTTGTTTTTTCCACAGTTTGCTCCGAGGAATACAAAGTAAATAACTTGGCTAATTGCATACTGCTCCAGTAAACTTATTCTCAATATTATCCTCCCTGTGGAACCAGTTCCATACTTTGAAAAGAATAAAATAGTTGGCCTTCACCTACTTTTATCTTATTTCTAGGTTGCTCGACGATGTTGGTGTGGTTCTTTCAGTCCACAAGGAAACGCTGTACTAACACAACACATCGTCCAATCCGGCTTGACACCGTTACAAGTCGCGATATGTCAATGGTCAGTCTATGTGAATATGCACATTGATGGCGCATTAAGCTTTGCTCTATTCTCTAATCTTTTGGACGAACTGATTAATCCATTACAACCAGAAAGCGTATCGGATAACGATGTTAGAATATTTTGGGACGCCAGCAAGAAGTTATTACCTTCATGTTTTAGTATTATACGTAAAATGAGAAAGAAGACTGCCGATAAAACACTCTTGAATACCATAACAGAAGTGGTAATTCTGTTGTCGCAATTATCCACATTAGAGCCGCTAGCGAAAATAAATTTGTTTCCATTGAATTTGTACACATGGTTAGAACCACGACAAAAATATACCATAGCTCAAGTATTGAAAGATGCGGTCCTTCAAGGGGCCCGCAATTGGTCTAATTGTATTTTGGAGAACAATAGAGGCTTGGAAGATAATGGAATTGCCAAGTTACAGTTCATTATTCAAACTATCCATCTTGTGAGAGGAGATATACAAAATGCGATTGGGTTCTTCGAGAAAATATTCCAAGAGTAAGATACTTACATTTACAAATTACTTTAATTTTGCTACTACTCAAAGGCGATCAACTGAAACGGGGCGGGGAGGTTTCCGCCATTTTCAAATTTTGGTATCTTCGTTTCACTTCTTTCCTCTCAGAATATGAGTTACGTTAAGTTAACTGCTCGCATTACAGATGCGAAACGTTCTTTAATTGCAACTGTTACTTTTGTAAATGAATTGACAATTCCTAACAGATCTTATAGGCAGATAGACCCCGCAAAATGGCTGTGATGTAGATATATTGTACTTCTTGTCCTATTTGATTGGAAGTCTCATTGGGTATAAGGTCCAGGAATTAATAGTTTCGGGACTATCATATATCTAAAATCTGAAATTTCTAGGAAGCCAAACACAATAATGGAATTGCTTTTAGGTCTGCGAAACAATTTCATAATTTTTGATTTTGTCCCTCTACATCTTTATTTACCGATCTTTTTATTCAAAATCTGTTTCTAATTGTATGCTAAAGCATCGCTGAAAAGAATAAAAATATATGCACATTCGGAACCTGGCAGTCAAAAGTCTCCATTACATTTCCATCCACCTAAAATGGTCCCGTTTCTGACCAACGAATTAAATCCTATATCACATGACTTCGTGATTTCGAACTGCCGCCACTTCGATAATTTTCATTTGAAACTTTCAATTGTAAATCGAAGAAGTGCATCTGAACATCACACCAAGACGATCAACCTTAGCGATTTTCATACACTTAATAACTAGACGGAATCCTCAATTTTAAGTACAATTGTTTACAATACTTTTCAATGTGATTGAATCAAGCTCATAGGTGAGGTAAGGCAGACTTACAGGTGATCTTCATAAAGGATGTGTTTTTTGGTGTGATATAATGAGGCCGGTCTAGATATCATGTGTGTTGCAAATTCATTGAAGCAAAGCTTCTAAGCGCAGGCCTCGGGGTGGGCAATCAGCATGGGAAAGTATACCGAGACGGTAATGACGTCACACAGAATATACATCGTTGCTGAAGATCCAGGATGTTCTTCACGTAAATTTTTTTTTAATAAAGATTTTTGACCCAATTGTATATAAATTCTTGGGAAATATGTTATATTAACACTTATGCTTTATATTTCCGTCTCTACGTACGTTCCGGTCACACGATCATCATCAGAAAACTTGTTATGTCCAAAACGGGATTTCTTGAGCTAATTGTATTTGCACAAAGCGTCCTTATCGCACCAATTTCAATTGAAAATGCCTACGTCGCCGAAACGAACAGGAAAACGAATAATCGAAATTGTACCACATCAATGTTTCAAGTATAAAATATATCAAGAATCCACTATTTAGTAATATTCTCATAATATGCAAACGCATGTTAGTGTAGTCTCTTTACGACTGAATACCAAAACTATTACGTTAAGTATCTACTTTCGAACCAGATGTTAAGATTTAAGAGGTAATAGAAAGAGGTTGCGCCCTTGCTTTGTGCTAATACAATTAGTTTTAAGAAATACCGTTTTGGACTTAATAAGTCTTCTGATGATTGTCGTGAGACCGAAACGTACGTAAAGACTAAAATATAAAACATAAGTGTTAATATGACCTATTTCCCGAGAATTTGAATATAGTTAATTTTTATGCTATCTTCTGAGTGCCGTTTGGAAATTCCCTTCTTTCCATGTGGAAAATGCTACCTTTGACATATCTCAGAATGTCACATTATACTCGTTTGAGTACTTGATTGGATATTGGGAAATTCGTTCACACTTTCTTTCTTATTCTCCAGATATATGGATCTGAAGTACGTCAAACAATTATACATCTCCTACAAAGAAAAAATTAGTGCCTTAACCGAAGAAGATGCGATAAGCGCGTGCAAGACTTTGCCAAAATTAACATTCACGGGCCAGACGAACCACAAAGAACATATATTGCAAGGTACCAAGCTATTCGAAGCTTACATGGCCCTTCAGAGATTCGTTGCTCTTGGCAAGAGGGTGTGTCCGTTCGATTGCTTTAGAATTACCAATTTCTACGAGTGGTTTTATAGCGGCGTTGTCCAATGGTTAGATCTATCAGGGTACAAAGCCCTAGTGCGAATAAACAAGGCTGTGGCGTTGGATTTTTTGGTACCAGTGGATGATTCCGTAAACTACAGTTGTTCATATGTTGATACACAAAACATATTCAATCAGGTAAGTGAATTATAAATAGTTCACACTGTAGATAAAAAGCCATTATCAGAGTAAACTGAGTTTACTTTGATGGTGGCTACTTGGTAGCCGAAAGGTCCTCAGTACTTTTAGTAGTACTTTTAAGTGGATAAGGGTGATTATTTCTTATCTATAGGTATGTGAATATTCTACTTGCCAATATTCTTCCGGAACCACCTAGGTTTGGGAGATAATTATAAACATTATAGCTATTGTTTTTCATCTCATATTCATGGCTCCTCAAGGAATTATTCAGTGGAGTATTTATACTTCTGCAGCCTAAGTGCTATCGACAAATTCTCCCCCTCCGCCATCCCGTTTCACGTCATCAACAATCGGCAATGGTATCCCCTCTACACCTCACCGCCCCTCAAAAAGCGAACTATCTTCTCGCAGACTCCCTTTCATGCTTTCTCTCCATATGTTATGAGAGAGGCCGATCAGTACTCAACCTAACAACTGTCACCTATAACAGATATTGAGAAAATACTGTAAAGTTGACTATAATGAGGAACTGTGTAGAAATAAAAATACGTTCTCAAATGATTTTAAAATGACAATAAAACTACTAATGATAAATGTTACAAGAACTTCTTTCGTAAACAAGAGTTTTAAAACGAAAGTTTAATATGATCGAAGTCTAATCTTTTGAATGGCTCCTTCTTTAGAATAATTGCCATTTAGGTCATTCAGACGTTTTTCGGTCATTACAGATCTTGTCCAATTTCTACTTCCCTCACTACGCGTAGGATAAGAGAAGTACTGAAATCGTCTAAAATTTTCCGGATTCTTACGAAAATATCTGTAACATCAGTAACGTCATCAGTATCAATCAATTCACTTTCGATTTCTCTTCTACTAAATCAAAACAAGCCTCGAACACATTCGATGTGTTAACATGTTTCGTTGTGCAACATAACATGTCAAGTGAATATATAAAATTTTTCAATAGGTATAATCTAGTTAATATTTTTTTCAATCTTTTCTAAGTAAGAGAAATTTGGTCCTTCGCAAGGATAGCTTTGGTGGTCTTGTCATTTTCACTACATCAAAAACAGATTTTCTAAGACAAGATGAAATATCTTGAGTTCTTTAGGAAACAACTGATTTATCCCAAACATACATATTATTGTATTCTTTTTCTGTAAGAGAATTACACCCAAGTTATTCTAGTTATGTTCCTTTTGTAATGCAAAACATCGCAGAAAACGAAAAAGTACGAAAATGAAGAGCTTTTTTTAATGAAAAGTAATAGTGAAGGATTCACTTGTAATGCATTTTCTGATATATAAGTGTTTAAATATGATGAACTTTGGATATCTACAACCTTTGATTTGTCATTGTGGTTCCCATCGAATGTTCTTTGAGGATCCAATTGCGTACAATAGTCAGAATATCATTTTCTCATAGATACACTTCGTTTCTAAAGACGTTTGAATAAGATTTGCAACTCTTTAGAACTTCTTAACTGGATTTCATTTTGGAGACAAGAAGTATCTATATATATTATATTGATGGTTCCTGAAGAATAGTTAGAAATTGAATAATTAATACTTTTCATTTGGATACTGAGATCATAAGTCACTGACTGATTATTAATCGTGCGGTAAATGTATAGGCGAATGGATGTACATTTGATGTTATAAAATAAACAAAGGCTTGGAGCAATAATTGATTTATTTTAGGTGAGAGTATTCTGGCAGCAGCTTTATTGGACCAACCTTGAAAGTTGTTACACTTTCTTTGCGAGAATTATCGATGTAAGTAATAACCAAATGAATTCGAATTTCAACTGTTTCGTAACGTATGTTACCTTTCCAGAATATATGTCATTGTAGTGTATTCTTTGCGCAGAAGATGGCAGAAAGAGGAAACGAATTGGGTATTGTTAAGAATATCGATGGAGACTGGTTTGAAGTGACAAATAAATTGTGCCTATCAATAAACAATATAGAACACATTTCACAAGCATTGGTACTTTTTTCAGTAGATCTGGGTATGGAGGACGTTATTCAGAAACTATCTTACCAAACAAGTTCATTGGACGCAGAGACGTGTCAACAAACATTAAACAATGTCATAGCAAAATCCGTGGATACCATCAACAATGAAATTAACGAATTGTTGGTAGCTCTTACGTTCATGGTAGGTAATAACCATATATATCACCATTCGCTAAATCTCTAAATGAATTCCGAATCGTAAGTTTAGTATAAACTTAGTATAAAGCAAGTTTCGTATTATCTTTTCAGATGTTACCAGCGATGAAGAGGCTTCTTATTGAAGGGGCCGAGTTATTTAATAAAGATATTAATAGTATAGATAGACTGATGACTTACGTGGATAATAATCTTCGTACTCTAAATGAAGGACTCAATGAAGAAAATTTCAATAGTACTTTGATGGCCATTTGGGAAGAATTGGGTAAAATATTAGAAGAAATTATTGAAGCCTATTTGGATGTAAGTTCGTAAACAGATAAAACGGGAACATGTAGATTTTGTTTGTGGGTAACTAGTCCGAAAACGAAGCAAGTCTATATCAGCTCTAGTGAGCTCATATTTAATATACTTAACAGTTTATTATAAACAAAAAAATGCCTGGTCCCGGTTATAATTTTTACTAATGATCAAGTTGAAGACTTTAATAACAATTCACTTGCAACACTAATTAGAGAAATTGTGAATAAAAGTACAATCGATACTATCAGATCAAATTAAACTGTGAGTGAAGTGTCAGAAAGTAACAAGATTAGTTATTGATGATCAATCTTTAGAAAAACGTAATTCGGGGAATTATTTCAGAAAATGAGACCGCCTGAGTTTTACGCAAATTTACAGAGAACTCTAGACTTAATGCTTGGATCGTTCGAAAAGCCAGATGACTGTGATTCCATGAGAAGGTCAGAAGCACTTCTAAAAATCCATGGACTTGAAACTACTGATCTCATTCATCAAGTGAGTTGACTCCAATATTACTTTCGCTTTTGTAGCGAAACCTTATTGGTAAGTAATTGGTAATAAGAAAACTAATTTTTCCAGGTGCATTTAGATTTGTGGGAGGAGAACATGCAGGTAAACGAATCCCCATATGGAGTGTTAACTGTTCGATTTAAATTTGAAGGAAATACGTTACAAGTTGAAATGATGAACGCCAAAAATTTAATACCCATGGACTCGAATGGTAAATGAACAAAGCCAATTTGTCCAATTTCGAATTGTGACATATTTAAATTTTTTCAGGTTCATATGATTCGTTTGTCAGAGTTTATATATTGCCAGAACATAAATTCAGAAACATACAGATGCTTCCAAAATCTCAAATACACGAAAGCACAATATTTCCATCATGTGATGAAACATTTGAATTGTAAGTAACGGATTGTGGATATTAAAAATGTGGTTAAGTCGATATATTAATTAGTTCATTTATGAATTGCGAAAATTGATTATCATAAACTCGGCTCGGATAGAGTTGAAGTAAATGTACTTTGAACGGGGTTCTCAATTTTGCTAATTTGTTCTACCTCTTTACAACACACATCCCCAGTGACTTTATGAAATATGTGTGGTAGTATTCTACTAAAGTTCTTTCCACGAAAAATGGTTGGACTTAATGACCGCAACAATGAGTCATAAATACCTTTCATTATGCTTATATTAGTTGAGAGTTTGCCAGTTGTAATTAATCATAAATACATAGGTAAAAATTTAATGTTATCGTGAATTGTATAGTTACTTTTTTCCTTAGAATTCTTTTCAAATTGGTACAATGAATTTATAATTATCTAAAGTCCGGCCCTCTTCGAACTTCTGTTCATTGCCAAGCTCTTGCATAGTCAGTTGGTACTTTCACTGCAGTCATTAAGTCAGAACCAATTTGTGTGGAAAATACTTTAAATAAGTTTTGGAAACAAATTCAAAAATCGCTTGTTCAATTTCAGGAAATCTTCATTCGATAAATATAATATGTTCACAAGAAGTGATCCTAAGGATCTACCATTTGGTATTCAAAATGTTGCTAGTGTTCCTCAAAATTTTCGTATTTGAAAAAATATCGTTTTCGTATTCCCAACCATTTTATAAACTCTCTCAACATTTCCCAAAATTCACCGGTCGCAACCGGACCGTCTTGAGATTCCCCGGTAACGCAAAACCGTCTTAATTCACAATTGTTTATTCCGGGGTTGCGTTCATGGCTCGAAAACAGTCAACACGAACTCCTTACCGGTGCAATTGGAAACTCAATCCTTTTACCTAAATAAGTTTTCCGTATTTCTTAGTATTTCCCTCATCTGTGATAGTATATACACCATTATTGGAAATCGCCCGGAAGTTTAGTTTCATCCTTATTTTGTTTCGGTTATTGTGAGCGTTTATAATTAAATATGAATCATGTTTTTGAGTTAAGTGAACGAAGAAACAAAGTGTTAGTTTTAGAAGATGCTGAATTTTCCTTCTGAAAAGTTTTTGAGAAACGGTGAGTCATTTGGGCCGTGTGCTTTAAAAACTTGCAGAGCAAAAGTGTGGAAATCGGGACCAGAAAACGTTATATCTTGGAAGTGTTTTAGAACCAAATCACATTAAAAATTCGAAGCTGTTAAACAGACAAATGATTAGTGCTAGTGCTAAACGGAAAGCAACAGATGACCTAGCCGGGAAACTGTCAAAAATCATTCACACCCTTTTAAAAAAACAAGTTGAAGCCATGGAAATGTTGACTGTAAGAGATACTGATTATATTCGTAATGATATCCATCATGAAAGAAAAAAGACGCAGTTAATATTACACAAAAATACGGAAGGAACCATAAAGATTTTGAAAGGCTTAACTGATGAGACTGTTAGAAAAAATGTATATGCTTTCTTCTTATTTTGTTGAAAATAATGTTACTGGTAACACTTTTAAATTATCACTACTAGACAACATAAATCAAAAAATTTATTTCCAATAATTATCAATTATTCAAAATCACAAGTCCACTTTGTATTGAAATGAACCACGTTCCAAAAATATTGCCGAAACCGTGCATATACTGCATTTCTACTAACTCCACCGGTATTTAACCATCGTATCCATAGTTGTAAACTCTTTTAATGTATTAGCGGTGGAATGTTTTAACCTTCCTCCGCTTGAATGGTTAATTACAAGTGGGGAGGTTGTCACTTACTGTCCTCTTATGACAGTAACTGACCTGCTCGGGTTTCTTGAGGGTCCAGGTTCTCTTTTTATGTAGGTTTTAAAATTGCTGTTTCTCTTTTGTGTGGATTGCCAAATAAAACAGATATTTCTTGTTCAACTTATTTTATTAATTATCCCTATTTATATTTACACTAGCTATGTACAATCTATTTACAAAATGTTGCTCGGAACAGGCCGTTTAATGTGTTCGTTTTCCGTGTATAAAATAACTCGCTAATTAGATGTTTTCCTATCGTCGGGAGTCTCCACCATCTGCGTGAGATGGTAGACAAGTTTTTGTCCCTAGGTCTAGAAATGAATCGTGACAATCTAAATATCTAGTACACCTCTAACTTCGACGGAGCGTGACTCGTATCTTCGCGCTGACCTGTATTTCAGACGTAATTTCTTACGGAGCGGGGCCTAACGGACCAGGTTGATTTGTCCGCTATCTTCGGCTATAATTAACTCAATAATTTCACACGTCGGTCTCGGAAAGTATCACAACGTAGCCCCTGAAATCAATTCGCAGAAGCTGGATCTTATTCGTCCAAGCTATCGGGATTGATTTTTCCAGCGGTTTCGGCTGTGAATTTATTTACAATTCTACAAATCGGTCTTGGGCAATATCCTAACTTAGCCACTAGAAAAACAATTCGCAGGAGCTGGATCGTATTCGTCCAAGCTACCAGGATTGATTTTTCTGGCGGTTTCGACTGTGACTTTATTCACAATTCTACAAATCGGTCTCGGCCAATATCCTAACTTAGTCTCTAGGGAAACAATTCGCAGGAGCTGGATCGTATTCGTCCAAGCTATCGGGATTGATTTTTCCAGCGGTTTCGGCTGTGCATTTATTTACAATTCTACAAATCGGTCTTGGGCAATATCCTAACTTAGTCTCTAGGGAAACAATTCGCAGAAGCTGGATCGTATTCGTCCAAGCTATCGGGATTGATTTTTCCAGCGGTTTCGGCTGTGAATTTATTTACAATTCTACAAATCGGTCTTGGGCAATATCCTAACTTAGCCACTAGAAAAACAATTCGCAGGAGCTGGATCGTATTCGTCCAAGCTACCAGGATTGATTTTTCTGGCGGTTTCGACTGTGACTTTATTCACAATTCTACAAATCGGTCTCGGCCAATATCCTAACTTAGTCTCCAGGGAAACAATTCGCAGGAGCTGGATCGTATTCGTCCGAGCTACCAGGATTGATTTTTCCAGCGATTTCAACTGCGACTTTATTCACAATTCTACAAATCGGTCTCGGCCAATATCCTAACTTAGTCTCTAGAAAAACAATTCGCAGGAGCTGGATCGTATTCGTCCAAGCTACCAGGATTGATTTTTCTGGCGGTTTCGACTGTGACTTTATTCACAATTCTACAAATCGGTCTCGGGCAATATCCTAACTTAGTCTCTAGAAAAACAATTCGCAGGAGCTGGATCGTATTCGTCCAAGCTACCAGGATTGATTTTTCTGGCGGTTTCGACTGTGACTTTATTCACAATTCTACAAATCGGTCTCGGGCAATATTCTAACTTAGTCTCTAGAGAAACAATTCGCAGGAGCTGGATCGTATTCGTCCAAGCTACCAGGATTGTTTTGTAGACTATTAAATTTATTAACAAAGTTCGAATTTGAAATCGGACTTATAAACTGGAATGTTAATTCAATAACTTGAATAGATTTTACACGGCAATTAATACTCACTCTCTATCTCTCGGATTTGCACAATGGCAACGGCTTCGGGTTGATTGAATTACGGCAGGTCAATCTCGGTGCTGGTCTGGCAAGTGAGTCCCCTTTCGCTATGAAATGGGCTGGCTTTTATACAGATCGCGGCGTGTGACGTAACGTGAACAGGTGACCGGCTGGCGAATACTGTTCACCAGTTTTTATACATAGATGTGCACGAAGTTTGATCTCTTAACTTCGCCTATGTAATTCGACTGTACTGAGATATTCAACTTGATTTGTAAGTAATGAAGGATGCTTCATTACAATGTTAGGAGATTCCTGATTAACACCAATCATTGAAATATTTATCGAAGAGGGAGAGATCGTTCACCTTTCTATGATGATGAGAGCAAACCCCAAATATGTGAACAGTTTTTCCAAGGCGGGTCGAATCTGTGCTCTTTAGATTATGAGAAGCTGTTAAGATGTATAATAGCTCTTGCAAGGAATATCATCTCTTTTGTGATTAGAATCTAACCGTATAAATGGAAGCTGAACTTCAAACATGTGAACAGTACTCCAGGATAGGTCGAATCTATGCTGTAAATCTGGGATATATAGTAGATTTGGCACGAAATAGAGGGCAAAGTTTTTGTAAAGCGTGGTGCTGTTGGTGGTGGTTCATAGCATGGATATGTAGGACTTCATAGGAATAGATGTATCTGACATCACTGTATTAGGGATTGTAGGATCTGCATTCCTGTAGAAAATACAAGCTTGCATTTGGTTACCAAATTATCAGATCCTTATTTCAAAATCGTAATTACCAGATCTCCCATATTTGCGTTGACCTATTCCTGTTTCTGTAGTCTGGCTTCATTAAATTAGATAGCGGCTCTAGATATGAAAGCGGTATCAAGTTTACAAATATCTGCAAAGCTGTGAATGGGACAGGAGGTCACTTCCGAAAAATCGTTGATATAGAGCAAAAAAAGAATTTGGTTCCAACACAGATCCCTATGGAACACCAGCTTTGATAACCATTTTAACGGAGTAAGCTACGTCAACCTACACATGGAATGATCTATATGACAGAAAAATCAGTAGTGAACTACAAAATTGAGGCTGAAAACCATATGACGGAGTTTTCTCAAAAAGCCTTGGCGTCAGATTCGGTCAAATGCTTCTGAGATATGCAATGCTACAGCTAGATAATATCTTTCGATAGATGTCTGCCATACACGATTTACATTGGCAAATAGGCCTCCTGTTGATCTCTGTTGACGAAAGCCATATTGTCGATCATTCACAATTTTTGAGCTCTCTAGGTATTGAGTGAGCTTTATGTTGATTGCTGTTTCAGTTATGTCCAAACATGCTGACTTAGTTTTGATATTATCTAATGGATTATACTAATAATACGCATTTTAGTGAACAATATTCAATAAAATCATTGCCTATGGATGTGGTTGCATTCCCTTGTTATTAATGATTTTATTTCAATAACTATTCCGGAAAAAAATTCTTATTACAAATTTTGCGTTTAAGCTTCTCCGCATATGAATGAATAATTTTGGACCATATAGATAATAAAGCAATGCCATTCTGATATTATTGTAAAACAACTCTAATTTTTATTGCAAAGCAAAGTCAACTTTATGTTGAAAAATAATCATTTTGGAACTTAATTATCATTACAAATCTTATTACATCTTATATTATTATCTCATTTATAACCATTAATGATATTCGATTATTGCCAATAAAATTGAAGTAATCCCAATTCAATTGAAAACCAGTAATTAATTAACATTTGACAGGTTGATTGATTCATTTTTGAAAGTCAGACAAAAACATAACTGGTTGTCTCAGTTTAAGATATTCAATACAATGAAATGATTAATTTCCAATTTATGTTTTTAGAAATCTCACCAAAGAACAAAGAAATATAGGCAATGGTTTACTCTTATTCAGAGTGGAGAATGAAGACCTATTGGGATACGATAATAAACATGTTGGTGAAGCAATTATCCATTTTAAAGATATACCAGATACCAATACACCTCTCACTTCTATACCTCAAATTCATTTGCAATTAATAAGGCCCAAAACGAAAGGTGAGTGGAAGAGGTTACTCAAGATATGTCTTAGCTACAAGAAGTTCATCTAAAATATCTTCCGTGCTTCTATGTCCTTCCTATTGTTCTCGTATTATTGGGATTTACACATTACCTCAGTTTTTGTTACTTCTAATGATACTATTGAGATATTTTCATTGCACTTTCTCCTCCCTGTCAATTTGGAAGAAGAAAAACAATCTAAACAACTGCACATACATATAATATGCATTACATAAGACAACACAATATTTACAGTTAGTTGGTTAGTTTACAGCGAAAATTCGAAGAAAACTAATTACCTTCTCACCGTATTTAGTCCAGGCTGTGAATCGGAAAATAAAAAAAAAAACATGTAAGTTCGAATCAAAAAATTTTTTTTGCATTAGCTTCAGGAGGTTCTTAGGATCATTCATACACCTTGAAACCTCTTGGGAACCCCAACCCCACCCATTGGGGGCGAAAATGGCCCGAACTCTTCAAGTCTGGAATTGTATTTTCTACAAAAAAAGGTATGTTGACATTTCGAATGCACCAAGTAGGTTTTTTGGGTCGCTGAACACGAATCCGTAGCCAGATTTACTCGAATATCATCGTAGGGGTGAGAAATTTACAAAAATTGCTGATTTGACACGCTTCTAAATTTTTATTATTTTTGAATTTTAAAATTACTTCGGAGTGAATCCGGCTTCGAAATCGTATTCATCGACCCAAACAACCCTCTTGGTGCATTCGGAATGCCTAAAACACGTAAATTGCAAATTAACATATAGGGGTGCAAAATTGGCCAATTTCGTCGATATTACCACCTCTACGATGGATTGTAAGTAAATGCTGCTACGGATTCGTGATCAGCGACTCAAAAAACCTCCTTGGTGCATTCGAAATACCTAAAACACGTAAATTGCAAAATAACATATTAGGGGTGCGAAATTGGCCAATTTTGTCGATTTGATCACCCCTACGATGGATTGCAAGTAAACCTGCCTACGGATTCGTGTTCAGCGACCCAAAACACCTCCCAGGTGCACTCGAAATGCCAGAATACCTTTTTTTGTAGAAAATACAATTCAAGACTTGGAGATTTCGTGCCATTTTCGCCCCCAATGGGTGGGGTTGGGGTTCCCAAGAGGTCTTAAGATGTATGAATGATCCTGAGAACTCCCTGAAGCTAATGCACCAACAAAATATTTATTCGAACTTACATGTTTTGTTTTTTTATTATAGCTAAAATCCCGGTTCACAGCCTGGACTAATTGTTGCGGTTTCAAGTATGTATGAAATGTACAACGACTTCTCAATTGAACACAATTGTATGGATTACAGTTACACTCCACACACAATGAAATAGTTCAAAACATAGCAGTCATTAGTCATTTGTGTTGCGTGTACAAAATCTATATATTCGACGATATTATGTTATAACGCGAAAGCATATTGTAGTGTTGGCTTCAAAATGGCGAACGGGTGTACCTTCCTATATAGAGCCTTAGTTTATGGTTCCTCATTTCCTAAAGGTTTATAGTCCAGGCAACGAACCGGAAAATAAATTAAAACATTTAGTAAGCTAGAATTCTAAAATTTTTTTGCATTTTGTTTCTAATACCCCATAGATCATTCATGACTATCAAGACCGCGGGGGTCGACCTTTCTACCTCACCAAAACGAGGTTTCAACCCCTCAGAGAGGCATTCTTATAAAAAAAAATTCAAAAGCTTAGAAAATTAATGAATTAAGAGCCGAAAATAACCCCTAGTATGTTTTATGATGATCATAATAGAATTTTAGAAGATGAATTTGATAATGAATCTGATGACGATTGAAATAACTATGAACTAAAATTTTATATTTTCAGAATTATGTAAATAAATGAAAAAATGTATGATGATGATAATAATAATAATAATAATAATAAAAATATATATGTAATGATGCAAACAAACGCTTTGTGTAAATACAATTATTTCTAATTAATCACTTTATTGAAGTAATAAGTCTTCTGATGATGGTCGTGAGACCGAAACGTACGTTAAGACAAAAATTTTAAAACAGAGTGTTGATGACCTATTTCCCCAGAATTTTTATATATGATGCAAACAAATATGTAGAATAATGAAGTTTAGAAAAGTAAATCTTTAATAAAAAATAGAAAAACTATTAATACATACCTGACATTTTTTTTCATTTTATTCCCCGAAAGTGCAAAGGAAATTACAATTTTCAGGTTTTTCACTCTGGAGAAGGTGTTCCGAGAAAATCAAAAGCGAAATCGTGATCAGCGACCCAAAAAATCTACTAGGGGTCGTCATTTTTGTAACAAAGTGTTATTTTATTATTCCCAAACCCCAGGAAAATTCCAAATTTCCCATCTGGAGGGAGTTTTCCGAGAAAACTAACAGCGGAATCGTGATCAGCGACCCAAAAAATCTACTAGAGGTCAATTTAGCAACAACATTATGTTTTATCATTTACAACCCCCAGAAAAATCCCAAATTTCCCATCTGGAGGGAGTTTTCCGGGCAAACTAACTGCGGAATCGTGATCCAAAAAACATACTAGGGGTCATTTTCGGCTCTTGATTCATTAATTTTCTGAACTTTTGGACTGTTTTTTTAAGAATGCTCCTCTGAGGGATTGAAACCTCGTTTTGGGGGGGTAGAAAGGAGGAACCCCGCGGTCTTGATAGTCATGAATGATCTATGGAGTATTAGGAACAAAATGGAAAAAAAATTGAAATTCTAGCTTACTATCTTTATTTTTTTATCATGGCATTTTTCCGGCTTATTGCCTGGACTATTAGTAAAAACCCTAATATACACATGGTAAAGTTACGCACATAATATATTGTTGCCATGGAAACAAAATGCCTAGCCACTTTCTATGAGGACAATCTGAGAATGATTCTTTTAGGATGTATTGGATGATTGTACCAATTATTAACATCGGAGGGTTTAATCTAACGCACTATTGGAAGCCACCTTTATTAGCATGTGCTATTAACTTGGGATATATATTTACCTTCAGTAAAATATTCATGAACTTAATTTCTTATTCTTCCAGCCACAGATGCTGTGAAAGCATTAGAACATAGACAAGGTGATGAATTAGCCAAAAACTTCCTGAATAATTTCAGACAAAGAATGGAATCAACACAATAATAAGTTTGTTGTTATTGCAGGAAATCAAGTACTTTAAAAGTTTTGAATTATTCAACCCATTATCTTTTGTAAATTAGAATAAAAAGAAACTGTCAAATGAGTTGTTTTTTTTTACCTTACATTCTGTTACATAATTTTGTAATCCCTTCAGGGAGAAGAAAAAGTACTGACACTCATTCTCATGAACTCTAAATTCGATCAAAATTGGTGCAATTTATTCCTGTAGAAATTTTTTTCGATGAGGATAATCTGCTCCCGACTTTATCTGTTATTTATTTTGCTTATTGGATACTGATGGGATGTGCGATTCATAAAATTGCTTAGATTGCGAAATATTTAATTTTACTTCTGCGAATACTTTATTTCTACCAGTGCCGTGCGTTGACATTTCGACGAATCAAATTTTGAAAAACGTACATATTTATAATGTAATTCTATTCTTCTGCACTTTTTAGCGAGTTCTCCAATTGTTATGAAAATTAGAATCAGAATTAGATCATTTTCTATTGAAAACAAAGATAGTCCTGAAGGTCTACATTCTCTAGTGCATTTTCTCATAAAAAAATGTATACTCTTAGGGAAGGTAAAAGTCATCTTAGTTAAAATTTAATGTTTTGTGTTCTGAATTTCAATTTTGCCTTGAAAATCTGTACTCGGGGATTTTCGAGGTAGCTGATTACCTACGATTCGGAGGTCTAATTAACATGAATTGTAAAAAATATGAAGGAAAATTGTTTCGGAATTGAAAAACACGGGGGTTATAGAATAGAGTAGGCTATTGTTTTTCTTGGGTTTCGTTACAATCCTCCTTGTAAGAAGTGAATACGTATTTTCCAACGTCATCAAAAATGAAAAGAAAACCAGGATTTTCATCTCTACTTCCGATCCGCCATTTCGAATTTACCAAAGTTTGGGAACGTAATATCCTGGGTCACGCTTTAAATTATTTGAATGTTTTAGGATTTCTAGGGCTTCAAGAATTGTTGGCTGATAGAAGTTTGGAATTTCAGTATTTTCGAAAAGGATTTGCTGTTTAGTGTCAAACTTATGTTCCGCAAGTGCAATCTACTAGTGTCACGAAGCCTCGTACAACGCTCATGTTTTTTCACAGGTGTATTTCTATACTTTCTCCGTCCGTGAGGGAAACCTATAATGTTCGAAGAACATGGGGCGACCAACGGTGGAATGTTGGGAGAGGAGATAGGCATTCCAATTTTTCTTGAAGGTATGAAAGTTATAGGCATAGAGAAAGACCTTACTGTGCAAAGAGTTCCACAACTTCGCCTTTCGATAAAAAAAATGCTATAAACACCTTCGAAATGAAGAAGAGGGAGGGATCTGCGATAGATTTGTAAGACTGAAATAGTTGTGGAAGTGTTGAAAAACTAAAAATATTATACTTCTTAAGGATTTTCAATTTCGATCTGTTATATTTCCCATATATGGCAGATAGGCAGTGGTTGAAGTAGGAGGGGTTAGTGGCTGAGGTTGATTTTAAATTTTTGATGAATTGTATTTCTTCATGGCTTTTTGAATGTGGGAGAAATCATTTGAGATAAAGACAGATGACAGGAACTTCAATTCTGATTTTAAGGATTAGGGTTGGGATAAGTTCTGTGAGCCAAGAGGCTTATGACAGATTGCTTTTGGGCAGCGTTGGAGTGGGGAAGTTTTTTTAGGTATCTATTGGTGTGAGTGGGGTTTTTTGATACATAGAATGTCCCAAAGTACCGTCAATCTGTCTGTTAACTAATACATCTAGGAACGGGAGTGAACCTTTTGATTCACCTTCCGTGGTGGAATGGATATTAGGATGTAATGAATTTAAATGATGTCGCCAAATAACAAAAGTGTTGTCGAAATACTAAACCAACATTTCGGCTTGAGAACAGATGAGTCAATAGCATCTTTCTCAAAACTTTCCATGAATATATTAGCTATGACCGGAGAAAGTGGCGAACCCATGGAAGCTCCCAAGGTCTCCTCGTAAAACTTGCCATTGTACAAAAATATGTGTAAGATAGACAAAAATTAATTAACGGAAGTCCGTTTATACGTTTAAGCTGACTATCAAATCACCTGTGTCAAATTTTCAACCGAATGAAAAGAATTTAGGATGAAGTTGTTGCAAGAGGTTGGAGAATAAATGAGAGATATCGAAAGATATCAAGCCATTACGTGATGAAAATCTACAGTAGCTTCTGCAAAAAAATATTACAAAGTACTGACTTGGGACTTACTACAAAAGAGCTACCTAATATATAACTCTAACGATAATCCTAGGATAGATGGTTATTGAAATTTTACCTCATTGGCTTTAACCCATTCAGCCATGACCTATTTAATCTAGGATGACAGTTGCATTAGAATTATGGGCTTTCCTAAGCACTAAATCGTTAGTTTTTATTTTATCTTCGATTGATTTTATAGAGAACGGATTAGGTTTTTTGAAGTAGTGTTCTTATGAGAATGAGGGTGTTTATTTTAATATGTTTTAGTATTGGCACATTCCTTAAAGCATATTTTAATGAACTGAATATTTAGGTCCTTTGTTTGAAATGTTTAACACGTTATTGGTAAAATTGACGTTTAATAGTTAATGACGCTGTCACTGAATTCTACATTGATGAAATTACTATTTGTTTTATTATTGTGTGATAAATATTGATAATTGAAAGTGCTTACGTTATCTTTCGCATAATCAACAAACAAATCGGAATTCAACAGCATGGAGTTTAAAACCAACTTCCGTTGATTAGGTAATGGATAACATAGGGTGGAGTGTATAAATTAAATTGTTTATAGAGTGATAATTTTTACATTGCTAGATCAAGAGCAATATAGAAATTAGATATAAGGAACAGTTTCGATCTTTCAGACTCAACATAACAGATTCATCGTTTTCCGATCATATTTTAGAAACTTTTAAAAATATAGATGAAGTAAAAATTTTACATAATCAGAGTGGAGGTTTCAAATTAAACACACAGAATCAATAGACATTTTCAAAGGTATGAAAAATAAAGATAGTAAAATAAAAAATATGAATTGTAAATGATTGTTTGCGATGTCTTGCTAACATAAATTCCCCGTAATTCACTACTAGGAAAATACAAGTGTATTTTCCTAGTAGATCTCCGTATCAAAATGTTCCTAGTTACCTAATTAACTATATTCTATTATCGTATTTCAATCAATTCCAGCAATGTATTTTTCCATATTCAAACCGAAACTTCACTCGTTACTTCTATCTTATTTTGACCATAAATATCTCAAATGTTTTATTTTATTCATACATTAGTATCGTATTGAAGATGACAGGATAGTTGTCGAAACTATAGTCATGTTAGTGCATCTATAACATGAGTGATAAAAACAAAATAAAAAGTATCAATATGACGAAATATCACAAATTAACTGCTTTCACCATGGATTTTTAAATATTTGTCCATACTTACTGTGTTTTAAAGCTGCAGGGTTGAAAAAACTCGTCTTGTTTAAAAAAAAAACAAATTTTTTAGTTTAGACCAGGTTTATTTGGTTTAAACTATTCAGTTCTGCAACCTGTTAAAATTAATAAAAATATTCAAAAAATAACAGTGGTACACAAACACAAAAAGTTATATTACAACTTTTTATTATTATGCTTACATAAACAAATAAGAAACGGTGGAAAAACGTGAAATAGAAACTATTAGATTATTAGTTAGTATTTCACTACTAACTCAACGTAAGAAAAGTCTTTACCTTAAAACATTATAACATAAAAGCATTACAAATTCAGTAGGTATAGTATGGTATACTTCTGCACTTTATAAGTATAGTTATTACAGTATAAAGCCGTTCTCTGTTAATGTTACTTTAGTTTATAACTCATCTGTTTCTTAACATCCTCAACTAATAACTCAATGATCCTAGTTTTGAAGACAAGTGGCTTAAGTGATATTTCTAGGTTAATCTTGGATCTAAGTATAGTCTTAGGAATTTAATTTCATCAGTTGGTTCTAATGTAATATTATTAAATGTTATTCGTGATTTACTTCGTTGTGTATGCGAGGAATGAAATTGCATTATCTGAGTCTAGTTTACATTCAGTTGTAGCATTTTTACAAAAAACGATTCCTTCAATATACTCAAAGCTTCCTCGGTTTTTGTGATCAAAGCGTCGGTTTGAGCAGTAATTCAAGCAGTTGTATCATCTGCAAACGGAAGAATGCAATTTAAAACTTGCGGGAGCTCATTTACATAACTAAAAAATAAAAGGGGTCATAATATGGGGCCTTGTGGTACTTCTTGCAAATGTACGTTTCCAGTCAGAATGGATTTCTTCAGCATCGCTGTTTACTACAACTTTTTGCTTTCTATATGTAAGATAAGATTTTATGAGCTTATGAGGGAGTCCTCTTATACCGAGATAATATAATTTGTCAAGCAACCTGTCATGATTTACAGAATCAAGCTTTTGATAAGTCAAGGAATAGAGCCTCTGCTTTGTTTTATTATTGTGTATCAACTATTTTATTCAAACTTGGTGAATAACACGATCCGTAACTCGTCCTTTGATATAAGCGATATTCGGATTGAATATTTTGTGTTTTTCTATAAAGTTTGTTAAGCGTCTATGACAAACACTTCTTGGACAAGACATGTGAATGAAAACATTTTGCTTTGTTGTCATTCCCGCTAATTCGGGTAACAGAGTAAGTTTCCTCCGCTATCACCCTGTGAAAGTTGGGGAGGGGGCTGGGGGTTGAAACTGGTTTTCTTAATCGAAATAGGTGTGACACTCAAATATCTGCGCATTCAGAATTGAGAAGCTGGTATTACATTTATCAGCCTGTAAGATAAGGTTAGTCTGAAGTTTGACTCAATGGAGAGGTAGTTAGTGCTGCTATAAAACTTGCATAATTCGTATTTTCTTTCCCAAGAACTAAAAAGTGATAACGAAAAACCTGTGATTCTTCTAGATATAAATATTTTATCGAAGTCAGCGCGAGAAGAAAAGATCCAGAAAATGAACGGCCAGAAAAGTTACTCCGACGAAGGAATTTGGAAATTCGAAAACGATCGCAGGTAAAATCTTATAAATCCATGTATTTCTTGAAAATGTTCACTACATTCTCTTTATAGGAAAGAGAATATTCGTATACTTGCAACCAATAGGTTCTTTATTTTATGTTGGTCCTACCTTCTATTCCGGTAATATTCCTTAAATTTTTCTCCAACCTATTGGTTATATGAACTAGTAACTTCTACATAGTGTAAATCTTTTTCCGCAATTTTTCCTATTACTGTAAAAATAATATTTTCTGACAGCAAATATTTTCAAGCAGCTCGAAAAATATTAACAAGAAATATCAAATCACATATATTTCCTGAACGTTAAAAAAAAGAGATGTCTTGAAACAAAGCGCTTATTGGGACATTTCAGTTTACGTGCAAAACATCAGTTAGTCTGAAATTGCAAGGAACAGTTGTTCTTATTTAAGCATAAATATACCTTGCACTTGCTGTATTTTATTTTAGAACAATATTTATATGTAGGAAACTTGCAAGAAGCCAGTGGGATTAGCCATTCGTCCTTATATACATAATGCACTATTTATCTGTCATCTCTAAACTGATTAAGGAAGCAATCAATATTGAGCTCATTCATTACCTAGAGAGCTCCAAAATCGTGAATTCCCGGCAATATGGCTTTCGACAGAAGAGATCAACAGCAAACAGAGATAGGTTGACGCAATCAACGGAGATCTGGCAATAATTTTGAAATGAGTAGCGTTTAATGCAACGAAAGCTCAAGCTTGCGTCTTCTCTAGAAATGGGGATCCAACAATCACTAATATGATGATGTCTTCCATATCCATGCTCGGGATCACCACCAACAGCAACCTCTCCAGGGATGATCATGTGAGATCCATTGCGAAAACCGCTCTACAAAAACTTGGTTTTCTATTCCGTGCCAAAAGCTACTTTACATCCAGCAGCTACTCATAATCTACAAAGCACAGATTCGACCTGTCCTGGTGTACTCTCGGGAGTGAACTACTAGGCCGGAGAGAAACTGGCAGTAGATTCATCAAGCAACACCTCTTCGCGGTTCTCGAGACAAGTAAACCCTTCGGGGCGAAACTAACGTTGGCACTGCAAAAGATCCGGTGAACTGGGCACCACATACATTTCACCTCTAAAACCACGACCCCGTTCCTTCTTATCCCAGGGATGCTGGTCGGAACGGATTCATGGACGTGGTAGACACATGTGGAAGGTCAAACTTGAACGAGGCCGGCGATGGTTCGTAAACGTATCTTAGGCTAACACGAGCAGGCGAGAGGGCTATTCCTCGGTAGTTAGGGGGAATAGTCAGCAAGTACCACGCCTGTTGCACCATAGGCAATGCAGGTTCTCGCTTAAATTAGCCTCTGCCAGCACGAGCGGGGTGAAAAAAGGTACCGCTGCGAAACGTCAGGTAAACGGTGCACCACATGTCGTTTACCCATAAAAACCACGGTGCAGTACCTTCCTATCCCAGACGACTGGTCGAAATGGATTCGCTGCCGTGGTAACATATGCGGTAGGCTATTTGAACGAAGCCGAACGTTTACTCGC
Source organism: Endomychus coccineus (assembly GCA_958510875.1). Lineage (NCBI taxonomy): Eukaryota > Metazoa > Arthropoda > Insecta > Coleoptera > Endomychidae > Endomychus > Endomychus coccineus. The sequence goes on from OY294067.1 coordinate 23,640,813, forward strand.
AACGCTCCTGGTGAAATAGGTAAATACGAGGAGGTGGAATTGACTATAGCCCAGAAGGGGCATTATATAAGTCTAGCAAGCAAGCTCCATTTCGGGTATGCCTAAAGGATTTTAGGTATGCCTGAGATGGGACCACCTAAAGTAGTCCCGTCGGGGGCGTAAAAGCTGCCTCTGCGTGGGTAAAATGCTGCATCACATGGCTTTACTCCTAAAGTCCGGTGTCTGTGATTCTTATTCCAGATTTCTGGGCAATTGATTCGCGGCCAGGGCAATGATATGTGGAAGACCGATGATAAGAGGTCGACGGTGACTCGTCAAACGAGAGCTGTTCTAACACGAACACGAGTAGACAGGGGGAGAGGGGCCCAGACGGTACAAAAGACCGTCTCCTCTCCAAGTAAGGCGTTGGTCTCTGTCGGGCAGTGGCGTCCTGTCGATATTAGGGGAGGGCAAGTACGATCGAGTCTAGAGTCCACTGGACGCGGGCAGGCCGGGGGGATTAAGTTCCACCCCAAAGTTATCAACGTGTCCTGGTGTACTGTACACATGTTTGGAGTTTGGCTCCCAAACATACGATAAAGCTCTTGGATTCCATCCAGAGGAGAGCTATTCGTCTGATTAATGATGCCACACTTACAAATTCATTGATCTCTCAAGAACATCGTAGAAAGGTGGGCCCTCTCTCCCTTTTCTATAGATATTTTCATGATCGGTGTTCATCAGAAATCTCCTCTGTTGTTTCACCACGAGAGGGTTCAGATAGGAGGACTAGATGAGCACAAGCTAGTCATACCTTCATTGTCAAGCTCGACACTTGCCGAACTTCTTTCTACCAGACTTCATTTTCTATCGAACAGCGTAGTTGTGAAACTCTTTGTCTAGTGAGATCTTTCTCTATGCATATAACCCCCAAACCTTCAAGAAACATTTGAATGCCTATCTCCTCTCCCTACATTCTACCGCTGGTTCACATGATGTTCTTCGAACATTATATGTTTCCCCCTCGTTTATTGAAAGTATAGGAAAAAATATCTTGTGGTGAAATTTAGTATGTGGTCGCAGGGGTTTCCTTTCCTGGACAATTTTTTTTATGCTCCAGCATCCTCATCCCAAACCAATTTTTTTCCCTCCATGTAACTTTGGACAGCTTTATTTAGTACTGTTGTCAACAACAGAATGACGACTGCTGGGTCCAACTCATTTATGTTGTGTCAAATGTAGGATACTTTATTGTCACCACTGTATTCTACAGGGTGAGTCAGTTTTTTGTAGACAAACTTCAACAGGAGATAGAACAAGTGTTTTTAAGGAAGAAAAGTTCCTATAAACATATGTCGTAGAAGGCTTCGTTTTTGAGATACAGGGTGGTGTTGAAATTGAAAAAAAAATTTCGTTTTTTGCAAATATCTCCGGAACCGTTTATCGTACAAAAGACAGCTTTTGTGAGCATTTTTTACTCATAGTGAGCTATGTTCTGTGTGATGAAAAAAAATGTTTACTCTCAATTGGTGAAGATTTTGAAGGGGTAGTGGGTGTTTTTCTCCCCAACTTCTACGCCACTGAAAAAAGTACGGTTTTGAGACAACCATTTGAACTCTCAATGTTTTCTACACAAAAAAGGTACTTCTGGTCATAAGTTCTAAAGTTGACCGTTTTCGAGAAAAATCAACTCTTATGTTGATAAACATGGTCAATTCTTACTAATTAAACAAAATTTATTCAAACGTTAGAACAAGTAACAAAACCAAAGGATTGACCATGTTTTTCAACATAAAAGTTGATTTTTCTCGAAAACGGTCAATTTTAGAGCTTAAGACCAAGTGTACCTTTTTATGTAGAAAACATTGGCGGTTCAGAAGGTTGTCTCAAAATTATACTTTTTTTAGTGGCGTAGAAGTTGGGGAGAAAAACACCCACTACCCCTTCAAAATCTTCACCAATAATGACTAAAAAATTTTTTTTTACCACACAGAACATAGCTTACTATGAGTAGAAAATGCTCACGGAAGCTGTTTTCTGTACGATAAACGGTTCCGGAGATATTCGCAAAAAACGAAATTTTTTGTTCAATTTCAACACCCTGTATCTCGAAAACGAAGCCTTCCACTACATATGTTTATGGGAACTTTTCTCCTTAAAACATCTGTTCTATCTCCTGTTGAAGTTTGTCTACAAAAAACTGACTCACCTTGTGTACAGGGTGTAAGTAAATAACTGCGAAAAAATTCAGTGTGTGATTCCTTGTTGAAAAATAAGGTGGGTCTTTCATATAAAATTTTTCTCTAAATCACTTCGTTTTCGAGAAAGTTGAGATTGAAAAAAAAATTTAGTTTTTTGCGAATATCTCCGGAACCGTTTATTGTACAAAAAATGGTTTTGTTAGCAATCTCTACTCATAGTAAGCTATGCTTTGTGCGATAACAAAATTTCTTTATTCATGATTGGTGAAGATTTTGAAGGGGTAGTGGTTGTTTTTCTCCCCAACTTCTTCACCACTGAAGAAAGTACGGTTTTGAAATGCCCATTTGAACCGCCAATATTTTCTACACTAAAAAAGTACTTTTGGTATAAGCTCTAAAGTTAACCGTTTCCGAGAAAAAACAACTTTCATGTTGAAAAACATTGTCAATTCTTTGAAATAAAATTTATTTTTTACCAATTAAACGGAATTTCTTTACACAAGTAACATAACCAAAAATTGACCATGTTTTTCAAAATAAAAGTTGATTTTTCTCGAAAACAGTCAAATTTAAAGTTTATAACCAGAGTACCTTTTTTGTGTAGAAAACATTGGCGGCTCAAACGGGCATCTCAAAATTGTACTTATTCCAGTGGCGTAGAAGTTGGGGAGAAAAAAAAAACCACTACCCCTTCAAAATCTTCACCAATTATGAATAAAAAAGATATTTATCGCACAAAACATAGCTTACTATGAGTAAAGATTGCTTACAAAAGCTGTTTTCTGTACGATAAACGACTTCGGAGATATTCTCAAAAAACTAAATTTTTTTTTCAATTTCAACACCCTGTATTTCGAAAACGAAGTGATTCAGAGAAAAATTTTATATGAAACACCCACCTTATTTCTCAACAAGGAATCACCCCCTGAATTTATTCGCAGTTATTTATCTACATCCTGTATAGTCACTGTAATTCCCACACACATGTCAACATCAACATTATATTTGGCACGAAATTTGAAATATGATACTGATTTGAAAACACTAGATAGAATTAAATAGCATAATGCAGAATAAACATCAAACTAACTTGAAAGAATTACAAGAGTCGTTAATTGCACAGAAATTGAGAAATATATACCGGGTGATTCAGCTAGATATTCGCAGGATACATCTTCTGTATTTTTACAGAAAATTGTAACAAACTCCATATATTTGTAAATGAGACGAAAGATGGTGGCCACAAATTGACATTTCAGTGACACACGTCAAAAATCTATTTTTTTCAAATGCTGTTTTCTTTTACTGTGTTTCGGAACATTTTTCGATTATTTATTCACTCGTGTGAAAAAAATGGCGCATAAAACGTTTTCTGACATTGTCATTATCCTGCGTGCTTTGTTATGAAAATATCGTTGAAAGCAACAATTTAATTTGGATTTATTTCAATCAACAAAAAAATTGTAACTTGGAAAAATATAAACATTCATTCCTATAAATTCTAAATTCAATCAAAATTGGTGCAATTTATTTCTGTAGAAATTTTTGTCTATGAGGATAATCTACTCCCGACTTTATCTATTATTTATTCTGCTTTATTAAATATTGATGTGATGTGAGATTAATAAGATTCATTTAGATTGCGAAATATTTAATTTTACTTCTGTGGGTACTTCATTTCTACCAGTGCCGTGCGTTGACATTTCGGGCAAGCAACTTTTGAAAAGTTACATATTTATAATTATACATAAAAATTCTCGGGAAATAGGTCACATTAACACTTTGTTTTAAATACTCGTCTTTACGTACGTTTCGGTCTCACGACCATCATCAGAAGACTCACTATGTCTAAAAAGGGGTTTACTAAAACTAATTATGGGCTAGCACCTTATATCTATGGGCTTCCCAAACTACATAAAAATGATATACCTCTAAGACCCATTGTTAGTAATATTGGAGCGCCTACTTACAATTTATCAAAATTTCTATCAAAATCTATCAATAATATAATAGGAAAAAATGAATTCTATGTAAAAGATTCATGGCACTTTAATGAATTTATAAAAAATCAATCTGTACCCGTAAACCATTAACTGATTTCCTTGGATGTTGTTTCTTTATTTACAAATATACCTGTTGTTTTGGCATTGAATAGCATCAAAAAACTTTGGGCAGAGATTAAGAACCACACACCTCTAGATCAATCGGAATTTATAAATGCTGTAAAATTTTGTTTAGAGCAATTTTTTGGACAAATATTCGGCACAGCAATGGGATCTCCTATTTCAGCTACCATTGCTAACCTCTTTATGGAGTGCCTAGAGGAATCTGTTATGAGTTCATTAAATTTTCGGCCTGTATTCTTTAAACGGTATGTAGATGATGTGTGTTCCCAAAGATAAAATTCAATAAGTAATTGATAAATTTAACAATTTCCACTGTAAACTTCAATTCACTTGTGAAATAGAATTAAACAATAACATAAATTTCCTAGATATGAACATTAGGCATGATGCAGATGGAAAAATAAAAACCTATTGGTTTACTAAAGAAGTATGGTCTCAACGTTATCTTCACTTCAATTCCGTTGCACCAGCTTGTTATAATAAAAATAAAGTGTCATAAACCGCCTTACAGATCGCGCGATAAAATTGTCCCACGCAGATGACCGCCCCAAAAATTTAAAAATTGTTCGTAATACACTAGAATTGAATGGCTACCCAAAAACTTTTTTCAATCCTATCATTAAAGAAAGAATAAACAAAATCTATAATGGTTCGTCGTATAAAAATAACATAAAAGGTAATACAGACAATTTTATAACTCTACCTTACATTCCGGAGACATCAGAGAAAATCAAAAAATGTTTGAAAAAGTATGATAAAAATGTTGCGCATAAACCTACTAACTGTGTTGGGAAATATTTCTCAAATCTAAAACCTTTAATACCCAAAGATAAACAAACCCACACAGTGTATAAATTGAATTGTTTAGATTGTGATGGAACCTATACTGGAATCTCTAAACAATATTTACAAAAAAGAATGTACGGCCATAAATATAGCACAAGAAATAACAACTTAGAAAATTCCACCGCCCTTGCTAAGCATTGCTTTGATTATAACCATCAATTTGATTACAAAAATGTTAATATCTTAACTAAGCAAACCAATTATTATAAAAGATCTATCCTGGAGATGATTCACATAAAACGGGACCCCAAATCTGTAAATCATAGGGTAGACACACAAAATCTAAGTCATATTTATACTAATTTGATTAAATAATCTCTTGCAAATTCTTACATACGTCTTTATAAGTGTTGAAAATGTTTTTAGGAAGAATTCGTAATAGTAATTTCCCAGTACAGGTCTGAAACCTTTCTTAAGTACCTAGTCATAAATCCTACACATCTGGTTTCGAAAGTAGATACTTGACAAATAACTTCGTTCTTCTCATTTGTTGTGAGAATACCAATCAATATGCACTCATATATTTTAATAATATTACTGAATAGCGGATTCTTACTACAAAAAAAATTTTTATACTTTAATTCTGACAATACAATTTCGATTATCCGTAGTTCTGTTCGTTTCGACGGCGTGGGCTCTTTTGATTGAAGTTAAATTGTGCGATTTGGACGCTTGTGCAATAATTAGTTTTAGTAAACCCCTTTTTAGACATAGTGAGTCTTCTGATGATGGTCGTGAGACCGAAACGTACGTAAAGACGAGTATTTAAAACAAAGTGTTAATGTGACCTATTTCCCGAGAATTTTTATGTATAATTCATACTGGGTCAAGAATCTTAATTCTTATCATATTTATAATATAATTCTATTCTTCAGCCCTTTATAGCCACTTCTTCAATTGTTATAAAAATTAGAATCTTCAGACAACTATTTGAGATCATTTTCTATTGAAAACAAAAATAGTCCTGAAGGACTACATTCTCTATTGCATTCCTCATAAAAAAATGGATACACTTAAAAATGGTAAAAATCATCCTAGTTAAAATTTAATGTTTTGTGTTTTGAATTTCGACATGATGTATTCAATAAATTAATAAATAAGCTACCAGAATTATAAGTCTGAGCGCTTACCAGTTTTTCATGTTTTACCAGTTACCCTGAATCTTTAAGCTCCTTTTACACTATTCATCACAATTAATATGCAGGGAAAAAGTGCCAAAAGTCTAATATTAAGTAAATTAAAAAATTAAAGAAGTAGCTCGAATTTGAGAAATTCTTTTTGGATCGTCTTCCTTGAACCCCCAGGAGTATTCATTACACTTGACCCGTTTGCGGGCGCCAAAGTGACGATTAAAGTCCCCGAAATTGAGCTTTTAAAAAAAATTGTTTAATGACAATTTTGCCTTGAAATTTTGTATTCGGGAATTTTCGAGGTCGGTGATCACTAATTCGAGTTCCGACTTAGGAAATTGAATGTGGCGGACCGGAAGTCGAGCTATTTTCCATAAAAAATTTTAAAATGGGCCTTGAAAATATATACTCAGGGTTTTCGAACTCGCCTTAAACTACAGTGATTTGATTTGCAAGTATAATGCAGTTCTTACTGACAGCAGTGACAGCTGAGAGGGGAATCCCCTAGGACTGGAAAAAGCTGAGCGCCACCTACTGATTAATGGTTACAATAGAGGAAAATAGAGACCGCTGTACAGTGTAGGTACAGTACATTCGTCTTTCCGGCTTGAAGCTAGGTTTCGAAAACGCGATGATTTTCTATGTGATTTGTCAGTTATTTGTAATCACAATCATGAAATTGATGTAGAAAGTATCGCTTTTCCGAAACCCAACTTCAATCCGGAAAGAAGGCATTAACGAATGTTACTGTACAGGACCCTGCTAGCGAAATTTGTTTTGTTAAGAAACCAGTTAGTGGTTTAAACCCGCCAACCCAAATTTAAAGTGATAAGTGATAGAGAAATGTTGACCTGTATTTAAAATTATTTATCTTTGTCTAAATTTAATTATCTTTTCTATATGGAGAAAATATTTTTTAGGCCGTTTTATGAGACTTCTCTTCAAAATGTTCAGTTATAAAAAAATAATAAGATCCCTATTTGGAATGTCTATTAACTTGACAAATATCTATTTCGAATAACAGTGGTAGACAGCCTTTTGCTTTCTGAGAAATAGAGCAGTTTTGGTTGATTAACTGTCTCCCTCGTTTAAAAATACAAACAACCCCTATGTAACATCCTATATGCAGAATAGTTATAATAAAGTTCAGGATTCTCATGGGAGAAATGTTTAATGAATAGTTTTATCCATCCTTCAGATGAATTGTTCAGTTTTGAAAATAATAATCAATCATATATTCATTACTCATGTCTATTGAAAACTGTCTCTATCATTATTTGAAAAAATCGAGTTTTAATTTGGAATCAATTTTGTTTTCAGAATCCAAGAAGCCGATGATGGTTTCTTTGAAAAATTCGGATTCCTGTTTCAAGAACAGGCAGAATTAGCCGCTGAACAAGAATTGGAACAGACAGAATTAGTAGCTCTAGCCGTAGCCGAAGCTACCTCAGCTCTTGGACAAGATGAACGTGCCATACGAACATTATCGGAATCCGATACGGATGGTAACACCATATCTTCATCCGGTTCGCACACTGAAGAACAATATGATAAAAGTGACATAACTGGTTGTGACTTAAATGTAAGTTGTAAGCTATTTTTAATTCAAATTTATAAATTCATTATCCATAGAATGTTGGTTGTTATAAAAATAGATCAAAATTGACGAGACCCAGAAGAAAATTTGATGGATACCCATTTATTTAGATTTAAAAGAGACGTTATTGATGAGGAACACCTTTTACATGAAAACTACAATGCTCCTTCAATCGTAGAACGAGTTGTAAGATGATAATGTCAATTTTCACAATTTTATTTCAAGTCATTACAATAAATAGTAAAATGTGAACAAAACCAATTTTACCCTTCAATAACAATAAATCAACATTATGACAGAGATATGAGTTATTAATTAAGTTGTAATTCCTTGAGTATGGGTGTCCCGATTTACATCGGTGAGGTTAATAAAAAGTCTGCTGATCACTTTCAATCTTTCAAGATGACAAAAAACAGATATAGTTCTTGGAGTTCAAGAGACTGAAAAAAATAAATATTATTAATTTCATTAAAATATCATGCGTAAGTTCAGTTTGAACTTATTGTTCTTATTACTGCGAGAATTTAGTTTTTCCAATCAAAATTGGCAATTTTCCTTGATCACAATGTCAACGCTCCAACCAGAGTAGCATGATCTTATTGCAGCTATCATGTTGTCTAACAATCAATGTATAGAATAATCTGGTCAATGAATGGAAAGTGACCCCCCAACAGGAGACTCTACAAAACGACAGCCGGACTTATTCTTTCCGCACCACCTAATCTCCAACAGGGATAGGTTTCTGTAGGGAAGCCACCTAAAAATAAGAAACCTAGCTGGGTAATAGGTCTCCCCAAGAGGAAAGAAGTATCATGGAACGGTCCAACAAAAGCGATGATTGACCACTTTCAACGGCCCCTAATATTTACAGACATATATAATAGTATTCTAACTATAATGAACTATTATTCTACAAAATAGTCCCCTAATTCTGACAGGAATCATTACCAAACTAGCCAATAGCTACGATCAAAAGCTCAGAGACAATGTGCCCAGTCCAGTCCCCGGCAAAACGGGTTCAGAAGCCGGATGCTTTGACAACCTCCACATTCTGAACAAATTATTACGGCACTCGAAAGTCAACAAGGACTTGGTTGCATTTGTCCTGAATTTTAGCAAAGCTTTTGACACGATGCCTCACGAAATGATCGCACCGGCTCTGCGCGCAAAAGGCCTTTCCGAGTAAGTGATACGGATCGTGGAAGACTCATATCAGAATATGGAGATGACGATAACGCATGGTGGCGTATAGTTGAATATTAAGCTCCAGCATGGGTCAAGCAGGGGACCCCTCTCGCCGTTAATCTTCAATGCAGTAGTCAAACAGCTGGACCGTCAACTGAGATACACAATTAATGCTGAACAGAAAGTGTCAGCACTAGCCATGGCCGATGATATCGTCGAAAGTATCTCAGGCTAGAGATTTGTTGAGAACGACCAAAACATACCTAGAGGGGCTAGGTATAAAAATTTCAGCAGCAAAATGTTCTTGTTTTCAAATAGTGGAAACAAAAGACTCTTGGCAGACAACAGAGCCCTATTTGGCACTGCGCAATGGAGAGCCAATTCCGTTTGTGAAAGCTGTGTCCAAACTAAACTACCTTGGTGTGAACATATCTCCTTGAGCAGGCATTACTGACGACATGCCTATGCTAAACAATTAGTCGAGTCAAACTACTAGCGTTGAAATCGCACCAGAATTTTGACCTTATAGCGTAATACCTAATCCAGCACTACCTGTATCAGCTAATGTTTGCGGTACCGCTCACAACGCTCTTACGCAAGATCAGCCAAGAGCTAATCGTCAGAGACATCTACCACTTGTCGCAGTCAAGTTAATAGACAATTTCGGCTTTCCGGTCAGGCTCTAGGTTCCTGGAGAGTCTTGAACCGGTAATGCGAGCTCTTGTGAAGGAGGTCAGTTTGATGCAGCTTGTCAAACGCCTAACCGCCTCCGTCAGACTAAATAGGAATGCCAGTTAAGTATCTTTCCCACAACAGAATTGGCAATGCATGGCTATACAATCCCACACTCCTCGAGCCATGCAGTTTTATAACAGCGCTCAAAATGCGCACCAGAACCATTGTTGATAAAGTGACGTTGAATAGAGCGCCCCACAAGCGAACTTGCAGTGTCGTAAATGCGGGTGCCAGCTTGAAACCCTGACACATATTCTGGGACAATGCGTCACAACTAAAGCCAAGAGGATCCACCGCCACGATGGAATTCAAAAAGTAGTCCTGAAGGAGGTAATAAAAAGAGACAAAGAGGTAATAGTAACGGAAGAGTCTTCAATTAGGCTTCCTCCGGGCGAGAATCTCAAGCCCGACCTGGTGATACAGAGCCAGGAAAGAGTTTTTGTGGTCGACATGACAGCGCGCCACGAAGATGGGGGCTGTCTAAATCGGGGACGACTCGATAAGTTTCATAAATATAGCCGACTATCACACACTGGAGAAATCCTACCGGTTGTGATAGGAACAAGGAGAGGGATGCCCAATTAGACGCTCAGAGCGCTAGCTAGTTTGGGCATCAAAGATCGAAAAACGCCATTAACTATCTCGTTAATAGCTCTCCGTAGCTTCATTGAACTATATCACACGTTCATGGACTATGAATCTCCCCTCGGACCCTGGCTGAGATAATAGTGAAGTCTCGGAAGTGGGAAGGTTCTGGTCGAATGGTCCGTTGGTACAGACATTTTACATCTGTGTTATTCATATTTATTATTTTAATATTTTAACCCTTGACCTTTTTGAATATTTATTATATTTATTAAGTTTCTAAAGTAAGGACTAGCAATGACAACAATCCTTGTCATAAATACTCAGTGTCCTAGTTCACTTTTATTTTATCATGTGGTGTCTGAAGATGGAGACGGACCCTCTGTACACACCTTCTCCCTCAACTCCTCAACGCCGAAGTTAGGTCGGTTTGTGTTGTCGATAGCAAGTGTTGTTGGAAATCAGCATGAGGCTGAGTTTACCGTCGGGCGAGTCGCTGGCTGTATGTCAATAAGCAAACCATGTGACTCACTGACAGCCTATAGTTTAGTGACATCTAGCTGTGAGAAGATACATTTTGTAATTAAGCAGAAAAACACAAACATATACTCGGATAACTGTGAATTGAACATGGGTATTCCACAGGGCAACATTTTAGGTTAACTTTTTTTCGTAATTTTTATCAATGAATAACAGAAAATCTTCGAGAACCTTATGTGTTCGATTGTTAATTATGCAGATGATAACAACATACTGTTTCAAATTTCTGACATTAATAAGATCGAGGAACAGTTAATAGAACAGTTGGACGGAATCACAGCACGGCTCATCAAAACTCGTAACTCGTCTAATACTTAACTTGGGAAAGACTGCCTGTGTACTTTTCCGGACTGTTAACTCAACTCTTGAAATCTTGAACCTCCAGCGCTAATACCTTCTAACAACATAAATATACGTTTTAGTGCTGTGAGTAAACTCTTGGGATTTCATTTGGATGGAAAACTTGACTACTCTTACCACGTTGATTATATGTATCTTCTAATCTAACCTAAATAGAGTTGCTTATGCAAGTCGAATACTTTCACCAACTGTACGTTTCAATACTATTAAGACTGCATACTATGGAACTGTGTATTCTATATTGAGATATGGTATTCTTTTTTGGGGTTATAGCTCTCAGATTCTGAGACTAGTTGATATCCAGAAGAGAATTCCTAGAAATATGAATATTCAGATTCATGTAGAAGGAATATAATCAAATGCTTTGCTGACTGTATATGGTATATTATCTTTGAAAGTGTGATTTTTCTACGTAGTCAAATTTCAAACTAATCTGCAAGATCATGCTTATCCAACCAGTTACAAAAAAATTACTGCTACCCGATCCATAGATAAAACGTTAGAGAAAGGTGTTTCTTATTCTTCCAAGAAATTTTGCAATACTCTGCCTTCATCTATAAAATCTATCGGATATTTCAAAACATTTGAAACTGAGCTATTTCATTACATTTGTCAAATTGAACCATATAAAATCGATGAATTTCAAATGAGTGCATCAACTTAATAAAAATATGTTGTCTCCAATCATATTATTTTCATTATTAATAAGGAGTGCTCTGTATTTCCCTATTAACTTTGACTCCCCAAATTAATTATATCTCAATATAATGGACTTGGCAAATAAAGAATATGAATATGATTATAGTTGAAACTGCTTGATAATTAATAATTGTGAATATTGAAATTTAATTAATTAGTATTTACTTTCAAGTTGAGACCACTCATTAAATAATTGCTTCACATCATCTCATTAGTGGTTGATTGATATGTTTTTGCGAATCAAATACAAATATTCCTGACTGTGTCCTAATTTTAAAGTGTAGAAAATTCACTGCAAAATATGGACATGTAAGACTCCTTTGGTCATTTTGTTTCGTAACAAATATCATTTATTTACAGATAGAGGAACTATATTCCGAAATCCTATACGAAATATTACACAATGTTGGTTGTGACGTCAATTGCGACAGCACTGCTTTATTTTCCTACATTCGAAAGGCGTTCCGCGTTCCGAATGATTTTCATCAGTGTCAATTGAACTTTGTTGAAAACAAACAGGCTCCCGATATTCTGCTCAATGTCGAAGTTGTGGAGGCGAAAGATTTGGCACCGATGGATTCGAATGGGTTGAGCGACCCGTTTGTGACTTTATATTTAACATTGAATACCGCCCATAAATACAACACTGCAGTCAAAACGTGTACACTGACACCGGTTTGGAAGGAACATTTTGCTCTGTAAGTATTTTCACATTGTAGAGTTTCTTTGACATATATAAACTAACGGAACACGACACGTGTCGCATTCTTCTAGCGAAAGGGCGGTAGCAAGTAATCGTATTTCATTCGACCGACGATTCCGTACTAGAAGCTAGCCTACATAGGGTGTTGCCGTATTCGCTCTTTTACTCTATCTGGCAATTGAACTGCTTGGAAAAGGGCAACTGTGTTGACCACACGTATTTAGCGTTTGAGATATATAGAGAATCTAGCCTCTGGCCACTGTTGCCAGATTAAAAATAACTACTGAGAACGGGGAATTAATTGTAAAATTTAAAGAATTATCAGAGAAACGGGAAATAAAATGGAGAATGATCATTAAGATAAATTGGTGAGGAGGCTGAGCCTCCTTAGCCTCCTTCGAGGAGCCGCCACTGATATAAAGCCATATGCAAGAAGCGTCGAGCATGCATAACTTTATTTTTAGCAATTGTTAAGTTATCGTGAAGTTCCTGCCTATTTTGACATTTGGTTCTCAATATTCAGCTTTTTTTACCCTGAAAGTAACATGAATGGGAATAATATATGTTTAGTACTACTTTCTTCAATAGGGGATTATGATGTGTCTGTGTTCGGTACAATTTCTCAGCCAATTGTAGGGTGTATCATGGTGGTGTTTGTGCGTTCATGAAAGTCAAGTATGTGAGCGTATATATCTTGGTTCCAGATGTGTCTGTAGCTTTTGTTCTAAGCGTATGTGAGTACGACTTAATAAATAAGGTTTTTATTTTTGAAATTCATGGGCCGATTTTTTTTTAGGAGGGGATATAAGCTTTTCAGTATCCCATAGGCTTTATTCAAGGTTTTGTTATATGAGTATTGTACGTCAGTTTAGTGTCGAGGTGGACTCCTAGATACGTTACATTGTCTCGTACGTCAATTTTTTGAGTTTGAATTTTGATTTTGATCAGAAGATCGATTTTCAATTTGATAATAATGTACGTTTACTCGAAAAATGTTGAAACTGTGGCTGATATCATGAATAATTTGCATTCAACTTGATTCTTTATGTTTATAACATTTTGGGAAATGTGTTTATACGTTTAAGACACCAAACAAAGGATATCGTGGCGTTTGATTTATTTAATGAATTCTTCTAGAACTGTGCCAGGTCCTTCGAGCGAGGATAGTTTATGTCTTGACGTCTGGGATTTTGATCAAGCTGAGACCGTGAAAGGGAAATTGAGAAAAACATTCAAAGTGAAAGGCTTCAAAGGTTGGAGAAAATATATGAAAGAAATATCAGCTACTGGTCAGCGGAAGGAATTGATCGGTAGCGCAAGGATACCATTGATTGTAAGTTCATGTAATTTCATACATTTTGTCTGAAACTAGTCAAAGCACACATAATACGAACAGATATACAGATATTATGTGACATGAAGTATTATATAGAATAAAATTTGCATGAGAAGGCGAATGTTTTACTCAGCTATATTTTTCTTCCAGACTATACCAACATTAGGAATAACAAAATGGTACCGTTTGGATAGAAAAAAAAAAGTTTCCAGCCAAGGAAGTGTGAAAGTTAGAATTTCCTTCAGTTCTGGTAAGAATAATCAGGTGGCAGAACAAGAACATCGTCATCTTTTGCGAATAATACTTTTATACGAATTAGAAACATCAAAGGTAAGCAGAGAACTCATACATCAGTTAGTCACTTGCTACTAAAAACAGTTGCTTTACTAGCTGTCTTTCCACAGTTTGCTGCAAGGAATATAAAGTATATAAATTATTTCTAGGTTGCTCGACGATGTTGGTGTGGTTCTTTCAGTCCAGAAGGCAACGCTGTACTAACACAACACATCGTCCAATCCGGCTTGACAGCGTTACAAGTCGCGATATGTCAATGGTCAGTCTATGTGAATATACACATTAATGGCGCATTAAGCTTTGCCCTATTCTCAAATCTTTTGGACAAACTGATTAACCCATTACAAACGGAAAGCTTATCTGATCATGATGTTAGGATATTTTGGGATGCCACCAAGAATCTATTATCTTCATGTTTCAGTATAATACGTGAAATGAAAAGGAAAACTATCGATAAGACACTCTTGAATACCATAACAGAAGTGTTAATTTTAATGTCGAAATTATCCACATTAGAGCCGCTAACGAAAATAGATTTGTTTCCATCGAATTTATACAAATGGTTAGAACCACGAGAAAATGAAAAATGTACCATTGCTCAAGTATTGAGAGATGCGGTCGTTCAAGGTGCCAGCAATTGGTTTAATCATATTTTGGAGAACAATAAAGGTCTGGAAGATAATAGAATTGCCAAGTTACAGTTCATTCTTCAAACTATCCATCTTGTGAGGGTAGATATACAAAATGCGATTGAGTTCTTCGATAGTATATTCCAAGAGTAAGATACTTACATTTACAAATTACTGTAATTTAGCTACTACTCTCAAAGGCGATCAAGTTAAACGGCGAGAGAAGGTTTCCGCCATTTTCAAATTTTGCCATCTTCGTTTCGCTTCTTTCCTCTCAGAAGATGAGTTACCTTAAGTTAACTGCTCGAATTACAGATGCGATAACGATCTTCAATAGCAACTGTTACTTTTGTAAATGAATTGACAATTTTCAACTGATTTTGTAGGCAGATAGACGCCGCAAAATGGCTGTGATGTAGACATATTGTACTTCTTGTCCTATTTGATTGGAAGTCTCATTGGGTATTAGGTCCAGGAATTAATATTTTCGGGGCTATTATGTTTCGAAAATCTGAAATTTCTAGGAAGCCTAACACAATATTGAAATTGCTTTCAGGTCTGCGAAACAATTGCATAATTTTTGTTTTTGCCCCTCTCCATCTTTATCGGCCGATCTCTTTATTCAAAATCTGTTCATAATTATATGCTGAAGCATCGCTGAAAATAAAAATATATGCACCTTCGGAACCAGCTAGTCAAAAATTCACCATTACATTTCCATCCTACATCACACTGCTTCGTGATTTCGAACTGCCGCCACTTCGATAATTTTGAATTGAAACTTTTAATTGTAAGTCGAAGAAGTACATCTGAACTTCACACCAAGATGATCGATACGACATTTGCCTAAGGACCAAACCGGGTATTTTACTATGATGGCACCTGGATTATTAACCTGAGCGATACTAGAAGGAATCCTCAATTTCAAGTGCAATTCTTTACAGTAATTGAATCAAGCTCATAGGTAAGGTAAGAGAGACTTACAGGTGATCTTCATAAAGGGTGTGTTTTTTGGTGTGATAGAACGAGGCAGGTGTGGCACTAGTTATCATAAGTATCAAAGTTGCAAGTTGGTTGAAGCGAAGCTTCTTAGCGCAGCCCTCGGGGTGGGCAATCAGTTTGGAAACTCCATTATTTCCATGTCAAAAATGCTTCCCTTCACATATCTCAGAATCTCACATTACGCTCGTTTAAGTATCCGATTGAATATTTAAAAAAATCGTTAACATTTTCTTTTATATTCTCCAGATATATGAATCTGAAGTACGTCAAACAATTATACATCTGCTACCAAGAAAAAATATGTGCCTTAACCGAAGAAAATGCGAAAAGCGCGTGCAAGGCTTTGACAAAATTAACATTCATGACCGAGACGAACCAGAAAGAACAATTTTTGCATGGTGTCAAGCTATTCGAAGCTTACATGACCCTTCAGAGATTCGTTGTTCTAGGCGAGAGGGTGTGTCCGTTCGATTGCTTTAGAATTAACAATTTTCACGGGTGGTTCTATATCGGCGTCGTCAAATGGTTAGATATATCAGTGTACAAATCCTTAGAGCGAATTGAGAAGGCTGTGGCGTTGGATTTTTTGGTACCAGTGGATGATTCCGTAAAATACAGTTCTTCATTTGTCGACACACGAACCATATTCCATCAGGTAAGTGAATTATAAATAGTTCACACTTTAGATACACTATAACACTGTAGATAAAAAGCCATAATCAGAGTAAACTAAACACGTTCCTTTGATAATACAAGACGCTGTTCGAAACGAAAAAGTTGGAAAATAAAGAGCTTTTTTAGTGAAAAGGTATAGTGAAGGCTTTACTTGTAATATAATTTCTAAAGTGTGAATGTTTTAATATGATGAACTTTGAATATCTACAACCTTTGATTTGTCATTGTGGTTCCAGTCGAATATTCTTTGAGGATCGAATAGCGTACAATAGTGAGAATATCGTTTTCTCGCAAGTAGGTATGGCGACACTTTGGCCAGACAGTCTTATCAGATGGTGGTAAGCATTGTCACTGTATTAACGGCTCAGAGACACGTGTTTCGCCATTCAGACACGTGTTTCAAGATTCAAACACGTGTCTTAATATTGTATCATGTGTCTGAATGTTGAAACACGTGTCTCTCGGCCGGTAATACAGTCATAATGCTTACAACATCTAATAGACTGTCTGGCCAAAGTGTCGCCATACCTACTCTCGCACACTTCGTTTCTAAAAATGTAAGAATAGGACTAGTTAGAACTCCTCAAATGGACTTATTTTCGGAGACAAGAAGTATCTATATATTATATTGATGGTTCCTGAAAATGGTTAGAAATCGAATAATCAATAATTTTCATTTGTATACTGAGATCATAAGTCATTATTTATTGTTTACTGTGCGGTAAATGTATAGGCGAATGGATGTACATTGTTATAAAATAAACAAAGCGTTGGAGCAATGAAATTGATTTATTTTAGGTAAAATCATTTTGGCAGCAGCTAAATTGGCCCGAACTTGAAGGTTGTTACACATTCTTTGCGAAAATTATCGATGTAAGTAATAACCAAATGAATTCGAATTTCAACGGTTTCGTAACGTATGTTGTACCTTTCCAGAATATATGTCATTGTAGTGTATTCTTTGCGCAAAAGATGGTAGAAAGGGGAAACGAATTGGGTATCGTTAAGAATATCTATGAAGATCGTTTCGAAGTGACAAACAAATGGTGCCTATCAATGAACAATATCAAATACATTTCGCAAGCATTGGTTCCTTTTTCAGTAGATCTGGGTAGAGAGGACGTTATTCAGAAGTTGTCTTACCAGGAAAGTCCATTGGCCGCCGAGACGTATCAACAAACATTAAACAACGTGATAGCAGACTCCGTGGATACCCTCAAAAATAAAATTAACGAATTGTTGGAAGTTCTAACGTCCAAGGTACGTATTAATCAAATATATCACCATTCGCTAAATCTCTAAATAAATTCTGAATCGTACGTTTAGTATAAACTTAGTATTAAGCAAGTTTCGTATTATCTTTTCAGATGTCACCAGCGATCAAGAGGCTTCTTATTGAAAGGGCCGAGTTATTTAATCAAAATAGTATAGATAGACTGATGACTTACGTGGATAATAATCTTCGTACTCTAAATGAAGGACTCGATGAAGAAAATTTCAATAGTACTGTGATGGCCATTTGGGAAGAATTGAGTAAAATAGTAGAAGAAATTATTGAAGCCAATTTAGATGTAAGTTCATAAACGGATAAATATAAAATTTAATCAAGGTGTGTCCGAACGAGAACAGGTAGATTTCGTTTGTGGGTAACTCAAGTGAACTCATGTTAATTTAATATACTTAATAATAAACTACAAAAGGCCTGGTCAAGGTTACAATTTTTACTAATGATCAAGTTGAAGACAGCAACTTTAATAACAATTCACTTGCAACACTAATAGTCTAGGAGCTAGACCGATTTTGTTTGACTGAACATTAACCCGATGGCACTATGGTTTATCGTTAGAGGACGTTTCAATGACCAATTCATCTCACAGACCGAATTGTCCCCGGCTGCTAGATCTCGAGATATGGCATCCGCATTTTTTGTTTGTTTTTGACTGGAGGTTAACCCCTTCCAAGTTGCGGTTACTTGAAAAGCATGCCATTCTTATACACTTCCACCATGTGCCATCATTTTTTATCGTGTCCGTTTATCAGGCCGACCAGTTGAAATTTAACAAAAAATGGACAGCAAGTTACCCCTCCCAAACCTGGTGGGGAATGTTCATTGGTGTTGACAATTGTTAACATACCCTATGCCATCAAAAGTTATCGGCCCATTTCCGAGTAATTGGCCATTATTCAGACCAAAAATGTTTTTTTTTTCATTTTGTGGATAAAACTTGCGGGTTACAAGGTAACATGATGGCACCATGTTCAATAACTTTATTGGAGATCAAATAAAGATTTAAAACTATTGCCATCACTCCTTGCTTATTTGAACCCCCCTAAACTCCCTAAAATCGTCCACAAAAATGAAAATAAATTAAAAAGAGCCCTTTCGATTTTAAACCCAGCCAGAGTCGCAATAATTTACTAATTTATCATAAAATTGGCCATAATATCCATATTTTTCATATTTATGGTTTATGTTACCCCCTACGACAATTTATCATACCCTCCTCACGCTGAATTAACGCCAAACATACAACTGTAATTGAGCATGTTTTTTTTTACAAAATTATTACGATACATCAATGTACCCCTACCTCCACGATTCATTAATTCACCTCCTCTCAAGTACATCATCATCCCCCTTTTAAACAACCCCTATGCAGAACAATATTAAAAAATTGGTATTCTTAAGCTTTTTCATTACAACATTATATAACTGTTTTATTCCTCATCACAGCACTAAGCATATCACTAAAAGTAGATTATTTTCTCAAAAAAAAATAGAAAAAATATATATAGGTGATTCTTTCTGAAATCGGCCACCCTATCTTGCCCATTTTTTTTCTACGTTTCAATAAATAAAAATATACATTCGTGAAGCTTGGACGGTCTACTTTCGGATACTACTTGGCCTTTTTGAATACAGCGCGTTCCAGCATGACACCTTCAGATATCGATTCTTAGCTTATATTGTAAGATTATAAAAAAATCATAAGAACACAACGTTCTTATTTTTTTATGTAGAAAACGATTATATAGTCCAAATTGTCATTTTGCAAACAATCAAAAGTCAATCACGAGTTATTATTAAAACAAATGAGGAAGTAAGTAAAATTGCGTAAGCAATCATTTCTTAATGTGTTGAAAATATTTTTTCCCAAAATAATTACATTGGAAACATGAAATTACTGCTATATTCTTCCAAATGTAAAGATTCATGAAAATATGTTTGCTTTACAGTTGTAGAAAATTCACCCATTTTTGAAATAATAGAACAGTCTTTGAAAGAGAGTGGGAAAATTGTCAGATTGTAAAATAAATTTCGTTTTGTTAACAAATAAACTGATACACATTATGTACTTTCTACGTATTGTAGTTATTTTTACTTCTTTATTCTATGAATAAAAAGCAGAATCACAGCTTCAGTTTCCCTCCACCTCCCATATATCTTACTGTATCATCACCACGACTTAAGACGAGAGCTTCTATTTTTTTATGAATTTAGATGCATATTCTAATCATATTGATAGGCAAAATGAAAATGCAATTTTTATTTTTTTTTCAGATTCGACATTTTGAACTATATAATCGTTTTCTACATGAAAAAATAAGAACTTTTTGTTGTTATGATTTTTTTATAATCTTGCAATATAAGCTGAGAATCGATATCTGAAGGTGTAGAGATTGATTTTGTTTCAATTCAAAATAACATCAAAAGGGAGCAATATATCAAAAAAAATTTCGGATGAAAATTGTTGTATTTTCTTTAAAAATACAACTGAAGAGTCGACAAATTTCAATTCGTTAGTCTGCAATTTATATTGAGTTTTTTATGAATTTTTTAATTGATGCTCATCCCTTGTTTCATGCCTCCCATCGCTGGAACACGCTGTATTCAAAAAGGCCAAGTAGTATCCGAAAGTAGACCGTTCAAGCTTCACGGATGTACATTTTTATTTATTGAAACGTAGAAAAAAAAATGGGCAAGATAGGATGGCCGATTTCAGAAAGAATCACCCATATACATATATATATATTTTTTCTATTTTTTTTGTTTGAGAAAATAATCTACTTTTAGTGATATGCTTAGAGCTGTAATGAGGAATGAAACAGTTATATAATGTTGTAATGAAAAAGCTTAAGAATACCGATTTTTTAATATTGTTCTGCATAGGGGTTGTTTAAAAGGGGGATGATGATGTACTTGAGAGGGGGTGAATTAATGAATCATGGAGGTAGGGGTACATTAATGTATCGTAATAATTTTGTAAAAAAAAACATGCTCAATTACAGTTGTATGTTTGGCGTTAATTCAGCGTGAGGAGGGTATGATAAATTGTCGTAGGGGGTAACATAAACCATAAATATGAAAAATATGGATATTATGGCCAATTTTATGATAAATTAGTAAATTATTGCGACTCTGGCTGGGTTTAAAATAAAAAACGGCTCTTTTTAATTTATTTTCATTTTCGTGGATGATTTTAGGGAGTTTTGGGGGGTTCAAATAAGCAAGGAGTGATGGCAATAGTTTTAAATCTTTATTTGATCTCCAATAAAGTTATTTAACATGGTGTCATCATGTTACCTTGTAAACCGCAAGTTTTATCCACAAAATGAAAAAAAGAAACATTTTTGGTCTAAATAATGGCCAATTACTCGGAAATGGGCCGACAACTTTTGATGGCATAGGGTATGTTAACAATTGCCAACACCAATGAACATTTTCCACCCGGTTTGGGGGGGTTAACTTGCAATCCATTTTTGGTTAAATTTTAACTGGTTCGCCTGATAAACGGACACGATAAAAAATGATGGCACATGGTGGAAGTGTATAAGAATGGCATGCTTTTCAAGTAACCGCAACTTGGAAGGGGTTAACCTCCAGTCAAAAAAAAAAATGCGGATGCTGTATCTCGAGATCTAGCAGCCGCGGAAAATTCGGTCTGTGAGATAAATTGGTCATTGAAACGTCCTCTAACGATAAACCATAGTGCCATCGGGTTAATGTTCAGTCACACAAAATCGGTCTAGCTCGTAGACTATAAATAAAGAAATTGTGAATAAAAGTACAATCGAACTATCAGATAAAATTAAACAGTGAGTAAACTGTCAGAAAGCAACAAAAAACTAATAACGTTACTCGCGAACAAAAATCATCGAACTACTGCAATTTACGACAAAGGCAACAACTATTTAATTATCGAAGCATGTTAGGCCTAGGTTTCTGTACCGGCGCGGCGGTCCGCTGACATCAGTTCCAGCGAAAGAGTCGGCCGTCATTGTTTTTAATACCGACATTATGGCAGTGCTAGCTAAATTTATATGGAATTTGTATTTACTCTTAGTAAATGACTACAAAATTGATGTCGTAGTTGATAGCTTATAGCTTCGACTAACTCTAAAGCATCAACAAAACAAATGAATTGTGTACGGGTGATAAGGAATCTGTGTTAAACGCATTCGTTGACACAGTAATCGATGCAACACCAAGTGATAACGAAAAAACATTCCTATAAGAAAATATCGCCAATTATAGGCAGATATCCATATTAAGTTCACTATCCAAGATTTTTGAAAAGCTATTACCAATAGAATAGTGCAAGTTCTTGGTTCGACCTGGATTTAAAACATAATTTTCAATAGTTGAACTTACACAATATGTATCTTTAGAAAAACAAATACAGCGTGTCCACGTTAAGGACTTACCACCCTTGTAACTTTTGTATTTTCTGACGGATTTTGATAAAAAATATGTTAGGTTGGTATTCACAACGGCGTGCATTGGACTAGTGGATAACTTTAGTTTTGGGCTGTAATCATGGCCACCTACAACCACTTTTATTGACTTAAATAAATTTCAGAAAGTATTATTTGGGATTTTCTTATTGAAAAACAGATGACGGATTCTTATTAAAGATAACGTTAAACTTACCTGTACCGATTTTCAGTGTTCTGAAATACAGGGTGCCCAAGAAAAGGAAATGTGGATATTTTTTAAATTTTAGAAATTCATAATGTAAATTCCTACTAGTATCTCTGAAGCTTGAATGAGAATTATTATTGAAATAATCAAGAAACATCAGTTTGATTTTTATTACATTTATTATGATTTGAAGCATTATGAAACAAATGAAACACTCGAACAATTTCCACTATTCTTTGCATTATATCATTTTATTACAATTCGGTGGAAAAGCTTAGTGTGCAGTGAAAACATAAAATGTTATCTTACTTGAAATCTGTCAGTCAATAAAAATTAAGTAACTTGTAAGATCGGCGATAATCGGCGAAAAATGTATTAAAGTGTATTTAAGAGAATTAGTTGGACTAGTGGAATTGAACACCCTGTATTTTAGAATACTGAAAATCGGTACAGGTAAGTTTAACGTTATCCTAAATAAGAATCCGTCATCTATTTATCTCTAAAAAAAAATCCCTAATAATACTTTCGAAAATTTAAGCTAATAAAAGTGGTCGTAGGTGGCCATGATTACAGCCCAAAACTAAAGTTATTCACTAGTTCAATGCAAATATTGGATACCAACCTAACAAAACAAAAGTTTATCAAAATCCGTCAAAAAATACAAAAGTTACAAGAGTGGTAAGTTCTTAATGTGGACACACTGTATATCGTAGTCATCCTTTCCGACCTGACTCGGGCATTTGACATATTAGATAAGGATCATCTGAAAAGAATACTCGAAGCCATGAGAATATCAAGTGCACTGAAGAGCTGGTTAATATTGTTAATAACCGAAAAGTTGTAGTAAAAATGGAGGATATTTACTCAGACGTTTTTTACATTTTACAATAAGGCACTCCTCAGGAAGGATATCGGTCCACTTCAGTTTCTTCAGAATAAATTGAATGTCACTGTTACTTACCTCAAAATATTCTATTCAGATGAAAATATGGTATTTTTATACACTCTCTGCAGTGTTTTTTTTTATCTTTTATTTTGGCTCCACAATCGGCTGTTTCCAAAAATCCCTAAAACTGAGATTGCCAGCCGAAAAATTGACTTATCGACAAAAAAAAATCCGTTGGTAGATTTCAACAAATATGATATAAAGCATTCTTCAATACTGTTTTTGGGGCATAAAAAAAACATGTAGGACATTTTTGAAAATTTCCGGGTGAAAATTTTTTAGGATGATCAAATTCTTTGTTATAGTATTTTGCGACGCGTATTTTACGCTAAATAAAACCTTTTTAGGTTAAGTAGAAGCCGAGATATTGATATAAATGTGTTTGGGCCTCACCAGGGCCAATTTTGAGCCTATCGAAAAAAATCGGAAACCGTTAGAAAGCGGATGAATTTTCTAATCTAAATCCAAAAATGCGACCACGAAGGTATCACCATCTCGTTTGAATAATATTTGGGGATAATAATACACACAAGTGGTGGAAATAAATTGGAATATAATAAAGTACTTTCATGTTTATTCATTCCCATCCCTTCTAAATTACCTAGGTATTTGTCTGTAATGTGTTTCAAAAGTGATGAACTTTCTTGAGAAATCTTGTGACTTTTATTTAGAATATGTTCGGGTAATGCTGATTTCTTACCATTGTTACATATGGGCAAAATGCTCTTTGTACCGAGTTAAAATGTTTCTTCTAGTTTGACACACATAGTATTTTGAACATTATTCACAATCAATTTTGCAAATCCCGGATTTGTCGAACAATGGTTACTTCAAATCTTTAATCAATAATGTAATTTCTAAACATAAAAGGAAATTGGAACGTAGCCAACTAACCAAATAAGAGCCATTACCTTCAAATAATAGTAACAACAATAAAAAAACAAAAGTTTCACTTATCATCATTCAGTAATTTCCATTATTTTTTTCTAAATTTGCAATATAATCAGTTTATAGATGTAAGAACAAGCAAAAATCGTTTAGGTCCTCAGTACTTTAATAGTATTTTTGGTGGATAGGAGTGATTATTTCTTGTTTATAAGATAAGAGTATTATATGTAGGATCTTATATAGATTTGAGCATTGACCTCTTCTTTAGAAACGTGCCCAGATTTTTTTTCCCATCAGTCGCTTGGAGTGCGACATACGGGGCAGGTCTCTCCAGTAGGCACGGTGCTCTATCTCGAGTCATTTTTGGATTACAGATTTCGCTGTGGCATGAGAAATGCCACAGGTTGGCTCTGATCAAATCGGTGGTTTTTCCGCCCCCGCTTTAGCGAGTGCGACGGCAGTTTCTGTCCCTTCTCCTTTGGTTTCTTCAGACTCCTACACGAGTGTTACTCTATTGAGGTTCATTACTAGTCCCATTAGTTCTTTGACGCAATCAAGTACACATTGTGAGGTGATTGTGTATGACTCCAGTGCCTTAAGCACTGTCAAGTTGCTCACTATGATTGTGATTTGTCTATTCTCATAGGCTCTCTCCCTCATAATTTGAGCACATGTTGTAATTGCAACTATTTTTGCTTGGAATTCTGTCGCAAAAGTCCCTAAGTTCAAAGAAATTCTTTTCTCTTGGTTATACGTGCCCAGATAGAGATTTGTTTTTATTTCTGAATCAATATGACTTATAAGAAGAGTTATTGATTATCAATGTTTAGAAAAACTTAATTCGTGGGAATTATTTCAGAAACGGAGACCTCCTGAGTTTTACGCAAATTTACAGAAAACTCTAGACTTAATGCGTCGATCGTTCAAAAATCCAGATGACTGCTCTAACTGTGATTTCCTGAGAAGGTCAGAAACACTTCTGAAAATTCATGGACTTGAAACAGCTGATCTCATTCATCAAGTGGGTTGACTCCAATATTACTTTCGCTTTGGTAGCGAAACCTTATTGATTGGTAAGAATTTGTTAATAAGAAAACTTATTTTTTCCAGGTACATTTAGATTTGTGGGAGGAGAACATGCAAGTGAACGAATCTCCATATGGAGTGTTAACTGTTCGAATTAAATTTGAAGGAAATACTTTACAAGTTGAAGTGATCAACGCCAAAAATTTAATATCCATGAACTCGAATGGTAAATAAACAAAGCCAATGTGTTTCATTTCGATTTTTGACATGTTTCAAATTTTTTCAGGCTTATGTGATTCGTTTGTTAGAGTTCACATATTGCCAGAACATAAATTCAAAGACATAGACAAGCTTCCACGAACTCAAACACACAATAAAACTGTATTTCCATTATATGAAGCAACATTCGAATTGTAAGTAACTGACGGATTGTGGATATTAAAAATGTTATCACGTCTATATATTGATTCGCACATTTATGAATCGCGAAAATTGATTGTGATAAACTCGGCTATATCCTAGTAAATGAAACTTGAACGGAACTTGTTCACAATTTTGCCAATTTCTTCTGCATGTCAGTACTCTCATATTAAATGAATAATTATAGTATCATATATCATATAATAATGCCATTCAGTTATTACTGTCTCATTCTTTATTTGTGTGTTATTCAACTGTTTATGTTATTGCTTAGGATAAGATAAGTTACAATGTACATCTGTAACTTGTTGTAGCGGGAACTGACCTAAAGAAAGTGCAAAAAATGAGTTGAAGGTTAGACATGCTCCCACTTCTATGATTACATAAGTCCCCAATACAAGGTCAACTTTTTGTTGAAAAATATAAATAATCATTATTTTGAACCATAATTAGGTACCATTACAAATCTTGTAGTGATTTTACCTTTATAATCATTAATGATCATCGAGTATTGCCAATCCAATTGAAGTAAAACTCAATTCAACTAAAAACCCGTGAGTAATTAACATTTGACTGAATGATTTATTTGTTATTGTGAATCAGGCAAAAACACAACTGGCTGTCCTAGTTTAAGATATTCAATAGAATGAAATGATTAATTTTCAATTTATGCTTTTAGAAATCTCACCGAAGAACAAAGAAATGTAGACAATGGGTTACTTTTATTCAGCATAAAGGATAAGGACCTATTGGGATACAATAATAAATATGTTGGTGAAGCATTTATCCATTTTAAGGATATACCAGATACCAATACACCTCTCACTTCTTTACCTCAAGTTCATTTGCAATTAATAAGGCCCAAAATAAAAGGTGAGTTAAAGAAGTTACATGAGATATGTCTGAAATAAAATAATTATTGAAAGTTTGGTTTTCACTAATCTAATAAATATATGTTACTATAGCTTCACTAACAGGGTTGCTTTTACGAACAAATGTTACGAAGTAATACAAAGTTACTTTGTAATATTTGTTTGAAAAATCTACGGTGTTAGCGAAACTATGCTTATAATAATTTATTAAATTAGTGAAAATAGAACTTTTAGTAGTTATTTTATTTAGGTTTAGAACGGATTTCCATCACATGTTCAATTCAATATATGTTAGGATTGATTTAAGAGGAAAAAAATGATTTAAAATTACCGATATCAATGAAAAATGTTATACTGATACAATTTCTGTACTTCGTTGAATGATTTAACATTATACTTCCGTAAGTAATCCTCGACAGAAGGGTTAAAAGCAGTGCTGGATTATAGCATAAGCTTGACTAAGCTATAGCTTACGGCCCCGACATTTTGGGGGCCCCGCGGAAATTGTAAAAATTAAAAATTAAAAAACTAATAATGACAATTTTTCTGGGAAAAAATAACGAGTAAATAAATTACTGGAATATAAAAGTTTGCGTGTGCCTAACGACTGGTAATATCTAAAAGTAGTCAAGAATTAGTTGATTTTGTATTAAAGGCGAATAATTCGCGTTTATAACTACTCTTCATTTTGGAAGTGCAGTGCAGTGGCAAGTTAAAACGCATTAAAAACCCTTTGATGACAAATATGCGACAGGATAGGTTAGACTCGCTTGCACTACTGTGCATGGAAGCTGATGTATTACGTCGAATCAGCTTTGATGACCTGATAAAAGATTTTGCGGCTAGAAAGTGCAGGAAAGGATTGTTCTAAGTCAGTTAGATACACGGTATTATACCGTGGTTAGATATAAGCGAATCATTCAGCGGATAAGTTTCCAAAAGTGCAATTGTAAAAGTGATTAATGTAGTTACGCATTGTATATTATGTCAAATTAAGAAGACGTACTAATAGTGTAAATATTCATTTATGTACTTATTTTCCTGGCAATAACCTTCTCCACGATTTAGAGCATTATATTACTCTACAAATTATTTTATTCAATGAACAAAGAGTAATTTAAAAAAAGGGGGGGGGCGGCCCCCAAAATCTGTTGTGCTTAGGACCCCTCATAGTGTTAATCCGGCCCTGGTTAAAAGGGAGCAATTTTGCAATGGAATGCAATCGTTTCAGCTGCATTTCCACAGAATTTCTTCATTTGGATCTCATCTATTATAGCAATCTCATTTTTCTTATTCGTAATTCGAACTAGAGGATTCTCGGCACAAGTTTTACTTTTAGACCTTCCTCAAAAAGCTTACAAAATTATTAACCCATAATGCATGAACAAAAATGAAATAAAGTGTGATTAATCAAGCATTAAGCTATCAATCATAATCTTATAAAAAATTCACAAACAAACTCTCCAAAGAGCTTTAAGTGATTCTCCTGTTTATTTAGCTGAAATAAGTTCGTCTATAATATCTTCCGAGTCTCTATGTCCTTCCTCTTGTTTCTGAAATGGAATAAGTACAATTATTCTTCATTGTAATGAACCGTTGAGATATTTTCATTGCCCTTTCTCCCTGTCAATTTGGAAGAAGAAAAACTGCACATACGTATAATATGCATTACAAAAGACAATATAATATGTACAGTTAAAACAGCAAAATATTAGATAAAAGTAATCACTTTCTCTCCTTATTGTTGCAGCTTGAAGTATGTATGAAATACACACAACTTCTCAATTAAACACAATTGTATGACTTACAGATACATTCCACACACAAGAAAATAGCTGACATTTATGTAAAAAAATCTATATATTCTACGATATTATGTCATAATGCAACATCATTATGTCACACCTTATATAACACTGTTACATAAACTGTGATATTGTAGTGTTGGCTTCAAATGGCGGACGGGAATACTCTCCTACATAGAGCCTTAGATTATATTTCCTCAATTCATCCTGAAAGTGCAAACCGCAATATACAGTTGGTAAAGCTACGCACATAATATATTGTTGCCATAGAACAAAATGCCTAGCCACATTCTATAAGACCTATCTACGAATGATTCGTTCAAAATGTATTGAATAATATGTACCAAATTAACCTGCATGTAAAAAATTGTCTCATTTAATATATCCTATTCGTGAAGGTTTAATCCAATGCACTATTGGAAGCCACCTTTATGAGCATGTGTTATTAATTTGGATACCTATTTATCTTCAGTACCTACATAATTTATCAACTACTTTTCTATTTCCTTTCAGCCACAATAGCTGTAAAAGCAATAGAACATAGACAAGGTGATAAATTAGCCAAAGAATTCCTGAAGAAGTTCAGAAAAAGAATGGGATCAACATGATAAACTTAAATAACGAAATAGATTGTCCTAGAATAGATTTGTAATTATAAGAAATCAAGTATATAGTTTTGAATTATTTTATTTATTATCATCTTTGAATATTTTTAGAATCAAAAGAAACTTGTTTGTTACACCTTACATTCTGTTACATAATTTGGTAATCACTTCAAGGAAAAGTAAAATTAGAAATGATTAGTAATTCAAATCTATAATAAAATACCAAATTTACAATATGTAACAGATGAAATGCCGTCATATACGCCGATTGAAATGTGCAAGAGTATATAGCTGCACAATTAACTTTTAAAAAGCTAATGATATGATTATGTATCACAAATAACTATCTCAGAACTAAATAATTTCAGAAAAATGATATTATTAAAACTGTTTCAGTTTGATATATGAGAAAAACCATGCCTTTTATATCATCCATTAGCTAGATAAATCACAACAACAAAAATTTTACTCTACAGATCCCACAGTTGGAGTGCCATTTTATATAATGAGGGGTTTCTGAGATCTAATGTTTTATTCCAAAAGATAATATATGTATTGAGAGAATGATGTTTTATTTTATTTTTGACAAAAAAATCTTGTCACCTAAACCACACCATAGAAATGGATTTTTAAGAAGTATTCATTCGAAAATTAT
Source organism: Endomychus coccineus (assembly GCA_958510875.1). Taxonomy (NCBI): domain Eukaryota; kingdom Metazoa; phylum Arthropoda; class Insecta; order Coleoptera; family Endomychidae; genus Endomychus; species Endomychus coccineus. Next base: position 23,670,575 of record OY294067.1, read on the forward strand.
GACCTACCCAATCGCTGCCATCTATCAGGCCAATGTTCCAGACGTCAAACAAATATTTTTGAGAATTTCACACCGACAATTTTCGACCAATGAAATACTTTCATTTTGACTTGTTGCCATGCCAAAGAAAAAATTTCAGCGGATATTTTTTTTTTTAGGGTAGAGAAGCAAAATTATAGTGGATATTTTTTGACGTTTAACAAATGAGTTTGAAAGTGATACAATACATAACAATACAACCGTTCACAAAAATGAATTAAATATTTAAACTCATTCGATTTATTATTAAAATCTGTATTTTATTTAATTTCATAACAACATTTAAATGTTTTTGATATTCCTTCAATAGCAAAGGACAGAAGACTCTAAATTTATAAAATATTTGTGTTTAAGCAAATAAATGTAATATTTTGAAAACACTTTGTTCAATTTATTCTTGCCAATTCTGTTAAATTTTATAGAAGTTTGCAACAGTTTTTCTTGTATTTTCGTAAATAAACTTTTACGATTTGCCACATTTATTAATTACTACCGATATTTAAATTTTATTGTAAATCAGTTGCCGAAAGAAAATTATTGGTTAAAAACACATACTTCCACCAATTTTAGTAAATGAAATTAAATTCAACAACATGTAATGACGTTTGGACTCGCGTAGATTATGAACTCCCAATCACATGTTCCTGAGAAGAAGGTGATAGATAGATTGTGATTGGCATGTTCCAGTAGAGTAAGTTATCCCATCATAGATAACTTACTAAACAACGTAGGAAGTTATCCAATCGAGATAAATTACTAAAGCTCAGGAACCATAGTATTGGGAGCAAACAATATTATGGTACAATCAGAAACAACGTAGGAAGTTATCCCATAGAGATAAATCACTAAAGACACACAAACCATAAAATTGGAAATCAACCATACTATGGCACAAACACACGAAACAAGAGACACAAACATAGACAAATAAAAACAATAAGCAGCCAAACGTTAACAACAACGTAAACATGAACGTAAACAACTACGTAAAGTAACGTAAAACATCAACGTAAACAGAAAGTGATGTAACATCAAGTAACACAACAGAAACGCAGTCCATACCCTGAAGTAATGCGATAAGCAGTTCCGGGGTATGGATGAAGATCGGAGAGGTTTTAGCAGCTATGTTGTAACTTAGAGTGAGTCCTGCACAACCAGTAGTGATAGATTAAAGCTTCTGGTGTGCATAAAGCATTTCCTCTCCACAGAAAAAAAATTAAAGTTCAAATCCCCATTTCAAAATCTTTGCCACATCTCCATTAATTGCATCTACCTGACCCTATCTCGTTCCTTTGACTTCATTGGATGTTATAGGGACTCTAGATGAGAAAGCGGTATGAAGTGTCACTTCCAGCAGGTTGTTTATATTCTTCTAGGCATTCAGACCAGCAATTGGAGACCACACACCTCTAGATCAGCCTGGATATATGAATGCAGAAAAGTTTTGTTTAGAATGCACTTATTTTGCAATACGGCGAACAATGTTTTGACAAATATTCGGCACAGCAATGGAATAGCCTATTTCAGCTACAATTCAACAAATCTTTAAATAAATGAATAATTGATAATAGCCACCTACTGATCAACTGACTGGAAAGTAGCAAGTAATTTATATTGAGCATCAAGTCCGATCGGACCCCATGGTAGCGCCCTTAGCGCCTTTAGCGGCGAGCGAATTAACAATTGATATATCGAATTCAATGTTGTTGCTGCAACGACGATGGTAGCCCAGACGGTTAGACCTATTCTGCATATTTAATTTTTCCCGATGACGTAGTTCGAAACACCAAACGAAAAGTTCATTGCGGGTTAGTTTGTACAATTTTTCATGACATGGTTTTCAGAATTTCTTATATTTTTGGGAATACTGGGCTGGTAAGTTATTTGAAATTTTGTTTTTGTAATTGATTGTTTTTCCTTGCCCTTGTACACATGTATCATTGAAGTGCAGGTACACTCGGCAAGATTCGTGGGGTCCTATCCGTCATTTACATTCCACAACCTAATTGTGTTATACTGGGTGGGCTGTAATTGGCTAATGCATGCTAGGGAGGAGTGCACATGCATCATTCACTTTAATAATACTATGTTCAAGGGCAAGGAAAATCAATCAATTACAAAAAAAAAACTTCAAAACAACCCATTATTACCAAAAATATAAGAAAATTAAAAAAACTAGCCTCTCAAAAATCTTACAAACTAACTTGCGACAACATTGAGCAGAGACAAAGCTTTTGTCAAGACAGATATTTACTCTATGAAATAAGAAGTGATTGAAGGTGAAGGAGTTTCGAATTTTGTTTTGTTGAAGCGATTTTATGTAGGTAAATAATATATCCGATGTTTTTTGATTTAAATGAGCAGGCTAACGAAAATAGACAGGTAGTGGATAGAATTTGCTTCTAAAAAAATATGATTTGCTACTTGTTATTAATTGTAATTTACGGATAGTCCCTAATTCAATTTAAATAAAATATTAATGCAGGTACCGATAGTCATTGACTATTGAAGTTATATCAGTGCACGAAAAATATGTAGGTATTTGACATAGATGGTGTAATTCTTCATTCTAGTAGTATCATCTAATATTATGTAGGATAGAAATGTGTTTGAATAAATCTGTTCCATCTACAGATTTAATATTTTTTCGGCGATATAGTAAACAAAAACTGATTAGATTTTTGGAAACATTTTATACTGTATATGTGAATATGCCACAACGCAGTTTGATTTCTGATGTTGTTTTCACTTAGATAGGTAAGTTATCACTATCTTTGTTTTGATTAACGAAATAAACCACTAATTTGTTACAAAATCAAACGAATGAATGAGCAAAAATACATATAAAGTGTTGGAAACTAGAATCACTACAAATATGTATTACGAATCTAAAGCATTATCGTTAGAATAAGTGATTTCCCACATTAGGAAATACCTAGATCTACTAAATTGTTATTAACAATATTGAAGGATAAAATGGATTAAGTAAGTGCACTTGGTCATTACGTAGGCAAGGTCTCGGATTGTTTTAATGAAGTTAATTTTGAATCTTTTGTACCGTGATGTACGATTGTGATTTCATTTATTATTATATCTGGGAAATTATGATTAGCTAGGGGCGTTAGCCAATCACAGTCCGTTATCTTGTCTCATAGCGTAACAGAATTCGGTTGTATAATGTAAACGTGCTAAAGCGACCTATTTAGAGCATAATATGTAAATCGTGGTAACATGCTCCTTAAGTGTTTAATGTCAAATATATATATATAGTCAAGTTCAATTAATCAACATTTTGTAGTGAATAAGTAGAAGTAGATAAGATTAGTAGTTAATAGTTATGCCGCGTACTGCGTAAACCATGAAAGTATTATATAAAACATAGAGTAAATAAAAATTAAAAGAGGCTCCTATACTTCAGTTTTTCACCGTTCCCGCATAGCATAGCACGACGCTGGGAAGAAACGGATAGTAAAACCCGAAGTAGTAGAACAATCATGTTTCGGCATAACGCTTTTTACCTCTTTATATATATAATACTTCTATGCTATCGAGTCACTAAAGCATGTGGTTCTAGCTTAAGCACAGATGTATAGATATCTATGAGTTAAAGTGGGAGATCTCTATGGTGTTGTAACGGTTTGTTTTTGACACTGAGTGTTTTGAACAATTTTAATTTTTAAATGTCGAGAATGTACCATACCATAATTATTGTTATGGAATGTATTGCATCTAGGTAACGCAAATTATTCTACTGTACCGGAAAAACTACCACTGAAAGAAAATAAATATGTATTTCCAAGTAAGTATATGAGCAAATTAACTTAAGGCTGGTGTATAATACGGAAGTTATAAATCATAAATTCACCTATATTTTTGATTTATTTTTTGTATAGTTCTTAGTTTAAGCTTAATGAATATGTATCGATCAGACTTACTTGGACACATGCTGCAGTAGTGCAGTGCATTCTCATGTTTAAATTTTCGTTACTTTGATTTTTTTTGCTCAACTAGGAGCATGTTTTTTCATATAATCTGGATCAAACTGATTTAATTTGGGGCAGTTTGCAAACGGTAAAAGTTCGTTAAGTTCAGATATTCCAGTTAGATTCAATTGATTATTCACATGCTATCAAGAACGAACATTGCATTGTAGTATTGGTAGGGTCCACAATGAATTTCATGTTTTGAGTATTTTCTCCACTGTGTATCAAATCTACAAATATTGAAAGTTTGCTTTGGTCTTATGAAATCTTCAAATTTGTAGATTTCTCCTGTTCGAGTAAAGAGCCAATTAAGTACCAAGAAGAAGAATGAACTTCCAGAAGAGATTCCAATTTTGTCATTGGCACCATTCACTTCAAACCCGAAAATTGTATTTGATGATGTTGAAGTTGGAAGTACGAACACTAGGAAATTATTGATAAAAAATCCTCATAATTATGTGATCATTGTGAGTGAACATTATGATATATTAAAAGAATAAATATTAAATAGAATATTGTTATACAAATAATAATAATAATAATCAACCACAGTACCACAGTATCAAGTCACATGTACCACATATCTGAATAGGGTAAAGCACTTTATTAAACTATTATGCAAAACAATATCACGGTAATTATTCTGATAAGGGTTTGAACTCCGATTTTGACGAAAATTTTTTTACAAAGTACTTACATGTTCCTTATGTAGAATTAAAAAAGAAAATTCTCCGTAAAAGTGTATTTATCACTTTCAAATCAATATGAATACAGTGGTGGCAAGTGGTGGTTGCAAAACAAAAGTAAATTGTAAATCATAGAACATCTTCGAAAATTGATAGTAATATCACTTCATCTTAGAATGGTAAAGAAAGAATACATAGCAATCACAAGCTCATCAATATTTATCTATATTTATGAGAATTTATTTTAGATGAATGCAAGAATGGAATGTCCTAATGAATTAGGTGTTACATTTAATTCGAATGAAATACGGTTGTGTGAAAATTCAGAAATGTTGCTGGAGATAACGTGGTGTCCGAAGTGTGAATTCAATTCGAGATACATTTTAGAATTGAAGTATGAGCAAAATACAACAAAACGTGTACCAATAGTTTTTAAATCATTCAAGACCAAGGTATGTATGGATGTACTTGCTTATGACCATTTTCTATTTGAAAATCAAAATTCAATTAATTTGTTGAATATTACTACATTTATTAATCTGTTTCATCATAATTGCAAACTTTTAACAGTTTATATTTGAAAACATGCAATGTAGAAGATTGAAATGTTACATCTATCTATAGGGAGATCATTTGTAAGGAACTAATTACATCCAAAGTGGAAAACTTTACTTGCTAATGTATTGAATATAATCAGCCATTACATAATTAAAATCCATTCTAAACTTGAATAATAATAGCTATTAAAATTTTGTAACATTTGTTTAAAGAAGCGAAACTATAGTTACATTTACTTATTAATTTAGTGAAAATCGTACCATTAATAGTTATTTTATTCAAGTTTACTTGTTGATGTTAAATTGATGTTTTATTCACCGAAATATAACATTGAATAGAATTATATATAAATTCTTGGGAACTAGGTCACATCAACACATATGCTTTATATTTTCGTCTTACGTACGTTTCGGTCTCACGACCATCATCAGAAGACTTATTACTTCAATCACCTGATTACTTAAAACTAATTGTATTAACACAAAGCGTCCTTATCGCACCAATTTCGTTTAAAATGCCAACGTCGCCGAAACGAACAGAAACGAGAAATCGAAATTATAACACATTTCACGTTTCTGTTCGTTTCGGCGACGTTGGCATTTTAAACGAAATTGGTGCGATAAGGACGCTTTGTGTTAATACAATTAGTTCTAAGTAATCAGGTTATTGAAGTAATAAGTCTTCTGATGATGGTCGTGAGACCTAAACGTACGTAAAGTCTAAAATATAAAGCATATGTGTTGATGTGACCTAGTTCCTGAGAATTTATATATAATTCATACGTGGGTCAAGAATCTTTATTATTGAATAGAATCACTCATTACGTGATGAAAATTTATTCCAAACTTGAAATAACTTTTAAATGTTTGATTTTCAATAATTTAATAAATAAATGTAACTAGTTAGGTTCACATCGTAGCTTCTTCAAATAAATATTATTAAAAAGTACTTTGTTATATTTGTTTAAAGAAGCTACATTTAATAAACTATAAAAGAGTTCACACTTTAGATACAATATAACACTATTTATGATTGATTCACTGTCAAAATAGAAACAGATAATTTGATATTAACATTGTAAAAGATGGTAATAACTTGGATTTCAACATAAACAGAAAACCCACTCTAGTTCATAGATTATTTAACGTCCCTTCGAGTCAGCAAAATTATAACAACGAAGTTGAGAAACTTCAACATATAGCGTTGAACAATGGTTACGACAAATGTTTGATGGATAATTTAAATTCTAAAGAAAAAAGGAAATTGGAACCTAGCCAACTAACCAGATTAGAGCCATTATCTTCAAATACTTCAAAAAACTAGTTATAAATGAATAGTAGACTTCCGCGGATAGCTAATCTTGAAAAATCTTGGCTTCCGGATGGATTCCGCGTCACAATAGCTCGACTTGATGCCGACGTTTCGCCAACCATTACAGGTGGCATCTTCAGGGCAGGCTTGAGGCTTGAACTGAAACTCAGTCTCAAGCCTGCCCTGAAGATACCACCTGTAATGGTTGGCGAAACGTCGGCATCAAGTCGAGCTATTGTGACGCGGAATCCATCCGGAAGCCAAGATTTTACTAGTTATAAATGAGTTACTACCACAACTAATGAAAGCTCAAACATTCTGGGTATTCTCGATTTACTAATTTGGCTGGATCAACATAAGGAAGCATTTCCAAATTTTTTTCTTTACATGTAATATTGGAACTGGGGCTTTATAGATAATGAAAAAACTTTTTTTCCCAAAAATAATATCTTTCAAAATGGTTCTTCCTAATATAAAGATGACTCATTTCTACTGTGCCTGTTCTGAGTATACCTTAACCATTTGATATCTCCAATATACTTTTTTGCCACTAATATCAGTTTTTGACTGTTTGAAATATTGCCTTAAAAGTGCTGAAAGTTCAAAAAAGTAACTTTGGGTCATTTCAGTCACATGAAAGGACTTAGAACATGACCTTACCAACTGCATCCAATCTCGAGGATGTTCTATGGAAATAGGATATTTTTTCTTTGTTTTCTGGATGACTGAATGATCTGAATCACACTCCATATGAGTGTGACCCGGAACAAGTAATTTATGATTTATGTATTTTAACGATGACTTCATTTACATAAGCAAAGAAAAAAAAAGTACGTGTGTGTTTTTGTTTTGACCAGAGCATGTGTCAAAGTATACGAGATCTCATCCAAAGAAGTACTCTTAAAATGTTTGTAAATATATGAGGCTATCTGATTTTCTTATTGCCCTCTGATGGTTTCATGCCACATGAAACTAAAACACTGCTTGGAGTTCAATTCTCACATGGTGAAATTGAATACCCAGAGTTGTAGTTTGTAAAATGCAGTAAAAGTTTTAATGTCAGGCATTGGGAGACATTGCTGTAAATCAAAAGGTTATATTAAAGGGTCTTCTCTTTCGCAGTCATTCTCTTATCAAGTTTTTGATAATCATTTGAAGCTTATCGCATTGGGCAGAAGTATTTTCGTGAGGTTTCTTAATTTTTATACCAGTTTTCTGGAATTCTATCTTATAAATTTTTTGAGAAACTGCTTTTCTTTCTTCAGGTAACCAAAATTTATACTCTAGAGTCTGCTTTTAAGCTTTTTTCCTTCTGGTTTTTTTTCGTGATATCTTGTAAGTCTAGTTGATATTAGTCCAGCCATGTACAAAACCCGTTTTTCATAATTGCCAATTCCCGAAAATTCCTTGAAAATGTTTATTCTTTTTCTATTTTCAATTGTCTCAACATGTAATTCTGCAGCAAGTAGGTAGTTCAGGAAACTTTTTTGCTTTAGTTATTTTACCTTTTTTGGTTACTTATTCTTCACCAAAATTCTTGTGTTTTTCTGCTGGCTCGAACTTCCCTTGTTTCCCCTTTGAGTACCTTATTTCCCCTTTTCTTTACTTCAGATATAAAATGGAAAGAGAAAGGCGATACATAAGTGGAAGGACGTTATTGTGTAAAACGGCATAAGTGCACTATAGTCCTGTAAAAATAGTCCTCAAAAATCGAAAATGAAGTTATTTTGCTGCTATTGACCGAATTAGACGTTCTTGGTATCAAAATGTTCGGGAAAGCAGCCGGGACCAGAAGACCTCATTTTGAACCCGCGATTTTATTATTCCTATTTGTTAATTAACAATTAAACCTCTAATTAATTGTTGATTTGGACCGATACTTACCTAATGTATTTGACAAAAAAATATGAAAGGACAAACGGATTCGTGATCAGCGATCTCGAAAACCCCCCGAGTGAATTTTTTTACACTCGTGATGCAACATTTGCAGATTTTTGTTGAAATTTTCCATGAAAATGCCGAGTTTTCCAGCCACATATGTAGAATTTTCCGATTTTGACAACAGAATCGTGATCAGCGACCTCGAAAACACCCAAGTAATTTTTTTTACGCTCGTGATGCACCGTTTGCAGATTTTGGTTATAATTTTGCATGAAAATGTCGAGTTATCCCGTATTTTCCGATTCTGACAACGGATTCGTGATCAGCGACCTCGAAAACCCCCCGAGTAACGATTCGTGGCCTATTTCCTTTCATGTTTTTGTGTCAAACACATTAGTTAATTATGGGTGCAAATCCACAATTTATTAGAGGTTTAATTGTTAATTAACAAAAAGCGCGGGTTCAAAATGGGGTATTCTGGTTCGGACCGAATTAGACGTCCTTGGTATCAAAATGTTCGGGAAAGCAGCCGGGACCAGAAGACCTCATTTTGAACCCGCGATTTTATTATTCCTATTTGTTAATTAACAATTAAACCTCTAATTAATTGTTGATTTGGACCGATACTTACCTAATGTATTTGACAAAAAAAATATGAAAGGACAAACGGATTCGTGATCAGCGATCTCGAAAACCCCCGAGTGATTTTTTTTACACTCGTGATGCAACATTTGCAGATTTTTGTTGAAATTTTCCATGAAAATGCCGAGTTTTCCAGCCACATATGTAGAATTTTCCGATTTTGACAACAGAATCGTGATCAGCGACCTCGAAAACACCCAAGTAATTTTTTTTACGCTCGTGATGCACCGTTTGCAGATTTTGGTTATAATTTTGCATGAAAATGTCGAGTTATCCCGAATTTTCCGATTCTGAGAACGGATTCGTGATCAGCGACCTCGGAAACCCCCCGAGTAACGATTCGTGGCCTATTTCCTTTCATGTTTTTGTGTCAAACACATTAGTTAATTATGGGTGCAAATCCACAATTTATTAGAGGTTTAATTGTTAATTAACAAAAAGCGCGGGTTCAAAATGGGGTATTCTGGTTCGGGGCGCTTTCCCGAACATTTTGACACTAAGAACGTCCAAATCGGTCAATAGTAGCAAAATCACGATGTGAAATGCCAATTTTACCAGACTAGTATACCGTTGTACATTAATTTTTTTTTATTTTGTGGTCAGCAGTATTAGTAGGCATATACCTTTTTTCACAATATTAGCTTGTTATTTATTTTTGGAGTATGGACTTAAGTATGCTTATACCGTTTTTCATTAAAGAATGTTCTTTCATACTTTTTGGACAAGACAATATGTGTACATATACTGTTTTTCACAATAAAAACCTTATAGTCCAGGCTGTGAACCGGAAAATAAAAAAAAAAACATGTAAGTTCGAATCGAAAAATTTTTGTTGCATTAGGTTCAGGAGATTCTCAGGATCATTCATACACCTTAAAACCTCTTGGGAACTCCAACCCCACCCATTGGGGGCGACATTTGCAACATGCCAAGTCTTGAATTGTATTTTCTACAAGAAAGGGTATTTTGGCATTTCGAGAGCACCTAAGAAGTTTTTTGGGTCGCTGAACACGAATCCGTAGCCAGATTTACTTGCAATCCATCGTAGGGCTGGTCAAATCGACAAAATTGGCCAATTTCGCACCCCTTATAATATGTTATTCTGCAATTTACGTGTTTTTGTCAATTCGAGTTCACCAATGGGGTTTTTTGGGTCGCTGAACACGAATCCGAAGCCAGATTTACTTGCAATCCATCGTTGAGGTGGTAAAATTGACAAAATTAGCCAATTTTGCACCCTTAATATGATGTTTTGCAATTTACGTGTTTTAGGCATTTCGAATACACCAAGGAGGTTTTTTGGGTCGCTGAATACGATTCCGAAACCAGATTCACTTAAAATTCATCGTTGGGGTGGTGAAATCGACAAAATTGGCCAATTTTGCACCCCTTATATGTTATTCTGCAATTTACGTGTTTTTGTCAATTCGAGTTCACCAAGGAGGTTTTTTGGGTCGCTGAACACGAATCCGAAGCCAGATTTACTTGCAATCCATCGTTGACGTGGTAAAATTGACAAAATTGGCCAATTTTGCACCCTTAATATGTTGTTTTGCAATTTACGTGTTTTAGGCATTTCGAATGCACCAAGGAGGTTTTTTGGGTCGTTGAATACGATTCCGAAACCAGATCCACTTAAAATTCATCGTTGGGGTGGTGAAATCGACAAAATTGGCCAATTTTGCACCCCTTATATGTTATTCTGCAATTTACGTGTTTTTGTCAATTCGAGTGCACCAAGGGGGTTTTTTGGGTCGCTGAACACGAATCCGAAGCCAGATTTACTTGCAATCCATCGTTGAGATGGTAAAATTGACAAAATTGGCCAATTTTGCACCCTTAATATGTTGTTTTGCAATTTACGTATTTTTAACATTTCGAGTGCACCAAGGGAGTCGCTGAATACGATTCCAAAGCCAGATTTACTCGAATATCATCGTAGGAGTGGGAAATTTACAAAAATGGCTAATTTGACACGCTTCTAAATTTTCATTATTTTTGCATTTTAAAATTATTTACGGAGTTTTCTCTTTTTTCAATATTAAGAGGATAGGAATATTAGTAATTGTTTGAAAAAGAACACAAATATTTAATAACTACACTTTCATGTTCAAAAAACACTTGATTGATAACACTTAAATGCAACAACTTTCATACACTGACACACGCTTCTGCGTTCTTGTTGGTTCTTGAACCATAAAATACAAAATGAAATATAAATTGAACTATATAAAATACAAATATTCAACTAAAATAATATCAACGCTGTGAAACAAATGTAGCTACAAGAGAGAATGTTGTTCTTTGTCGTCTATAAAGAAACTGAACAGATTGTTATGTCCGACATAAGAAGGTGAAAAAAAATCTCTCATTTCAAGCAGTGGACCACGTCATAAACAGATGCGACCTTTGAACACATGTATGTGGATATAACCTGTGTAACGATCTCAGGGCTGTAAAATGAGATAAGTTTAGAAGGATACAGTCTTTGGTTTTCTGTATATTAAATATGTCTACGAAGGGGCCCAACGCATTAAAAAAAGAAGGAATTTAACAATTATTATGATGAGTACAACACACATTCTTATATCTACCTTTTTTACATTATATCTGGGTACGTTACTTACAAAATAGTGCACCTGCCGGTATAAAGATAGATGCCTGTATATTAATACCTATAGGTATACTATATACTATACCTGCGTAGAGATTTTGTATACCTGTGCCTAAAGAAACGTAAAAAGGAAAAAAATATATTTTGAAAACTGTTTTCTTCTATTTCAAGATACCAATATTTTGGTGTTGGTGACCAATTTTGTCTATTTCACCACCCCAACGATGAATTTTAAGTAAATCTGGCTTCGGAATCGTATTCAGCGACCCAAAAAAAAACCCTTGGTGCAATCTAAATGCCTAAAACACGTAAATTGCAAAATTGACCAATTTTGTCTATTTCACCACCCCGACGATGAATTTTGAGTAAATCTGACTTCGGAATCGTATTCAGCGACCCAAAAAACCCCCTTGGTGCAATCTAAATGCCTAAAACACGTAAATTGCAAAATAACATATTAGGGGTGCAAAATTGACCAATTTTGTCTATTTCACCACCCCAACGATGAATTTTGAGTAAATCTGACTTCGGAATCGTATTCAGCGACCCAAAAAACCCCCTTGGTGCAATCTAAATGCCTAAAACACGTAAATTGCAAAATAACATATTAGGGGTGCAAAATTGGCCAATTTTTTCGATTTTACCACCCCTACAATGGATTGCAAGTAAATCTGTCACCGAATTCGTGTTCAGCGACCCAAAAAACCTCCTTGATGCATTCAAAATACCAAAAACACGTAAATTGCAAAATAACATATTAGGAGTGCGAAATTGGCCAATTTTGTCGATTTGACCACCCCTACGATGTATTGCAAGTAAATCTGGCTACGGATTCGTGTTCAGCGACCCAAAAAACCTTCTAGGTGTACTCGAAATGCCAAAATACCTCTTTTTGTAGAAAATACAATTCAAGACTTAGCATGTTGCAAATTTGAGGGAGATTTTGGACTATTTTCGCCCCCAATGGGTGGGGTTGGGGTTCCCAAGAGGCTTTAAGGTCTATGAATGATCCTGAAAACCAATGAAGCTAATGCAAAAAAAATTTTTTGGTTCGAATCTACATGTTTTTTTTTTTTATTATAGCTAAAATCCCGGTTCACAGCCTGGACTAATTAAGTAATTATTTGTTGCACTTGAAGATTTCTGTTGATTCTAAACTTGAGCGAAATCAAATTCAATTCAGCTGGATTTTGAATCTGAGAATACTCATGCTCATAGTCGAAAAAGTTATTAGCGAAATTTAGACGAGTTAAAAGTTTCTTCATACCTGAAGTTTCTTCATACCTGCATGATCCTACCTTTTTGACCAACATATAAAGCTCAACTTTGAAGATTACTGGAAATTATATTGGATATAGCCCAAAATACGTCATTATCACAATATTTTTGTCGAATTCCTCTTTCATGTGAGTAAATGTTAATTAATTTATATTCAAATGATTTTATGACAACTCATTTTTCAATTGTGGATAAGAGCAATTGTTTTCAATTACAATGCTCCTTATGATCTCTAATTCTTTTTCAGAAACCAGGCGTATTGTGTTGTATGGTTAATACTGTTTGATGAACATGATATTTGACAAAGTAATTGTATTTTATTTATTTAATATCACGAAGTGATTAATTTTTTTAATCCTTCAATAGTAGTAAACCTTCAGTTTTTTATTGAGTATTTTCATTCAACAGGACCTGAAAGGGAAGTCTAAAGGCAAAATAAGTACTATACTTACGAAAAGGAAACCATCACCTTTAAAAAAACGCGAACGTCATCTATCCAAACCGCAATACAATACCTCCACAAAAGCATCACCTCGTCATAAAATACCAACAATTATTGGTCCAAAATCAACGTCATACTCCAAAGACGTTTTATCAGACAAGGAGAATTACGAACAAGACATTGATGTATTCACATCTCCTTCAAATTTCAGTTTCAAATTTGGAATCCAAGGGAAAAATCGTAGAAGTACATACATCGTGAATCATCAAGAGAACACTATTTTATCTCCAAGCGAATCAAATTTTAGTGACAGCTTAGAGATGAGTTCTCCAGAAGTTTCTCCCAACAAGAATCTGGTTCGAACTAGAGCAGTATTGAAAGAAATAACTTCTAGTGATCCTGCAAAACAAAAGTTTCAACACAAATTGAATTCCAATTCGTTTATATTTCAATCTACGGAAAACGTTTCGCCGCATAGCAACCGGACATTCGAAACAAGCCCCAACCACAATATTAGCGCCGAAACTTACGTAAAAGGGAATCTGAGCAGTGACACGTATGTAAAAGAAATTGATATGAGTTCAGGTACATACGTTGCAGATATTTCTGCTGGTAATTACTTACAATTTGAAAGTTCCCCTGTGAGTTCCCGAATTGCGAATGTTCCAAATCAAGTAAGTGATAACATTAAGAGAAGTCCTCTACCATTAACTTCCTGGACCAACGTCGCACAACACAATGTACCATTGAGTGCTATCGAAGAAGAGTCCTACATTGTTTCTGGTACAGCTAATGAAGAAGAACAAAATTATAATTTGAAGAGAAAATCTGATACAACTTTTATCACATCGCCACCAAAACGACCTAGTTTGGGCGAGTCGTATACACTCGTGCGTTGGGATGGTCGTTCTCCAAATACCAACAGAATTAAGAAAAATCTGTCCACTAAAAAACTAAAACATTCCGACTTGAATGTTAACTCGCAAAAGTCAAACTCTGTGTTCGTAGATAATCTTTTTATTATGGCCACGACTGATGGAACGGTGGACCCTTTTATCAGTTTAAGTCTCTACCATACACCGGAATGGATAGACGATCAAGAGATTCGTTTCAAAAAGTGGCTGAACGCGCTCCTAACTCCACCCAGCGAACTTGAGGTACAGGAGGACGGACAATCATTGGATGTTGCAAGATTGTGGAGAGAATGTACAAAGAAAGACGTTGCCACAGCTCCGAGTAAAGAAAGCGTTTCCAGTAATTATCATACGAACGCTAAACTTGACAGTTTAAGAAAATCGGCGTTCAATCTCTATCGCTCGAAAGAAATCAACAACGTGCTATCGAAAACCATGTTAATCGTAGAAACTCAGAAATTAAGCATTCGTCCAGATAGGAATGTACATTTGGATTTAAGTTTACAAGCTGAGATTATGTCGCTCCTTCTTAGTTACAACCAATTGTGGCTCAGAATCGGTCTCGAAACTATATACAACGAAAAATTAACACTTTCTTCGAATTCGGACGTTGTGGGTCTTAGCACTTTCATCTGCAACAGATTTTTCAAAGATCCCTATTTGCTCAAGAAATACAAAACTATTCATACCCCGAAATATACGGACGACATAAAAAAATTCATCCTGAAAAAGATTCTTTCTCTGGTTTATTTTCTGGATCAGGCGAAATTGAAAAAATTGATCCCTCACGATCCTTGCTTGTTTCGAAAGAATGCGCCTGTCAAGGAAAGTCGCGAAATAATCCTAAGGTTCTCTCAAGATACAATATCAGCCGCGATGGGTGACGTAACAAGATTTTTGAAATATATCGGTTACAACGTCCAACATAAACAGTGTTACATCCACGAATTCAATTACGCCGTTAATTGCTTGGGCGGCGAATTGCGAGACGGTGTACGCTTAACCAAAATAATGGAGATAATTTTGCTCAAGACCGGTTTGACCGAACAATTGCGAGTACCGGCGATTTCACGTTTGCAAAAAGTTCACAACGTGAAATTGGTGTTTGCTTCTTTGCGTGATGCCGGATTCGAAATCTTGCACGATATTTCCCCTAAAGACATTGTAGATGGGCATAAAGAAAAAACGCTTTCGTTCCTCTGGCAAATAATACATAAGTTCCAAGCACCTCTGATGGTGAAAAGTTGCACTACCATTCAATTGTGGTGGAGAAGCTTGCCAATTACGATGAAACGTAAAAAATTGGAAATTGTCCGAATCCAGAGGATAGTGAGTGTCAGTAAAATTCAGAGATGGTACAAGAACCAGAAAACAGCTCAAGCCTATGTTGCCTTGGCGCGTGCGTGCCGATTGTACCTGGAAAACAGGAAACGAGAAAAAGCTGCTACCATAATTCAGAGTTACTATAAGATGTATTTTGTGAGAAATGAATACATAAAGCACAGGAAAATCATAATATTATTGCAAGCTAACTGTAGGAAATGGTTGGTGAATAATTATTTAAAACAGAGAATTTGTGCCGTTTTGGTTCTTCAAAAATATACCCGACGATATTTAGCAAGATCCAAATTCCTGCGATTGAAAACCGCCGTTTTAACAATAGAACGAAAATACGTGGCTTTGAAGTTGATGAGGAGTATAAGGCGGCGATTCGAAGAATTGCGATACGTTTCTATTGTTTTGCAAACTCGATTTAGATCGAAAATATTAACGAGGAATATTCGAAATAGATACTTGGAATTAAAAAATGCAACTGTAACAATTCAACAAAGGTATAGGGCTCATAAATCAATGACCAAAGAATATACAGATTATCAAAATAAGAAATGTGCAGCTATTCTCATACAGAAATGGTTCAGAACGTCCGTCATTGCTAGAAATGATCGAAGATATTATTTGTCGCTGAAATATTCGGTTTGCGTCGTGGAAAAGATTTATTCCGCGAGAAAGCTGATGTGGATTCAACGGTCGAAATATCAAATGCTTCGAAATGCTACCTTAATAATACAAAGAAAATACGATGCATTAAAAAAAATGCGTGAAACCCGTGCCTCTTACATTGAATTGAAGAAGTGTGTAATTACGATTCAAAAGCATTACAGAGCTAACGCGAGTATGAAAACTGTAAAAAATGAATACCAAAAACTGAAGACGGCCGCGGTGATGATTCAAAATAGTTGGAGGGCTATAACTGTTATGCGAGAAAAACGTCGAGAATATTTAATTTTGAAATCGGCTGTTTGTTTCGTTCAATCAAAATTCAGGGCGAACAAACAAATGAAACTAGCTAAAAACGAGTTCGCCCGAATTAAACGTTCAACAGTTTTCATTCAACAAACATATCGAGCCAAAAAGATCATGGAAATGGAAAAAAACAAGTACGTTCAAACGCGAAGCTCTGCAATTAAAATACAACAATATTATCGAGGTTACCTGTTGATGATAGGCAACAGGAAATACTATATGAATTTGAAAAGTGCTGTTTCTTTTGTACAAGCTGCATTTAGAGCAAAACAAGCCATGATTTTGGAGAGAAGTAAATATCTGGATTTGAAACAAGCTGCCGTTGTGGTACAAAAAAATTATAGAGCTAAAAAATCGAGAAATGAGTATCTCAAATTGAAAGAATCGACTCAAACTATTCAAAATCGATTTAGAGCTAATCAAATGATGAAAACTACACGAACGAATTATGTGAATTTAAAAGTTGCTGTTTCTTTTGTACAAGCTACATTTAGAGCAAAGCGAGCTATGATTTTGCAAAGAAGTAAATATCTGGATTTGAAACAAGCTGCCGTTGTGGTACAAAAAAATTATAGAGCTAAAAAATCGAGAAATGAGTATCTCAAATTGAAAGAATCGACTCAAACTATTCAAAATCGATTTAGAGCTAATCAATTGATGAAAGTTACAAGAACAAACTATTTGCATTTAAAAACTGCTGTTGCTTTTGTACAAACTGCATTTAGAGCAAAACAAGCCATGATTTTGGAGAGAAGTAAATATCTGGATTTGAAACAAGCGGCCGTTGTGGTACTAAAGAATTATCGAGCTAAAAAGTCGAGAAATGAGTATCTCAAATTGAAAGAATCGACTCAAACTATTCAAAAACGATTTAGAGCTAGTCAAATGATGAAAACTACAAGAACGAATTATGTGATTTTAAAAGTTGCTGTTTCTTTTGTACAAGCTACATTTAGAGCCAAACGAGCTATGATTTTGGAAAGAAGTAAATATCTGGATTTGAAGCAAGCTGCCGTTGTGGTACAAAAGAATTATCGAGCTAAAAAGTCGAGAAATGAATATCTCAAATTGAAAGAATCTACTCAAACTATTCAAAAACGATTTAGAGCTAATCAATTGATGAAAGTTACAAGAACAAACTATTTGCATTTAAAAACTGCTGTTACTTTTGTACAAACTGCATTTAGAGCAAAACGAGCTATGATTTTGGAGAGAAGTAAATATCTGGATTTGAAACAAGCTGCCGTTGTGGTACAAAAGAATTATCGAGCTAAAAAGTCTAGAAATGAGTATCTCAAATTGAAAGAATCGACTCGAACTATTCAAACACGATTTAGAGCTAATCAAATGATGAAAACTACACGGTCGAATTATGTGAATTTAAAAGTTGCTGTTTCTTTTGTACAAGCTACATTTAGAGCCAAACGAGCTATGATTTTGGAAAGAATAAAATATCTGCATTTGAAGCAAGCTGCCGTTGTGGTACAAAAGAATTATCGAGCTAAAAAGTCGAGAAATGAGTATCTCAAATTGAAAGAATCGACTCAAACTATTCAAACACGATTTAGAGCTAATCAAATGATGAAAACTACACGAACGAATTATTTGAATTTAAAAGTTGCTGTTTCTTTTGTACAAGCTACATTTAGAGCCAAACGAGCTATGATTTTGGAAAGAAGTAAATATCTGGATTTGAAGCAAACTGCCGTTGTGGTACAAAAGAATTATCGAGCTAAAAAGTCGAGAAATGAGTATCTCAAATTGAAAGAATCGACTCAAACTATTCAATCACGATTTAGAGCTAATCAAATGATGAAAACTACACGAACGAATTATGTGAATTTAAAAGTTGCTGTTTCTTTTGTACAAGCTACATTTAGAGCCAAAAGAGCTATGATTTTGGAAAGAAGTAAATATCTGGATTTGAAGCAAGCTGCCGTTGTGGTACAAAAGAATTATCGAGCTAAAAAGTCGAGAAATGAGTATCTCAAATTGAAAGAATCGACTCAAACTATTCAAGCACGATTTAGAGCTAATCAAATGATGAAAACTACACGAACGAATTATGTGAATTTAAAAGTTGCTGTTTCTTTTGTACAAGCTACATTTAGAACCAAACGAGCTATGATTTTGGAAAGAAGTAAATATCTGGATGTGAAGCAAGCTGCCGTTGTGGTACAAAAGAATTATCGAGCTAAAAAGTCGAGAAATGAATATCTCAAATTGAAAGAATCGACTCAAACTATTCAAAAACGATTTAGAGCTAATCAATTGATGAAAGTTACAAGAACAAACTATTTGCATTTAAAAACCTCTGTTACTTTTGTACAAGCTGCATTTAGAGCAAAACAAGCCATGATTTTGGAGAGAAGTAAATATCTGGATTTGAAACAAGCTGCCGTTGTGGTACAAAAGAATTATCGAGCTAAGAAGTCGAGAACAGAATTCCTAAAATTTAAACAAGCTACAATTACAATCCAGCAGAAATACCGAGCTCATCAAATCATGAAAATTTGTCGAAAGCACTATTTAGAACTGAAAATAGCGGTTTCCTTCATACAATCGAAATTTAGAGCCAATCGAGCAATGCTCAATGCCAGAGCCAATTATAAACAGATTAAAGCGGTCTTATTGATTCAGAGAAGATGGAAAGCTAATAGAGATATGAAAAAAATAAGAACCCAATATGTCAAACTAAAGAAGAGTGTTATTAAAGTGCAACAAAGGTTTAGAGCGAATTTATTAATGCGTCGTTGTAAAGAAAACTATTTGCTTTTGAAAGTAAGTGTCGTTATGATTCAGCACCAATATAGAGCGAATAGAACCATGTTGTTACAACGAAACAGTTTTCAGCAATTGAAACGTGCGACAATATTGATACAAAACAGATTCAGAGCGACTCTGAAAATGCGTCAAGATCGGAAAGAATTTATCCAATTACGGAGGGCTACTATTACGATGCAGAAATACGCCAGAGGCTATTTAATTAGGCGCAAGTTTGCTCACTTGTTTACAGATGAAGCTCGGGAAGAGAGACGAAATGCGCAAATTATGAAGATTTCAGCTGTTAAAATCCAGGTAAACACAATAAAAATAGACACATTTTTGTATATCTTGAATAGTAGACTTCCGCAAATAGCTAACTTGAAAATTCTTGGCTTCCGGATAGATTCCGCGTCACAATAGGACGACTTGATGCCGACGTTTCGCCAACCATTACATGTGGCATCTTCTGGACAGGCTGGAGACTTGAATTGAAACTGTCACCTGTAATATATCTATGGTTTCGGCGTTTACACAAAACTTTTAACTTTTAACATTTAATTTAAAAATGCAGGCAAATTGTTTCACCACACTGGCATTTCAAAGCAAGGAGTTATCAACTGTTGATTAAAATATTTTATTATTCAAGCTTTAGCATCAACTATTCTATTATTTTCAATAATTTCTATTTTAAGAAGAAGAAAAGAATTTATTTTAAATAATTTATTTATTATTACAATAAATTCTTCCTTTCTTACTAAAATAGGAGCTGCTCCTTTTCATTTTTGATTCCCTGAAGTAATAGAAGGATTAAATTGACTTAATTGTATAGTTTTTTATTAACGTCACAAAAAATTGCTCCTATAATTTTATTAATATATTCTTCAAAAATAAGAATATTTTATTTTTATGGTATTATTTTATCAACAATTATTGGAGGAATTATAGGATTAAATCAAATTAGATTACGAAAAATTATAGCTTATTCTTCTATTAATCATCTTAGATGAATAATTACTATTAATTTTTATCAATCCATCTTTATGATTTATTTATTTTGTAATTTATTCATTAATTACTCTAAATATTACATTTATTTTTTATTTAACGAACACTTTTTATTTTCTACAATTAATTTCAATTTACAAATCATCTTTTTTCTTTAATTTTATATCCTTAGGAGGTCTCCCTCCTTTTGTAGGTTTTATCCCAAAATGAATTACAATTAATTTTATTTTTATTTCTTTCCTAATAGTAATTTTTACTTTAATTTTTTTATATTTTTATATTCGAATTATATTTAATTCAATAATAATTTCTTCATTAGAAAATTCATTTACTTTTTCAAAATTTTTTATTTTTTTTTTACTTTATCCAACTCCATCAATATATTCAGTTTAATTCTTTGCACTTTAATTTTCAATTTAACTTAACTGAAGGATTTAAGTTTAAAAAAAACTATTAACTTTTAAAGTTAAAATTAAATATTAATTCAAGTCTTAGAATTTAATTCACCTTTAAATTTGCAATTCAAAATCATTTTTGAATATAAGACTATTTGATAAAGAGATTTTTTATCTATAAATAAATTTACAATTTATTGCTTATTTTCAGTCACTTTATCGAATAAGTGACTATTTTCTACAAATCATAAAGACATGTTCTCAAGTGAGTTTATGTCTCATTTAAAAAAAATTGAATCCATGCTTCTACTCAACTGCTTTAGAATACTCCAATATTCTAAAGCAGATGCCGTTTGGTTCCAAATACTTCATATACCGGGATATCAAAAATTATCTTGGTCAAGGGTGGTTGTGGAATCTAAAACGTGTGTCTTTACTTTACGGTTGAAATAATTATGTCATAATTAATTTGAAGTTTCTAAAAGTGCGAAATTTCGCAATTTTATACGAATATTGTAACACTCAGAAGTCTTTAGCGCTTTGGACTCCGGGATTTTCACGTGGCCTATCGGAATTAGAAGGTTCGAATTATCTAAAAACATAATTGCATGAACGCCAGACGTCCTATGTAATTAGCTACGAACGAAATCATTTTGACATATGCCTCGAGGAGCTCGCTGCGCGTAAGTTAGAGTTTATACATTTTACCTCGGTGTTGTTAATTTGGGGCCGTTTCGTGCCCCGTGCGGGCGGCGCCAGTTGTAATAAAGTGTTTTCGGCTATGGGCCGCTAGCTTTTACCCGCTTCGTGTATATTTTAGTCGCGAGAAAATTCCCTTTGGTACGTCGCACGTTAGACGCGCGTAGCTGAGATCTGAGAATAGCTTAAACTGTTTTAATTAAATTTTCCTATTTAATGGACATTTATCGAAAAAAGAAGGGCCGTCGGACACGGTCCGATACTAAATCTAACTACATAGAGCGAAAACGGCACGCGAAAAGTCGTCGTAAAGCCGTATTAGGTACAACCAGTTTGCACTTTTCTAACTCGCGTGTTACGGGCTTCTCACGTGAACGTCATTCGATTTACAGAAAATTAACTATTTCAAAACAGTTTTTGACCCGGATTGTGGCTATCACGACCTCTGAAAAGGTTCAAAGTTCACATAATTATTTCATAATTTGTAGTTCATTATTGTTTTACAACTGAAATAAATAGGTATGAAATTTGTAGGTTATTGATGATGTCAGTGTGACAGTGACATAATTATTTCAAACGTAAAGTAAAGACACGTTTTAGATTCCACAACCACCCTTGACCAAGATAATTTTTGATATCCCGGTACTATCTTTTCCCAGTTTCAATTAGACGTAATGTGGGATAAGTTCAAAAACATGAATCTGACTCAAACAATTTATTTGAAAATAAACAGAATATTGCAGACGCTGCTTGATTTTACTTCATATAACAACTAAGTATATCTATTCCCAGTTCGTCATTCATGAATATTTAAATTATTTTCGTCCTAATCGCGAAAATATCCATTCTGGCGAAGAAATAAATTGTAAAAAGGTTTTAGCTTATATTGTTTCGGTTGCGAATTTTTGGTTTTTAGAGTGGAAATAATATTTTCTTCTGGTAATTTATAGGCTTTGTGGCGAGGCTACCGATCCAGGGACTCAGAAGTTGGACAAGAAATTGCTTTGATAAGAAAGAGATCGAAAATTGCGGAAGTGAAGGCTTTACCACAAAATACTCTGGGACAGCGACGTGAACAAGCAGTTCAATTACTTATTCATGAAAATACAACTTTATCACATATTATCCGTGCCTTGGAAGATTTAGGTAATGCTTATTACGTCTGTTTTTCGAGGTCAAGTGTGGGTTTCTCGCTTATAAGAGATTAAGGTCATAGATAGCGTTTTTGGCTGATTTTCAAAACCAAATCGATGAATAATTGTTAATTAATTATATATTTTTAATTGGATTGACAATAACCCTGTATTTTATTGGCAAAAATTGATGGTAAATATGTCGGGAAAATTGGCCCTTGTGGGAAAAATGAACGAAGCTATTTTTTGTTATAATTCGTTAGCGGGACATGTGACGAGCTTAAAACCAAAAAGTTGTGACCTCCCTTGGTCTTTTTGGGAATATCAGAATGTTTTTAGAGTTCATCTTCCTATTATGCACTGTTACGGAGATATAGCGCTTTCATTTTCTAATATGTAGGTACTATTCTGCAACTTTGGAACCCACCGAACGCAGCGTCGTAGCTTTTGGCAAATGCGACGGCACCTTATTTTCAAAGCAAATCAAAACACGTAGCGCTACTTGCAAAAGATGAGATTGTGCGAAATACTTGAGAAATTTTCAAGAAACCCCGCATCTATCAACAAAGTGTTGAAGCTGCATGACAAGTCATCTTTGTAGCATTCTACAGTATTGCCACTTGCACAGACACGCTGCCTCATCTCTGTTACAAAAAAATTCATTCAATCTGCGACCAAAAGTAAAATGAATTTGTCCTAATTACCACGTTCACCTGATGCGGCGAATCTCCATGAACGAAGTCTATTTCCAAGTGCAGGCTTGGTTGGTCAATGCGTTGGATCTTTTGGCTTGGGTTTGGAAAAAGAGGTGAATCAGAGATGAGGGAATCAGCGCCTGAAAACGTCATGAAATTAATCATCTACGGATGTAAATCCAATAATTGTGGTGCAGCTTTCAGATACAGAAAAGCCAGTCTTGTGTGCTCAGTCGCTTACAAGCAGTGGCGGCTCGTGAACTTTTTAAGAGAGGAGGCTGGACATGAAACGTTTTTGTGAAAATATACTCTATTCAGCCAATTAATTTAACCTTTGCACAGCGACCGTACCAGCTACTTCAGTGACAAAATTAATTGTTGCCAAGCAAGAACCAACGTGGAGGTGTAGTTTCTCTTGGCAAAAAATTTTTTTGGTTTTGTTTTTTCCTTTGAATTTTTGATATTTTTTATTTTTTTTTTGAAATTTTTCATATTTTTTTTTTAATTTTTTTTATTAACTTTTTTTATATATTAACGGAATTCTACGGTCTTTAGTTTGCGAAAAATGATCAATAATATTATCATAAAATGTATCATTTTGTGTTTTACTAAATCTTTTTCAATAGATATCAAACTAACATTGTATAAACGATGTATTTCGCATGTAAGTTTTAATTCGTTTGAGAGTAGAAAATGATGTCTCCACCGATGCCGACGTGACAGGAATGGTGACTGTCAAACAAAGTAGTTTATAAAACTGAGGTAAAACTTGTTGCAAATCATTGTCTATCATATATTTTATCATATCGGCGTGAATGTCGTACTGGCCTAAAATATCTTTATCCGAGTAAGTATATAACCCATAATTCATTGTGCAGTGCTATTTTATCAAACAATTTATATTTTAGAACTAAGTTATCTAAAAGTGTATTGGGAAACTCTTTTGAAAAAGATTCGAAAAATCTTCTATTCGTCAAGTCGAAAAACTTCAATTCATGTAAATCGGAAAATCGAATCTCAATTTGACCTTTAATAGTATCTAAAATTTTCCTCCTTTAACAATATTCTGTTTACCGGTTGAGTTAAACTTAATACTCGATGTAATATGTTCCTGCGATTTTTCATGTCTGTCTATACCACGAGCTAAATATTTCAAATCACCATAACCCGAGTGCCCCCAACATGAACTTGTATCAGATGTAAATAGCAAAGCAATACCAGCAATATAATTTATTGTGTACCTCAGATCCCGTTAACCATAAATATTTTTTATAATTATCAGTATCAAATGATAGATTTTGAAACGTACCTGTCATCACTAATGCTTTTAAATCCGGTAAAGGCCGTTTATTTCTAAAAACACTTTTCTGTCATATGTTAATCCACTGAATGGATTTTCTAAGATCTCAGCAACTAAATCACTACTCATTTTAACGTTTAATAACCAAAGAACTCTTTGTTAATAACTCACCGAACAGATAAATTATAACTTAACCTTACATCGCGTGGCGAAACAAAAACAATAACTGACGGAGCACGTGTCGCTGTCGCAGCAAGTATTGTATTTCATACGACCGACCGAGTGCGTACGAGAAGCTAGCCTACATAGATTGTTGCCATATTCGCTGTTTTACCCTATTTGGCAATTGAACTGGTTGGAAAAACGGCAACAGTGTTGACCACACGTATTTAGCGTTTGAGATATATAGAGAATCTAGCCTCTGGCCACTGTTGCCAGATTAAAAATAACTACTGAGAACGGGGAATTAATTGTAAAATTTAAAGAATTATCAGAGAAACAGGAAATAAAATGGAGAATGATCATTAAGATAAATTGGTGAGGAGGCTGAGCCTCCTTAGCCTCCTTCGAGGAGCCGCCACTGCTTACAAGTACCGTGGAAGGGAAAACTGCAGCAACGTGCCTTCATGCAAAGGAAACTGAGATTGATGAGGCTCGCTCACAAGTTTTCCAATACCCCCCTATATTAATTTACGTAGCGGACGACAATGTGCAAAACATTGAAGGTAGTCTAGGAGTCAGAGCGATATTGATGGTCTGAACCTGATGGCACTATGGTTCATCGTTAGAGGACGGTTCAATGATCAATTCATCTCGCAGACCGAATTTTCGCCGGCTGCCAGATCTCGAGATACAGCCTACGCAAATTATTTAGTTTTTGACTGGAGGTTAACCCTTTTCAAGTTGCGGTTACTTGAAAAGCATGCCATTCTTATACACTTCCACCATGTACCATCATTTTTTATCGTGTCAGTTTATCAGGGTGACCAGTTAAAATTGGATCGAAAATGAACTGCAAGTTAACCCTCCCAAACCTGGTAGAAAATGTTCATTGGTGTTGGCAATTGTTAAGATGTCCTATGCCATTAAAAGTTATCGGTCCATTTCCGAGTAATTGGCCATTATTTGGACCAACAATGTTTTTTTTTCTCATTTTGTGGCTAAATCTTGCGGATCACAAATCAGCATGATGGCACCATGTTAAATAACTTTATTGAAGGTCAAATAAAGATTTAAAATTATTGCCATCACTCCTTGCCTATTTCAATCCCCTAAAACCACCCCTCAAAAAAATATGAATAATATGGATAATATGACCAATTTTATGATAATTTGGATTCTGGTAGGGGTTAGAAATCGAAACGCCCGTTTTTGTTTTGAGGGGTGGTTTTAGAGGTTTTTGTTTATTTAAAAGTGAAGAGTTTTTCATTCAAAAACTGGAAAATACAAAAAAAAAGTTATTACTAACTTATACTAATTTATATGTACATAATTTTCTTTTTTTATTCACTCATTGTCGATATCCTCAGTTTCTCAATCATTAAAATTTGCTAACAAAACATTGAATGAACTTATTCCTATACTTGAGTCGACATCTTCATCAATAGTTGATTCCATGTTTAAGCAGGACTGACCACGGCAATGTCCACAAACTTTTGAGCATCTCAAACCATTTTTTTTGCATCCACATTTTCCGCCACAACCTTTTGTACAATTACAAACGAATTATTAATTATTGATGCAGCAGCTTCTACAATTCGAAGACGTTCATCACAGTAATTTTGTTTTTTCTCCTCGTACCACGATTTAGGTAAAATATTAGCTGCAGTATCTCGAAAGCAAAGTATTGTTAAAGATTTACTTTTCGTGGTAATTTCAATATTGCTCCCATAACAAGCAATTAATTTTCTTTTTATCGTTTTATCGTCTGGAACGTAATCTTTCATCACATCTTTCAACTCCGCCAATGTAAATTGACAATCGTCATTATTTTCTATATAATGAAAAACATTGTCCATGGTAGTTCTAATATTTTCGTCCAATGGAGTAACAAAAAATTGGAGAAACATTTATCATGAGATATTTAGCTTCGACAGATACTAAGTCATACTCAAAATTCACACGCTCCTTTACAACTCTGCCATATTTATCACCACGCGCTTCTGCGGCTTTTAAAACTGTGTCTTTAAATGTAAGAGTACTCGCCTCTCTAATAACGCGTCTATATTTTTGTTCTTTTTTTCTCTCAGTTTCTTCTCCACAAAACGAATGGAATTTTTTTAAATCAAAAGCGCTAATTCTTTTCTTAAGCGGAGATTGGTATGTACTCGGTTCTTCCTGGCGTCGTTTAAAGGCGGCGATACTCAAATTGTTCGTATAATTTTTACCACAATTACGATGAACATTGACAGAAGTCACAGTATTTGAATATTCAATATTACCATCACCTCTATCCATACTAGCATTTTTTAATGTTTGTAAACCACGTGTAACTTCTACATCACAATCCGACAACAATTCACTGCATATAAAACATGTATCACTCATTATGAAAATTGTTATAGAGCATGAAACTACTAAAATAACGTCTTTTACACTCAATAAATATTTTCAACTGAGCTAAACACAGTTCGACAGGCAGTAGCAGGTATAAAGGGGCGGGTCTTGGAACAATGAAATACGAAACATCTGCCAGTGGAGATCGTTTGTTTCCGAATCCTCTACAATATAAGTATTTTTTCACAAAACACCCGAGTATCAGATGAAAGTTTTTAATACACTTGAAAACATGAATAAAAAGCAACTGAGTTTACGTCTTGGTGTACGGTATACAATACCGTATGTGAATGCATTCTAGTCGCTTTTTCAGCGCTCTACTCCAAAAACGGTTGATCTCACACAATGAGCTTTTTTTGTAGATAATTGCACGATGAACAATTTTTGTTGTGACCTCAATTGACCTCCGAGTAATAGGTTGCGAGATATTCGCGGAAAACTGATTTTCGTGACCTTTTTTGACCTTTAACATTTTTAGCCGGCACGATATCAATGTCGATTTTTCACATTTTCATTAAGATACCGTAATAAAGGTGTACCTATACAAAAATTCAGCTCACTAGGAATTTTTCCGCAGATTGGGGCTTAAAACTTCTAAAATTACTGGATTAAAAATAAAGTTTAGTCACAGACAAAACCCTGCGTGATACTAAATCGAAATTAATTAAATGTAAATACTCGGAACTTCTAAGGAACTGCAAAATTTATAAATTCTTCACAAAAACAGAATTTCATTACCTTCTGCCACTGGTGAATGAATTGAGGAATGTAGAAAACATTTCCTTATTAAAATAAATAAAAAAGAAAAATTAAAGTTAATAAATTATGTTGGATTCGTTGAAAAGACAATTTAATGACCATTAAAATATGGTATCACACGAATTTTAATCCCATATTAATTTAAGGATTGAAGCTTACCCTCGCGGGGGTTGAAGTGACAGAGTTGAATATTATGCACAAAAGACTTCTTCTCCGAAATAAAAATTAAACATTAATATCAATATCAATTATAATAAAGATTCTTGACCCAGTATGAATTATATATAAAAATTCTTGGGAAATAGGTCACAATAACACTCTGTTTTAAAATTTTTTGTCTTTACGTACGTTTCGGTCTCACGACCATCATCAGAAGACTCACTATGTAAAAATTAGAAAAAAAGGGGTTTATTAAAACTAATTATATCAAGCGTCCAAATCGCACAAATTTAATTTCAATCAAAAGAGCCCACGCCGTCGAAACGAACCGAGCCACGAATAATCGAAATTGAAGGTTCAGACCTGTACTGGAATATTACTACAACGCATTCTTCTTAAAAACATTTTCAACAATTATAAAGACGTATGTAGGAATTTGCAAGAGATTATTTAATCAAATTAGTATAAATATGACTTAGATTTTGCGTATCAGCCCTATGGTTTACAGACTTGGAATCCCGTTTTATGTGAATCATCTCCCGGATAGATCTTTTATAATAATTGGTTTCCTTAGTTAAGATATTAACAGTTTTGTAATCAAATTGATGGTTATAATCAAAGCAGTGCTTAGCAAGGGCGGTGGAATTTTCTAAGTTATTATTTCTTGTGCTATATTTATGGCCATACATTCTTTTTTGTAAATATTGTTTAGAGATCCCAGTATAAGTTCCATCACAATCTAAACAATTCAATTTATATACTGTGTGGGTTTGTTTAACTTTAGGTATTACAGGTTTTAGATTTGAGAAATATTTCCCAACACAGTTAGTAGGTTTATGCGCAACATTTATATCATACTTTTTCAAACACTTCTTGATTTTCTCTGAGGTCTCCGGAATGTATGGTAAAGTTATAAAATTGTCTGTAATACCTTTCAATTATGAACTCTCACTTGGGTGAAACCAATTTTTTCTATAAAAGTAAAAAGCTTCAGATGAAAACTTAACAACCAAGCTAGAGATGATTGTAGATGTGACAAGTAATATGTTGATTTTGTTGCAGATTACATAACAAGGAGATGTAAAGAAACGTGCATCTTGATGTCCGAGATATTGCCAGAGCAGATGTATCTGACAGTGCTTAGTGCTGGTCGCTCGTTGCCGGAAATGAACGCATGCGTACATGCTGTTCGCATTTTAATCAATATTTATAGATATCCTGCAACGAGGCAGCACAGTTGGCAACCAGAATACTTGAACAATCTAGTCATGATGATGATGCATTGGACCGATAAGGAAGGATTACTATTTCCCAGCTTGTGTACCTTGATTTGGCTGTTTGCTCAGAATGCAGACTATAAAAGAGCATTGCTTGAGATGCCAAATATAAAACAAACGATGGACAAAATCCAATCATTATGCTTAAGAAAGAAGAATATGGTTTGGAAAAGTGGAAGTAAGATAGTAGGCTCGGTATTCTCCTTTTATTCAACGTTGCCTCTGCCTTCCCTGAAGCCTGACTGGGGTTTAGATTATAAAGAAAGACCATATACTTTCATTAACTCCAATCATGCTATTGACGAATTAATGAGAATTTTATTTTAATGTGTTACCATTTGTTGAATTCTGTGAGTGTATTATTAATATTAAGCATAATATAATATGACTGAAATGTACAATTTTGAAAAGTTATTAAATATATAAGGATATTATTTTATTGAAACATATTCAATTGAACAGTTTTATAATAATATTACTGAAACCAAGTAATTTACAAATGCCCAAAAATTACCTTGACAAATAGGAAATCCTTGGTAAAATTCAAATTGGGCTTAGTTCAGCCATTTGAAATTAGTATTTAATCGAAATACAGGATGTTTCATAATATATGCGCAGGACTTCAGGATGTGATAGCTCGTCCAAAAATTTGAAAAAAGTTTCTATTAACTTGCCCTCTAAAATGCACAATTTTCGAGATACATGGTGTTGAAATTGAAAAAAAAAATTCGTTTTTTTCTAATATCCGGAACAATTTATCGTACAGAAAACAGCTTTAGTAAACATTTTCTACTCATAGTAAGCTATGTTTTGTGCGATAAAAAATTGGAAATTTTTAGAATTGCCGCTTGGCGGTAATATCACATACAAAATTTTAACCTTAAAAGAAAGATAACTTATTACAGCCAAAAGTAAATTCTATATGTTATTAGTATTATGGTACGTCGCTCTCGATGTAAGTATATACTACTTAAGCTAGTTATTTCACCCTTTTTAGTGCCGCTTACAGGTAATTATGTATTTAAAGTATGTTTACAAGGGCAAGCAAAATCAATTAAATACAAAAAAAAATCAAATAACCTACAAACTTCACAAAAATATATGAAAATTTATTAAACTAACTTGTCTTAACGTTTCCGCTTGGAGTTTCCCAAGATGGTGTCGCATCTGCGCAAAATCATACCGCTGCGGTTATTCTATCCATATAGATATTACATATCAGAGTTGCCAGGTAGCTTTGCCCAATAACCCCCAGATGACGCTGCAAATTCCCCTAAAATTAAAAATAATATACACATTATAAAATGTGAGTATTAAACTTCCTGCTTGTGATTCGTGACACACGTTTTCAGGGAACCGTGTATCGCCTTCTACTTATCTAGGTTTACGACGCAGATAACCGCGCATATTTGAATGACTGAAATGTTTCTTACTCTCTTGTAAATGTTGTTACTGATCGGTAGATTAACTAAACAATTTGTATAGTTTAAAAAAATAAATACAAAAAATTATTCAAAAACAAAAACCCCTAAATAAATTTCCCCCCTAAAATACCCACCCAAAGCGAGAAACCCCAAATTTAGTGGGAAACCCCCTAACCTGACAACACGGTTACATATCTATGATTTTATCATGGGATTCAGTAATAATCAGTTTATCATCTGTAACTGCACTCGCTGCTAGGGGCGTTATGATATGTTTTTTAGAGCGCCCATCGAGGTATTCGACTTACCGTGCTCTATCATATCCTAGTACCTATGGAGATGGTTCCATTGTTCGAACGGGAGTTTAGTTGCGCGCACGGTCGTACATACAGGTCTGGGAACTCGAGGCTGTTTCCTATGTGAGAAGTGACTCCGCTAAGCGTCAACTGTCGCGTAGTACCAAAAAGGGTGGCGCAGTAGTCGAAGAGTGTTCTCTGACAACTGTCATTCTTGACTTGTAAACACAAGGAATACCTGCGGTTTTAGAAACAAATTACGAAACCGTGCATTGTGCCGAAATGCAAAACGGGGTACAAAAGTGTAAAGCAAGAAACTTCTGTTTTTAAAGTGCCGAAAGATGCGGAAATCCGAAAAAAGTGGATGCTTGCGATTCCGGATAGAAATCGTTTAAACGAGGTCTTTTATGAAGTTATTTTTAAGGTGAGTAATACATTTTGACAAGAGTAACAGTTCTATTCCTCTCTCAAATCAGAATACTTAGTAACACTGCTTGCGATTCCGGAAAGAAATCGTTTTACCACTTCAATCCAAACGCTAGCTAGTGGCTGAGCGAGGGACTACGAGTTTGGCGACGCGTAAGAGACTCGTGTTAAACATACGAGTTCCCAGACCTGTATGTACGACCGTGGTTGCGCGCAATGTGTCATCTCTATGGTTGCGCGTGTCAACTTGTCTGTCTTTGATGGTCGATTGATTTTTGTTGTAGATAAATCTAAACATAAATAATCGCCGTTTCTCTATGGTTTTACTATAAAATTTCTGAGTTTGAGGTTAGGCAATGGATCGAAATCTATGATATATTTATATATTTACGTCTGTTTTCTTGACACAAGAATCTTGGGTCTTTGTTATTAATTAAAATGATGTGAAATAATTAAACGTATAAAAATGAATTCGGATTCTGAAGACTCGCATCTTGAATTGCCAATAGAAGCCAAGTCTAATAGAAGTACAGAATTTAAGAAACCTCTTTTGATTGGTAAAGTTGGACAATTGCCACGGAAAGTTAAGACTTTGAAAAATGAAAATCATAGTTCTGTTATAAAATTTGCTAGTGAAAATAAAGAAATTGAACTTGAGCCTGAAAGTAAAATTTGTAAGTATTAAGTTAGTGCTTATTGCAATCCATTAGGAAAACATCACATTATTGGATTCTTTCTATTTTTATTTCAAATAAAACAGTTTCTTACTTTTAGCTGATCCAGAAGACTCGCCATCACAAATAGTGGAGTCTGTTCCCATTCCATATGTAGAACCAGGCTGGGGTGGTTTGCCTAAATGTTCATTTAAGGATTACAGCTTTGAAGTTCTGAAGAATGGTTCTATCATAGAAAATATTAATTTGATGAAGAGATCGTTTTGGGTGTTTGGAAGACTAGCAGGATGTGATGTCGAGATGCAGCATCCAACCATTTCTAGGTAAGTAGGTTCACAAGATTCAGTTTTCTAAATTTTCTATTCTATTTTCTATCTGTCAACTCGTCTCTTCAGAATACTGCCTCACATCATCATGACACATTTCAAATTCCACTATCCTCTAGTTTTAACCATGTTGGTACAGCTATGATTTCAAATGGGTTAATTCTTTGTGATCAATCATTATAAAATAAATTTTTTGAACCTTTTTGGTTTTCTATTATATTTTGTTATAGATATCATGCAGTCCTACAGTATAGGCACATTGCAACTGAGCATGAAGGTCCTGGATTCTATATTTATGATTTAGGGAGCACACATGGAACATTCTTGAACAAAAATAAACTGAGATCTAGGATTTATGTTAGGATTCAAGTAAGTTATTTCATTACCTTCATATTAAAGTACAATAGAAGCTGGCAGTTTTAATAGGAAGTTATACTTGGGACCCCTGTGCTGGTATTTTTGCAAAATGGAGTTTTTCCTCCTATCATACAATTTTTATATCAGTTGTTCTGATTTTACATAACTGTAATACAAGAGCTTCTTCCTCTACCATTTTGCAAATACCAGTATTCACAGAATTTGAAAATAAGCTACAGGGCTACAGCAATTTTCAATATCCTCATAAAATGCACCAACATGAGAGGAATTGAAAGCATTATTTTATTAAAGTTTCTAATGTACTTCTCAACCTTTTAGTTTTCATTTTTGAGAAATTGTTGTTTCTGGTTTTTATCATTGACTTTTCAGTATAGTAGATACAACATTTTGTGACTAATTTTTGTATTAAGTATTATTTTCAGTAATATAGATATCCTATAATTGAAAGTGCAACATCAGTATTAATTTTGATTTAGGTACAAAAATTGATCCACCCTGATGATGGGTGGGTCTCGTTTCCTTGAGAAATACAAGTTGGAAAAGTGGTAGTGTTGAAAACATGCTATTCTGATGAAATTTCCTCAAAATTGGTCACTGTAATTCACTAAATTGATTAGATTTTGGATGATTTTTAACATTGACAAGGTCTCTAAGACATTGAAGGCTTTGTTAGAATTTCGTCACAAATCTGGCTCGAGATGTAGAATGTCATGCGGAAAATCTCCCTACTGCATTATCGGATCATCATGGCTAAATGGTGAACTACTACATTGAAGCTGAAAATAAAAATTGAAGTTCATCTCCAAAAATTTATAAAACACTACAGCAAATCTAAGCTGGAAACTTTCAGAAATATGCTAGCTAGAGAAGATTTGGGAAATGTATATAATTGTATTGATCCGAATAAGAGCTACAATAATTTTGTGGAAAAACTCTTAGTTGCAATAAATTGTAACTTTGTGTCTGAACTTGTAATTATTAAAAATAAAAAAACATGGATAAATAAAAAAATAAAACCAGTGAGCGCAAAAAAACGTAAACCATATGAAGAGAAGAATGCAGCTTCTATTGAATATAAGACAATTTGTAAGGAGCTGAAGAAGCTAGTTAATGATTCAAAACGTAAATTGTTGAATAATTATATAGAATAGATAGTATTTCTATTCTACCGGGATATCAAAAATTATCTTGGTCAAGGGTGGTTGTGGAATCTAAAATGTGTGTCTTACTTTACGTTTGAAATAATTATGTCACTGTCACACTGACATCATCAATAACCTACAAATTTCATACCTATTTATGTCAGTTGTAAAACAATAATGAACTACAAATTAAAAATTATCTTGGTCAAGGGTGGTTGTGGAATGTAAAACGTGTGTCTTATTTTAAATTTTTGAATATGTTTTGTTGTATTAGAATCTGTTAAGTCATTGTGCTGAAATTATCTAATCCAGTTTTTGAATCATGCCTCTTACCACACAGCACAAAATTTTCATGATTGAAGCCTATTTTCGAACGGGTGCGCTAGGTAATGGAAATTGGCAATACAGTCAACGTTTGTGTTTGGACAATTTTAGAGAGCACTTCCTAAACGTGGCAATATTACCGGCCAATTTTTATGCGTGCCTTACAAATTGTGTTGAAGTGTTTCGCGAAACTGGTTGTGTGACTCATAAAAAAGGTGTTGGTAGACCAAGAGTTCGTACAGAAGAAGTAGTCAATGACGTTCGTCAACGTATGGAAGAGGAGCCTGCAAAACCTTTGAAACGTCTTTCTCAGGAAATTGGACTTTCTTATGGAACATGTCAGAAGGTTTTAAAGAAAGACTTGAACATGCATCCATATAAGATGCAAGCACATCAAGCTCTTCTGCCCGCAGACCACCCCAGACGCCTTGCTTACTGCCATTGGTTTGTCAATAATTTAATGAATGACGATCTTCTGGACTTTTTTTTCTGACGAAGCGGGGTTCCATCTTTCGGGATACATCAATTCTCAAAATATGCGAATATGGAGCAATGATAACCCTCATGTTTTTACTGAATCGCCAGCCACTACATGCTCAAAAAATCGGTGTTTGAATGGCAGTTTCTCGCAGAAGAATAATTGGGCCAATTTTTTTCAATTTCACCGTCAACGCAGAAAGGTAGACACAACTTTTTGGCTGAATTTGTGCAACAGTTGAACGATGATGAACTTCGGTACTGTTATTTCCAGCATGACGGTGCAACAGCACATACTACACGAGAAAATACTGCTTTTCTCCGCGAGTTTTTTGATGACCGGCTGATAAGTTTGCATACAGAAGTTGAGTTTCCTCCGAGATCACCTTGTTTGACAATTATGAACTATTATATATTTCCTTACTTAAAAAACAAGATTTTCGCAACTCCGGTAAATAATTTGCAAGAACTTCAACAAAGAATAGCAATGTGCAACCATAACGCCAGAAATGCTGCGAAACGGTTTTCACAGCATGAGGATGCGCGTCAACTTGTGCATCGAACAAAACGGGGGACATTTCCAACAATTATTGTAATTTAGTTTTTCTTGTTACTAAAACCGTTATTTCTTAATTTGTAGTTCATTATTGTTTTACAACTGAAATAAATAGGTATGAAATTTGTAGGTTATTGATGATGTCAGTGTGATAGTGACATAATTATTTCAAACGTAAAGTAATACACGTTTTAGATTCCACAACCACCCTTGACCAAGATAATTTTTGATATCCCGGTACTATAAGCGATAAAAAACAATACAATACGTGCTTTAATATATCAATATGATAAATTATCACAAAACAACAGCTTCAACCATCGATTCTTAGCTATATATATAAAATGAATGGTATAAGTGTTTTTATTAATAATAACTATAAAAGTGTAAGACATAAGTACATACAGAATTCAGATGGTTTGAGACTAAAAATGATGTATAATTGGTCTGTGTTTTTGGATACTTTCCTACGCTGTCCATCATGACGTATAAGTTAATAAATGATGAACTGAAGTTAAATGGTCCCAAATATTCCAAGCCTACTATCTGATTGTCTGATCTTATTCACCATTTCCAAAATTTTCTGAGGCGCATAAACCCTTGTCAATTTTTTGCAAATTCTTTACTACGTCCTCAAAAGCACTCTGATAATTTGGCGCATTGCTATAGTCTTTCTCGTTGTAGGTACTTGACTGACGTGCTTGTAACTTTACAATTTTATGCTTTATTTCGTCCAGATAAGTGTTCATTTCTTCTTTGTTCTGGAACTGTTTATCTTCGCCATCGATTTGACTAGCCGCGTTGAATTGTTTGTCAAGATCGCTCGCATTCTTCTGGTAGGTAAATTTCAGATTTTCGATTGACGTTTTCATGCGGTCCAGGAACATTGTACTTCCGTTCAATCGCTCCTTCAGATATTGAAATTGATGCTCTACTTCTCTATTTTTTTCGCTGGCGACGGCCTTCATTTCTTCGGTCTTCTTGAAAAGTTCTCGTATTCGAACGAAAGACGGCGTTAATTCTACATCTGGCATATGATGAGCATTTTGTGCGTTGGTCCTGGGAACATTATTTTTCGGTTTTCTAGAAGCTCCTAAATTATCCTTGGGCTGTTTTATTTTCAGGTTCTTCTGTTGTTTTAATTCCTTTTCGTTTGCTTCCATATTTCGTTCCATCTTAAAAGATAATTTTGACGTTTGTGAAGTTTTGTTTCGTTTAGTTACCAAAAGTTCCTTTTGTTTCTATATAATACACAGAAAAGCCGGGTTAGTTCAAACTTGTTTGATCAATAGTATACGGTCGGTGACTAGGTTATGAATCACACTATTATTCTAGTAAATGGGGCTGTTTTTTACTCATTTTATTCAAAATCAAAGAATTTATATACGCGCTGAACTGGAATTCAAGGTTTATAAAAGATCATATATCCACGCTCAATTGGTAAGCTTAGAAATAGTAATGGCAATGAAATTTACTTGAATTGATTTCAGTGTTCATCAATAGGGATCAGTAATATAAAATCAAATATAGCCTAAAAGCGTAGTCACAATTATTAGCTACGTACCTCGACCACTAAGCCATCTTCAGTAGATTCGTAGATTAGCGGAATTCGTAGTAATACCTTTCGTATAATCTCCAGAAATTAACAGCGGGAGCAAAGATCTACTCCAGTATATACATCACCAAAGTACAATGTCACGGTAAAAAATACCCTTGATCTCAACAGCAAATCGTACTATATGGAATTTGATATAGATCTGAGATCTTGGTTAATTCCATTCTCCTTATTCTGTGTAATATAAATATTTTCAAACCTATTCAATTCTCGTAATTCTGAAATTGGCAAAATCTTACCAATATTATTTCGTGTCAATTTTCATCTAGTTTTTTTTTTACAATAATCACAGTGTGCTTCATATTCTTCCTGGTATAAATTTGATTCGTACAACGTGAGGGGAATCGATTAACACCTTTTCCAACACGAGGAATCGAGAGGTTAAAAGATATGGGATTTTTCATTTCCCATGTTGTCTATGAGACTTCATTTTCATAATACCGGGATATCAAAAATTATCTTGGTCAAGGGTGATTGTGGAATCTAAAACGTGTCTTACTTTACGTTTGAAATAATTATGTCACTGTCACACTGACATCATCAATAACCTACAAATTTCATACCTATTTATTTCAGTTGTAAAACAATAATGAACTACAAATTATGAAATAATTATGTGAACTTTGAACCTTTTCAGAGGTCGTGATAGCCACAATCCGGGTCAAAAACTGTTTTGAAATATAGTTAATTTTTCGTAAATCGAATGATGTTCACGTGAGAAGCCGGAGCACGCGAGTTAGAAAAGTGCAAACTGGTTGTACCTAATACGGCTTTACGACGACTTTTCGGGTGCCGTTTTCGCTCCATGTAGTTAGATTTAGTATCAGATCGTGCCTGACGGCCCTTCTTTTTTCGATAAATGTTCATTAAATAGGAACATTTAATTAAAACAGTTTGAGCTATTCTCAGATATCAGCTACGCACGTCTAACGTGCGACGTACCAAAGGGAATTTTCTCGCGACTAAAATATACACGAAGCGGGTAAAAGCTAGCGGCCCATAGCCAAAAACACTTTATTACAACTGACGCCGGTCGCACGGGGCAAGAAACGGCCTAACAAGACTGAGGTAAAATGTATAAACTCTAACTTACGGGCAGCGAGCTCCTCGAGGCATATGTCAAAATGATTTCGTTCGTAGCTAATTACATAGGACGTCTGGCGTTCATGCAATTATGTATTTAGATAATTCAACCCTTCTAATTTCGATAGACCACGTGAAAATCCCGGAGTCCAAAGCGCTAAAGACTTCTGAGTGTTACAATATTCGTATAAAATTGCGAAATTTCGCACTTTTAGAAACTTCAAATTAATTATGACATAATTATTTCAAACGTAAAGTAAGACACACGTTTTAGATTCCACAACCACCCTTGACCAAGATAATTTTTGATATCCGGGTACATGCAAATTTATTTGCAAAGCAATGTGTTTTAATTAGATGTAATACATAATCAGCTAAATGTTATCAAAAATATCCTCGAAAAATAACCTACTAACCTAGAATGGCCGGTTGAGTAATACATTCCCATAGACTTAACAAGGGAAATGGAAAATTGATAACTTATTAACCCTTCGTTTCCTCAGGTTGGGAGTAGGGTTTGCAATCCCGAATCCCGCAAATTGGATTTCCGCTTTCCCGCGTGATCCCGCGCCTGAGAAATTCCGCACTGACTGAATTTTTGGAACATTAAATTTGCATCTATACTTCCATCCATCTATGTCGAACGTCGCTAGCTAGCTTCACGTGTCGCGTTCATTTGACTCGTTGTTCGGCCGTTTCAATAGAGAAAAAAGGGGATAAGAACTTGCTACGTAAATATGGAGAAAAGAGGTGAAAAGTTTGGAAAAATATTAAGTTTGTGAGATGACCAAAAATGAAAGTAGTGGAATAAAAGCCAAATACTTATTCCTTGTTTATTACTATTTAAACACTATAATATTTCATAACTATAGGAATTATTTACGTTCTGCATCTTAACGTTTCCTTAGTTTCTTTATTTTTGAGGTATGAATAAGAAATAATCACTCTTATCCACTAAAAATACTGTTAACTGAGAACCTTTCGGCTAGCAAGTAACCACCATTTGAGTAAACTGAATTAGAAATCTTAATGTGCCTGTTTAATTATTATTTGGGGATAATAATGCTAACAAGAGGTTACCCTCAGCTGCAGATAAATCGAAATTTAATAAATTGCCTTTTCATTTATACTCAGGCATTTGTTCGTACTGTGTTTTAAAAGGGATAAACTTTAATTCTCTTTATATGGTCATATTGTTCTTTATACAAGTTAAAACGTACGTTCTAATTTGACCACATACTATTTTGAAAAAGACTCGCGATCCGTTTTGTAAATCCTGGATTTGTCGAAGTTGGAAACTCTATCAAAGGTATTGCCTAAACGGTTTTTTAGCTTGTTAAGCTATTGCATATAGCTTTTATCGCGGGCTTTGAGCGCGGCGACCGAATCAAGAAAACAAAACAAAAGACAAATACCGTTACGAAATATCCTAAGACCCACCACTCCGCCTACCATGTAGCTCGGCCGAGCTTAAAATTGTCGAAATGTTAACTTTGAATCTTTTAAAAGGTCGTGATAGCCCCAAAGTGGGTCGAAAACTGTTTTGAATTGGTTAATTTTCGATAAATCGAATGGCGTTCACGTGAGAAGCGCGTAGCTCGCGAGTTAGAAAAGTGCAAATTTACGGTACATAGAACGTCTTAACGAGGACTTTTCGCATGCGGTTTTCGCTCCATGTCGTTAGTTTATAAACGGGGCCAACTAAATAGCATAGTCTCGGGCCCCAAAATGTCGATTAAATAGAAAAATTTAATTAAAACAGTTTGAGGTATTCTCAGCTAACGACGGGAAGGCAGGGGGCGTTAAAACCCCCACAGTTTATATCGTGTCACCTACTAGCATCTGACATGCGACGTACGAAAGGAAATTTTCTAGCTACTTAAATATACCGAAAGCGGGTAAAAGCTAGCGGCCCATAGCCCAAAATACTTTATTACAACTGGCGCCGGCCCCACGGGGTTCGAAACGGCCCCAAATTAACAAAATAGAGGTAAAATGTATAAACTCTAACTTACGCGCAGCGAGCTCCTCGAGGATATGTCAAAAGTGTTACGTTCGTAGCTAATTACATAAGACGTCTGGCGTTCATGCAATTGTGTTTTTATACAACTCGAACCTTCTAATTTCGATAGGCCACGTGAAAATCCCGGAGCCGAAAGTGCTATCGAGATCTGAACGTTAAAACTTTCGTATAAAATTGTGTTTACAAGTCAACTGACACTTGTCACCATAGATAACTCTACTACCGGAAGTAGAGTTATCTATGCTTGTCACATAATACTCTTCATAGAGATCAAGATGATACTCTTTTTTACTCATAATTCGTGAAGGGGTAGTGGATGTTATTCTGCCCAACTTTTTCCAGTGGCGTAGTGCTATGCAATAGCTTTACCGCGGCAGTCCGAGCACTAAGCATTGCTTTGATTATAACCATCAATTTGATTACAAATATGTTGATATTTTAACTAAAGAAACCAATTATTATAAAAGATCTATCCTGGAGATGATTCACATAAAACTTGACTCCAATTCTGTAAATCATAGGACTGACGTTCAAACACTAAGTCATATTTATACTAATTTAATTAATTAATATTCTTGCAAATTCCTACGTGAGTCCTTATAATGTTAAAAGTTTATTTCAGGTAGAATTGTCTAAAGTATTTCTAAGAGGTCAGAGACCTTCTTTTATTACCTAATAAATCATGACATCTGGTTCGTAAATGAACACTTGAGATGGTCTCGTCTGTTACTGTTAGTCTCTCGTAGACATTTATGAAATGTGGTCGTATTTGTTGATAATTCTACTAAATAGTGGATTTTTAACATTACGCATTGTAGTAACATTGCTGTGTTATAATTCCGATTTCATGTTTCTGTTCGTTTCGGCGACGTTGGCATTTAAACGAAATTTGTGCGATAAGGACGCTTTGTGTTAATACAATTATTTCTAAGTAATCAGGTTATTGAAGTAATAAGTCTTCTAATGATGGTCGTGAGACCGAAACGTACGTAAAGACAAAAATTTTAAAACAGAGTGTTATTGTGACCTATTTCCCAAGAATTTTTATATATCCTTCAGTAATTCAAAACTTCCATAATTTGTTTTCTAATTTGCAATCAACCAATTTATAGATGTAAGAACCAAGCTAAAAATCCGTTTAGGCACCACAAAGGAAAATTGTAACTTTGCATAACGAACATCATGCCCATATAAAATTGAAAAAGGATGGAAATGTGTAAACGAAAAAGCATTTAAATAAATTCAGATTTATTTCCAGCTGAGGGTAGCCGAAAGGTCCTCAGTACTTTCACAGTATTTTTAGTGGGCAAGGGTGATTATTTCATATTCATAGTGTTATAGTGTATCCACAGTGTGAACACTTCTATAGTTTATTAGTTTTGGTGTAAATTTTTCATGTGCTAGCTAATGATAGCTCCTTCGAACAGGAAATAATGTTCAGGTTTGTGGTTAGCATTGAATGAAAATCAAAGAAATATTGTAATTTTAGTCGATTAATGAGCTTTTAGCAACGAATTATTGAATAGCTCTTGCATGAGCGATTGTAGGGTTCTAAGAAAGAATATGATGCCTGTCTTATTTCAGGTCGGCCATATGCTTAAGTTAGGATGTAGCAGCAGAACGTATATCTTGAGTGGACCCGAAGACGACGAAGAAGCCGAGTCCGAATTCACGGTGACGGAGTTAAGACTGAAACGAGCGGAAGATATTCGAAAGAGGCAGGAAGCCGAAAATGAGGCAATAATTCGTATCCAGAAAGAAATTGAGGAGAAAAAGAAAAGAGATGAAGAGAGAGGTGTCGATTGGGGAATGGGTAATGTTAAGATTTGTTAATCGTCTATTACATTCTACCCAAATCTTGAGATAGTTCCTAGTAATAATATTCATTCAGTTAAACCCTGTTCACTATGTGAAAGAAACGACTGCATAGTTAGTAATCTAGTGCAACCAATTATTCATTTCAACAGTTGGCAACACTTTCCAAATGTGGCGGGTAAGAGGAACATGAAAATGGAGGTATATATCTTACTGTTACTGCCGTTATACACAGAGTTGCTGCAGCTTTTCAACTGAATCTCTATATAGTCAATAATATCTTAGGTAAACGAAGCAGAGTTGAAGCACTTGCGAGTCCAATAAGAAAATAGCAACGGGCTAAAGTGGTTGTGAATGTAGATGATTTTGCAATAATTATAGAATAGCGGTTGAGTATGAGTGATTAGCGGGAAGGTGTTAGTGTTTTCTGGTGTTTTAGTTGAGGTGAATGTTATAATTACAGTTTGATAAACTGGGTAATTCTATGTTATTGGTTAATGTACAATATTTAAAGGAACTATAATGTTAAATCAGTGAAGCATTTTTTATTTTAACGTCTAAAGGGAGCATTAGAAACTTGATCATCCTGGGAACACTATTACATGCTTCTATGACGTCATTTCTTCCATATCGTGAACAAGCTATAGATAGATAGATGAGAAAATATAATTTTTTAGAATGATCCCATACAATGTTATTAATTTTACAGGTGAAGATGCCGATGAAAATACTGATTTGTCAGAAAATCCTTTCGCCCAGACCAATAACGAGGAATTGTACGTTGACGACCCCAAAAAAACGTTGAGAGGCTTTTTCGAAAGAGAAGGCTTGAATTTGGAATACGATTGCAGTGAACAAGGAATGGGTCAATTTCTGTGCAAAGTCGAGCTTCCGGTCGACGACGAAAGGGGACGGCCCATTCACGCCGAAGTGCTACACAAAGGTAAAAAGAAAGAGGCTGTCATCCAATGTGCTTTGGAGGCTTGCAGGATATTGGACAGACATGGGATACTCAGACAGGCCGTACATGGTGAGTGTTTTCTGCAAGAGAAGGAAAATCTTGTTATTTATCGAGGTTTTTTTTCAGAGTCTCGGAAAAGAAAAGCTAAAAATTGGGCAGACAATGATTTTTACGACAGTGACGATGACACCTATTTGGATCGAACCGGGTCTATAGAGAAGAAACGTGAACGTAGGATGAACGCCAAAATGCCACAGAAAGCTGAGACCTACGAAAGTTTGGTGAGTTATTCAATCAATAATTTTTCAGCTTAGCTCGGATTCAACAGAACATTGGACAGGCTTGAAGTCAGTAAGAATTTCTTACCCTCACATTTTGCGTGAGATAACAAGCTTATTACCGCACGCGTTTTTCTCATCTCACTGCTTTTCAATCAATCAAATTAGATCAATAGTGCAGAAATTAATACCTGAAAAAAAAAACATGAACTTATAGGAAATTAAATTTAAAGGTGAGTTTCTGTTTCATGCAACTCGATCCGAAATGGCGAACATAACCTAAAAAATTGGCAAAGTTGCATAAAGCGGTTTTTCTTGAATAAGTAAAAAACTCATAATTCCTTCTTATTCATCCCCA
This sequence comes from Endomychus coccineus, assembly GCA_958510875.1. Taxonomy (NCBI): domain Eukaryota; kingdom Metazoa; phylum Arthropoda; class Insecta; order Coleoptera; family Endomychidae; genus Endomychus; species Endomychus coccineus. The sequence continues at coordinate 23,714,127 of OY294067.1, forward strand.
ATAACCTGAAAAATTCTATATCTATCTCAAATGATCTTAAATTCAAATTTTTGATTAACCATTTCTGCTTTAATGAGATCCTTTATTCTGGTTACTTTTAACTCTTCTTTTATGTTACACAATGAATAGTTTCACCATCTTCCCTCTCAATTCTGGTCCATATTCTTATTTGTTCTATATTATCTTGACGCGGATAGCTAATCTTGAAAATTCTTGGCTTCCGGATGGATTCCGCGTCATAATAGTACAACAATAGCTGCATCAAGTGGTGCTATTTTGACACGTAAGCCATCCGGAAGGCAAAAATATTTTGTTCTCATATTGTTTGCGAATATTTAACAAACTGTTAGTTTTATTCCAAATTATTTATATTTATATTTTTAATAATCTTTACTATTTCCTATAAAAAAATAATTTTTTGAAATTGAGCCTTATTTAAACATGCTTATAATGTACAAAACCAAACAGAATATTAATGTATAGCTATATCTGATATTTAAAACATCAGAAACAAGTTCGGGAAGGTTCTTAGTCATTTTAATTTTTATTATTATTATTCTTATATCAAGTGTTTTCTATTACTAAAAGCACCCAAATTTATTTTCGGATGGAACATAAATTTAACGAAATTGCAGCCAAGCATGTAAATATGTGCCCGAAAGTACATACAAAATTCAGTAACTGCCTTACTGGGATACAAATTTGGAATAGTAACGGCGAAATTACTGTCTAAAGTTGGGTTGAACATAGCTTATGATACTTCAATAAGCCTTAAGCCATACAAAAAACTCAATTTAACACAGATGTGAGGGGAAAAAGGTTTTAAGTAAATTTAGAGGTTCTGTCTTGTGTAACGGTGAGCCGAGCGTTGTATTGTTTTATAATAAATCTGAAATTAAATTACTCCAGACTTAATATTTCCAGATAAGAGAATAGGTTTGTAACCCTATATCACTGCTTGTAACCGTCGGCTGGGTATTATTTCAGGTAGCGTTAATACCTCATCGACGTGTTATGTGAGAATTGTTTGTTGGAACCTGTTCGGGTATCAGGGATCTTAGTTGATTTGTGTACCCTTGAGGTTCTTTAAAGCTACCACCACTAGGTGTATATTTCAGCCCACCTAGAAGCTGTTTTTGACAACTTGATCCCTTCCAAGGGACCGCCTCGTACTAATATTTACAATTATATCTTTATATCTATTCAAGCGTAAATTCAAAAGGTCGTATTCGCTGAGAGGTGATTAGGAATTACCAGTTAAACTCGTTAATCAAATTAAATAATAAATATATATTGAATAAAGTTAACAAAAATTTAGTACATCAAAATCCAACAAAACGATCATAAGATTAAACCAAAATTTAGAAATGGGAACGATACATAAATTTCTAGACGTCAAATTCAGGTTTACCCCAAAGGGAACCTAGGACACTGTTATCAATGTCGCTAGTTCTACCCCTTTCGCCAGCGAGCGAGATCCTGCTCAGGTTCTCTTGAGAGAGATTGAATCAATGAAAGCTAATTAGCACACACGGAACAGTGATCGAATTTGCGATCGATCACGTGCATGATTGATAGATAATATTTGAAATTAAAGGATTCCTCTCTTTCTGGTAAACTGGGGTAAGCCTAACGACCTGATACTCGATCATATCATCTAAGTGATCTCCGATAAGCGGAATTTGCATAGAACACTCAAAATAGCCTAAATGGCTGAAAAAACATACATTAACAAAATAAACATTGGCGGGCGGAGCATGGTCTGAAGGTTAAGTAACCACATTATATTATATCGCCGATTCAGAGGTTGAAGTCAATATAACAGTTGTTCTTTGGCAGTCAAAATGCACTTACCCTGTTGGTCTAATAACACAATTTCCTCTCGAACCCCTTGTAGAAATAACGCACAAAGGACTTAAACACTCGATTTCTGCATCGGATTAAATTTGGTATGATAGGAAATTGTCACAAAATGATTTTAAATAAGGGAACAAAAACTTTACGCGAGACGCGGAAGACGCGAACAAGTCCAGCGCTGCTTTAGCCCTAGGGATGCATAACACTTGTTGCAATGAACACAAATTGATAAATTAATTTAATCTCTATAAATTTCTGGAATTTAGTTTATTTAAATCTTGACAACATGATATTAATTGATTTGATTGATACATGACTTGACTTAATGCAACAATGGAGCATCCCTGTGGACATAAAGCAAGCTGGACTTACCGAACAAGTAGATGGTGAAGAACTGTCCTCGGTGGTTGAGAACTGTCGAGTATATGGTGAATAACTCCCGGTTTTTCTCAAAGTAATTAGTTTTTATGAAATCATTGAAGCGGGGGGGGCACTCCACGTGCAAAGCTTAGAAAATATGTTAAATTTAGAATACCGGGAACAAAGCCCGCCCATAAGTTATAAATAAACCTATCGCAATCTAACTAGGCGAAAGAATTGTAAGTGACGGGTCTACTCAAGTCCACGTGGACTTTTCCTGATTCAGGGAAAAAAGTACCGTTGACCGCATAGTTTGCTACGTTTGCTAAGCATGGAGTCATTACCACAGCAAAGGGGGCTTCAGATTACAGACGCCTATAGACATATCTAACATATCGTATGTTTATTTCTAGATATAATAATTCATAAAACTTTCAATTTGAATTAAATCAAATTATTTAAAGGCCCCCAAAAAGTGATAATCCGTCGGATTATTACACTTGTTCCATTGTTGGTTATTTATTTACCATTTCATCAGCAATTGTTCTTCAATTGGTATATTTATCTTGCAGCTTGAAAGAGAAAATGTGATGAGTGAATCAATAAGAAAAATTGAAAAGCAATTGAGGGACTCGCAATGCAAACCGAACACCTCGTCGAACTCCAGTATGGAAGACGATTCGCTAGATGCCTATATGAAAGAACTGAAAGAATCTAAGCCTGATAAACAAACTCTATTCCGATTGAAAACGGAATTGTCCATGTTGAAGAAGGAACACGCAAACATTCTAAAACTCGCAAACATAGCGAAACCCGCAAGTTTGCCCCCTCTCGTTGCCAGATATTCATCGGACGCCTTCACTAAGAGTAAAATATTGCCTATTTTCGGTAAGCGGAAGAAAATTAAAGTTTCTCTTCCGGCCAAACCGAGCGGACCAATCGATGTTCCAAGCGTTGAAAGTGAGGAAGATGAAGATGATGATTCACATGAAGAGGAACAAACTAATAAGGAGAAGGGAGAATTAGAATCAGAAAACCGGGTGGAGAACGAACGAGTGGAGGATTGCGGTGTTAGTGACGTAGGCAGTGAGAAAATGGAAAGTCAAATGAGTAGTGAAAATAGTTCTACCTCTATGGGTAATTTCAAACCTCCAAATAGTGAAGTTGAAATAAGTACTATAAAACAATTGCAGAGTTTACTTAATGATCAGAAGCCACCGACACCAGGTAAGATTAGTTATTGCAGTGTTTTATTGTTAATATTATTAGATGAAAACACCAACTTAAAACTAATAGTATATTAATATTGTAATGTTTAATTCTCACTATTAATTTTTTGTAGATTCGTACTACCAGGTTACGAATCAACAAAAAAAAATGGATTGTGAGAATTAAAAATTACAATATTAGTATCAATTATGAACTCACACTTGGGTGGAACTAATTTTCTAATAGTATATTATGCAATAAGCACAAAATGAAGATCATTTTGCACGAGTGCGCCTTCGGTTCGTGCTGCAATTCATACCAGGGATGTTGCGGATGCAGATTTTTTCACATCCTTGTTCCGTATCTTTTTCCGAGGAATCTGTCGTTCTCATTCTTTTAGTCCTTTCGGAATTAAGAGAACCGGGAACGTCATTCTCAGCATTTCTTATCATCAAAGTGAAAATGTTCTTTAATTTTTTCCTCAGTCACTGATGTAAAAACTTGTGCTTGTTAGTCCAAGCGATAGACGACGGCCTAATGTTAAATTTGCAGAAAGTAATACCTGGAAAAAAATATGAGCGTATAGGAAATTAAATTTAAAGGTGAGTTTCTGTTTCATGCAACTCGATCCGAAATGGCGAACATAACCCAAAAAAATGGCACAGTTGCAAAAAGCGGTTTTTCTTAAATACATAAAAAACTATAGCTCGGATCGAAAAAAGTTGAATGAGAAAGTTGTAAGTATCAAATAGATCTTAAAAATCGGGATATCGAGAAGTCGTTAACTATTACGTTTCCATACTTGTTATTTGCTGTACGTATAGTTCATGGCAAGTTTAAAAAGTGATTTTTTTTTAATTTAAAATATTAATAAAGATTCTTGAGATTATTTTAACTAAGGAAACCAATTATTATAAGAGATCTATCCTGGAGATGATTGACATAAAACGTGACTCCAAATCTGTAAATCATAGGAATGATATTCAGGGATTAAGTCAGATTTATACTAATTCAATCAATTAAAACTCTTGCAAATTCCTACATGCGTCTTTATAATGTTAAAAGTATATTTTAGGAAGAATGCTTAAAAGTAATATTCCAGTACAGGTCTAAAACCTTTTTCAAGTACCACATAAATCTTACATCTGGTTCGGAAGTAGATACTCAACATAATAACTTCGAACTTCGAACAGTTGTTATGAGACTATACCAACATGCGCTTGTATATTATAAGAATATTACTGAATAGTGGATTCTTGTTACAAAAAAATGTTAATACTTTAATTTTGACGATACAATTTCGATTATTCGTGGTTCTGTTCGTTTCGACGGCGTGGGCCTTTTTTTTGATTGAAATTCGTGCGATATGGACTTTTGTGCTAAATTAGTTTTAATAAACCCCTTTTGACATAATAAGTCTTCTGATGATGGTCGTGAGACCGAAACGTACATAAAGACGAAAATTTATAACAAAGTGTTAATGTGACCTATTTCCCTAGAATTTTTATATATAATTTAAAATATTGATAATTTTTTCGAAAAAAAAAGGCGCGCTCATAAATTAGCTAGATCTTCTCAGCAAATGGTCCTAGAGTAACGATTCTGGGCCTATTTTCTTCTTGAAAAGTTGTGCTATAATGTTTTTAAAGAAATATAGCGATTTTTCAAATTTTAAGGGTGAAAAAATTACTTCGAAAAATTGCACCTTTTTTGAACATGTTTTTTTCAGATAAGTTCTACAATTTTCATTTTAGGGAAATGTCTTTGACGGAAATCGATTCGTGACATGTTTTCACGAATTACCAAAAACGTTTTTCATCTACGATCTTCTGGACCAGAGATAATTTTTTCATTTCAAAAAATCTGTAAGACGCAATAAACATTTTAGAGAAATGTACCTTATGGATGTTAATGTTAAATACCTACATTTTCAATAAAACAATACTAGGATATGTTCTATTGATCTATAGTATTAGTTATTTAACAATGTGAAGCGTGCGCGACTGCCGGAGTGGCTTGTGCTTGCAAAATCTTCAATATCTCGGCTTCTGGATCACGTACAAAAATCTAGATAAACACGAATATCGTATATATTTTCGCCTTAGAAGCAAAATAGACTCGGAAATATTTTTTTTTACATTTGTAATTTGTTTTACTTGTACATCATTTAAATTATTATTTATCATCAAAACCGTATTTTTCTTGTAATACCTCAATCAAAATAGCGTCTTATATTAGTTTTCATAAGTGTCGCACATAAGCATAACGTCAGTATGATTCACTAAGCAAAAAACGATATTCCCCAGATTAAGTACAAAAGAATTTTTGTATGTGATCCAAAAGCCGAGATATTGAAGATTTTTCAAGCACAAGCCACTTTGAACGCACGAAATCTGTTTCGCTCCGGCAGCCGCGTACGCTTCACTTTGTTACTCAATTTCTAATACTATAAATTAATACAACATTTCCTGGTATTTTTTTATTGAAAATGTAGGTATTTAACATTAACATCCGTAACGTACACTTCTCTAAAATGATTATTGCGTCATACAGATTTTTTTGAAATTAAAAAACTAACTCTGGTCCAAGGTCGTAGATGAAACATTTTTTCTTGATAATTCGTGAAAAAATTTCAGGAAGAAGAAAATAAACCTGGAATCGAAGAAAACAGAAAAATTATTCTCAAAAAAGTTAAGGCTGAAAGAATCGCCGAAAAGTTGCGCACCCACCGCATAATCTAAAACTAGCTAAGTCGTCTTATTCGGCGTCTTCTGAAATACCCGAGTACCAGATTTCAACGAAATATCTGTAACTGCACAGGAGCTACAGCAAAATTCCGTTTAAAAAAAATTAAATTCAACCCTGTATCTCCGAAACGAAAAAAGATAGGACCATAGTTTATATGAAAAATCTGATTTTTTTTGTAAAATCTACCGTCCCCTGCGTTTACGGAACGTCTTACTGAAACACCCTGTACTACTTCACGAGAATGCGTCTTAATGTATTTAACGAGCCCCCCCCCCCCCTTCAAGAGCGTTTTTATGAAATATTTATGTCAATGATTTTATAGAATTTATCCGTTACTTTTGAGTAGCACTGTATAGATAACACACTATTTAAATGGCCCTAAAGAGTATGTAGACTTTGTGAAAGCATAATTTGATCCCTTGATCTGGCCTATTCTCAGAAATATGATGCGTATGTACCGGGATATCAAAAATTATCTTGGTCAAGGGTGGTTGTGGAATCTAAAACGTGTGTCTTACTTTACATTTGAAATAATTATGTCACTGTCACACTGACATCATCAATAACCTACAAATTTCATACCTATTTATTTCAGTTGTAAAACAATAATGGACTACAAATTATGAAATTTGAACCTTTTCAGAGGTCGTGATAGCCACAATCCTGGTCAAAAACTGTTGAAATAGTTAATTTTCCGTAATTCGAATGACGTTCACGTGAGAAGCCCGTAGCACGCGAGTTAGAAAAGTACAAACTGGTTGTACCTAATACGGCTTTTCGCGTGGCGTTTTCGCTCCATGTAGTTAGATTTAGTATCGGACCGTGCCCGACGGCCCTTCTTTTTTCGATAAATGTCCATTAAATAGGAAAATTTAATTAAAACAGTTTGAGCTATTCTCAGATCTCAGCTACGCGCTTCTAACGTGCGACGTACCAAAGTGACTTTTCTCGCGACTAAAATATACACGAAACGGGTAAAAGATAGCGGCCCATAGCCAAAAACACTTTATTACAACTGGCGCCGGTCGCACGGGGCAAGAAACGGCCCCAAATTAACAAGACCTAGGTAAAATGTATAGATTCTAACTTACGCGCAACGAGCTCCTCGAGGCATATGTCTAAATGATTTCGTTCGTAGCTAATTAAATAGGACGTCTAGCGTTCATGCAATTATGTGTCTAGATAATTCGAACCTTCTAATTTCGATAGGCCACGTGAAAATCCCGGAGTCCAAAGCGCTAAAGACTTCTGAGTGTTACAATATTCGTATAAAATTGTGAAATTTCGCACTTTTAGAAACTTCAAATTAATTATTTCAAACGAAAAGTAAGACACACGTTTTAGATTCCACAACCACCCTTGACCAAGATAATTTTTGATATCCCGGTATGTAAATATATGTCTATTGAAATGAATGATCCTTGATTTTTGTTTGTTATAGAAAAATGTAGAGGATTGGTGAAAAATATCTTGAACAAATTGAAACAGCTTGCAGCTGAGGAAGATCGCATGCATTGGGACTGGAAGTTGTTGTTAGCGAAAAGACGTAAAGTTCTAAAACTGTATTCAGACCTCGACAACGAACCAGATGATAAATTACAGATTAGAGTAACCACTGAATTGAACAATGTTATAACTGAACTAACGAATATGACTGACCAAAAAAAGAAAGTAATGGGAGAATTACAGAAAATGGGCTCTGATATACGAGAAGTTAAGGATGATATGCTTAAAGATTTGGAAGCTCTACAAAATGATATTGATAAATACGAAAAGCAAACGCAACTCAATGAACCTTGTACAAGTTCATCAGATCAGGATAACATCCTGAAAACAGACGACGCGGAATCTGATCTGGCTAAGAGAAAAAAGAAGAACCAACGACGGATTCAACAAAGACAAGTTAAGGCTGATTTGGAGAAAATTAAAGGTTACGAGAAGGACTCTTTGAAGGAGGATTACAATATGTGGGTTCCTCCAAATAATCAATCGGGAGATGGGAAAACAAGTTTGAACGATAAATTTGGTTACTGATTGCTAACAATGTATATAATGATTAATATTTCCAATAAGATAAATTGTCAATAGAACCTATTTATATGAAATAAATTTAGTCTATAATTTGATTTTTTTTCTTCGTGGATTTTACAGCAATAAACAATTTCGTTCAAATCTATCATTTACCTTATATTTGTAAGGGAAATAAGGGTCCATAATTATAACCAAGGATTACACATAGACATCTCTAATTAGAGGTCAACACCTTGACCACGTGGCACTCGTGTCACATGAACAACTCAGGCCTGTAGAACTGGCTTGCCGCGAGCGAAACTTAATTCAGTCAATCGAGTCAGTCTGTGAATATATTCGTGCCTATTACAATAAAAATACATTGCGATTGCGATGGGACTGTAACAGGAATCTCTAAACAATATTTACAAAAAAGAATGTATATGGTCATAAATATAGTACAAGAAACAAAAACTTAGAAAATTCCAGTGCACTTGCTAAACACTGCTTTGATTATAACCATCAATTGCCAAAATTTTAATATTTTAATTAAGGGAACGTTCATAAATAACGTTACGCCTTTAGGAGAGAGGGGGTACGAATTTGTTACGGAAGGGGGGTTGGGTATCAAGGTCCGCGTAACATAACATGAGTTTTAATAAATTCCATAAAAAAAATTGGATTTAGCACAATTTTTTTCAAAGATTGAATATCAAAATTGGCATCTTCATTTTTATGTATGAAAATACAAACATTATTAACTCATACACTTTATATTCAATTTATCTCCATTTTTGTGATTTATTAACCGATATTCTAATTCTGAATTCAAATTCGCTCCAAATTAATCGGTTCAGTCTTCGCGCGCTTTTTCATATAGAATCTGCGTGATGGTAAAGCAGAGAGCTTCTAAATACGTGCAGACTACATGCTTTATCATATCAGTTCATATAGTGTAAAAATGCTATGACATTTTTTCTTCCTGTACGACTATCGACAATGGCTGAGAAAAAAAAGCAAACTACTATAACAAACTTTTTGAAGCAGTAAAAGTTGCTTTTTTACTTATAATACTCTTAGCCATAATTATATTATGAACTATGTATTTAGTTTATTTATATATATTATTGATGGATATTTATTATTATACAAAACACTATAAATATCTCAAAAAATCGTTAATAATTTAAATATTGTTCAAAAATTTTATTATAAACTATTGTATTGTTGTCAATTAAAAATAATTCAATTATTTTAATCGTTTTTTCTATACTACATAAAAAATATATAGACAAAGGGGGTGTGTGAGGGGGTTGCGTTACGTAACATGAAGGGGGGTGTCCAGGGTTTGTTACGCGGCGTTAGAAAGGGGGGAGGGAGGTTGAAAAGTTAAAAAAAGGCGTAACGTAATTTATGAACGTTCCCTAATAAGGAAACCGATTATTATAAAATATCTATTCTGGAGATGATTCACATGAAACGTGACTCCAAGTCTGTAAATCATAGAACAGATATTTAGTTCTAATGAGGTTTGATAACCTTTTTTTATTACCTCATCAATTTTCAACATCTGGTTCGAAAGTGTTATATTTTTAGTTCAGCTCTTTGGTCGTATTACATACTGTGATTCAATATGTATATAGAGCTTATAAGAATATTGCTTAGCAGCGGATTCTTAATTTATATACTTAAAACATTAATTGTGTTATAATTTCGATTGTTGTGTTTCGGCGACGTGGGCATTTTTAATTGAAATTAGTGCGATAAGGACGCCTTATGGTGTTTCAATTAGTTTTAAGAAATCATGTTTATACGTCTTCTGATGATGGTCGTGAGACCTAAACGTACGTAAAGACGAAAATAATGAGCATATGTGTTAGCATAATGTTGGTAATATTGGGTTGACTAACTACTACTACTGGCTGAGGTCATCTCCGGCTCCAGAGCTATCGGCGATTACGGGGAAACCCCTAATAACCAAACCTCGGCAAGGGAGAATGCGAGGTAGAGCATTAATCTATTATTATTCAACTTGTAAAGAGCTCTCGTGTACAAAACATCGTAATAAAATATTAATCAGTACCTTTCTCTAATATTTTCCTAACATATTTGTTAGTGTGACCTATTTCCCGAGAATTTCATATATAAATAAAAATACAGAACTGATTGAATTCATTTGCTGCAAGCAATTAACAAAAAATGGCAACTAAACAGGCTCCTTGGAGCCGTAGGGATCCACTCAAATGAATTAAGTTTCTTCAAAATGTCTTTCGCTTCTGACCTGCTGAAATTATAGGAACAATTATAGAAAAGCATTTTGGCGGCACGCAAAATTTTTAGGATGTAATTTAGAACTTCTCTCACAAAAAGACAACATTATTGCACCTTTTTGCTTTTCTCGTTCATTTTCTCTCATTCTTTTCTTCTTGCGTTTTTCGCTGCCGCTTAAATGTTATCTAGGAAACATGATACTTATTATCTGCAACTGTACATATAGAAACCTGAAAAAAAATTTAACTCTATAATATTGCATACAAGTTCAATCGGGAAAAAATAATGAAGATATTTTTTAGGAAAATTTCATTTACTTACCCATAAAAATAGATATTAAGTTTTTTCAAATTAACAGTTTTAGCAAAAAAATTTACTTTTGGAAAGTGAAAAAATAATTATTTACACTTTACTCTCTTACGTCTGCTCACAATGTCTATGAAACATTAACTGCATGAATTATTAACCGAATAACCGAAAGTAATTCGGGGGCGGAGCGTGTTGTCGGCATCTTTCAAACCTTTGACGCGCCGTACATCAAAGGATTCTTTTGTGATGCCGAAATGCCGTCTATTGGATAGTTATCGCGTTGAATTTGGAATCCGGATCGTAATAATAATAAATGATGGTAGCTATATCAAATAATGTTTCAATGTTATATAAAAAAATAAACTTTTGCTTTAAACAGTCACAATTGGGCCGACCGTGGCACTAGGGGACCTAGGCACGGACCTATCGTGCCTACTGGAAATATAGGTCCTTTATTCGAACTTTTTGACAAATAGAAAGGTCGATTAAGAAGAATACTAGATACGGAATCTTGAACAAAGCTTGGATTTTTTCTAGGTAACACAAGTACAGATCCATCATATTTCATTATATTGTTTTCTCTAATAATTTCACAGTCGGGAAAATGTTTGAATTTTTATAAGTTAAGAGGAAGGTTTTCTATGAATTGCTCTAATCCATATTTGTTTCAAGCACTCGTCTCATCGTGGAAAAGCAAACATTGAGCTTAACTGGATTACTAGCCTTATTGCTATTGCAATAAGGTACACAACACATAGAAGGTATTCTGACAAGAACCCAGCAACTAAGTCACTCATCATTTTAACGTTCACCGATTAGATAAATTATAACTTAACTACTTAACCTTACTTCGCCTCGCGGTACAAAACAAGAACTAACGGAACACGACACGTGTCGCATTCTTCTAGCGGAAGGGCGGTAGCAAGGAATCCTATTTCATTCGACCGACGATTCCGTACGAGAAGCTAGCCTCCATAGGGTGTTGCCATATTCGCTCTTTTACCCTATCTAGCAATTGAACTGCTTGGAAAACGGCAACTGTGTTGACCACACGTATTTAGCGTTTGAGATATATAGAGAATCTAGCCTCTGGCCACTGTTGCCAGATTAAAAATAACTACTGAGAACGGAGAATTAATTGTAAAATTTAAAGAATTATCAGAGAAACAGGAAATGAAATGGAGAATGATCATTAAGATAAATTGGTGAGGAGGCTGAGCCTCCTTAGCCTCCTTCGAGGAGCCGCCACTGTCTGACATACAATGATACAAAATAAAAAATTAAAATTTTTTTCCCGAAATATCGTGAAAAAATTGATAAAGAAGAGTTGAAAGAACAATCTTTGGCACGTTCCGATCCACTGTATCTTTTCAATCCAAAATAAATTTCAAAATAAAAGAAATTAAATTCATAAAATTGGACACTTCTTACACTAGTTTGAGTGAAACGACAATCGAAAAGAAATAGATAGAACTTCTTAAGCTGTCGCAGGATAAAACTTCACTCAATCTCTTGAATTATACTTTGTTTACACCGCGAATGAATTCAATCATCATCATCACTTGAGGGGAGGGGGCTTAGCCCCCTGATGCACTTAGGACACTTAGTTGGGCTCATTGTGCGCCCCGTGGTCAGAAGTCTATTCTATTCTAGGAGGTTTGTGGTCCGCCAGAAACCCAGAATATTGCCAGTACTGGCTTCCATAAATTCTTCTGGGGGCAGTTTTGATTCCCCGAAGTGTAGGTGCCTGAGGGATGCTAATGCTGGGCATTCCAACAAGATGCGAGAGGCAGTTTCTTTCGCCTCTCTGCATTTCCTACGTATTGGGTCATCTGTGATGCCCATAGTGTGGAGATGTTTGTTAAGACGACATTGACCGGTTAGGATTCCAGTCATCTCTCTGACACCCCTTCTGTTCGGAGAAAGGAGTATCTTTGAGAGCCTAGGCACAGGCTCTTTGATGAAGAGCTTGGCCTGCCTCATGCGTTGTGATTCTCACAGTTTAGACCACTCTTTATTCAGTTGGCCCAGAAGGGCGAGACCCCCTACGCAGTTTGTTAAAGCGACCATCAGCTCTAGCCCGATAGGGGCTATTTCGTTTCCTACAACTCCGCTGTGTCCAGAGACCCAAATGAGTTGAACTTTTATTTCTTCTAGCTAGTTCAGCTAGTGTATCCCTGCATTCTTTGACAAGCCTTGATGTGACTGGGTGATTTGAGAGTTCCCAGAGCAGACCGGCTGTCTGTGCAAATATATATGCGCCTATTTACATAGTTTCCTCGCAGGTTTTCCATGGCACAAATCAGTATTGCATAGACCTCCGCCTGAAAAACCGTGCAATAAGAGCCTAGAGTCACTGAGATAGTGATCCTTGGTCTTTTTGAATTCAATCACTCGCGTCAACCACTACGCGGACAAATGAGTATAAGGTACAATTTAAAAATAATCAACAAAAATGTCAAAAATTGTTTAATAATTAAATTTATATAGAATGCTTGTAATAACTCATTCAATGTCCATTTTATTCGTTGTCACATGCATTTGATATGTAAATATAAAATACATAAAATAACAAAAAGTCTTAACACCACTACTTACACCTACATCCTGAAAAGGAACACAGCCAACAACGTTTTTGTACTAAACGTAGATTTGAAACTCGATTAAAATTCGATTAGCTTTAAAATCTGGTTTTAAACGACATTGAAATAGGTTCTTTCGGAGATAGCAAGAATTCAAATTGCAGCTCCATTTCTTGATCAGTTTTCACTTTGAAATACCGAATTGTATGTTCCAAGAAAATGGGCAATACCAGTTCAATAAAACGTTTACCAGGACATATTCGGCGTCCAGCTCCGAAAGGTGTTACAAGGAACGTTGCAGCACTGACGGTTGACGTTCTTTCTTCATTTAGCCATCGCTCTGGTCTAAACTCGTTGGCTAGTTTAAAATTACGTTCATCTCTGCAAGCGATGCCATTGTGACAAAGAACCACGTTACCGGCTTTGATTTTATGGCCGCTTAATTCTATGTCTTGATCTATGATTCTGGCTAGAGTGCCTGCCGTTGGAAGAAGTCGAAATGTTTCGTTAACGCAAGCTTTGAGATATGCAGGATCTTCTAAAATTTTATCTTGAACATCGGGATGTTTGGCTACTTCGTAGAGCAAGAATAAAAAGCTATTCTTCAACGTATGTATTCCTGATGCAATAAAATCAATAATTGCGGCAGTTTTTTCTCTTTCGTCGACATTAGCCTTCAGGACTGACTGAAATACAGCACTTTCCTTCGTGGAATCATCTGCTGAGTGTATTAAATCCAACGCAATTTTGTAGATTGTCTCTTCACTTTGCGTTAATTGTTTGTACGCAGACGTAGGGAAGAATTTCCAGAAGGGTAATCCGAAATAAGTATCACGACAAGCAACGAAATTTTCATGTATGGCATTCGCAAATTCCCTCGACTTTGCCGACTCGACCTCGGTTGATAGAAAACCCATACGCCTCCCAAGAACTAACGCACAAATGGTTTCTAAGCCTAATTGTCCAGCTAAACGATCTAAGCTTTTGATGTCGCCGGCAATGTCTTTCTGAGACAGGAGTAATTTGCACCAGTCTTCGCCAATTTCTTGTACGTCGTAAGCGAAAGTTGATATAGTTCTTGGACTAACTAGATCGGATGTCAGCGATGTTCTGAGGAAATGCCAAGTTTCTCCTGGAAATAAAAGAATGAAGATTAGTAATATCCAATTGACTCGACAGTTGCTTCACATACTGGAGAATCAATTTTAATTTATCAAGTTCACATATATAAAAAGCTGTGATCAATTGATCACGTGACTTCCCTTACTTTTGATAACAAAATACCTTTCGGACAATCTTCGGGTCAAATGTAAATAATTGTAGGAACAGAAAATATATTGGAAATGATTTTAAATCAGCTTGTGAAAGACTTTAAATTATACTCTATGTTACATTGAAATTGTATCCAAAATGGTCTACATAATGTATTTCACAGCTCTATGTTTTATATTGACACCTGCTGTCAAGTTAAGTTTCTGAATTATTCCAATAATATTACCTTGTCTTATACTAGCAACTAGCACCTGCTGTCACATGAACTATCCAAATTTGCCACAGAGTAAACGCATAAAATAGACTGTGACTTCAATTCGATGACTTGAATATTAAAATGAGAATTTCGGGCACTTGTACAGGTTAAATATATATTTATAACCAGAAAAATACGGTTGTTATTATGGTTGAATAAAACACTATAAATACCATTTGAAAAAGTGAAGATAGATGTAAAAAATATCACTCGAAATGAGGCCAGCGCTCCCAAAAACAATAAAGTTCCTATTTTCACCACTTTAAAGCAGTCTGTAAGATTTCAAATCCACGACCAATAGGGACGGCGCAATCGCCACAGTGGGTTATGCACATACGCTCAAAACGTATATATCCTCGAAAACCCGGTAATTTTTTTTGCACCGATTACAATACGTCCGTACTACGCACAGTGAGGGGAGAAAAAAGAACCATCCCTTATTTATGATAATAATAGTACTTTCTCTATTCTGCGACGCTTACGACTTTTAGTGCATTTTAGTTTCTAAAGTTATTGACAGCCACTAGTATCATCATAACCATATTTTTTTCGTGTGGTGTACTGGATTTTGGTGGTAAGAAGTTGCCGACCAAAGTTTCAACTATTTCAATCAATTTGAGAATGTTCCTCATGGGAACTTCTTCATCTCCACTCATTTTATTTAAAAATGTGATCAAAATTAAAATAAATTCAAAAGAAGCGCAACGGAATCTGTCAAATTTAAAAGTTTCAAAATTAATCTTTCAATTATTTTAAAGTATTTTGTTTTTAGTCAATGAAATAAGTCAAACTGAAGATGCACTGAGAGAAATTTTTTTTACTAAAATTCATTTAGAAAACGCGAATTTATTAAAAAAATTGTTTCATTGGCATTTTCCTGCACTCGACTTGCAGCTTGAACTCGTGAGGTAAAATCATGCCTAAGGAAACTAGTTATAATATACAATTATTGCTTTGAATCCAATCCAGTAATGGAAATTAAATTAATCTTGAATAATTTGCACATCAAACTATCAAATAATTTTTTTTTAATTTACAGCCAAGCAGTAATAGTATTAAATATGATTACCTCAAATAAGAGTTTGAATATTTAGATATTGAGTAAAAACTTTTGTATGGCAACATTGATTTCAGTCTAAATTGGAATTTGTTTAAGTTATTAATTTCTTTTTGTTCTTGAACACACCAATATAGATTTTATTAATTTGGTAATAAGGAATTTTTCATAGTTTGATATATGAACCGATATTAGTTCCGTTAAACAAAGAGCTATATTTCTAGCTAAAACTTAATAAAGACATTACCCAAAACAATTACGGTATCTGTAATAGTTCCGGCTAGTTGGGTTTAGCCTAACTATGGGGAAATACTAATATAATTACAGTGTGAAAATATTGAAAATGTGGTTTATTATGAACATCTGGTAGTTGAATTTTATTATCGGTATTTCTGACACCATTGTTAAATCTCTATTGATTCATGTTTAATCATATATAAATTCTCGGGAAATAGGTCACATTAAAACTTATGCTTTAAATTTTAGTCTTTACGTACGTTTCGGTCTCATGACCATCATTAGAAGACTTATTACTTCAATAACCTGATTACTCAGAACTAATTGTATTAACACAAAACGTCCTTATCGCACTAATTTCGTTTAAATGCCAACGTCGCCGAAACGAACAGAAACATGAAATCGGAATTATAACACAGCAATGTTATAGTATAACAGAATCCACTGCTAAATAGTTATTGAAGTAATAAGTCTTCTGATGATGGTCGTGAGACCGAAACGTACGTAAAGACTAAAATTTAAAGCATAAGTGTTAATGTGACCTATTTCCCGAGAATTTATATATAATTCATACCTGGGTCAAGAATCTTTATTATTTCATGTTTAATTTCAATCGCATAAGTTATGTAAAATTTGAATATTTTCCACAGATGGGAAGATACATATAGCATTATTATACAGGTGTTCTCGTCTGAAATAGACATCGTTAATTTGAACGGAAACTATTTTTTATTGCGTTTTTTAAAAGTCTTTTCTATAACTAAGTCTAGCCGTTTTCAAAATATTCAGATGTTTTTGAAAATCAATAACTCTTATATTAATTAATATTTCAAAATCAGGAAGAAAATAAAGATCTTTATTTTCGTGTATTTATTATTGGGGAATAACAATTTAGAATCTCCCTAATTTGGGGAAACGTTTGGGAAGCTTAAGTACCCATAACTCATTTTTTCCAAATGGAATGCCAAATTTTTCTTCAACTTTTTGAAGGAGACATAATAGAATTCCGCATCGATCTATATCAATGTTTCCTATACCTATGTTTGACAGTTTTCAAGTCATGATGACATTGATGAAAATTCAATAAACATAGATTTGAATATCTTTGATCGTCCATATTTTGAATTTTTTTTTCTCAAACTACACAACAATGGCCCAACAAGAAGTTTGAGGTTCATGGCATTTATCATTCCCATGGCAAACTATCCGAAACCGAATTTCTCTCATTGTCGACAAAAAGTCATAACTTGAAAACTATCAAACAAGTTCCTGTACAGATTGATGCCATTATCAAACAGCTACAAAATGAAGTAAACAATAAATTCAAGTATAAATAGGAACTAAAGTACAATAGGGTTAATGAGATTAAACTATATCCTTATCCACTAAAAATACTATTAAGGACCTTTCGTCTACTGAGGACCTTTCGGCTACCAAGTAGCCATCGTCAGAGTTTAGCCACGCCCATGATAAGTTATTGTTTCTTACGAGGGCAAGGTGAAAAGTTTCTGAAAAATAAAACAGATGGCGCCACAATCTAAAATCTCATGTGAAGTTTGTGATGTACCATCTTTAACTAGAACGCATTAAAAATTTCAGGCTGATATGTCATTCAGTTCTGTTTTGACACCCATCGAAAGCAACCAACCTTGAATATTTTTGTAAAATGGAAAAAACTGAATTTCTCGTCTTGATTAGAAATTATTTCTTGCGTGCAAAAAATATTACGCAAACCAAAGCATCGGTTGTTAAACATCATGGTGGCTCCTCACCATCGATTGGAACGATTCACAAGTGGTTTACTGATTTTCGTTGTGGTAATATGACCACAAAGAACGCCGAGTGTTCATGTCGTCCAATCGAGGTTACAACGCCAGAAATCGTCGATAAAATCCATGGTATGATATTGGACGATCGGCGAGTTGAAGTTAAAGAGCACGAGATTGTTGAGGCTATGGGCATCTCAACCGAACGGGTACGGAACATTTCGAATATCAGAAAGCTACCGTGTGACAACTTCAAAGGAGTGTTTGGCGATGTTCAAGCGCGATAAGAAGAACTTTTTGGACCGTTTCTTAACCGTGGATGGAACTTGGATGCATCACAACACACCAGAGATCAAAGAAGAATAGAGTTGTCCTGGAGAATCGAACCTGAAAAACGCCAAAGTGGGTTTATCGACCAACGATGTCATGGCTACAGTTTTTTGGGTTGCAAATGGTATAGTCCATATGGATTACCTTGAAAAGGGCAAAACGATCACCGGCGTATATTATGCAGAGCTGTTGGATCGATTAGACGCTGATTTGAAGCGAAAGCGGCCGCATTTGGCAAAGAAAAAAGTGCTCTTCCACCAGGACAACGCACCAGCGTACATGTCCGCAGTCGTAATGGCAAAATTGCATTAATTGTGCTACGAATTGATTCGCCATCCACCATATTCTCCAGATTGTGCACCATGCGATTTTTAACTATTTCCAAACTGGAAGAAATAGCTTGGCGGAAAGAGATATGACTCCAACGATGAGGTCATCGCTGAAACAAACGCCTATTTTGAAGGATTGCCGAAATCGTATTATTTGAAAGGGATCGAAAAATAAGAAAAACGTTGAACGAAGTGTATCGGGCGCTACAAGGAGATTATGTTGAGAAATAAAATAAGTCATTTTTCAGGGACTTTTCAACTTGCCCTCGTATGTATAGTGTTATAGTGCGAGACACATTTGAATTCGATACACATTACCCATAATAGGCGAGGATGATTATATTATATATTGTAGATGGCAATGGAAAAAGGTTCGTTACTTTCTTATTATTAGGTTATAAAGAAAATTTCTATTTTACAGCCCATATAAAAGATCCTCATCCGAGTAAATACTATTAACCCTCTCCTTAGTTAGTATTATAATAGCAACTGTTAATTCTTTTTAATTTATGACACGTCTTACAAGAGGTTGTCACTTCACTGGCCATTCATTAAGTAGTACAAATAAAGTTTTTCATCTCTGTTTACAATCATAAACCGTATAGCGTGTCTAAATCTGACTTTGAAATCATATTTGCTCACCTTGTTCATTTACTAATCCAGTACTAGCGTATCTGTCAGGTCTGGAACGGCGATAATATGCCACGGCTTCGGTCGGAGGTCTAATTGGATACTTGCAAGGCGTCTTTAGCACTTTCTCAATGTCCCTCCTTTCGAAGATGTTAATAATCCGTATATTAAATAAGGCTTCTTCTTTTACAATGGGTCCGTACCTTTCGTAAATGTCTTTGTAATATTCGTGAATTTTGTTTAGTTGGTAGCCGCCAAAGTAAAATATCCACCTCGTACCTACGACAGGTAGAGAGAATGGTCCAGGTATTGATTTGGTGGTTGTTTTGCAGTCAGACTGTTTTCGATTCCGCCACTGCATTCGATATCCCAAAATCCAAAGGAACACGGCTATTGTTATCACATTGATTTTGTCCAGCAACTGCTGAACATATTCTAACATCTGAAAACAAAAATAAAAGATTTCATAAGACATTGTTTACCACGTGTCCATTAGCGATTCCTTACGATTATAATATTAGGGGGTCAGTACTAGTCAGTACATATTTCAAAGATTAATTCAAATTCTACGGGTTTTATATAACACATGAATTTGATGTTGATATCTAATCTAACCCCCTAATATTATTATCAAAGTCCCATCTATGAATTTACTCATCAACATAAGATTTCATGGATATATACTGAGGCCGAACATTTGAATTAAATCACTATCACACCTATTCACTAAATGTCTCAATCAACGAGAAAACCTTTTCCTAGTGAGGTTCGATAAAATACTTGTAATACTAATAATTTGAACTGATTTTCATTGAATCAATCAAATAAACGTACTCCGGTACGGTATTGCCCAGTCGAATGTTCCAAATCTTTATATTCCATCAAGTGGAGTTTAACGACACCACCAATCTGTCGGTAACTAATTACGCTATAACTATGGGTTTCCACGGTTATTCACAGTAGGTTTGCTTAGGTTAGGTTAAAGAAACCAAAAAGTATGTTTCTAACTGTTAAAATGTGTTTTCTATAAACTTTTCTTGTTGAATTGAAATTTTTTTTATTTTGTGATAGAGGCGTTTCCTATAGATGGGTATTGTTGGACTCCTTGCTTAGGTTAGGTTAAAGAAATCAAAAAGCGTGTTTCTAACTGTTTAAATGTGTTTTCTAAAGACTTTTCTTGTTGAATTGAAATTTTTTTTAATTTGTGATAGAGGCGTTTCCTATAGATTAGCATTGTTGGACTCCTTGCTTAGGTTAGGTTAAAGAAACCAAAAAGCATGTTTCTAACTGTTTAAATGTGTTTTCTATAAACTTTTCTTGTTGAATTGAATTTTTTTTTATTTTGTGATAGAGGCGTTTCCTATAGATGGGTATTGTTGGACTCCTTGCTTAGGTTAGGTTAAAGAAATCAAAAAGCGTGTTTCTAACTGTTTAAATGTGTTTTCTAAAGACTTTTCTTGTTGAATTGAAATTTTTTTTAATTTGTAATAGAGGCGTTTCCTATAGATTGGCATTGTTGGACTCCTTGCTTACGTTAGGTTAAAGAAACCAAAAAGCATGTTTCTAACTGTTTAAATGTGTTTTCTATAAACTTTTCTTGTTGAATTGAAATTTTTTTTATTTTGTGATAGAGGCGTTTCCTATAGATGGGTATTGTTGGACTCCTTGCTTAGGTTAGGTTAAAGAAATCAAAAAGCGTGTTTCTAACTGTTTAAATGTGTTTTCTAAAGACTCTTCTTGTTGAATTGAAATTTTTTTTAATTTGTGATAGAGGCGTTTCCTATAGATTGGCATTGTTGGACTCCTTGCTTAGGTTAGGTTAAAGAAACCAAAAAGCATGTTTCTAACTGTTTAAATGTGTTTTCTATAAACTTTTCTTGTTGAATTGAAATTTTTTTTATTTTGTGATAGAGGCGTTTCCTATAGATGGGTATTGTTGGACTCCTTGCTTAGGTTAGGTTAAAGAAATCAAAAAGCGTGTTTCTAACTGTTTAAATGTGTTTTCTAAAGACTTTTCTTGTTGAATTGAAATTTTTCTTATTTTGTGATAGAGGCGTTTCCTATAGATTGGTATTGTTGGACTCCTTGCTTAGGTTAGGTTAAAGAAACTAAAAATCATGTTTCTAACTGCTTAAATGCGTTTTCTAAAGACTTTTCTTGTTGAATTGAATTTTTTTTTATTTTGTGATAGAGGCGTTTCCTATAGATTGGTATTGTTGGACTCCTTGCTTAGGTTAGGTTAAAGAAACCAAAAAGCATGTTTCTAACTGTTTAAATGTGTTTTCTAAAGACTTTTCTTGTTGAATTGAAATTTTTTTAAATTTGTGATAGAGGCGTTTCCTATAGATTGGCATTGTTGGACTCCTTGCTTAGGTTAGGTTAAAGAAACCAAAAAGCATGTTTCTAACTGTTTAAATGTGTTTTCTATAAACTTTTCTTGTTGAATTGAAATTTTTTTATTTTGTGATAGAGCCGTTTCCTATAGATGGGTATTGTTGGACTCCTTGCTTAGGTTAGGTTAAAGAAACCAAAATGCATGTTTCTAACTGTTTAAATGTGTTTTCTATAAACTTTTCTTGTTGAATTGAAATTTTTTTATTTTGTGAAAGAGGCGTTTCCCGTAAATGGGTATTGTTGGACTCTACTTGTTGGGGGGCAATCAAAAATATACCTATGGGTTAGAAATATTTGAGATCAATAGACACCACGGAGCTTTGGTAAATGATTTGGTATTATTGCAGTTGATCATTTCTGTTTTTTCTTTATTCCATAGTTTTTAAACAATCTTACCCTGAATTTGTTTCACATTCCTTACATAAGTAGATATTTTTTTAATGTAAATGCAAGAACAACGCATCATCGATTTCTTTACGTCAAAAAATTGTTTCCAGGGTTGTAAGGTTTGAAATAAGATGTTTTAAATTTTTAACATAAACAACTATAAACAAACAAGTCTATGTGCAATGGGCAATCCATTCTCTCCTCTTTTGGCCAATAGGTTTTTGAGCAACTTGTCCTTAAAATCAAAATAAATCAGTTTCCAAAAATTTGGCTTAGATATGTAGATTATACTTTCGCCTTTAGAAGCATCTAAAGATTTTGTTTTAAATGGCTTTTTGAACATGCTCAATAGCCAATTTGATTCTTTCAAATTCACTGCAGAATTAGGAACACCTTTCCTTGTGTTAACTTTATCAAAGGGAGTCATCATTTGGAATTCAACATAATACAGAAAACCCACTTAAATAAAATAGGTGTATTCCTGCGGGTTACACCAAACAGTTCACAGATTATTAAACGTCCTTTTGAGCTAGCGAAATTATTAGAACGAAGTTGAGAAACTTCAGCATGTAGCGTTGGGCAATGATTACGACAAATCTTCGATCAATAACTTAGTTTCCAAACAAAAAAGAAAAATGGAACAAAACCAATTAACCAAATTAGAGCCACTACCTTCATAAGTTTCACTTATTCTTCACTAATTAATAAATCCCATAATTTGTTTTCTTAATTTGCAATACAATCCGCTTAGAGATGTAAGAACAGGCTAATAAACCGTTTAGGCAACACCTTTGACAAAGTTTCCGACTTCGATAAATGCGGGATTTACAAAATCGATTATGACTAGTTTTCAAAATGCTAAATAGTTCACTCCGATGATAGCTGCTTGGTAGTTGAAAGATTTTCAGTAGTTCAACAATATTTCTAGTGGATAAGCGTTAATGTTTCTTATTTATACTATTATAGTTTGTAAGGAGTCTATTATCAGAAGTACTTACGATTTTATCCATAATAATAAATAATCGAAATTAAAAAAATGTTTTCCATTTTAAATATTCAATAAAACAGTTTAATTTAACCTTTCCAAAATATCACTGTTTACATAAATCTACACATTTATCATAAATACTTAGACACAACACAATGTTTTCATCGTGAACACGCAGGAAGCGCTTGCATGATATTAAATCTTATCAAGTGCAGGTGCGAAAAAAGGATGGATTTTAGCGACGACCACATGTTGATTTCTCTATGAAAGAATGAATCCGTATTCATACGAGGTTAGCTTTACCTGTATATTACGTTGTGAAAGTTACTTTAAAAAGTAACTAGTTCCTGTACAATTCTACAATTACTTCTGTAAGATTTTAGCTACTTGCTGAAGTAAGTTACCCCAAAGCCAAAGCTAAGTAAGGCACTTCTGGAATATCTAGTAACTTTGGAAATATCTATTTATTTTCGATGTCACTAGTTGCTTAAAAAATATGCATACTTTGAATAAAAACTGATATTTGCACGTGACTAATTCACTTGATGAATTAAAACTTTTCAAAATGAATTATGAAAAATATATTTGTAGTTTCCTTAACATGATCTATACATACAGTATGTTCGTTTTCAACCTACCCCCTAGACGTATCTCCAGACATAAAAGGGCTATCGTTTTTTCTTAAGCTTTCCACGCAAGAAATAATGTTTAATCAAGACGCAAAATTCACTTTTTTCCAAGCTTATAAAAATTTTCAAGGTTGATGCTTTCGATGGGTGGCAAAACATCACGGATTGATAAAGCAGTCTGAAAATTTTAATGCGTTCTAGTTAAAGATGGTACATCACAAATGTCATATGGGATTTTCAATTGTGGCGCCATCTGTTTTATTTTTGAGGGAATTTTCAACTTGCCCTCGTATATAATAATATTACAATAAAAAAACAATAAAAAAAAATTAAAATCAAGAAAACAAAAAACATATCCACTGGATATATCTCCTAAACACGCCGGCATATCTGTGTCGACAGTCCTAAGTGTGAAGGAAAGTTATATGTCAGTAAAACCAAAAAATTACAGTTTTTTCATTATCCGACGTCTGTTTCGGTTTGACATTATTACTAGGCATTAGCAGGTATCCCTTTAATAGGGATAGAGTTGCAATTGTCTCACTTGAATTTTATCATTATTTAAAAAATTAAGAGAGGGCCGCAAATGTTTGGGTCCGCATCGTCCCGAATTCCCCCATGACACCCTATTTCATATCCGGAAGGAATATTGAACACAAATTACCAGATCTGTTCAGTATACAGGGTAGGGTGTTTCATAATATTTCCGCAAGACTTCAGGATGTGACAGCTCGTTCAAAAATTTGAAAAAAGTTTCTATCAACTTACCCTCTAAAATGCACAATTTTCGAGATTTTTTTGAAATTGAAAAAAAAATTTCGTTTTTTCCGAATATCTCCGGACCCGTTAATCGTACAGAGAACAACTTTTGTGAGCATTTTCTACTCATAGTAACCTATGTTTTGTGAGATAAAAATTTTTTTTTAGTCATAATTGTGGAGGATTTTGAAGGGGTAGTGAGTGTTCAACTTTCTACGCCACTAAAAAAGTACGGTTTTGAGACGCCCATTTGAACCGCCACTGTTTTCTACACAAAAAAGGTACTTCTGGTCATAAGCTCTAAAGTTGACCGTTTTTGAGAAAAATCAACTTTTATGTTGAAAAACATGGTCCATTTTTTGAGAAAAAACGTATTTTTTACTAATTAAACAAAATTTATTCAAACGTTAGAACAAGTAACAAAACTAAACGTTAGCTTCGTAATTGCAAAATGAAAAAAAAAATTCAAAAATGATACAAAACTAGTCTGCAAAATTCTCCAAACCGTAAAGGAAACGCGCATTTCGCACATTTCAGCGTTTGTGTAAAAAAACCGTACTTTTTCCAGTGGAGGAGAAAAATACCCCCTACCCCTTCAAAATCTTCACCAATTATGACTGAAAAAAAAATTTTCATCGCACAAAACATAGCTTACTACGAGTAGAAAATGCTCACAAAAGCTGTTTTCTGTACGAAAAACGGTTACGGAGATATTCGCAAAAAACGCCATTTTTTTTCAATTTCAACACCTCGGTTCCGAAGATATTCATAAAAAAAGGAATTTTATTTTCAATTTCTTAAAAATCTCGAAAATTGTGCATTTTAGAGGGTAACTTAATACAAACATTTTTTCAAATTTTTGGACGAGCTATCACATCCTGGAATGCTTATTTATTATTAAATATGCAAATCCCAATACAAAATGTTTACCTAAATCAATATAGAAAGGACAAAAAACATATAATTGTTATATTTAATTAACAACATATAATAAATTTGCATTATTAAAAAATAACAAAAATTATAATATCTACATTATAAACAATTCTTTAAATTGTCACAGATAATCAAATTTAGTACAGTGCCGACTGTAAATTCTAGCCAACCTAGTGGATGGATCTTTTAGCTGATAATCTCCATATCAATTTTAAAAAAATTGCTGAAAATTCTTTGCTTATGAACCAGGTAATTCATAAAATTTCAATTTACATTATAATAATATGGTTAAGTGTTAAAAATATTGTAGAAGCGCTTCGGTTGGTTAAAATTGTGGAGCAATAAAATGATAATGTCTGGCCCATTCAACATTTTTATACGATATAATATCTGACTAATATACTGTAGTTATTCATTCAACATTGTATGGCGTAAAACTATTTTCCATCAGGGTATACATATGCAGGTATTTTCTGAAATTGTACCCGCGAGACTTAATAATTATTGTACCTGAAGCTTGCAATGTGGCGGAAGTGCATATCTTGTTTGCATGCATATCTTATTACGTGAGTTTTTAGAGAACTGCATGGGAATTCGTTTTAACTCGTGTAGGTTTGTTATGTCTGAACAGTTGTGATACGTGAATCTTGCGAAGCTATCTCATTTCCGATCAGATAAGGATTAAAAGCAACTTCTCAATTCAAATGAAAACAAAAACGTTTAATCTTTTTATTGTAATTCTTCACGTTATACGTGTCAACGAAGTATTTCGCGTATATGCCGTATACAGGGTCGGATTTACCAACAAGCAAATCAAGCGGCTGCTTGTGGGCCCTTATCCTCAGGGGGTCCCGCGCCTTTTTTTTCTAATAGAATAAACGTAAAACTAAATGTAACTAGGAATATCACAATTTTTTTTTCATATATACTTTGACTACACGAGAGGGAAACCTTTAATTTTCAAAGAACATCGTGTGAGCCAGCGGTGGAATGTTGGGCGATAAGCATTCGAATTTTTCTGGAAGAAGAGGAGGTTGTAGGCATAGGGAAAGACTACACTAGGTACAGAGTTTCACAACGTCGCTGTTTGATAGAAAAATTAAGTCTGGATGGACAAGTTCGGCAGGTTTCGACCTTGACAATGAAGAGGTGACTAATTTGTGCTCGTCTAGTACTCCTATCTGGAATCTCTAGTGGTGGAATAACAGATGAGATTTCTGATGAACACCGACCATGGAAATATCTACAGAAAAGGGAGAGGTCTCCCACCTTTCTACGATGTTCTAGAGAGGTCAATGAACTCGTAAGTGTGCCATTATCAATCAAATGAATAGCTCTCCTCTGGATAGAATCCAAGAGCTTCAGTGTATGTTTGAAAGCCAAACTTCAAACATGTGAGTCGTACTCCAGGACATGTCGAATCAGTGAGAGTAGATTATGAGGAACTGCTGGGATGTAGATTAGCTCTTGGCACGGGATAGAAAACGAAGCTTTTGACAGACAGACGAGATATGATGATGAACACCGACGATGGAAATATCTCTGGAAAAGGGAGAATTTTCCCACGATGTTCTAGAGAGCAAAGCAATGGTTAATTCAAATACATAGTTTTAGTTTATTAAATAAAATTTTTGTTCCAATTGTACTTAATTTTTCCCTCATTAAGAAACCTTATTTTTGTTGGATGGATCGTTTTTGGAGAGGGAGGCCCCATCACGATGTTGTGCCCAGCAATATATAAATCCGGCCCTGGCCCTATATCACGACATGAGGTAAGAAATGAACGTTCATTTTTTTAAAGTTTTACGAAATTAGATTTGAATATTACGTTAATTCAATATTACTGTTCAAAATTTTGTTGCGTAAATGTTCTTAATCAGACATTTCAAAAAGCCTACGCCAGCCAGATTTTCATAAAAATAATGTTAATTTATCCATAGAAGGCAACGTTACGCAAACGTTCAGTACTCTAGAACCAATTATCCAGAAACATGGGGGAAATTATTATTTTTATTAGTTTTCAATATAATAATAAGATTCTTGACCCAGTATGAATTATATATAAAAATTCTCGGGAAATAGGTCACAATAACACTTTGTTTTAACTATTCGTCTTTACGTACGTTTCGGTCTCACAACCGAATTTTCAATATATTAAAGGTTCCAATGAAACACTTATTAATCTTAATTATTTTTAAAATAAGGTCACTCTCTAGGTAAATTAAAGTATTATAAATGAAATCTCTAAATCATTCATCAATATAAGCGAACATCATCCGGCTAGGCCCAACGTATAAGCCCCTGTTACCTTCCTAGTACCATTTTAGCCGTACTCTACTACCCATCGAGGGATCTCGCCGGATTGACTGTGGGACTTCCCCGCGCCTTAACAGTGCCGTACTCCTAACATTTTAGTGTAAGATTCAATGAAAACAATAGTGGAAGTTTTTAATTACCGAAGGATGATAAGTGAAACTTTTAAATTTTATTGAAGTATTTGAAGATAATGGCTCTAATTTGGTTAGTTGGCTAGGTTCCAATTTCTTTTTTTCTTTAGAAATTAAATTATCCATCAAAGATTAGTCGTAACCATTGTTCAACGCTGTTTGTTGAAGTTTCTCAACTTCGTTGTTATAATTTTGCTGACTCAAAGGGACGTTAAATAATCTATGATCTAGAGTGGGTTTTCTGTATATGTCGGAATCCAAGTTATTACCATCTTTTATAATATTAATATTAAGCTGATTATCTGTTTCTATTTCGACAGTGAGTCAATCATAAATAGTGTTATATTGTATCTAAAGTGTGAACTCTTTTATAGTTTATTAAATGTAGCTTCTTCAAACAAATATAACAAAGTACTTTTTAATAATATTTATTTGAAGAAGCTACGATGTGAACGTAACTAGTTACATTTATTTATTAAATTATTGAAAATCAAACATTTAAAAGTAATTTTAAGTTTGGAATAAATTTTCATCACGTAATAAGTGATTCTATTCAATGTTAAATTTCGGTAAATAAAACATCAATTTAACGTCAACAAGTAAACTTGAATAAAATAACTATTAATGGTATGATTTTCACTAAATTAATAAGTAAATGTAACTATAGTTTCGCTTCTTCAAACAAATATTACAAAATTTCAATAGTTATTTTATTCAAGTTTAGAATGAATTTTAATTATGTAATGGCTGATTATATTCAATATATTAGCAAGTAAAGTTGCTTAAACCTTTCTAAAGTCTTGAGTGAACATTTTAAAAGATAGAAGAAACTTTCATAAAGGTTATGTTACCGAAAACAATAGGGAAGTTCTTTAGCATTTAATAATTCATTAGTTTTCAGCTTTTACTACTTATAATGGAAGGTCGAGTGGGGGGATTCATTTTAAATCCTGTTGAGAATTATTAGATTGCGTCACATGAACTTCACAATCCAAATGTCCCGAAAAATAAAAGTGATAGATTATAATCGAAGGCCACCAAATCAATCCAGGAATGTTGGAGGATGTGAGACTATGGTTTGAGGATAATGTTCATTATATGCATGGAAATAAATTTCAACATTTTCTGGACTAAAAGTTAAGTTATATGATTAACTTATTTAGTAAAAGTAGCTTAAGATAGATATGAGAATTGAGAAAATAAAAAATAATAGTAAAAAACTTGAGCTTTTGTGAAAAGAAAAATTGAAGCAAAAAATTACAATCCGATGAAATAAATTATTTAGTGAATGAAATAATAGATAAAATATAAGGTTAAAAGTAAATTGCAAATTATTTGAATAAATTCTTTATTAATATTGAAAAATTGTGATAGTATGCCTATTAATATTGAAGAATCACTTTTTCTCAAATCGACAAAGAGAAAAGAATTGATAAATATAATCAAACATATTCAAAGGAAGTCAGGCGAAAAGACAAACATCTTAATGTGATAAAACATATTGCTTTAAATAGAAGTAATTGATTCTCTTGTACATGCATGTATATAATCTATGCATAGAACATGGATTTCTGCCCAAACCTTTTTACGTTACTGAAAAAAATAGAGTAAAACCTAATAATTATAGTCCGATGTTAAATTCTACCAAAGCTTTCGAAAAACTAATTCACAATGGAATAGTAAAATTTATAGAAAATGTTTTTCTACTAATTTCACTATTTCACTGTGATTTAATTTTTCGAAAGCTTTGGTAGAATTTAATTATGATATGTTATGATAATAATATCAAAATAATAATATCAAATACTCAATTTAGATTTAGAAAGAATATAGGCGCAACATGAATTCATAGAATGGAAAAATTATTAAACTATAACAGAGTTCACACTGTGGATATATTATAACACAATTGATAAGAAATAATCACCCTTATCCACTAAAAATACTATTCAAGTACTGAGGACCTTTCGGCTACCAAGTAGCCATCATGAGAATAAACTAAACTATAAATCAAGAAGGGCCTGTTTAAATACTATTTGGGGATAATAATGTAAACAATGGGTTACCCTTAGCTGAAGCTCAATCGGAATTTAATAAATTGCTTTTTTGTTTATACATTTTCATCCCTACTAAATTCCTAGATATTTGTCTGTACTGTATTTTGAAAGTGATAAACTTTCTTGAGAAATGGTGTGACCTGTATTCAAAATATGTTCGGCTACCGCTGATTTTTCACCATTATTTTTCTTTATATGGGCAAAATGTTCTTTTAACGAGTTAAAATGTTTCTTCTAGTTTTTGACCCACATAGCATTTTGAACACGACTCGAAATCGGAAACTTTATCAAAGGTGATAACTTTATCAAAGGCCTTAACAAACAAATAAGCAATTTGTTTACATTATTATCCCCAAATAGTATATAACAGGCACATTTTGATTTACAAGGAATTATCTGAAAAATTTATTAAATAATGTATCAAAAACAAGGAAAAAAGTATAGTATTACGCAAAGTATTTTTGGAAAATTGAGTCCTAAATATTCAGTTACAAAGACTTTTAGTAACATGCCAAATAGACAGAAAGCAAAAAAAAATAGGACTACAAAAATATATATGAAATAACAAAATTATCCATCAACTTTAGTATTTACCACATTTCTTTTTGTTTATTTTTAGTTTAGGTTTTAGTAATAATTATTATTTTATTATATTTATTTTTATTGAAAACAGCATGCGTACATATGCCTATAGTATCTCTGCAAGATTACAATATTTCTTTTGTAAACAACTTAATTTCAGTGCGTACTTTGTTTTCTATTGACATGAAATTTAAATAACTGGAGTCACATATAGCACCTCTTGTTGCGTTTGAAATGGGAGTTGTCTTCTTTGCAAAATGAAAAATCAATGTCTTGAAATTTAAAAGTTTCGATTGAGTAACGAACTAAAGTCTTATCGTGACATTATTTAAAAATAAGCTGTTACATTTAAATGAATATTCACTCGATTACTCTCATTGTCATATATATTTTTTTAATTCTATAGAGTTTAAACTAGCAGATTATTATGTTCCCCTCAAGAATTTTTAAGAGAAATTAATGCCAGAAAACCGGTCGTGACCCCACCTGTATTTTGGTGAAAATACGTTAATTTAACTAGAAACTGGTAACGTGGTGTGATAATATAAAAGTTGAAATGTAAAGTTTAGAACGCTACATCTTTTATTTGTTCCATGCCATTTATAATAATTTAACGCTGATTTTTTTTTTATTCCGTTTTCTCAAACGTTCATTATACTCAGTTTCCATAAAATATGGGCTGCTAAATAGCGATTACCCCCTATTTTCAGACGTTCGATCGTTCTGTCTACGCTAAAAATAATTTATCTAAGCAAGATACAGACAATGATGAAAAATCACTCGAGAGGAGTGTTATTTTAATTTTTAGTTGCCGACAATTATCTCAATTATTAAAGCCGATTTGTCAACTCTATTTATTCACATTATATTCACCCGTAATTCTTCAAAATTCATTTTTATGCTGATTCGGTGAAAAAATTGTTCAATAGTACGGGACAGAAACATTACTTTCATGTTGTTCGATTCAATTGATGTAGTTTTTTTTTCCATATAAGTATTTTTTATCATTTAAAAGATATCGGTAAGTAGGAAATTAAACGTTGCTTGTACTTAGGGTTAAGGGCGCGAAAGACGTGCACTTCATACTGACCTTGAGGTAATAAGCTGAGCTGACTGGTTCAATACAATAACATCGTAATCACTGTTAAAATATTCTCTTAGACCGTTATCGCGGTATCACACTTTGACTTTAGTACGAAACAGAAAAGCGAATGCAGAGCGGAGAGTCCAACTTCTGCCGACTTGAGTCTTTTGTATATAATACTGTATAAGATTGGTTCAACAGCCGTATGTATCTCTTAAACATTCCAGCCTCTTAACGGAAGTTTCGACTGCCTGTTCATTCATCGTACATTTCATCTTGTATGATATAATTTTCAGCCATCACCGTTGCAGGACGGATGCAGGAAAAGTTAAAAATTCATTAAATACTCGGACCTCGGCTAACTTGATTGAATTCAATCAAGATTCGCGCGGTCATCAACACCGACTACATATACCCTTTCCCAAGAAAACATGCGTTAAACACTCTAAGCTCTACTGGTATACTGTTCTTATCAACTGAACGTATCATCTACGCACTTTTCGGCAGTAATAACGTCATCATCAATTTGTAATTTAAACCAAGTTATACAAATATGAGTACCCACTTTGAAAATATCGATAAACCTACTTATTCAAATGAGGGCAGATAATTAACTGTTTCATAATCAAACATTCCACAGAATCAAATTATTTTTTCGAAACTTTACTAATATTCTAAAACTGCGAACCTGAAAAGTTACGAAACATCTAAAATGTTATAGACCTCACGTAAATGCAAACTTCTTTTTACATCGTGTTCAGAATAGCTTACATATCGTTAGTCAGAAAAAAAGAAATGATGGCTCTTGACTATTACTATTGATAAACAACAAAAAAAAACATTTTCAATTAACAATGGAATGTCTTTATAACAAATTGAATATCTCGGGCTCTTTTAATACATAGTTTCTGAAATTTGGTATCAGGATTTTTTTTTGCCCGCTGAACCCGAATCTGAAGTCGGAAAGGAAAAATCCAGCCCGTAGAATAGAGTAGAGTAGAGTACTGTATTTGGTGCTAATATAATATAAGCATTATTTGCACAGGTCAGTTTAAAGATAAAAGTCAAAATATAAATTAATGAAAAACCAAAATCAGTCACTTAACAAATTATTAAAATTTAGATTAAAAAAATCATCTATTTTATACAATACATTTTTTACTAAGTAAGATCTAATTAGAATTTTAAATTTGTTAAATGGAAGACTACGAATACATATCGGTAATCTGTTAAAAAATTTGAAGGCAAGAAAATTCGGGCCGTTTTGTGACCTGCTGAGTCTGAAAAATGGCAAATAAATATCATCCTTATGTCTGGTATAATGCGAACTGACAAATTCAGCATTTTTGTGAGCATACGATAAGCATTCAAAAATAAAAAGGCCAGGTTCGCTGGAAACCCCGGGAAATGTTACCAAATCTTAGCAACAAACAAAATTTTGTCTCGGACTGTGGTATTGAAATAATATGATGTCGTGATGTGTCTCGGTACAATTATCACTAACAGAAGGAAAATTCTGGAAATTTTGTGGAAAATTGCGATAGTATCCGGAATACTCCGGAAAATAAAAATGTATCATTTCTACACTACAAACTTTAATTATTTTGTTTTTCGAAAAATTTTAATCAATGAAAAATAAGGTATCGTGATGGTTTGCGGTACAAATTTCACTAAAAAAGGAAAATTCTGGAAAATTGATGGAATTGCGTCGTTTTCCTTCATAAATTTGACATATATACACGACAATCTTTAATTGTTATTTTGTTTTCCAAAAAATTTTGGATAATTATTATGATAAAGAATTTCAATTATCTTTTATTATGATATATACAGTACCTCATTCAAAGGAGGTAAAAAAGAACATATGTTTTTGAAGCATCAATGATGCGGTACATGTACCATAGATATCTTATACACAAGATGTCTATGACGTGAACACGTTAACGCTTACGGAGAACACAGCAGCTGTCTTTGAGTGTGGAGGGAAAGGAACTGGCATGCTGGCAATAGTATTTGAGATGCGGCTGTAAGATCACGTCCTTTTTTTTATTTTTATTTATAAAACACGTGAACTCTATGAAATATCGATTTGTATTAAGACTTAGTAACCGAAAATAAGATTATGTAAATCAAATAAACGTAAATGTGCATTCGAAAAAAATTCTAATTTATCTAGTTTTTGCTTTGGATTACTTCTTTATTGTATACTCTTCGCTAAAATGAATGCAAACTAGGTCTATAGTATTTACCAAGAAACATAAACGGGTTCCAATTTTCGGAAAAATTGCAAAAATATACGTGAGGTATCAAATTAAAAGAAATTTTCGTCCAATTTCGAATATACCTATTTCCAAGAATGTTATTTATGTTAGTATTAGGCATATTACAACAGAATATATAATTGTTTAGATATTATGTAATTAGTTATAACATTTCCATTGATTTTATTATATTCAAATTGTGTCCTTTTTGCTTGTTTACTATAAAATCTGTTATTTTTGGAACGATACACTAAACTGCGTTTTGTCTGTCCTATGTATATGGCAGGGCATTCATCACAACTTAGCTTTTAAACTTGAGATTCTATCAAATTATTCACGTTTGACTTAAATTCATCGATAAATCTATATACATTGTTTGCTTTCTCAAAAGCAACTTGTTTATTTTGTCTATCTGCGAATTTTATACTATCTTGAGGGTATATTAGATTTATAGAGTCTTTGTACTAAACTGTACTTGTAACTATTATTTTGATTGGAAAGCCATCAATACGAGAAAGTTTTGATTTTATTCAGTTCTGATAAAAATTATGATTAATATTAATAATAAGATTATTAATAAATTCTTTATTTAGATTTGAAAATTTAAACTTAACTACTGGTTACCTAAAAAAATAACCAATCGTATTTTTTTAAATATCTAAAGTTGGAGCATCTCTTATATCTTTAGGCACAGTGTTAAAAAGACGAATTCCTTCCTGCAATGATGAGCCCATTTAAAAAGATTTTCTCGTAAAATCAACTTTAAAATTGTCTATTCGTCGCAGTGCATCTCTTTACCAATAGTGTACTGAGATATTTCGGAATCTTGTTATGTATCATCTTGTATATTAGTATTAAATTCGCCATTTTAATGCTTTGCTCAACTGTATACACATTTAACTTTTTATGCATTTCCCGAACCGAAGTGTAACTATTACAGTATAATATTATCCTTAAACATTTATTTTGTAACAGCTGCAATCTGTTGATGTTTTATTTAGTAGATGTTAATAGTAATTCATTACTATACTTAAAATGTGGACGTATTATTGTATTATAAATCAGAGATTTCGACCATTGCGACAAGATACATGAACTCCTTCTAAGAAAGACTTTTTTTAACACAACTTTTTACTTATGTAATCTGCATGATTATTAAAAGTTAACTGTTGATCAATAATGACACCTAAATATTTTATTTCAAGTCGTATTTAATTTGAGTTTATTTCCACCCAACCAGTCGTACAAAATGGACAATTCTTCATTTATTATATCCACTTAGTTCCTGCAAATCTTTACCGAATATTGAGATGAGTGCCTAATCAATGATTTTTTAATCGTTCGACATGAATAATAAATAGAAATGAACCCAACACATTTAATTGAGGTGACTTTCTGTTTCATCAGATAATTTATTTCCTATTTTAGTCTTATGATACCGATCAGTCAAATGATCCCAATTAAATTTAATTCTACTGAATTTACACCATACTTTTGCAATTTTTTTAATAGAAATTCCCTATTTATTGTTTGAAAGAATCTCCTAAGGTCAATAAAAATACTAATAATAACTTTATTTTGGTTTATAACATTTCTCCATTTCGCACAAACAAATTGAAGACCTATTTCGCAAGAATACTGATCTCTAAGCCCTGACTGTCCTTAACATATCATTGTTTTCAAAATAAGTCTTAGGCTGATCTCTTACCACAATTTCAATTATCTTATCTGCCGATAATGAATAATACATTTATAGGTAAACTTTTAATAACTAAAGATAAACAAACCCATAAAGTATACAAATTAAATTTTTTAGATTGCGATGGGACTTATCTAAACAATATTTACAAAAAAATTGTATGGCCATAAGTATAGTACAAGAAACAAAACTTATAAAATTCCACCGCCCTAGTTAAAAACCGCTTTAATTATAACCAGCAATTCGATTAAAAAAATGTTGATATATAACTAAGGGAACCAATTATTATAAAAGATCTATGCTGGAGATGATTCACATAAAACGTGTCTCCAAGTCTGTAAATCATAGAATATTCAGTCATTAAGTAAGATTTATACTAATTTAATTAATTAAGGCCTTTGCGAATTCCTACATACGTCTTTTATGTTACTGTGTTTCTATTACCTCATAAGCCTTTAACATCTGGTTCGATAGAGGATACTTGAGCTCTATACTTTTTTTTGTTTTCAGCCGTATACAGACTTTCTTTGACATGAGTTCTTATATCATAAAAAATTGCTAAGCAGTGAATTCTTGATTATTCATATACTTAGAACATTAATTTGTTACAGTTTCAATTATTCGTATTTCTGTTCGGTTTGAGCGACGTGGGCATTTTTAATTCAAATTGGTGCGATAAGGACGCCTTGTACTGGTACAATTACTCTTTAGAAATTCCGTTTTAGACGTCTTCTGATGATGGTCGTGAGACCGAAACGTACGT
This sequence comes from Endomychus coccineus, assembly GCA_958510875.1. Taxonomy (NCBI): domain Eukaryota; kingdom Metazoa; phylum Arthropoda; class Insecta; order Coleoptera; family Endomychidae; genus Endomychus; species Endomychus coccineus. The sequence continues at coordinate 23,750,336 of OY294067.1, forward strand.
AGAAACAAAAATAATAAGCATACGTGATAGTGTGATCTTGATTATAATTCTATTGTACAATGAAATCAAGAAAAATATATCATTATAAGTGTATTTTCACTTTTTACTTGAAATACAGAATGATTCGTTTGAAAAAGCTGGGAAAATCTGGTGTTTGACTTTTGGCTTGCAATGACTTTCATATAGAATAGGACTGAAATATCCTAATTAATTATATGAAACCATATATTGCAAGTATTGGAAAGATGAGCCTAATCTGAGTTCGGAATAATATAAAGGATGTCCCATTTAAGAAAATGTACATTTGGTTCACCCTAGTGAAAATAATTTTAAAATATGTAGTTTACAGATGTCAATGATTATCGTAAATAAGTACTTGATATCTTCTATAATAATGTATATGTCAAATTTCTACAAACTAATGCCGCAACCTGTATATTGCCATGCCACCTCAGCCTTCTCTCCTTAACATAATGTATACTAAAGTATTTACTTCACTCTTTTAGAGGTTTTTCCAGTGACGGGTGAAACCATTGAAAATCGATTTTAGTCAAACTCTACATTTATAAAAATAAACAGTAATCAATAAATACAACCTACCCCCTCCGATGGATACGTTCGAACTCGTGAATAAAAATTTTAAATTTTGATTTTTATTAATTTATTAACTACTCGTTGATCTTGTATATTATCAATAAATAAAGGTGATGTGGTGAGTAATGGACTTATTTATTACAATGTTATTTCCACAAAGCGAACTCAGTTAACTAAATCATGTATCATCGGGTGACTTACTTTATTTTTAGCCCACGATAACACTAAATCGGATGTTAATCGAATCGGATTACGATATTGTGTAATAAATATTTGATATATGTAGTTATTTTAAAGCAACATTAACAAAAGAATCAGGTTATGGAAGGTCAAGGCTATTGAAGTTCGAGGTTGAACGCAAAAGATTGAAGTTTGGTTAATCTTATTTTGCACAAACTGTCTTCACTCCGCGAACACGACATTGCCGATGCTCGGTGCATTTACGCAAAGATAAGACTGCTGGTTATGCTCATTGATCTATAGTGTTTATCACAACGATGTTCCTAATTAAGGAACCCTAATTAAGGCGATTAAAGATGGAATAAAGTGGTTGTCTCTTACATTACAACTTACATTACAAGACTTTCGCTAGATGTTCTAAATCGAAATTATATTTACGAATTATAAACGTCTGTTATAATTCACTAATAAAAAAAATGTTGTGGGGGTGTGAAATACTGAACTCAAAATAAATGAAAAATACATTGAATTAAATTTACCGTTACCTTGTGATTTTCCATTTATAAACAAATATAAATGTTCTTATTAACAACTGAACAAATTACTGTCAGATATTATCCCCAAAGGCATTGATATCAATGACAAAGGTGATCAGATAACCTTTTAGTCTATTTTTTTATACTTTGACTACACGAGAAAGAAACCTACAATGTTCAAAGAACATCGTGTGAGGCGGCGGTGGAATGTTGGGAGAGGAGATATGCATTCGAATTTTTCTTGAAGGCTTCGAGGTTATAGGCATAGGGAAAGACCTCACTAGGTAAAGAGCTCCACAACTTCGCTGTTCGATAAAAAAATGAAATCTGGTAGAAAGAAGTTCGGCAGGTCTCGAGCTTGGCAATGAGAGGGTGACTAGTTTGAGCTCATCTAGTCCGCCTATCTGGAATCACTTGTGGTCGAACAACAGATGAGATTTCTAATGAACACAGACCACGGAACAATCTATAGAAAAAGAAGAGATCTCTCATCTTTCTACGATGTTCTAGAGAGATTAATGAACTCTTGTGAAGTGTGACATTATCAATCAAACGAATAACTCTCCTCTGGATAGAATTCAAGAGCTTCAGCGTATGTTTGGAAGCCGAACTCTGAACTCTAAACATGTGAGCCGTACTACAGGACAGGTCGAATCTGTACGTTGTAGATTATGCTGCTGGGATGTAAAGTAGCTATTGGCACGAAATAGCATAATATTTTGAAGAACGTAACATGGGTTAGCATTGATTTCATTTCTAATGCATGTTTAACAGCGGTTTTTTTCCGAACTTACAATAACTGCATTTCTTACTCGTTCTTCGTTACACGTTCATTGCAAGCAGTTCTTGGTCGTCCACTTGATTTATTGTTCACAATAGATTCCAGTTTTCTCCATTTATTGCTCCAAGCCAAAATAATCTTACGCTGAGGTCAACGACGGACATTAAAATGACGTCGAAAATCTGAGCAGCGATTACTGAATTTAATTGAATCAATTTCTTAACACAAAAAATACGATGTTGTGCAGACCAACGATCCATTTTGACAACTGTCAACAATTCTAAATAAATTTCTAAAGCCTACTTTTCTATTTGAAACTATTTTCATTCAAAATATAGTCGAGTTCTTGTAATTTTATTTCACATTTGGGTTAAAATTTTTACGTTCCTTAATTTTGGTCAATCCTGAAGTTTTCGGGTGCGCTGATTACGAATATGGACATTAAACATGTCTGGGCTCTATGCTCCTCGAGTTATTGACCATATTTGGGTCCAAAAGGCCCCAAATTTGGTGTATTTTCAACTTTTAGAAGAGCTCTGAATTTCACTCGATCAGTTTATGACAGAAAAAGCTGTAAGAGATCGAAGAACGTGAAATGACGCCAATTAGAAGTTAATAGAATGTAAGGGGCCTAATATAGGGCCGATTTTTGAGCAAAATCAAAAGTTTGTTCAATTGTCAATTATAAGATGACTGTTTGCCGTATCAACTAATGATTCACAGCATTGATAGTATTTTGTGTGTACTTTAATATGAGTTTTTCATCTGTTTGATATTTGCAAAGGGGGCGCTGCAATTGCTCTTTTCGTAGAAAACGTAATTTAGCGATTGCGGGCAAAAAAGTAACCTCTTGACTCAAAATTAAATTTAAACGAAAGATTGATGGTTTTAACCTATGAACCAAAAGCCAACCACTTTGGTTCATATTGGCCGGTTTCAGACCATTTTGAAAAAAAGAAGCCGCGAAAAATGAGAAAAATTCAGATCAGGAAAATAAATTCACAGTTAAATAGCTGAAACGTTTACGCAAATTTTGATACCAGCACGATCTTCTAGGTTGCGTCAATTCCGAGAAAACTGCTAAGCCTTTTGAGCCCTACCGGGCTCAATTTTGGGTCCTCCGTTATAACCTTTGGTTCAGACTATAGATGTCTCTTGTGGCTATCTCAATCTACCATTTTACCCGCTTCAGCGTTTGACAGATCCACACACAAAAAAATCAGCTAAAAATTCCAATTTTTAATCATCGAAGATGCTGTACACTAGCGTTAAACCGGGTTCAATCCCACCAGGGAGATATTTTTTTTTCTTTTTTTTCACTTTTTTTGATAATTATAATACAAAATCATGATAATTTTAATAATAATAATAGTAGTGATAATAATAATAATAGTAATAACTGATGAGTGCGACAGAGTAAAGATACTCACCAACAGTTTCATGATCTATCGAAATCGTTCATTATTATTATTATGATTATTATGATTAAAATTATTATGATTCTGTATCAAAATTATCAAAAAAAGTGAAAAAAGGAAGAAAAAAGTCTCCCGGGTTAACGTAAGTATACATCATCTTTGATAATTAAGAACAGGAATTTTTAGTTGTTTTTTTTTGTGTGTCTCTATCAAATGCTGAAGCTGGGAAAATAGTGTATTGAGATAGCCACAAGAGGCATCTATAGTCTGAACCAAAGTTTATAACGGAGGACAAAATTGAGTCCAATATGACCCAAAAGGCTTGGTATGAGTTTTCTCGGAATTGACGCAATCTAGAAGATTGTGCTTGGTATCAAAATTTGCGTAAATGTTTCAGCTATGAACTTTTCTGACCTAAGCATTTTCCTCTTTTTTTGCGGTTCTTTTCTTTCAAAATGGTCTCTAATCGGCCCATATGAATCAAAATGGTTGAATTTTGGTTCATATGTAAGAGCCGTCAATATCTTTCATTTGTATTTTGCTTTGAGTCAAAAGGTAATTTTTTTGGCCCGCAATCGCAAAATTACGTTTTTCACGAAAAGAGCGATTGCATCGCCCCCTTTGCAAATATGAAACAAATGAAAAACTCATATTGATGTACACACAAAATACCATCAATGCATGTTAAGCATCAATTGGTACGACAAACAGGCATCTTATAATTGACAATTGAACAAACGTTTGATTTTGCTCAAAAATTGCACTTTTTGGGGCGTATATTCTACTGACTTCTTATTGCCGTCATTTCTCTCTTTTTGATTTTTTATACCTTTTTCTGTGATAAAAAGATCGAGTGGAACTCGAGTTTTTCTAAAAATGGAAAAAACCCCAAGGTCGGGCCAATTTGGACCCAAAAAATGGCCAATAACTCGAGTAGCATAAGGCCCAGACAATTTATATTGATTAATCAAAATTAAGGAACGTAAAAATTTGAACCCTAAAAATTACAGAGGGACTGGACTAATAACCGAATCGTTTTTGTGTTATTAATGAAATAAAATAGGTAATACATTCTGCAGAACCTTGTATTATGTATAGTGAGGGAATTAAAAATGAAAAGTAATGAGAAAAATTTGAATCTGACTTCTTGTGCAGCATAATTAGAGTTAGGATTCTTGCTTGACACTTATTAGAATCTTACTATATATTTCCTCCCATTGAATAGAGAGATATATTTAACTAGTGTTTCAGAATGAATGAAAATATTAGCTAGACAAAGACATTGATTCATCAAATAATCGATAACTTTATCAATGTATTATCCGTGACGTCATCCTAATCACCAACTTAGCCATGCCCTAACATGAATTTAAGAAATTTCATCTTAGTTTTCTGTGGATACCATTGTGTTGTGAAACAATTGTTTATATATTGTTATCGGAGTGTATTGTTTTGTTTTATTTACATTTAACTATTCAATATTGATGGATGCATATGTGATGGGTGACGAAACATTAAAAATACTTACAGTAGGTAACTCTTTGTTGTTATAAATTTGTAATAAGTGTATTTCTTACATGCAGTATTATAATGAGCTATTTTCCGAATAATTTGAATCTCATGAATGAAAGGTTATCCAAATCAGATAACGGCAGCTGTATTAACAAATATTTCAAGGGTTCTGTTTGCTAACAATACTTGGCGGAGATGCGTCGCATTTCCATTAGATGAAAATACAAGAACAGCCCACAATTTCGAGTAACATCTAATTCGCTTCAATTCGTTCTAGGAAGTCTATTAGTTTTTGCAAATATCAGGTAAACGTTCGGGGCAACTTCCGAGAAGAGAGAACTAACTCAGCATCTGTAGAAATATTAAATTGAAATTCCTATATCTAGGTGGTCGTTGAATAGATTGTTTGAAGATTTATAATATTTGAATATGTCTATTAATTCTGATAAATTGAGTCTTCTACCTTTTTAATTCAGAATTAAAAAAGCTGTATTTCGATATTTCATAGAGTCCTCGTGTTTTATAAATTAAAATGGAAAAAAGGACCTGATCTCACAGCCTCAGATACTATTGCCAGCATGCCAGTTCATTTCCCTCCACACTCGAAGACAGTTGCTGTGTTCTCCGTACGCGTTAACGTGTCCACGTTATAAAGATCTTGTAAATAATACTTGCTTTTGATATTATATCCATAAAATAATTCTCAGCGACCACAAAAACATATAATTTGACACGTTGAACGAGGACCAAGACAATATGAAGGAAAACTACGCAATTTTCCACCAATTATCCTTCTTTTAGTGAAAATCTTACCGAGACACATCACGGCATCTTATTATTTCAATAACACAGGCCGAAAAAAATTTTGTTTGTTGCTGAGTTTGGTAAAATTCTTTTTGTTTTAAAGCAAGTGGGCCAGATTTTTTATTTTCATACTTTAGATTCGTGTTCAGCAAACCTAAAAACTCCCTTATACCAAATTTCAGAAACTCTGGATTAAAAGATCTCGAGATATTCCATTTGTTAATTGAAAATGGTTTTTCATTGCTTATTAATTGTAATAGTCACGAACCCCTTTTTTTCTGAATAATGACGTGTAAGCCATCCTGAACACGTTTCGAGAAGAATTTTGCATTTTTGTGGTCTATAAAATTTTAGTAATGACCCCTATTTTTCACACTTTTGACTGGACTAGATGTAAGAATAGAAAATATATTGGAAACGATTTAAGAACAGCTAATGAAAGACGTTAACTATACTCTATGTTACATTGAAATTTTTTTCAAATGGTTTACGTTATATATTTTAGAACTCTATGTCTTATAGTGACACTTGCTGTTAGGTTAACTTCCAAGTTTATTGACATTATAATATAACCTTGTTTTACACTGACATCTGCAGCTGTCAGATGAACCATCAAAATTATTGTCACTGTGTTACTGTGTAGACCTTACTTCCATGATACCACAGAATATAGAACTAAAATATATAGAGTAGAATTTATTTCCACAGAAAACACATAAAACCTGTGAAGTCTCATCGATGACGTCATTTGAATCTTAAAAGAAGAATTTTGGACTCTTCTGCATGTTAAATTAATGCGTGTGATAATAGATAATTATAACCAAAAAAACAAAATTGTCATTATGGTTCAATACAATATTATTATTCAAGTTGGATATTAAAAATTTTTGAAATAGTCTAACGGCTACATTTGAATTTTATTTGGAAGGAATACCTACTGGAAATTTTATCAGACATTTTTCCAAAATGCGTCATAGGTAAAAATTGTTGCATGATTTTTCTTTACGTGAGGAGGATATATGCTATTTATGGTGCCTTCAAAATTGCTTCAGTAAGCGATGATCAAAATTTTGAAAGTATAGTTTAATTGTTTCGAAAGTTATCATTAACTTTCATCTTATTGCATAATTTTGATACGTGTCAACATATTTATTGATAATTCGTGATTTGTAACTAACTATTTGATTTTTCATCATTAATGTATATGTACGACATCAGCTCTGAAAAGTGTCTATCTATTGCCTGAACTTGTACGTATCTACATCGCAAGAGAGTATGCAGATCCCACCCTAGGGCAGGGCGAGCGAGGCAGTCGCCCTTGGCGCTGTATCTTCGGGGGCGCCTAAGCTCAGGAGCTTGGATTTCACTCAATTCGCAGAAGCAAAAGCATTTATTTCGGTTCAATGAAATAATAATAAGTAACGAAATCCACCTGATTCGGTTATAAATATAATATGTGTTGATCGATTCATATATCACTTACAGTATTAAAAAAAATCTAAAACGAAAACTGGGGCGCCTTTTTTGAAAACGAAATAGCTCAGGAGCTTGAATTTCATTCAATTCGCAGAAGCAAAAGCTTTTATTTCGGTTCAATCAAATAATAATAAGTAACGAAATTCACCTTTAATTGGTTATAAATATAATATGTGTTGATCGATTCATATATCACTTACAGTATTATAAAAAAATCTAAAACGAAAACTGGGGCTCCTTTTTTGAAAACGAAATAGCTCAGGAGCTTGGATTTCACTCAATTCGCAGAAGCAAAAGTTTTTATTTCGGTTCAATCATATAATAACAAGTAACGAAATTCACCTGAATTGGTTATAAAAATAATATGTGTTGATCGATTCATATATCACTAACAGTAATAAAAAAAAAACTAGAACGAAACCTGGGGCGCCTTTTTTACGAACGAAATAGCTCAGGAGCTTGGATTTCACTCAATTCGCAGAAGCAAAAGCAGTTATTTCGGTTCAATGAAATAATAATAAGTAACGAAATCCACCTGATTCGGTTATAAATATAATATGTGTTGATCGATTCATATATCACTCACAGTATTAAAAAAAAATCTAGAACGAAAACTGGGGCTCCTTTTTTGAAAACGAAATAGCTCAATTCGCAGGAGCGAAAACTTTTATTTCGGTTCAATCATATAATAATAAGTTAATAAGTAACAAAATTTACCTGAATAGGTTATAAATATAATATGTGTTGATCGATTCGTATATCATTACAGTATTAAAAAAAATTCTAAAACTAAAACTGTTTCCGGGGGCGGGGTATAAAGGGAGCATACTCCTTGCTCGTCCTGGGCATCATTTAACATAGGGCCGGCTATGAGAGTATGGCATACTTGCCGCCACACGCCGGTAAATTCTATATAAGCTAGGAAAAACTACATGAATCACTCTCTAAATATCGATACCTACTATTCTTGTTCATCTAATTGAAAATGAAGAAACAATTGCCACAATTCTGAATAGTTTATTTTCTGAAGTGATACTGTTCAGAGACAAGGTTAACAACTCATCTACAACTCATATTATTCACTCCCTGAATTATGTAAAAAAAAATATAGTTATTGAATAATATAAAAAATATGTAAATATACAACAAGACATGAATAAGAAAAGAATGAAATAAATTTGTTAATATAAGTATTGTTTAAAATCTATATGGATTCGACTCGCAAAAGAACAAGCATTCATAACCGACAGCTTTGCAATAATTAAGGAGTTTTACATAAGAACGAACCAGGCCAATTATCTGGGAAACCTGTGGAAAACAAGTTGATTGTAATGTAATTAAATTTTATTCCGAATATCCCTAATGACGAAAAAGTCACATAAGACACCTCTTTGCGATGTTGTTAATTAAACAGCTCTGTGCGAGGAAGAGCAATATGGTTCCTTTATATTATTTGTTAACATATATTACTTACCTTGTAATATTTCTTGTATTTGAAGTAAAAATGTAGGTATAGTAGTCGTAAGCCTACAACAGCACTGGGGGAAAAAGATTTAGCACTGTTAAGATGACGCTTTTATCTAAAACACACATTTTGGAAAATAAATCTTATTTTAGCAAATACATCTGTTTGACAAATGATTATCTCAATGAAAGGTCAACGATCGAATATTTACATTATGACATAAATACATGTATTTTATAAAAATTCATATCACACTATTTCCTATTTATTTGTTCGATAAATCATAAAATCGTACGAGATTAGAAGAGAATTGTTTTAACAAAACACAATGTTCAACATTGAAGTTTGTAAATATTTACTATTGGTTAGAAGGTACAATTTTTATTTGGCCTTTGTGAAGGATATTTTCAGTTAACGATTGAAATACATTTGTTCACGTATGTAAAAACTGTGGAGACGATTGCGCTGTGTTCCTATTGGTCATACGAATTTGGAAATAGGAACAGTAATATTTTTGGGCACGGTAGTCCCGTTTCAAGTGGTATTTTTAACATTCGTCTTTTGTATTTCATTCAACCATAATAACAACAGTGTTTTTCTGATTATAAATTTATATTACACTCATATATTAAACCTGAAGAAGTGTCCGATATTTTCATTTTAAGATTCAAGTGACTTCATCGATCTGACTTTACAGTGTGTTCACTTTGTGGCAAATTTTGATAGTTCATGTGACAGCAGGTATCAGTATAAAACAGAGTTGTAGAATACTTATATATAAATTTTCGGGAAATAGGTCACACTAACACATATGCTTATTATTTTTGTCTTTACGTACGTTTCGGTCTCACGACCATCATCAGAAGACTCACTATGTCTGAAATGGGATTTCTTAAAACTAATTGTATCAGCATAAAGCGTTTTTATCTCACCAATCTTAATCAAAAATGCCCACGTCGCCGAAACGAACACAAACACTAATAATCGAAACTGTAACACATCAATGTTTTAAGCATATAAATATGTATCAAGAATCCAATGCTTAGCAATTTTTCTATAATATACGAATTCATGTCAACAAAGTATACAAACCAGATGTAAAGATTTATGAGATAATAGAAAATGGTTGTCTTGCCTTATTAGAAATATTGCTATTTGAGCATTCTACCCAAAATATACTTTTAAGATTAAAAAGATGCATGTAGGAATTTGCAAGGGTCTTAGTTAATTAAATTAGTATAAATCTGACTTAATGACTGAATATCTGTTCTATGATTTGCAGTCTTGGAGTCACGTTTTATCGTTCTCAATTGTTTTCAAATGTTTTCCAGTGTTTTACAATGTTTCGTTCCATGTGTTGTTTCAAGTTATGTTTTATTTGTTGAATTGTTTTAATACGCTTTTTTAATTTAATTTTAGATCTTCCATATCTAACCCTTCTATTTTTATGAAAATTGTATCAATAGTTCTATAGTGTTCCTGATCAGTCTATTCATCATCAAGAATACAATTCTTTTAGAATCACTGTAAGGAATCACTTAAGAAATTAGTTTGGAAAAAAATAGTTAAAAAAAAACACCAAGTCATCTGTGTACAATTTTGATTTGTTTGTTTCAAATTCTTCTAATCTTCAACAAGTACTTAGTACTTAGAGGAAATCTTCTTTTATTTATTGCCACTGCCTTAATGTAATACAATATGTAACATTTTATGCAATAAATATTATTATTATTATTATTATTATTATTATTATTATTTGAATCATCTCCAGAATAGATCTTTTATAATAATTGGTTTCCTTAGTTAAAATATTAACATTTTTGTAATCGACTTGATGGTTATAATCAAAGCCGTGCTTAGCAAAGGCGGTGGAATTTTCTGAGTTTTTGATTTTTGTACTATACTTATGGTCATACAGTCTTTTTGCAAATATTGTTTAGTGATTCCTGTATAAGTCCCATCGCAATCTAAACAATTCAATTTGCTTACTGTGCGGGTTTGTTTATCTTTAGGTATTAAAGGTTTTAGATTTGAAAAATAGTTCCCAACACAGTTAGTAGGCTTATGCGCAACATTTATTCATACTTTTTTAAACATTTCTTAAATTCCTCTGAGGTCACCGGAATGTATGGTAATGTTATAAAATTATCTGTATTATCGTTTATGTTATTTATATATAACGTTTCATTATAGATTTTGTGTATTCTTCTTTCATTAATGATGGGATTGAAAAATGTTTTTGAGTAGTCATTCATTTCCAGTGTATTACGTTTCTCTGGGTGAGACAATTTAACCGGGCGATCGGCAAGGCTGTTTACAACACTTTTTTTATAACTTGTTGGTGCAACGGAATTGGAGTGAAAATAGCATTGAGTCCAAACTTCTTTAGTAAACCACAAAGTTTTTATTTTTCCGTCTGTATCATGCCTAATGTTCATACCTAGGAAATTTATTTCTTTGTTCACTTCTATTTCACAAGTAAATTGAAGTGAATTTTATCATTGGGAACACACATTAGGCAATCATCTACATACCGTTTAAAGAATACGGGTTGAAAATCTAATGAATTTATTACAGATTCTTCTTAGGCATTCCATAACTAGGTTAGTAATAGTAGCTGAAATAGAGATCCCATAGCTGTGCCGAATATTTGTCCAACATATTGCTCACCGTACTGAAAATAAGTGCATTCTAAACAAAACTTTACTGCATTTATAATTTAAAATTGATCTAGAGGTGTGTGATTTTTAATCTCTGCCCAACATTTGTTGATGCTACTCGATGCTAAAACGACTGGTGTATTTGTAAATAAAATAAACAAGTTCAAGAAAATTATTAGATGATCTATGATACGGTTTGATTTTTTATAAATTCATCAAAATGCCAAGAGTTTTTCGCATAAAATTCATTTTTCCCTATTACATTGTTGAAAGATTTTGAAAAATTGAAGGTAGGTGCTCCAATATTACTTACAATAGGTCTTAAAGGTATATCACATTCATGTAGTTCCGGAAGCCCATAAATATAAGGTGCTTGCCCATTATGGCAAATTAATTTATTTTCCAATTCAATAGGAATCATCTTATTTTTGTACCATTTATTTGTTAATTAATTCATGACGTTTTGTACTATAATGTAGGGTCAGATTTTAATTTTTCGTAATTTCCTATTTTGTTTTCGTAGTCATTTCTATGCATTATGACGGTTTTATTACATTTATCCGCTTTCAAAACTAATATTTGAGGGTTAGCACCTAAGAACTCTTTTGTCTTTTTTGTGTGATAGTTATTTTTTGCTATGCCTATTTCTGATTTCTGTTTATTCTTTTTATTTGTCAAGATGTTACAGATTTTATGTCTAATTTAATTTTTTTTCTCTTAATTTGTATTTCTAATTCCGCATTCTAAATTAGCAATTATATTGTCGATAGGTAATTTTTATAGTCAAGCAATGCAAATTTCGGACCTAAGCTTAACGTGTGCTGCACCTCATCTGGAATTTTTGAGTCTTTTAAGTTTTTTATCCATTGTTTATTGATATTTCGTTTTTCAAAGGTTACGCACTCCATTAAACTATTGATCTTTTTTGATCGAATGGCTTTGATTTTGTTGAAATTTTTTCCGGAAATTGTTCTGCTGATTTTAAAAAATTTGGGTGATAGAGTAAAATTCAGATAACAGGATTGTTCCACGCAAGCTTCTATAATGCACAAATTTAAACAGCTTTTATGAAGAGAATTTAATAATTGGCGTACGTTCTTATTTTGTACCTTGCTAAACATGATACGTCTTCTGATAATGGTGGTATTATAACAATGATTTCATGCAACACAAATTGTATATCAGTATAAGTACTCACATTTACAATATGTTTAAACATTTTTCATATTTTTTATATAGCTGTTTATAAAATATTTCATTACAATTGTATATGTCTCTTTTTCTTGATTTCTAATCGAATTGATATATTGTAACGCTTTATTTTTCAATTTCATTTTTCATAATGATTTATAGCGGTGATCAATAACTCAATTTTTAAACAAAAAAGGAAGTTGGAACGCAACCAGTTAACGTAATTAAAGCAACTAGCTTTAAATAGTTTAATACAAGTCAGAAGTTTCACTTATTTATCATCCTTCAGTAATTATAAAATCCCATAATTTTTCTTCTAAATTTGCTATACAACCAGTTTATAGATGTAAAACATTTAGGCAACACCTTTGCTAAAGTTTCCGACTTCGACAAATCGGGAATTAACAAAATCGATTGTGAGTCGTGTTCAACAGCCTGCATGGGCCAAACTAGAATAAATATTCTAACTCGGTATAAAGAATATTATGCCAATAAAGAGAAAAATAATGATGAAAAATCAGCTTAGCTAACCGAACATATTTTAAATACAGGTGGCACTATTTCTCAACAAAGTGTATCACTCTTGAAACACAGTAGCTACAAATATCTAGATAATTTAGAAGGGATGAAAATGAATAAGCGAAAAATCAATTCAATGAATTCCAGATCTTACTCCAGCCCTTATATGCCTTACTCTAATTAATTACAAATAGTATTTAAACAGATACATTTTGTTTTCTAATTTAATTTACTCTGATGAGTGGTCCTTATTACTCTAACAGTTTTTTTAATGGATAAGGGTGATCATAGGGATAATTTCACGTATTTAGCTGTTTCTAAATCATTTTCAATATATTTTCTGTCAATACGGATGTTAGCTTTTTCCGCTGATCATGGCTGATACTGAAGGTATTTTGCACAATAAGGTGAAAGACACTATCTACATGAGATTTCGAAAACCTACCCCATCTCCATGACTCACCCTTTAAAACAGATGAGGATATACCAATCTGGATTGAATTTCGCACACTTGACCTTCAAATCAAGAGGAACTCATTGGCTCCATGAGATTCCGAAAATAGTAACCATTTCCCTTCCCCACCCTTTGAAACAGATTAGTACCGTAATGTGCTTTGTTGTTTTTTACACCTTGGCCAAACTGGATGTGCCTCTGAATATTTGATGTGCAGTAGACAAGACACCTGAGCAAGACTCACATAATTTAGTGAATATTTGAAATATAGGCCTCCATTTATGGATATTTTTCTGTGTATTTTTCAATATCCGTCGATATATTAGCCAAGGAGATAGTTGCTGGATAAGTAGGTAGAATTAGAGAAGTAAGTTACGTATTTACGTATTTTATGAATTTGAATTTACTCCTATTGATATACCATAAGCCTCAGTAAATGTACTCCTTGGCCAAAATGTAATGCATGGTGGCGACATGGGGGCTACTAGGGGGACTTTTGGCCATACCAGTACTCGAAAAAAATTACCTGTTGCCTTGTATAATAAAGTTGGTGCCAAAAATCCAAATAACGTTCTTTTAATGAATGTGAAAGGCTCAATTTGAAAGTCATAGAAATAAGCTGTACATTCATTTCATCGCTCAGATAGAATGATATACATATCTCTCGCATTTTACATATTTACAGGATTACCGTAATAATCAGCTTAGCAACGCGTATTTTTAGTTTTAGGAAAATTTCCATATTCAATATTGTAATTATCTATATAATATTAGAATTTATATAGTATTGTCAATATTTTCGTATTCGATAGAGAAGTCTGTTGGAAAAATAAGCAAATAATTCACGTGCGTGCAACATTATTCAAATTAAGTGGTTTTAATCATAGGCTATAAAAATTTTAGAATATCTGAAGCGCTTGATTAACTCATTTATCTTTCCAGTTTGTGTTTGTATAAATTATCTACTGGAAGTCCTCTATCTGTATCATTATCTAAATTTAATTTCAATAATTTCTGCATTGAGATTCAATAAAATCAACTGGCATTCCAACTCGATTCAATTCCTTGCTACGCTCGTTCGTACTGAATTTTTAGCTGGACATTTATTCTTCTAGTGTCACACTCAACCCTGTCGCTTCAGGTTATCTCACACTAAAACCACCCATCTGCATATTTTTAGGAAGAGACCCATCAGCGGTTCCCATGCTTGAAAGCGTACAATATTATACAGATGCATGAATATGAAACCCATGTCGCTAGCTGAGCACAAAGAGAAAATTAGTGGAAATCAAACATTTAATTGTTTTTTATTTAAGTTCAGAATGGATACTCATCACGTATTGTCTGATTATTAAATTTGTGATATAAAATATAATTCTGATTTGAGATTATGCGGTAAGATTAGATCAACAGCCCTGTATAACAGAGAGTTAATTACAAACAATTTTTGAGTAGGTATCATCATCGCGCTCAAAAACAGTAAGATTAATATTGCCGAGTTGCGTCGCGTGAACAAAATTTGTAAGCGTTGCGTTCCGTGGTCAGAAAAGAATATCCAAAATGCGTACAAATTATTATACGAGGGCAAGGTGAAAAGTCCCTAAAAATTAAACAGATGGCACCACAATCGAAAATCCTATGTGACATTTGTGATGTACCATCTTTAACTAGAACGCATTAAAAATTTCAGAGTGATATGTCATTCAGTTCTGTTTTGACACCCATCGAAAGCAAGCAACCTTGAGGATTTTTTATGAAGATGAGAAAAAGTGAATTTCACATCTTGATTAAACATTAATTCTTGGGTGAAATTACCCAAACCAAACCATCGCTTGTTAAACATTATGGGGATTCTTCATCATCGATTGGAACGATCCACAGGTGGTTTATCTATTTTCGTTGTGGTAGTATGACCACAAAGGACGTCCAACGTTATGGTCGTCCAATTGAGGTTACAACGCCAGGAATCGTCGATAAAATCTGTGGTATGATATTGGACGATCGAAGAGCTAAAGTGCACGAGATTGCTGAGGTTATGGGCATCTCAACCGAACGGGTACGGAACATTTTGTATAAATTCTTAAATATGAGAAGGCTATCTGCCAGATGGGTGCTGCATTTGCTCTCTGTAAACAACAAGCGCGACCGTGTGACAGCTTCAGGAGTGTTCAAGCGCGATAAGAAGGACTTTTTACGCCGTTCCGTAACCGTGGACGAAACATGGATCCATCACAATACAGTAAAGACCAAAGAACAGTCGAAGCAGTGGACTTGTCCTGGCGATTCGAAGCCGGTATCGTCCGTATCGATTATCTTGAAAAGGGCAAGCGATCACTGGCGTATATTAGCTGTTGGATCGATTCGACACGTCGATTTGGAGTGAAAGCGGTCGCATGTGGCAAAGAAAAAAGCGCTTTTAAACCAGGATAACGCACCGGCGCATTGATCCGCAATAGTAAAATTGCATGAATTGCGCTACGAATTGGTTCGTCATCCGCCATATTTTCCAGATTTGCACCCCTGTGATTTTTACCTATTTCCAAACTTGATGAAATGGCTCGGCGAAAGGAGATTCGGCTCTAACGATGAAACAAACGCCTATTTTGAAGGATTGCCGAAATCGTATTATTTGGAAGGAATCGACAAATAAGAAAAACGTTGGACGGTAAGAAGATTGTGTTGAGAAATAAAATAAGTTCTGGCCAAATAAATCATATTTTTACCTTGCTCTCGTAGATAACAGAATACTGAAATCACTTAAAGATTTTGTTGAATTGTAGTAAAATTTTCATTATAAAATTTAGATTAATCTTCAAACAGTTTAGTAGTAGAATGACATGAATTTGAATTTCAAATTGCGCCCAGTATAACTTTGAAATCCTTTATATTTTGATAGGAACTGAACATAATTATATCATCTCCAAGCTGTAATTTCAGGTTAGGAAGTTATTAAGACGAAGTGAGCGGTAGCGAATGAACTAATTTCAATTCATACGGCACGTTGTTGCTTTTTACATAGCGATTGAACGGCAACTCCGATTTATACAAAATTTTCACAGAATATAGATATGATGACTTAAATTTCTGAAGTGCAGAGATAACTCACTGTTAAAGATTTGTAGTACGTAAATTTTAAATTGAATAAATGTATATAAACTTATTGTCAAATGCGAAACGCTTCTTCTTAACCCTTCGGGCATGCTCACGGTACTGACCGATCTCCCAGTAAGTTTATTTTTGGATGCAGTAACTTTAATTTTTGCCAAAGTTAAGTTTGTAATATAGTTAAGTATAAATATGTATGTTACCATGATTAAATGTTTGTTACCTTAAACCCGAGCAACTTTGTTCCACTTTATGAAGAATTGCTTTTTTTTGTTTGCTTTTTATAGAGCTTGAAGAATATGAACTAAATAACGGATATACGTTATTTTTCGTGTTGAAAATAATAAATATTTTATTAGCGTTAGATGACTGCCCCATCTCAGAAAAGCTTATAATTCATCATGTAAATGCATAAGTGAAGCAAAGCTAATTGGTTAGCTTTTTAACCACGCTCTAAAGAACGCAATCGTGTAAACAATTTTTGAAAGATTAATTAGAATGTTTTTTATTGAAAAACAGTAAAACACAACACTATGTTTCAAAATACATTACGCAAAACATGTAAAAAATATTATTAAATATATTATTACAAAAACAACCCATTATCTAACCTAGCCTATATTGAAGTATGTATATGGAAGTGATAAAACACGTTTTTGCAAGTTTTATTCAAAAAACTAAACTAATTCAGGATTCGCCGAAGTTCCCCTTTTGAAAACTTGTTTGGGACGGTGAATCTATTATATTGGTTCCTCATGAATATCCTCTGGTTATCATATCAAAACTTCCGCAATTTCCTCCTGTTGGCGACGCAAACACTTTTTCCAGCTGGGATATAATTTTTTTTCTTAGGGCTGGTAGGACCCTTTTTGCTCACAAAGTTTTCAGAAATTCCGATTGAACCACAGATGGGTCGCATTTTCTGGGAATACGACTCGAGAGCAAAGTAATCCCAAATCATTTAATATTTTGTCGAATTAGTTTGGAAAAATGAAAATTTTGTTAAAAAAATTTGTACAAAATGAGACATAACAGGTACTATAATTCTTACTTGCTACTGTCAGTTACTACAAAATGTGTGTGCCACATCTCCGTGAGCGGGATTTGTTGTTACTAGGCAACCAATAATACACTTAAGTGCATTAGGGGTCAAAGCATCTTATTTAGAAGATACAATTATTATTGTATTATCAATTTCTTATTGGTAGTGACGTGAAGTTACCCTGTCAGAGGCTAAGTTACACCGGTTTACGGAACTTTTTCTTTTTTTTCAACAAGCATTTAGTGTCATTTAACAACTATCATGAACCAATTTTGCTATCATTATTTAATACAGTCTCAATTATTAACCACGCGACTCTGTAGGTAAGGGCCAAGGATGGTATAGAGTAGAGAGAAGTTCAGTTTTTCCAAGTACGGGACATATTATTAGATACGTTGAACGAGGACAGAGATAGGAATATGAAGGAAAAACCAATCAGTTTTCCACCAACTATTCAGAATTTTCCATGTATTCCATTGTTTAAGGATTGTAATAAAATGATTAGTACGTTCAATGAAAAATAATCTATTATCGTTATTACAATTTTTGTAATCGGTACCTCCAATTTAATCTTATGAATGATAATTTATTTTAATTTTGCTTTGTACATTCACTGTAAAATCTACTCCACACATATGTTCAGGAATGGTTTCAATTTCCTTACTTTTATGTGATATCAGGAAGGAGTGGTATTGCTCCCACTACAATCATTTTTCCTTCCAAGAATGATTCTTCATCTGGAATTTCCCAAATGTTTTTGTTAACTATTATTCACAAGTTTGATATATTCCATTAGATCAAACACACTGGGTTTTCCCTATGCCGAATCAAATTCTTTCACCAGATCAAATGGATCAAACGGATTCTAGATTGACCTTCACATAGGTGGCGTATTGCTATCTGGTCTTAGTTGACTGGTGTGCATGTCATCATAAGCTATTGTAAAAACGCTTTTCTTCTGTGCCATCGCAGGCCTTGCTAAAGCAATTCCAGAATCAACATCATCTTCAGGCCTTCGCACGTTTAAATATTGCCCTTCAAATCTATGTTCAGAATGTTGTAAGAGTGGATGTTCTGGTCCAACGTTTGCTGATTTCTTCAATTGTCTCTTACGACTACTTGATTCTGTCTCTTTCTGTAATCTTTGCGGTATTTTGGAAGCAGTTTCTTTAACGATCTTCTCTTTCTCTTCTACGTCTGCTTTACTATCGGATGGTGGTTTCTTAGATTTTTTCTTCACAGGAACTTTTGTTTCGCTTTTATTTTTGTTATACCATTCCATGTATCTGGACGACCTTTTACCACCATCGTTTTTTTCCAATTTACCATTGAGGAGGGGCTTGATTTTTGTTAGATTAGAATGACTTTGCGATTTAACTGGGTCTTTTTTGGCGGACGTACAACGAATATCTGTTTCTGAATGGTATCTTGGTTTATCGGAATCGTTTGTTCTCTCCGACCGAGGACTTATTTCTTCTAAGCTATCTTCCGAATATAACTCGTTCAATTGATACTTTTGAACGTACATTTCGTCTTCACTCATGCTTCGTTCGCTCTGATCAAGTGAAGCTGATATTTCCTGAAGCACTTCTTTGCCAATTCCAGACTTGGAAGACCGGGAATGCGATCGTTTACCACTAGTTGCGTTTTTTTGTCGTAGCTCACTTGTTTTCGTTTGCTTGATCAACAAACGTGGTCGTTCGGAGGCAGAAGGTGCTTTAACAGGCTTTTCTACTATTTCTATTTCGGATTCTTCTTGAATGGGGGTTTTGATTTTACGTTTAATTCGAGTTTTTTCTAATTTGCGTCCGTTACTATATCTTACTCTCTCTTTTATTATCGATAGATCTTCGTCACTGTCATCGGTGACATCGTTATCGGAATGAACCTTTCGGCGGGGATGTTTGAAGAATTGAGGATCAGTTTGTGTGCCAGCGTCTTGATCAGTTTGTGTACCTGAAACAAAAAAAAATCATGCATTTGTTCAAATGTCGATGCCAAATTTTCACAGTTTGGTTCCCACTATTTCCAGAATATATGATACTCTCACATGAATTTGTTAAGCTCAAATAATATGCAATGTTGTTATTAAAACTGCAGTAAATTCATTACTTTGGTGAGGGCTATCAAAAATCTAGAAGGAGTTTGGAGTAAAAATAACGTCAGTATCTCTCTACTTTTTCCTAGAGAATAATATAATAGTGTGAAATATGGATTGCAATAGGTAGTGCATGATAGAAATGCTTGAGCAATTACGGATTTAAAATTTTTGCATTAGTTCGTCGGCTATTTCATTTTGTCGGTTGGTTGCATTATTTGAAGCACGAGAGAACATAGAGGTTTGGTAGAAAGCCCTGGAATCTCGACAAGAGAACCAACTTTGAATTTTAGTAAAGAATTTGCTCTTGTTTTTTCTACAAACCATAAAAACAAACCACAGTCCTGGGAGAAACTGGTCTCTGCCAGCAAAAGTGTTAAAAGTTGAAAAGTAAGAAGAGCTATCAACTCCTTTGAGGCATACAAGTCACCGGGCCCTGACGGATTGTTTCCGGTACTTCTGCAAAAGGCTCTGGACTCAATCCTGGTTCCGTTGTCTGGTGTTAAGGGGTTGTATTGCAGTAAGAAACACGCTCAAGGAGTGGAAGAGAACTCATGTGACCATTCCTAAAGCGAGTAAGAAGAGCTATGTAAACGTCAAAGATTACCGGCCTATACTAGCAAGTCTTACGTCGTTTTTTTTATACGTTAAAGAGGCTTGTAGACTGGTATATTAAGTCTTAAGGCAGGACCTCTGAAGCATTATCCCTTTCACGAGGAACAGCATGCTCATCAGATGGGCAGATCTGTCGAGACAGCCCTCCATTCGGCTCTTGGCTTTATATAGCAACAGCTGAAGTGTTAGGGAGTCTACATTGGTGCCTTCTTGGACGTAGGGGGGCCTTTGACAAAACCTGTAGGAGCTCTATTAAACAAGCGGCGAAGAGACATTATGAACACATTTAAAGGTGGACATCTTTCCATGACGTGGCAAGATTATACTTTGAAAGGGATGATATGAGAAGGGTGTCCACAGGGAGGCTACTCTCCCTCTTGTATGAAGCTCGGTCGTGGATGAGCTACAAGGTTAAACCGTGCTGGTATTAAGATGATAGGTTATGCGGATAGCATCGCCATACTTCATACTTTAAAGGAGCATATGAGAGTACCTGGCAGGAGCTTATTCAACAAGTCATGATAATTTCAGAACTCTGGTGTAGAGTACAAACTCTCCATTCAGCAGGAGGAAAATACCATTATCATCTTCTCCAGAAGGTAGAAAATCGAGCCTCTGAAGAAAATGGTAGTCGAGGGAAGTCAGTTGACATTTCCGAGACGGTGATGTATCTGGGAGTCACCCTGGACAAAAATATACTCTGGCAGAAGCAACTAGAGACTGGGTGGAAAAATGCTAAGACAATCTCTTGGCAGTGTAAGAGAGCAATTGGCATGGAGTGGCGTTTGGGGCCTAAGCAGCTGATGTGGATCTATTTAGATATTATTATCCCAAGACTCAGTCATGCAGTTCTCCTATGATGGAATAGAACCGAACTGGTGAAATGAAAAAGATTGTCCTACAAAATATCTGGTACCAAAATCCTTCGGTTACACACAATTTTGTCCCAATGGTTATCTTGAGGAGAACGTTTTCTGGATGAATTAGCTAAAATCACTAGATTGCAGATACTTGACTTCTTTTTGTAAAAGTATTTTGAGAATCGAGTCAATATTCGGGAGAATCTCACCTGGAAAGGGATGGAAAATAGTTCATCACTATTGCGTTAATATAACTTTCATTATAGAACAGAGATTTTCATGTTTTCAATAACTATTTGATATTCACAACTTATCTTTACTATTATGAAAAAATACTTCATTTTGGCACTAACCAGCAACGAATTCACAAATATTGCAATCCTACATTGTTAATGGAGTAATTTTGAACACAGTGTAAGAAAAATATTCTGTAGTTGTTTAGTGAAAAATATTATTTTGATAAGCGTGAAATGATAAGATTGAATTCATTATTTTCACATATTGTTAATATTGGAAAATCTTGGCTTCCGGATTGATTTCGCATCACAATAGCACGACTTAATGTCGACGTTTCGCCAACCATCACAGGTGGCATCTTCAAAGCAGACAACGTCAGCATCAAGTCATGCTGTTGTGATGCGGAATACCTCCGGAAGCCAAGATTTTTCAAGATTAGCTATCCGCGGAAGTCTACTATTCCAGATATTGTTAATATGCCCAAGGGGGAGAGAAAATATGAATTGGACTAACCTGCCGGTAAAGATTGTGTTTCTAGTCGTAGGTCGCGTTCTCGCTCTTGTAATATCTGTCTGAGTAAAGCGTTCTGCTGACGTAGAGACGCTTCCAACAGTTCGTGCTCAGTTTGTAATCTCGTTACAGCATTAGGTAATAAAACTTGCGATCTCATTGCTTCTGTCTGCTGTTGTTCTATGTATCGCCTCATCAAGATATCCTTACCGCTGTCCAGCATATATGCCTGATCAGCTAGAAGAGTAACAGGTCTTTGTTGTTGTAGCTGTGGCTCACCACCTCTGGTAACCAGTCGAAGAATATCCGTATTTCCTTCTCGTATGTAAAACTGGTCCCTAGAACCATCCGTTTGGGCTTGATGTTGCCTTTGCATGGATTTTCTACCTCCCACTCTATCAGATCCCCTATCGATCTCGTGTCTTCCCAAAGATTCGTCAGCCTCCACGTCCATCATGGCCTGATCGGGTGACCAAGCTTCTCGTCTTCCGAACCACTCGGCTACTTGAACAGATTTACTTTCGTGACCTAATCCGGGACTCTTTTTAATGAATTTTATCACTTCTGCCGAGTTGATTTTTCTTCGCTTCGGCGGTACATACAAGGGGCAGCGTTCGCAGATACAACATAATACTAATAAAATAGCTAGTAGTACGACTAAAACGATAAAAAGGATCATCAACCATAGTAAACTGCCTGGTCCGGCTTCTTGCACTTTGGTTTCTTGACGACGGACACGATATTCTCGATCCAAGATCTCTTGTATTCGTTTAACGTCGATGATAGTTCCTTTGGAATAGTTTACAGTTGCCACAACGACGCTTCTGAAATTCAAATATATACAATATGAAAACACCTATTCATCAAAACATAATTATAGTAAGTGTTTTGCGATGTTTGTATGACGGTTTGTGTGAAGCTTTTATCCCCTTATGCAAGATGGAATGTGTCTCAGTACTATATTATAGGGATATTCATCCAAGATATGAGACATAACTGGAATTATTTAGAAAAACTAACATTTAAACCTTGAATGAAGTATCACTTGATTTTTATCATCAATGTGAGGGGCAGGTTTCTTCATGTCTAGATCAAGACTTTTCGCACCCCGTATAACCTAGTGGAACGGTTCCCACTCAAGGATGCTCACCAAGCTTTTAACACAGATTTATATTTGATTATTCGAAACCTGTAATGATTACACGAAATCTGAGCCTCCTTGAATAACTATTAACTAACACGGACATCTGTGGTATAATAGCGGAAGCTGAATATTCATATTACTCTATCTGTCTGTATGAATTCACGATTTGATCAATTCAGAGAAGGATATCGATCGCTCAATTAGTGTGAGTGAAACAGCTGAAGCAGTGTCACTTGTGTTAATTTTGTGCCTTTTTTTTCGAAAATATTGGTCAAAATCTAGTCCACGGTAACCTTATAGTATTTTTGATATTGTTGAAATTACGATTTGTATGATATATGGTTGCTGATTGAGTAGATATTTCTGGCATTTTTCTTGCAATGAACGACTTGCCCGTGGAAGGTTCCACCACAATTAATCACCTCAATTTTCATGATCATCTTGCTATTTAACTTAACTTCATATTTTACTTCCATTATCATTTCTCTTTAATTCAGATCTTAAATTGATTTAAACAGATAATTGAATCAGTTCGTATTTCGTAATTTCTTTTCCAACCTAACAAATGTCTTTTTCCCCAGAATCTTACAAGCCACCTAGGTGGATGAACAGTCGCCAATAAAAACACCCAATCAGGACTGGGTGTCCGGATAGCTGGGTAGTGCCCCGGAGAGGTTTCGCACTGTTCTCGATTCCAGTTTCTGGATTCGCTGTGCCGCATAGCTGTACAGAGAGTGATCATCTTGTTGAGGGTATTACGCACCTGAACGAAATGTGCTTGTCTTTTCGGTTTTTTGTTTGCACTTACACAAAGATAAATCGTTCAGATTCATTTTGTGGATGTGGTAGTTAGACGGTCCTTGTACCGTTAGTATCTGTTTCATTAGTTTGACATCGGTTTTAAATATCTTTACTTGCTGTGCAATTAATGCTTTAGACTTAGACTGTAGGCAACCATTTACTTGTTGCCACTGAGTGTTGTAATCTGACCCAGCAGTGGATCGTATCTTTGGTGTTACCTTCACAGCTGATTTAGGGCCTATTAGAGGCCCATTATTTTGCAAGCCCATCGACTATTTCATTTTCTCTTATTCCAGAGTGGCTGGGGACCCAGAATAGAATCTGTAGATGCTATCAAATAAAAGAAGCATAGTAAAATTCGAAAAGCAAGATGTACTATCCACCATGATTTAACTAACGCAAAATGAAAAGAGACAACATGTTACTCACCGCTCCGCGTCAGTTTCTCGACTGATATCTGTAGCTTCCGGTTCATAGCCATTGTATGAGCGAACTTCATCTATGGTTACTTTTCCTCCTGTCAATGCTCGTAATGTACTGGCTATAGCATCAACATCTGGATTTCTCCCAGGAACAATGAACGTCATTTTTCGTGATTGGCCCTCTGCTGGATAAATTCGAACTTCACATTCTCCCGAAAATCTGGGTACTCCACCGTCCCAAGCCCGAGCAATCAATTTGATCAAATCGCCATGTGTCCACGGTTTGATTATAGACAACTCCCCAGTTTCTTCGTTGATTCTCAGTTCTTCAATTTTATTAACCAGTTCATAATGTACCTGAAATATCATCGAATATGTCTTCAATTAATCTCATTGCAGATTTTGAGTCTTAGAAAAAAATTTTAATGGGAATTCCTATACTTATAGGAAACATTTTATATCAGTTTCTAAAGATTTTAACTTCAAATAGGCGATCTAGAGAAACATTATCACTTATATACATATTAATAGCGTAGGGTAAAGACGTATCAGGACTTCGATAGAAAAAAGTACAGAGGGTAGAAAGGTGGTTTAGGTATCGGTCGAAAAGGGGCTGGACTATGGATTTGCCAAAAACTCTAACAATCAAAAAAGTTATGTTGTTTAGCTGGGGTGGGCCACTGAAGTTCGAGGTTACTAATAGGCAAAACACTGATTAATGTAGGGCAGGTTGTAGACCGCCAGGTCGCCGTAAGTCAATTGTCAATTGGCGAAGAGAAAGGAAGGTTAGTACCCAATATTATCGCTTAGAGTGAATGGGTGTCAGGGAGACAACTACAGAGGGTAGGGTGATGGTTGACATTTCGTTTGAAAGGAGCTAGACTGTAGATTTGCCAAGAACTCTAACAATTAAAAAAAGTTGAGTCGTTTGGCAGGGATGGGCCAATGAAAATCAGTGGCGGCTCCTCGAAGGAGGCTAAGGAGGCTCAGCCTCCTCACAAATTTATCTTGTTGATCATTCTTCATTTTATTTCCTGTTTCTCTAATAATTTTTTGAATTTTACAATTAATTCCCCGTTCTCAGTAGTTATTTTTAATCTGGCAACAGTGCCCTGAGGCTAGACTCTCTATATATCTCAAACGCTGAGCATGTGTTGTTCAACACAGTTGCCGTTTTTCCGCCCAGTCAATCGCCAAATAGCGTGAAACAGCGAAAACGGCAACACCCTCTGGAGGCTAGCCTGCCGCCCGCCTTTAAGTTCAGTACGAGTACAGCCGGTGTGGTACGGAATACGACACATGCGTGTTGCGTCAGTGCTTGCTTTTTTTATGCGGGTATAATGGGTGAGTGACACCACGCGAAATAAGGTTAGATTAGAATTCGTCTGTTCGGTAAATTATTAATTGTAAAAATGGACAACTAGTGGAAAGATTTTTAGGGTTCTACGATGTTAGTTCGGGAAGAACAGCGGTCAATTTATTCAATTTTTTAATGGAAACATTTCAACGATTCGACTTTGCGAATAAATCAGACTTACGACGGCATCTGTAATGGCGAGACATTTAAACGGTCTTCAAACAAACGAACGTAAGTTTTAAATAACATAGTAGGAAACAGAATTCTCTGTAATGCTCGAACTCGATGGAATTTTACATCACGTGCAATGTTTAGTTTACCATCCATAAAAATAAAGACAAATTAATTGAAACATTTGATTTTATATTAAACAGTGATGACTTTTCAACAGATCAGGTTTCATTAAATGCTGCTGTTCGTTTAAAATCTTATTTAGGAAATGAAGAATTTTTGTTTTTTCTTGATACTTTTAAATTAATATTTGAACAAACTGATCTTATGTTTCAAATTTTACAACATAAATTCACTAATATAATTCATTCAAGAGATCGTTTAAAACATCTCATTGATAAAATTTCAAGTTTCCGTTATACAGAATTTCATTTTAATATTTTATTTGGAAATTATTCAACTAATGAGGCTTCTCCCGTGAAAAGGAGGAAAACATATAATTTGGTAGACAAGAAACTACATTATAAACAACTTTTTTATGAAATTTTAGATACTATTAATGGTCAAATATTGAGATTCGATTTTCCGATTCACATGAATTGAAGTTTTTCGATTTGACGAATAGAAGATTTTTCGAATCTTTTTCAAAAGAGTTTCTCAATACACTTTCAGATAACTTAGTTCTAAAATATAATTTTTGTAATTTGCCTCCATTTTGATTTTCTAATAGACCCATTAACGAACGCAACGTCATCACTTGCCGTGTCTTAATATCCAAAAAAAGCACGGAACTTTTTACATTTTCAGGATGGCGAGCTTGATGCGGAATTATCTTGTCATCATTATGTCAGTTTAAATGACAGTGTCGAGCATCAACAACTCAAGAAGAGAAAGTCATCGACGTGTCCAGTGGAAGAATTGATTTCAGCTAATACACAATATGGTTTAGATATTTGTACTAATAGTCGTTTTCTAGTGTTATTGCTCTTTCCAGTAGAGACGAAACTAAAATTACGGAAACAAAAGCGATCACAGAACCACTGAATCAAATTTTGACTTTCAAAATTAAGATGTTACCAACCACCATAAAAATCCCTAAATGGACTAAATTAAACATTTTTGTTTAAAAACGGCATAAAAAGGGCAAATTACAAAAAATAGTATAAACAACTCGTTTCCTAAGACCTTGAAGCACTCATTCTTTAAAAGAACTCGTGGCTTCGCCACTCGTTTTTTAAACTTGAATTCGTGCTTTAAGACGAGTCTTAGGAAACTCGTTCTTTAATATACTATTTTTTGATAAAATAACACTGCACAATGAATTATGCGTTTTATACTCGGATAAAGATATTTTAGGCCAGTACGACAGTCACGCCGATATGATAAAATATATGATAGATAATGATTTGCAACAAGTCTTACCTCAGTTTTATAAACTACTTTGTTTGACAGTCACCATTCCTGCCACGTCGGCATCGGTGGAGAGATCATTTTCTACTCTCAAACGAATTAAAACATACATGCGAAATACAATGGGCCAAAATCGTTTATACAATGTTAGTTCAATATCTATTGAAAAAGATTTAGTAAAACACTTAAAACATAATGATACATTTTATGATAATATTATTGATCATTTTTCGAAAGTTAAAGACCGTAGAATTTCGTTAATATATAAAAAAGTTGATAAAATTAATTAAAAAAAACAAAATATGAGAAATTCCAAAAAAAGAAAAAAAATTAAAAATCCAAAAAAAATAAAAAACAAAAAACGAACGAAAAAAAATTTGTGGGCAAGAGAAACTCTATACTTCCACGTTGGTTCTTGCTTGGCAACAATTAATTTTGTCACTGAAGTAGCTGGTGCGGTCGCTGCGCGAAGGTTAAATTAATTGACTGAATATAGTATATTTTTACAAAAACGTTTTATGTCCAGCCTCCTCTCTCAAAAAGTTCACGAGCCGCCACTGATGAAAATTAGGGAAGCTTACGATTCTTTAAATTTCTATGGCCGATGTCAGCCGGGAACACTATTTAGTACTTGATAAGAGATCTTTGTTGTATTTAATTTGGTTTGGGGACGTCATCTGGCGGTCTAGTGCGATGAATCTGTGAGTCAATATACTTGGTATTACAAAGGTTTGTTAGTAGGACATCTATCTATTCGTAGGTAGATGGCGTTGGAACATCTACATTTCTTTAACAATTCTGTTCACG
This sequence comes from Endomychus coccineus, assembly GCA_958510875.1. Classification (NCBI taxonomy): domain Eukaryota; kingdom Metazoa; phylum Arthropoda; class Insecta; order Coleoptera; family Endomychidae; genus Endomychus; species Endomychus coccineus. Next base: position 23,778,505 of record OY294067.1, read on the forward strand.
GTATTTTATTATATCCCGATAGAAGTCGACCAGTGGCATCATCATCTGAAAATTTGTATACGGTCACAACTCATTTCCGGTTATACCGGGAGTGGGCATCAACTTTCGTTATTTTCTATATTTTTTATTATGTTTTTAGATTCCTCATGGATTTCTCAAATGATCTTTATCAGCTTTACCTATACCTAAGTTCAGCCGTTTTCGAATTATTCACACTTTATTTTCGAGTTTGCACCTTCCTCTTTGAAATGTAATTACTGTCATTTTAGGCAGAAAAAAGTTGGTATCTTCCTTGTGGTTAATTTTGTATTGGAGAAATCAATTGAAAGTTTGGGAAAGTTCAAGTACCCAATACCAATTTTTTCTAAATGGAATACCAATTTTCTTCTTCCATTCAATGAAGGACAATTGAATTCTGGATCGATCTGTATCAATGTTCCCTATACCTTTGTTGGAGAGTTTTCAAGTTATGTTATGTTTTTGTTGACATTGAGCGAAAATTATTCCCGCAAGTTTGCCATGAAAATGAGAAATGTCTTGATTTTCAAACTGCTCCTTGTTGAGTTAATGTTGTGTTAGTCTACGAGCGAACGACAAAAAAAAGCGACACCATTTGCGTACAAGAAATCATATTGAGTGTTTATCCAAAGAAAAGCTAGTCTGCCTACTGGTTCACTTGACGGAGACACGTGAATGTTTAAAAATTAAGATGCAAGTAAAGTCTTTTGATTTTTTTGTCGTTGACTCTAGGTCTATGGGGTTTACTATAAATAAGAAATATTCACCCTTATCCACTAAAAATACTCTTAAAGTACTGAGGACCTTTCGGCTACCAAGTAGCCATCATCAGAGTAAACTGAATTATAAATCAAAATGTGCCTGTTTAAATACTATTTGGGGATATTAGAAACAAGGGGTTACCCTCAGCTGGAGATAAATCGGAATTTAATAAATTGCTTTTTCGTTCATACATTTTCATCCCTTCTAAATTATCTAGATATTTGTCTGTACCGTGTTTCAAAAACTGTCTCGAGAAATGGTGTGACCTGTATTCAAAATATGTTCGACTAACGCTGATTTTTCACCATTATTTCTCTTTATATGGCCAAAATGTTCCTCGTACCGAACATTGATTAATATAATCAATGTACCGAATTAAAATGTTCCTTCTAGTTTGGCACATAGCATTTTGAAACGACTTAAAATCGATTTTGTAAATCCCGGATTTATCGAAGTCCGAAACGTTGTCAAAGGTGTTGCCAAAACAATTTTCTAGCTTGTTCTCACATATTTAAACTGGTTGTATTGCAAAATTTACAAAAATAATTATGGAATTTATTAATTACTGAAGGATGATAAGTGAAACTTTTATAATAAAGATTCTTGACCCAGTATGAATTTTATATAAAAATTCTCGGGAAATAGGTCACATTAACACTTTGTTTTATAATTTCGTCTTTACGTACGTTTCGGTCTCACGACCATCATCAGAAGACTTTTTATGTCCAAAAAAGAGTTTTTTTTTAAACTAATTATAGCACAAAGCGTCCAAGTCGCACCAATTTCAATTAAAAATGCCCACGTCGCCGAAACGAACAGAACCACGTGATGTGGTACAATTTCGATTATTCGTGGTTCTGTTCGTTTCGGCGACGTGGGCATTTTCAATTAAAATTGGTGCTATATGGACGCTTTGTGCTATAATTAGTTTGAAAAACTCCTTTTTGGATATAATAAGTCTTCTGATGATGGTCGTGAGACCGAAACGTACGTAAAGACGAAAATATAAAACAAAGTATTAATGTGACCTATTTCCCGAGAATTTTTATATATAGGGAAACTTTTGAATTTTATTGAAGATAATGGCTCTAATTTGGTTAGTTGGCTACGTTCCAATTTCCTTTTTTGTTTAGAAATTAAAATATTGATCAAATATTTGTAGTAACCCTTGTGCAACTCTATTTGCTGATGTTTCTCAACTTCGTTGTTATAATTTTGCTGGCTCAAAGGCACGTTCAATAATCTATGAATTAGGCTTTTTAATGGAGCTATTTTATACCTGAATGGTGTAGATGAATCTATATAGTTTGAGGAGAAGGTACAAAATATGGACAAAGTTATTCGAAACTATCAAACATAGTTATAGGGCACATTGATGCAGATCGATGAGTAATTTGATCCTAATTTAAGAAGACAGAAATTGGCATGCCATTTGGAAATAAATGAGTTATGGGTTCTTGAACTGCCCCCAAGCTCTTCTCCAAATACATCAAAGAAAGATCTTTTCTATTCTTGATGGTCGAAAATGATTTTCAAATATTCGAAATTGACGCTGCTATGCATTTTCAAAGAGGAAGGTGTAAACTCGCAAATTATCAAAATAGTTTGAATATTCCGAAAACGGCTATACTTTGGTATAGAAAAAACTTATGAAGAACATCTCAGAAAATCGTGCGGATTCTAAAAATACAATAAAAATATAGCTTTCCGTCCAAAATAACGAAGTGGATGTCCACAGTATAACCAAAAGTGTCACCATCATAAAAATATTTTTATTAAGCAGTGAATAAATCGATCATGACTATATATAAATCTTCGGATTGGTGTCATCATTAGACCTCAGAATACTTCTAATGTACGTTTTAAACGAAACATCCTGTATATAAAATTGTACATACCTCATTATTAGGTGCTGTGATATCAGCATCGTTAGCCCTAATAAAAGCGTTTGACGTGAAACCATCTTTCGATGGACTGATAATGAACTCGTAAACGGGCTTTTCGAAAATAGGCGGCTGGTCGTTGATGTCTATCATTTTTATCGAAACAGTTGAACTTGCTACATGACCGAAGCCATCTTCATCTGCCGCTTCAACCGTTAAACGGAAAACGGGCGTCGTTTCCGCATCCAATCCTTGAGAATTTCCAATGGTGATTATTCCAGTTTCTGGATCTAATAGAAATGAATCACTACCAGAACCGCTTAAACGAGTATATCGGACCTTACTACCCGGTTCCGTATCCACATCTGTAGCTTCCACTCGAAGAACTATTTGACCTGTTTCTGCATTTTCGGGGATACTTGCCTCGTATTTTTCTTGAGTGAATTTCGGTTCGTTGTCATTCACATCGTTGAGTAAAACTATTAATTTAACTTTGGCAGTGAAATTTCCAGTCCCTATTTCTTTGGCCACAACGTAACACTCTACGGATTTACGTTCTTCGTAATCGAGTAATTTGGGGTCGTGAACTTTGATCTGGAAAGTAGAATGTCCCTCCACCACACTGGGGGAAATATCGAAAGTTCCGTTATTGTTTTCTAACATCAGCGTAACTACATCCCCTGGTTGGGTGACGATATTAGCCTGAGCTAAATTCAACATCGATCCTGTAGGTGAATTTTCATCCAGGAGTGTTGTGTACTCGTTAGCCCCAAATATGGGAGAACCGGCAGTTATGCTGGGAGGAATAAGGGCTAGGCGCACCGTGCTGGATTGAGCTGGAGATTCTTGAGAATGTCCACGAACTTCTTCCGCTATTACGCTTAAAAGAATCGGCTGACCGGAAGGAGATATCGATTGTAGGTCAGTTAGTGGGCGGGCTAGACGTATTTCTCCTGAAATGTAAATAATAATAATTGATTCTTAGTAGTCAAATGAATTATTCGTACGTATGTTTATGACACAGGTGCTCTACTCCACAGAATCTTTATTTATTCGTGTTGAAAAACGCTTCAGTATTGACATGATTGAAAGAAATATTTAATGGTTTACAATTTTGGAAGATTTAGATAAATTTTTAAGCTATTGCATATAGCTTTTATCGCGGGCTTTGAGCGCGGCGACCGAATCAAGAAAAAAAAATTAAACGTGTGGCACTCGGGGACTGCCGCGGTAAAGCTATTGCATAGCACTACGCCACTGGAAAAAGTTGGGCAGAAAAACATCCACTACCCCTTCAAAATCTTCACGAATTATGAGTAAAAAAGAGTATCATCTTGATCTCTATGAAGAGTATTCTGTGACAAGCATAGATAACTCTACTACCGGTAGTAGAGTTATCTATGGTGACAAGTGTCAGTTGACTTGTAAACATAATTTTATACGAAAGTTTCAACGTTCAGATCTCGATAGCGCTTCCGGCTCCGGGATTTTCACGTGGTTCGAATTGTATAAAAACACAATTGCATGAACGCCAGACGTCTTATGTAATTAGCTACGAACGTAATAATTTTAACATATCCTCGAGGAGCTCGCTGCGCGTAACTTAGAGTTTATACATTTTACCTCTATTTTGTTAATTTGGGGCATTTCGAACCCCGTGCGGCCGGCGCCAGTTGTAATAAAGTATTTTGGGCTATGGGCCGCTAGCTTTTACTCGCTTTCGGTATATTTAAGTAGCTAGAAAATTCCCTTTCGTACGTCGCATGTCAGATGCTAGTAGGTGACAGCTGAGAATACCTCAAACTGTTTCAATTAATTTTTCCTATTTAATCGACATTTTGGGGCCCGAGACTATGCTATTTAGTTGGCCCCGTTCATAAACTAATGACATGGAGCGAAAACCGCATGCGAAAAGTACTCGTTAAGACGTTCTATGTATCGTAAATTTGCACTTTTCTAACTCGCAAGCTACGCGCTTCTCACGTGAACGTCATTCGATTTATCGAAAATTAACCAATTCAAAACTCTTCATAGAAATCAAGATGACACTCTTTTTTACTCATAATTCGTGAAGATTTTGAAGGGGTAGTGGATGTTTTTCTGCCCAACTTTTTCCAGTGGCGTAGTGCTATGCAATAGCTTTACCGCGGCAGTACCCGAGTGCCACAAGTTTCATTTTTATTTGATTTTATCAGATCAGTGTTGGAGCTGTGGTGTCCTCTGGGATTAGTACGGGTCATTTTCAATATTCAAAACAAAATCATTTTCGGCAAATTCAAATTTCATGTAAAATTTAAATAATTAAAAGCAAAGATATTTTAGTAAATTTTGCTTTATCCATCCAAATGATATTATTCAAAAATGACTCCATCCTCTTGAAACTTCGACAGAATAAATTCTTCAAAATTCACTCGCTTAGGGAAGTCGATGGGTTTCAACTGTTGAACCATTGAAAATGAATACGGGTGAAACTTATGTCCTTGCAATATCCTGTTAAATGAACATCTTGATATTCCTGACTCTACAGAACACTGTCTTATAGATTTATTTGGATATGTCGCGAAACATCCTAAAACGGCAATTTCATTATCAGCGTTGTTTATAATTGACTTATTCTTTTGTATTGTTCACTTTTGAGATATTTCGATCGATGCAGTTCGTGGTGAGACACTCTGTACAGTGTAAAGGAAGTATTGTGATTGGGGGAAATTTTTACTTTCAGATTTTCCCTGATATATCTGTTTTGAGCATTTCTTAATCTCTCTCTTTCTCTCTCTCTCTCTCTCTCTCTCTCTCTCTCTCTCTCTCTCTCTCTCTCTCTCTCTCTCTCTCTCTCGTGCGTTCTAAACCCACTGTGGGGACAATTGCACTGTTCCAATTGGTCGTGTAGTTTTGAAATTTTGCAGATCGCTTCAAAGTGGTAAAAATAGGATCTGTATTGGTTCTTGCGCGCAGTAGCCAACTTTCCAATGTTATTTTTGACACCAATCTTCAGTCTTTCAAACAGTATTTTTTTAAACATAATGACAACCGTGTTTTTCTGGTAACAAATATGTATCAAACGTATATATTTAACCTGCACTTTTCCTAAATTCTCATTTTAAAATTCAAGTGACGTCATCGATGTGAAGTTTTATGCGTTTTGAAAGTTCATGTTACAGCAGGTGTCCGTATAAAACATAGAGTAGTAGAATATATTATCTTAACGTTTTTATTAGCTGTTTCTAAATAATTTCCAAAATATTTTCTGTACCTACAATCATACATTTGACTCGTAGGCCAGTACAAATAGTATTTGAACAACAAAAAAATTCGTTACAGCAATCTGACAGCGGAATATTGTAGAACAAGATATTGAAAAAGAGGGAAAAATAAATCGAACCGACAGCTGCTATCCGGGATGGAATGGGGTGTGTTTTTAGGGGTTGAAAACAGTTTTTCGTGATTTCTGGCTGAACCGTGCATTCTATCAAAAAAAGTTGAATGTAAAAGTTGTAGGGAATGAAAAGATCTACAACTTTTGTACTCACCATTTTTACCCTAACCTCAAAATTTTTGATAAAAATGTGAATTCTTAATTTTTTTATTTGACAAATTAAACTATATGAAACTCAAACTTTGACAAAAGATACCTTCATTTATTGCAAAAAGGCAGAAATTTTTTCGAAGGGAAATATTCGGACGTTGTTGTTAAATTTAATTTAACAAAAAAAAAAACAAATTTTCAACTGCGATTCCTCTTAAAACTACGCATCCTACAGAGTTCTGTTTTGACTCACTTACTCGTTGTTACGTCTACTTTCGATAAGTGGTAAAAAAGAGATATACTGCAATGGAAAAAATGGCGGGAAAATTGAAAAAACCGAAAAATTGCTTTTTTCGTGGTAATTTGTATATTTATCATTGAGTAATTGTTATTAATTAATAAAATCATTTACATTTTTTATGTTCATGGAAACTATAATATTATTTCTTCAATTATTGTATAGATCGAGTTTTGATATGATGTCATGCATGTCTAAGACAGCAAATTATATCTGCTATATTCGTAATCGCAGCATACGAATATGAGAAATTTAAGGAGCTGTTTTCAGAGGCCTTCTAACTTATGTTTAAATTGTTTTAATTTAGAAAATTGCTCAAATGCTGCACTTCCACACAGGGGCGGATCCAGACTCGATTTTCAGTAAGGGCAATCAGTGTTGTAACTAAGATAAACATAGGTTTAGCAAGATGCTCATTGCGAGCGTACCGAGCCCAAAGTAGCGCGCCGAAGACGAAATTTTTTCAAAATTTCAAGGTCACGTGTAAAACAAGTACCTCAAAATAAACCTTAACTCTCTTTACTCTCTAATATTAAATTACACTTTTAATTAAGGTTCTATTGAAAAATAAAATTGCAGTGACTGCTACATAAGAAAAAACAAAGATTTTTTTTATATAAAACAATACTAAGTAATTCAAATAGCACAAAGCAAATACATGATGACCATCATGTACTATTTATGTTATATTGTATAAATGCATATATTTATATTAATTATTTTGTAAATAATTTAAGAAATTTAAAAATTCTCAGTCCTGGCAATTGCCCTCATTGCCCCTCGCTGGATCCGCCACTGCTTCCACAAAATTTCCATACACGAAAGTGACTCGGAAGAAATGGAAACAGATCAATGTACTATAACTGAAACAGTACTCAATGAAACTTTCGAAAACACTGAAGAATCGTTCAGTTTTGTTGAATTGGACGAAGAAGAAGTACAACGCTCTGCGAAGAAAGCAAGATTAGAGAAAAATACATCTATGGGAATGCATACTTTTTTCAATTTAGTTTTTTAAGCATGTTCAAAATAATTTTATTTTTTTTACCGCATTTATGAATTTCATGTTGTTAATATTTACTACCTAAAAACAGGAGAGATCTGCTTCAATTTTTCCACGATGTATTATTTTTTATAATAAAGATTCTTGACCCAGGTATGAATTATATATAAATTCTCTGGAAATAGGTCACATTAACACTTATGCTTTATATTTTCGTCTTTACGTACTTTTCGGTCTCATGACAATCATCAGAAGACTTATTATTTCAATAGCCTGATTAATTAAAACTAATTGTATGTGTATGTTACAATTTCCATTTCGTGTTTCTGTTAGTTTCGGCGACGTTGGCATTTTAAATGAAATTGGTGCGATAAGGGCGCTTTGTGTTAATACAATTAGTTTTAAGTAATCCAGTTTTAGACATAACAAGTCTTCTGATGATGGTGGTGAGAACGAAACGTACGTAAAGACGAGAAAATATAATAGCATAAGTGTTAATGTGACCTATTTCCCGAGAATTTATATATAATTATTTTTTATAGAATTTTTTTTTTATATAAATACTTGCAATATAAACTTGTTCAGTGCAACATGCAAATACTGTCTTGTAATTGAAAACTACTCTACAAAACCCGTATATATCATTGTAGATCTACTACATTACCTATTGTATGATTATATTTTGTTTAGTAAACTAAATCATTTCGAGTAAAAAACTAAAATTGTTCTTAAATGCATATTGGGAATATGCATTTCTCATGTTTTGTTTGATAGTAACAATCCCATGTACGATAATCGTAGAAATCATATATTCGTATCCTGCGATTACGAAGATACAAATATAGTAGATATAATTTGCTGTCTTAGACATGCATGACATCTTATCAAAACTCGATCTATACAATAATTAAAGGAATAATATTATAGTTTCCACAAACAAACAAAAATTAAAATGATTTTATTAACTAATAACAATTATTCAACGATAAATATGCAAATTACCACGAAAACAGCGATTTTTTCGGTTTTATCAATTTTCCCGCAATTTTTTTCATTGCAGTATACTTTTTTTTACCGTTTATCGAAAGTAGACGCAACGAAGAGTAAATGAGCTAAAACAGAACTCTGTAACATGCGTAGTTTTAAGAGGAATCGCAGTTAAAAATTTGGTTTATTTTTTTTTTTAATTAAATTTAACAAGCACCTCCATATGCTTCCCTCCGAAAACATTACTGCCTTTTTTCAATAAATAGAGGTATCTTTTGCCAAAGCTTGAGGTTCATAGAGTTTTATTTGTAAAAGAAAAAAATTAAAGACCTAAAAATTGGTTTTTCGCATTTTGTCGGAAAATTTTGAGGTTAGGGTGAAAATGGTGAATACAAAAGTTGTAGATATTTTTATATTCAACTTTTTTTGATAGAATGCACGGTTCAGCCAGAAATCACGAAAAACTGTTTTCAACCCCTAAAAACACACCCCATTCCATCCCGGATAGCAGCTGTCTGTTCGATTTATTTTTCCCTCTTTTATAATACCTTGTTCTACAATATCCCACTGTCAGATTGCTGTAACGAATTATTTTTTTTATTTCTAATATTTTCTCCTATTCGTACTGGCCTATCGCAGAAGTGTCTGAATCCTATTTTGCTTGAAAAGGTGAGGGAAGTCAGTGATCGATTTATCACAGTTCATTTCCGAGTGCAATCACTATGTACAAAAATAAAAAAAGGAACTATTGTTAGAACACCAGACGTGATTACTGGATTCACTTTTGTTGGCGAACCGCACGAATAAAAATGCTTTTCAAACGTAGACGGCATAATAACAGGTGCGTGACATCCCATTTTCTTTACAATGTTCCTTAGGTATGTGACAAATAGGGAAAGTTGTGCGTGACCCTTTATTTGGGTAAATGTAATAATAACCCTCGTCATAACCTATTTGATTTCATTGAAGTGTGTAGCTGTATGCGTGTACGTTTATAAAACTTACTAGCGTTTAGCTGACCTATATGTTTTTATCTTTGTATTAAATAATTTTCTAGGAACTATAACTACTACTCTATTATATGAACGGCAATAATAATTGAAATACCCCATGAAATTTAATATTGAGAATGTGGTAGTAATGAACTTCACTTTATTTACACTTACTGCCAAATATTTCGTCACACGGGGACATCTTCAGAGAATGAATGAACTTTCACCATATACTCAATTATTGCCTTGAATCAGATTTTCTTGATGATGGTAAGGATATTCTACTAGTTATTATAACTGAATCAAGGTATTAAAAATAAGCATAGCTGACCAAGGACGAGTGCATTCTTCCTAAAAATATAGGTACCCTCTATTTTGCCATACTATGGATGGATTTACAAGAACAACTTATATTCTCAAACGAATAATTCACTTTGATGTTGTGCATTTGTATGAGTTTACTTCGATTGCTTCGCATATGTACAATAGTTTAGCTTGACTTCAGCAAGGATGATTTATGAATTTATACTTGATCATTTACCGTTTCTATTTTTATTGATTTCTAGGCTGTTTAGGATTTAAAGTTTGACTTTTCAGTTGCAGTTGAAAATTGGTGTTGAATTGATTATTATTTATTGCGTCCAATCAGATTAGCATGTTTATTGTTGGAACATCTTTGACGTTTCTTAATTCGTATCAATTTTGAACGACAGGTGAAATTCCATCTGACCCCATATACTTTTTTGTACTGAGATCAAGCAGAATACGCCCAATTGTGCGCTGACGACAGACAATTGTAGGCATATGGCTTATCGATGGCAGCAATATTAGGAGGATTCTTTCCTTGTGGATCCAAAGTGAAATTTGCTGATGATCACTGCATGATGATCTTCGAGAGTTCCTGGTATGAATATGAAAAAACAGTGAGTCTAAAATTCATTTGGTGGTGGATCAAAAATGTTCTGGGGAGGAATTTGTTTTAATGCACGCACAGAACTAGGTACGTGGTCCATAAACGCAGAATTCCATCTGGAGAACAATATTCAAGACCATGTTATGCTATTTGGACCATATGTAGGGGATAACTCAATTTTCATGCAAAACAATGGAACACCTCAAATCTCAAGACCTGTGTTAGATTACTCAAATGAAACCAATATTGCGCCACCAAGTCCAGACTTGAATCCAATCGAGCATGATTAGTTGCGCCGTCTACCTGCACCAATGAACCTACAATAAGTGGGGCGTACTCTTCTCTTACTTTCGAAAATCATTTCTCAAGCAACCATCCGAATAACAAGCTTGCCCCGACGTATGCAAGCGATTATAAGAGCGCACTGACTGAATTAAGTTTTGCTCGCAGGTCTGATTTGGTCATGTAATCAGAAAATCACGTGGTCAAGGTGCCAGCCTCTAGTTAGAGTTTATTCCTTGGTTATAATCATGGACCCTTACATTTGAAAGCTAAATAATTGATTTGAACGAAATTGTTTGTTGTTGAAAAAGTATTACATAGCTGTAAAATATGCCCAAAATCATTGATTCAGAGTCCCACACCACTGATGAACTATTTGAGCTTCGAAGTTTATTGATGAAGCACCAGATAGAAGTCTTCAGGTTTTGAATGTAAGTAGACAAATGTTACTTATACATGAAACCAGCACAATAGCACTGTTGGATGGGATGCATTTCATTTTTAATGAAAACAACAACAACACGCCTTTTAATTCTCTCTCATCTCCGATTGGTTCAAAATTTCATTCCGTGTAAGATTAAACGATATGCAGCTTCCGGAAAAACTTACATTTATTTAAATGAGCTACTTGTTCCTCACGTAAGAATTATAAAGTAAAATAAGGACAGGTTCGTGATCTAGTTCAACACTATCATGATAAATTAAAATATATAACGAGCCAGAATCATTTTTAGTATTACTCTTTGCTTGATATCTGAAGGTACTCCACTTCCTACATGTAGTGCAGAAACTGTTTTCTTTAAAATGTGTGGTATCTTTTACTCCATTAGCAAGTAGGTATTATAAATGGGATCAAACTAAGTTTCCATCAGACAAACGTTCAAACAATATTGATATAATTATTATTACCTAGAATATTTCACTATAAAAAAGAACATTACCCTTATACACCAAAAATACTGTTGAAATACTGAGGAACTTTCCGCTACCAAGTAGCCACTGAATTGAAAGTCAAAATGTATCTGTTTAAATACTAGTTGGAATTAATAGTGTAAATAAGGGATTGTCCTAGCTAGAGATAAGTCTGAACTCATAGAATTTCTTTTTCGCTTATACATTTCCCTCCCTTTTAAATTACCTAGATTTTTGTCATACCATATCCATATCGACGATTTCTGATGTTGTAACCTCAATTGAACGGCCAGAACGTTCGGCGTCCTTTGTGGTCATACTATCACAACGAAAATTAGTAAACCGATTGAAAATCGTTCCAATGGATGGTGAGGAGTCCCCATAATGTTTAACAAGCGATGATTGTTGAACATCATGTTCAATCAATACGCAAAATTCAGAATTTCCAGAACTGAATGACATATCAGGTTGAAAACTTTAATGCGTTCTAGTTAAAGATGCATTCACATTTTAACATGTAAAGGATTCATTTATACTTCAAATTTGATAAAACAAGTAGCTCCTGATTTTGCAATAAAATTATACTTTTTGAAATCAAACTTGTGAAACAATATTCAGTTTCTTACGTATCATCAGAAGGATATAAATGGAGAATGATACAATGATCATTTAAAGCCGAGATGTAATCATATATAAATGTGAAGTTCTTGATAAAGGAACTGGCATCACAGAATTGTTCTTTTTGGGCACCATGTAGTGGTAGAATCAATAGTTAAGTAATTAGGAGTAGGGATATCGGAGTGTAATCGATATGAATTGATTATACGCAGTAGACAGTGTATATTAAGACATCAACAACTGTCCGACTATATAGTTCCTACTCAATATATCACTGTCAACAAAGTACTTCTATTATTCTACAAAACCCCAACAACCACCATAACCATAGCGTCAGGGTCTAGGTATTTGCAATGTGTTTTCAAACTATGACAAAAATAATCATTATTTGTGAAGTTATAACTACAAAAACGGTTAGCAGTTGTTGGAGTAAAGTTTTAACGTCGCACAATTCCCATCTATTTTTCCGTTGATGCAGCATTTCTTAAAGGAACATTAAAAATCTAAGTTAGTGTATTCGTATTATTCGTATTATATTGACACTATTTCAACCTTCATTCATTCTGATAGTTCAATCATTTAAACCATTACACCACAGAGTGAACACAGAGATATACTGTATCTTCATACTTCGATGACGTCATTTGAATCTTAAAATGCGAGTTTCGGAAACTTCTGCAGGATAAATATCTATTTATAACCAGAAAAACACGGTTGCCATTATCATGAACTACCTAGTAAAAATGGAACGGCGACCTCCGTGGTCTATTTGAAGAGGTGTGATTTGTATAAAAATGAAATGTAGGTTTTAATGGTTAACTCCGAAATGACCAACTTAAAAAGCCAAATTTGGTGGGCAGTTAGTGTTAATTTTATAATATTGTCATTAATTAAATTGTTTACATCGTTGCATAGGCTAATATGATAATGGTTTAATTTTTTCCCAGACTTCGGATGCGTAGTTTCCGTTTTTTTCGCAAAACCTAAAAGAGATAATACAGTTTTTCAAGAGTTGAAAAAGTTTTATGTTTGATAGGGCTACCTAAACCATATTTTTGTATTTTATCTTCTAAAATTTAATAGGGGTAGTTTCACCATGTTCCGGTAAAGTATAAATAGGGGCATAGGTCAAAATGTTCACATTAGGTAAGCACTTACTGCCTACCAAATGTTTTTTTAATGTGGGTACATTTCCGAGATAATCAATAAAACCTCTATTTCAGCTACCATTTCCAAATGGCCATAACTTTTTATGGGAGGTCTATCGGAAATTTTTATTTGACACCCCCGTCCTCTCTTCAAATCGACCATTGTTTAATTTTTACTAGTTAGTTCCGGAACGTCCTGTTTAACATTACAAAGTACTTTGTAACATTAATTTGTATAAACTACGGTGTTAGCGAAACTATAAGTTACATTTATTCATTAAATTATTAAATGAAGCAGTTAGTGTGACCTATTTCCCGAGTATTTTATATACAGGATGTCCTCGAACTGCGTGGCTAAAATAAAACCGAAGATTCTTTGATTTGAAAAAAATTTGATGAGCCTTTTTACTTTAGCCTCGAGTGTCTTGTTTAGCCGGTAGAGGGCTTCAAAGTTGCAAAAATAATTTTGTTTTTTCGGTATAACTTGAGAACGTGATGAAGAACTTCTACAATATTTAGCAGGTGACTTACTATCAATAATGGCCGTTTTTGAGAGTGGAGCACAGAGCCTTAGAGACCATAGAAATGGCTCAAACTTGAGGATGTAACGGGAAAAGTGTCCAGAACTTTTTTGTGGTCGATGTAATTAACTCGATATTTTTTATGTAGATAGTTTATCTAATTTGAAAACTTTTCTTACTCTTAAAAAATTTTGATAAAATCAACGGATTAGCTTGAAAAAATTAATTTTCGAGTCTCTGCAATTTTGGCTTACTAATTTTACTTGATTAAAATACCTTAGTTGCCTTTGCTTTTCTAATGTCATTTTGGCATTTGAAGAATTTATTCTCAAAACTGTCAGTTTTTACTTTGCTTTCCGTAAAAATTTTATAAAATTATGGCTCAAAATTTCACTAACACTGAAATGGTTGATATGTTATTGATTTATGGACTTTGTCGTTGCAATGGCCGGAGAAGGGAAAGATATCATTATCGCAGAATTCCAAATCGGCAAACCTTCGCGAAACTGGCAAATTTGAAGCAAATCGCAGAGAAACTGGACGCAGACGGACAAGAAGGACGTTAGAGCTCGAAGAAGCGATACTGGAAGCCGTTGAAACTGAACCTGGGATAAGCACACTACGTTTGGGACTTCGTATTGGAGCCTCAAAATCATTAGTTCATAATGTACTGAAAGAAGAACTGTTGTATCCCTATCATATTAAAACAGTTCAAGATTTATTGCCCATGGATCCAGGTCATCGGCTTGATTTCTGTCGGCTTATTGTCCAAAGACAAAACGCAAACCCCAATTTTTGTAGAAGAATTCTGTTCACGGACGAAGATACTTTCACGAGATGTGGTCTTTTTAACCTCCATAATGAACATTTCTATGCTGATGAAAATCCTCATGAAACGGAAGTTACATATTTTCAGAATCAAACTAAAATCAATGTTTGGGTTGGAATTGTGGATAACTTTATTATTGGCCCTACCGTTATACCCGATCGATTGAACGGGGAGAACTACTCGAACTTTTTGGAACAAAGGCTACTTGAACTGTTGGAAGACTTGCCCTTACACATTCGTCGTGGCCTGGTTTATCCATGATGGTGCACCTCCTCATTTCACATTAGCTGTGAGGCGACATTTGAATGCGGAATATCCAGATCGCTGGATAGGTAGAGGACACGATGCACCAGTGAACTGGCCGGCCCGCTCCCCTGATTGACGCCCTGCGACTTCTTTCTATGGGGCGCTTTGAAGTCGAAAGTTTATGCAGCTCCAGTAAACACACGAGAGGAATTGTTGCAACGGATTAATCATGAAGCGGATTTATTGAAGAATGATCCTGAAGTACTAGCCAGAGTTCAATCCAATTTCTTGAAACGAATTAATTTGTGTATTCAGGAAAATGGGCAACATTTCGAACAATTGATGCCTTAGCGATTTCCCAAAAATTTTTGTTGTTTCTTTTAATTTAGCATTTGTTTTTCCTAAATAATCACATCGTTTCCCCATTTCTATTGTTTTTATTATTCGTGTTTTACCGAGATATTAACCATTTCAGTGTAAGTGAAATTTTGAGCCATAATTTTATAAAATTTTTACGGAAAGCAAAGTAAAAACTGACAGTTTTGAGAATAAATTCTCCAAATGCCAAAATGACATTAGAAAAGCAGGTATTTTAATCAAGTAAAAGTAGTAAGCCAAAATTGCAGAGACTCGAAATTTATTTTTTTCAAGCTAATCCGTTGATTTTATCAAAATTTTCTAGGAGTAAGAAAAGTTTTCAAATTAGATAAGCTATCTACATAAAAAATATCGAGTGAATTACATTGACCACAAAAAAGTTCTGGACACTTTTCCCGTTACATCCTCAAGTTTGAGCCATTTCTATGGTCTCTAAGGCTCTATGCACCGCTCTCAAAAACGGCTATTATTGACAGTAACTCACGTGCCAAATATTGTAAAAGTCCTTCTTCATGTTCTCAAGTTATATCGAAAAAACAAAATTATTTTTGCAACTTTGAAGCCCTCTACCGGCTAAACAAGACACTTGAGGCAAAAGTAAAAAGGCTCATCAAATTTTTTTCAAATCAAAGAATCTTCGGTTTTATTTTAGCCACGCAGTTCGAGGACACCCTGTATTATTAAATTAGTGAAATTCAAACTTTAAATAGTTGTTTTATTGAAATTTATAATCGATTTTCTTCACGTAATGACTAATTCTGCTCAATTGTACTTACCGGTATCTTCAGATATATCGAAGAATTCTGTGAAAGGGTTTCCTTCTGATACCAACCCATAACGCACATCCCTGGGTTTGCCTCTGTCACCATCTTCTGCATGTACTTGCAGTACTAAATCTCCAGTTTGCAAGGAAGGGTTCAACAATGTAGTTGGTGGAGCTAAAGTAAATATTGGAGGTGTGTCTTGTTCGTCTAAAACCACAACAAGTAGAGGCCAGCCGGCGATATTGCGTGTGTCCACTTTCGTGTTAGTCCAGGGGTCCTGCATAATACAATTTTGACGTGATAATCTTAATCAAGAAATAATCTGGTATTTATAACTAGCGCCAGATATAACAATGGTAAGGCTTCTCTAAATCGAATAGTAATACTACAACTAATAGTTCTCAACAGTTGTTTCGCTCTCTCGAGCTCTCCATCGAGTAAGTTACAATGCTACTGAACGATAACTCTGTCAAGGTATAAAAATTACTAGAGTTACCATAAATAGCTACTTGAGAGGAAATGACCTACTAACCAATTTTAGGTTGAATTTTAAATTTGAAGTACTACTTTCTATTGCTTATTTAAAATTCAACCTGAAAAAGATTACGTATTATCTAACATATATGAGTAACAGTTTTGAGGTTAGATTCCATAGAATTATCTTAAACTTGATTAGTTGTTAATAATAGAAATGAAATGTTAATCATCGAATAACTAATTCATAAAATAATCATAGATATTTAGAATTTTATAATCTTAAAAAGTCTTGTTTAACTATTTTCAATCCATTTCAAATTGATAATTAGTAAAGGGCGGAATATATGCACGTCAATTCAGTTAAAATATGCGCATATATATGCATAGTTTTTCTTTGAAATATGCAACAATATGCATTTATTTGTCAAAATATGCAATTATATGCCTTGAATATAACATGGAAAAATGGAAATGAAAAAACGCCGACTCTTACAAAAATTATTTATTTTGAGTAAAATCTCGAGTAAAATTAAAAGAAAAATATAGTAGGTAAAATTTTTAACCTGAAATAGTATAAAATGCATTTACAACGATATATTTTTCAAAATTTTCCAATAAAAGATCTTTCAACATCTACCGATTTGATCTGGCAATATTTTAATTTGGGTAGTAAGTTATAAGGCCAAGGTATTACTTCGTTGGATGGTTTAGTATCAAAAATATTTTTGACTTCCATTAAATACTTAAAGCCTTCATTCTTTCCCACAATAACTTCGAGTTTACTTCTTACTTGATTTCCTACATCACCGGGAACTTTTTTGCATTTGTCAGAAAAAGTTTCAACAATATTAATTGATTCTCTCAAACTCATATTCCTACTTTCTAACGAAGTTATTATATCTGGTATAAAACTAAAATTAACCTTAATAAAACAAGTTCCTTAGCTAAATTTACATTTTTGAATACTGCTTGACTTTGCACTACACACTGTGAATTGTCTTCTAAATCTAAAACTGTCTTTATTGGCTTCAAAATGGTCTGCGTAGAATATCGCGGCCTTAATCCATGTTCCCCATCGAGTAATTACGGGCTCTGTAGGTAAACTAGCTCCTGGCAATTTCTCTCTATAGTTCTGCACTCTTAGAGGTGCTTTCAAAAACACTTTCTTTATATTTGAAATTAATTTGTTCACCAAGGGATATGCTGTTCTAATAGTTTCTGCAACTCTGTTTATCCCGTGTAAAAGACAAGTGACATGTACCATATTGGGATAAAATATACGAAATAGACAACATTAGGGGTGAAGCTTCAAGTGAACCTTCTTGTCTTGTTTCTGTTCGGTGAATTAGGCAAGCTGAATACTTGGAAATTCCTAAACATCCAATAAATGCCGGCAATAAACCATATAATAATAAAATGGGTCCATAAACCATATAATAATAAAACCTACCCACCATTTAAATAACTTCAATTATCTGCAAGGGTCGCACTTAATCTTTTGATAAAACGAAAAACATAAAAATATGCACAAAAATTTTATTTTTGCCGAAATATGCAATTTTTTATGAAATTTGTAAAAATATGCAAAATATGCAAATATATGCACTTAATAATTAGCCATACGTTACTCTTTCACACACAACCGATCCAATGTTTTCTGCAGTTTTAATTGAATTTTAAGGATTTTATAAACACAAGTCGGCTGCTGACGCATTTCATTATTCTTTTCCGTGTCATATCTAAGAATCAGCATACTAAGTGGACATAACATACATTCCTGAATGGTTCAACAATATAAATAAAAGGATATATTATATATTTTTTCACTCATTTATAAAAGCCCCTATAGTTTCACTATAATATATATTTCAGTTTGTGAGATTTTCTGATTCTGATCCGAATTTTTATAATTTTATTTATTTTATCAGTTAGTTTCTTCAATAAAATTTGGCGCTCCCAAAATCTGGCGCTGGAAGCAGTCGATAGCACTATATAGCAAAAAACAAAAAACCAATTGCTGCAAGTGCCGTCTTGATCTTGAAGAAGTGTGAGTGATCTACAGTGTATGAAAAATATTTCAAAAATTCATATCCTCCAAGT
The DNA here is from genome assembly GCA_958510875.1 of Endomychus coccineus. NCBI lineage: Eukaryota > Metazoa > Arthropoda > Insecta > Coleoptera > Endomychidae > Endomychus > Endomychus coccineus. Next base: position 23,797,162 of record OY294067.1, read on the forward strand.
TAATATAGTAAAATACGTTTCTAGCATTATAAAATCATAAAGATTATTGTTTACTAATACACTAAAAGAGTTAACAACTGTGGATACACTACAGTATAAAGTACGAAATAGTAACCCTTATCCACTAAAAATACAATTAAAGTACTAAGGACCTTTCAGCTACCAAGTAGCCATCATAAGAGGAAACTAAATTAGAGAACAAAATGTACCTGTTTGGGGCTAATAATGCAAACAAGGGGTTACCTTCTGCTGGAGATGAATTTGAATTTAATAAATTGGTTTTTCGCTTATGCTTTTCCATTCCTTCTAAATTACCTAGATATTTGGCATTACTGTGTTCCAAGAGTGATAAACTTTCTTCTTTATTACGGGCAGAATGTTCTTTATAACGAATTAAAACGTTCCTTCTAGTTGGACCGTTTGAACGCGAATCACAATCAATTTTTTTAATTAAAATTAAGAATAGTATCTCAAATAGGTGATCCCATTGCTGTGTCGAATAAATGTCCAAAATATTGCTCACTTTACTGAAAATAAGTGCATTCTAAACAAAACATTACTGCATTTATAAATTCAGATTGATCTAGAGGTGTGTGTGGTTTTTAATCTCTACCCAACGTTTTTTGATACTACTCAATGCCAAAACGACTGGAATATTTGTAAATAAAGAAACAACCTTCAAGGAAATTGATAGATGATCTACGGGTATGGATTGATTTTTTATTAACTCATTAAAATGCCATGAGTCCTTCACATAAAATTAATTTTTCCCTATTATATTGTTGATAGATTTTGTTAAAGTATAGGTAGGCGCTCCAATATTACTCACAATGGGTCAGTTTTATGTAGTTTCGAAAGCCAATAGATATAAGGTGCTTGCCCATTATGACAAATTAATTTATTTTTCAAGTCAATAGGGATTAACCTATTTTTGTACCATTTATTGATTAATTTATTCATGTCATTGGATACTTATATTTTCTGGATTCAGTCGAATTCAAACAGTGCTTTCAAATGACTTCGAATTTTACAAGAAAATTGCTAAGCGGTGGATTTTTGATACATATTCATATACTTAAAACATTAACGTGTTAGAATTTCGGTTACGTGGGCATTTTTAATTGAAATTGGTGCGATGAGAACGCTTTGTGATAATACAATTAGTTGTAAGAAATTCCGGTTTTAGTCATTGATACGTCTTGTGATGATGATCGTGAGACCGAAACGTACGTAAAGACTAAAATAATAGGCATATGTGTTAGTGTTACCTATTTCCCTAGAATTTATAAATATAATTATTAATCATCAGCAATGGTCAATTTATTTACTAATTCAGTTTACTCTGATGTTGGCTACTTGGTAGCTGAAAGGTGCTTAGTACTTCAATAGTATTTTTAGTGAATAAGGGTGATTATTTCGTATTTATCAGAGTATTAGGGTTCACCAACTGTCAGACTGCATGAACTCCACATAACGTAACAAATTATGCAGGTATTGACATAAATATTCAAGCAATTTACATAATGCCAGCAATTTGAAGTGGTCATGATAAATTATTATCAATATTTATTTTCTTACGTTGGCCAGAATCGTCAAATGGTGAACAGTTCTTGTTTCATAATCCAGTGAACTTAGAAGTAGAATCGTTCCTTGTGCGTCTCTTTCATTAACAAGCTTCTGATGCAACGCAAATTGTGGTGAACCCCATAACTCCAAAAGGACCGGCCTGGCGAGTTCCGGATTGCCTCTAGCTATCACACTGCCTAATTCTGTATTTCTCCTTGCATTTTCTGATACCATCAGTAGAGTTGGAGCTCCTGGAAAAACATCACTCACAGCTGTCGCGGCATCTGTAGCGCGAAACGAACAATTTATATTAGTACTATCACCTCTAACACTAGTCACTCCCACTGTAAAGTCATAAAATCGTTTCGGTTCTAATCTCCTCCTCAGCACCACGTTGGCTTGGCAAACCGAATTGAACCGAGTACAATTTAAACTGTCTATGGAAACTGCGGTTTGATCCCCGCGCAAAGTGAACACCAACGGATAGTCGAATGCAGAATCCGACGCTCGCAATCTGTAGATGACGGAACCGACGGCCGCGTCTGCCGGTATCAAAACTTCTCGAAGTAACGCTGTAGGGTCGAAACGAGGCAGGGCGACAACCATTAGCGGGCTACACATTAGCACGAGCCAGCGCATCGCACAAGGATGTGATGTTTCTTGGCAAGTAGTCGAAACACGCAACCCTAGAAAACGGTCACAAGCAATTATTTCTTAGTGTTTTATAGCTATAGTACGAAAAGTAAATAGGTTTCGTGTTTGGGAAGCATTTCGATTTGTTGACCCTTCTAATTTAGCCTCTTATAGATAGCGTGAACACCGCAAAGCGCGATGAAAAAAATATGAGATCCTCAATTTCAACTTGATTTATTAGTTCGGGTTAACGTAATGCCATTGATCTAGAAGTAAATCGTGTGAATAACACATTATCGATAGACGCTAGTGTAAACTAATCTTTCATTATCTTGGATGAGAGACGTTCGCTGAATTATTTTGGCTTCCAGGGGAATTCCGGTCAAAAGAGTTTGACGTTCCTGCAACCACTGAAATTCTACCAAGATATTTATAGTTGGATACTTCACGGTTCAGTACTTACAAAGACTGATCATTGAAAATACTATTAAATGGAGCTATTTTATAATTGATTGAATACGCAAGAGTATGCCTATTTATTTGAGTGGGAATTCAATATAAACAGAAAACCCACTCGAACAATTATGTATACGAGGGCAAGTTGAAAAGTTCCTAAAAAATAAAACAGATGGCGCCACAATCGAAAATACCATGTGACATTTGTGATGTACCATCTTTAACTAGAACGCATTAAAATTTTCAGACTGATACGTCATTAAGTTCTGTTTTGACACCCATCAAAACAAGCAACAATTATTTATTGCGTGGAAAAAACATTATGCAAACCAAACCATCGCTTGTTAAACGTTATGGGGAGCCTTCACCCTGGATTGGAACGATCACAAGTGGTTTAACGATATTTTCGTTGTTGTATTATGATCACAAAGGACGCCGAACGTTCTGGTCCTCCTAATGAGGTTACAACGCCAGAAATCGTCGATAAAATCCATGGAATGATTTAGACGATCGGCGAGTTAAAGTGCACGAGATTGCTGAGGTTATGGGCATCTCAACCGAACGGATATGGAACATTTTGCATAAATTTTTTAATATGAGCAAGCTATTTGCCCTCTGTTGACAACAAGCGTGACCGTGTGACAATATGTATGGTGTTTGGCGATGTACAAGAGCGATAAGAAGGACTTTTTGCGCCGGTTCGTAGCCGTGGACCAAACATGGATCCATCACAACACACCAGAGACCAAAAAACAGTCGAAACAGTGGACTTGTCCTGGCGAATCGAAGCCGCAAAAGGCCAAAGTGGGTTTATCGGCGAACAAAGTCATGACGACAGTTTTTTGGGATGCACACGGTATCGTATACAGTATCGGAAACAATTCTTCTGGGGTATAGACGTGCATCTACACGTGCAACAAGGAACGCAATGATATGATAATACCACATAAACAAGAGAGACGTACTGCTGTGCGCCCTTCCTCTTACCCCACCCGAGGAGTACACAGCGACTCGCACATTCCCCCGACTGGTGCTGGTATGATACTTACGTCCTACGTCCTGAGCTGACCGCTCTGAAATTGTAATGCTCTCTCAACATATAGCAAGCTATCTTTTAAGCTCTCATGAAACCACCATACCCAAGATAAATACTTTCCGATACTGTATATCGATTACCTTGGAAGAGGCAAAACAGCGTATATTATGCAAAGCGATTCGATCCCGATTTGAAGCGAAAGCGGCCGCATTTGGCAAAGAAAAAAGTGCTCTTTCATCAGGAGAAAGCAACAGCCCACAGGTCCGCAGTCGCAATGCCAAAATTGTATGAATTGCTCAACGAATTGGTTCGTCATTCACCATATTCTCCAGATTTGGCTCCCTGCGATTTTTATTTATTTCCAAACTTGAGGAAATGGCTCGGCGGAAAGAGACTTGACTCCAACGATGAGGTCATCGCTGAAACGAACGCCTATTTTGAAGAATTGCCGAAATCGTATTATTTGGAAGGGATCGAAAAATTATGAAAACGTTGGACGGAGTGTATCGGGCTACAAGGAGATTATGTTCAGAAATATGATAAGTTTTGACGAAATAAATCATTTCTTGTTCCATTTCACAGGGACTTTTCACCTTGCCCTCGTAGTCCTGCGGATTCAGCTACACCAATCAATTACAATATCGCTCCACTTAGTACTTGTGTTCATAGATTGTTAAACGTTCCTTTGAGCCAGCAAAATTATAACAAAAACGAAGTTGAGAAACTTCAGCAAATAGCGTTGGACAATGGTTACGATAAATCTTTGATCAATGATTTGATTTCTAAGCAAAAAAGGAAATTGGAACGCAGCCAATCAACCACATTAGAGCCACTACTTTCATATAGTTCAATAAAATTCGAAAGATGCCCACATCATCTATCAGTAATTAATAAATTCCACTATTTGTTTTCTATTTTGTAATAAAATCCGTTTATAGATATAAGAACAAGTCGTGAGACCGAAACGTACGTACGGATAAAAATAATAAACATATGTGTTAGTGTGACCTATTTCCCGAGAATTTATATATAATATAAGAACAAGCTAAGGAACCACATGTTTGCATTATTAACCTCAAATAGTATTTAACTGGTACCCTGATGATGGGTACTTGGTAGTTGAAAGGTTCTCAGTACTTTAACAATGGATAAGGGTGATTGTTCTCATTTAGTGTAATAGTGTATCCACAGTGGAATAAATTGTTTTATAATTATTTATTTAAACAGAGTTGTTGAAACAATGTTTTCCACTCGACAGATTTTAAGATATTGTTAACTCGACTCACAATCTTCTACTAGGCGATCTCTAATGTCCCGAACTATAGTGACTGTGTCCACATAACACATTCTATCGAAAAATATATTCTGGTATTTGTTTTTATATGATAAAACTGTTCCTTTCTTCAATTTCTATAAGAGAGAAAATATTCGAAAGGACAAAAAATCGATAAAAAATCTCACGCATGAAGAGATTTTGGTTGTGAGACTTTTAACAAACACTATCATAATCACCGCCCCTAAAGAATCTCTTACCTTTCCCAAGTTCCGTAGTACTTACTGTACGATGTGTTCTAGACTCACGTGGATCTACACGTTGCATTAGATAGTTAGACTGGCTTATATTTTTGAGAATTCAGCAATAAATAAGTGTATTAAGGTATACCAGGTTTAATATTAATTTAGTGTTTTCCCAATTCATTAGGTTATAGAACGTAAATATTAATTAGTTAGCTTTATTAATACGTGGAAATGATTTTCCAAATATAAGTTGTTGGATATTCGCGTTTTTAACCAAATAGAAACCTACCGAATAGAAACTCCTGAAAGCCCATTTGTGGTTTGTGTTAATGTTGAGGTTTTCTGTTCCGTTTTTCATGAATTTCAGACTGCTGAGTATAAATATGAAACAAGTTTGATATGTATTGTATGGTTTTTCTATAATATGCAACGGAAACGGACCACTGATGTCAGTATTAAATTTGTAACATATTTCCCATTATAATTTAAAAAATTATACAACTGGTTTGGAAGTGTAAAATAATCATAAATATAGTGATATAATTGTCAGAAAATATGCATATATTAATTACCTTTTCTCCAAAATGAACACATGGTGATATATTATTACTAATTTTATTTATGTGTTTATTTATTAAAACGTTATTTTAAGTCACTTCGTATGCTTAAAATATAAAATTATTGTAATCGCGACTTTCAAACGCAATCCATGTATAAAAAACACTCCAAGTAATTCTAACGTATCGTGTGGCGTTTGGGGTTGTAAAATCTTGAAGAAGGGTGGCTTACCCTGTGGTCCGACATGACGAGGTTTTATGTGGCGGCGCGATGAATGTATGTTAATAAAAGCATTGGTCATCTGGTCAGTACTGGTCGCCAGGAGACCATATACATACAACAAGAATCGATGCCAAGTGAACTACTTCAAGATTACCTATTCGGGTAATAAATTCTAATAAGCTAAGCCGATAACATCACACAAGAATAAGTGCTAGGCTCAGTTCCTACTCCCACTGTAACATATGAGGTCATATTTTGCATACTGGTTCACTCAAATAAAATCTCGGAAGTTATTAAAATCAACCAACAAGTAAAAATACTGTAAAGATACTGTGAAAACTTTTGCATACTTAATACACACAGGAAAATTGATATTGAAGAAAAGTTATAAAGAAACTATTGATACGTTCTTTGACCAACCTTTTTACTTGTGTGCATTATATCATTATTAAACATTGAGTTTCCATACGTAATTACCATTATGGACCTATCTAGAAACAGTATAAACACTCCGAATTAAATCTGATAAATAATTTGTCGTAATTTGTGTGTTTAAGATATTACATATAATTATTTTAATTGAGGTTCTGTTTAGTTAGTTAATGTACAGGAGAATTGAGCAAACTAATCTTTTATCTATGTAATGAAAGCAGGTTGACAGGTCATCAACAATGTTTTTATTTGATTCATTTGGATGATCAAACGGATCTGCTTTCTTACAGTTGACAACTCTCTTGATGAAACTCTATAAAACTTTACTTAAGGAATTTATATTATTCCTAATCCTCAATCTATTTATATATTGACAGTGTGGTCATTTAATTTAGAGAACCATGACACATTGGATTTTGATTAGCCAGAACAAACGTGAAAAATATCATTGACACTTACCCTTTTATTTCACAAAGGACACACTGGAAGGAAGTGTATGGGTAAACGCTAATATTAATCAGAAAAACTCGTACTCAACAACAACAATAAAATTTAATGATAAAAATAACAATTAAATTAATAATGACAAAACAATGATTACGACAATTGATAATGAAAGAATATTATAATTAACTTCATTAGTAATAAGAATAAAAAAAAAAGATCAAAACCTAAACTCAAATGAAACAAGCCTCTAGATAATCTAAATTAACTAATGGACAGAAATAAAACTGAGATTATTAAATTGATTCCAAAACCAAGATGAATCTAGGGGATCGAAACTAAATGAACTGATTTGAATGAATTATTGAACTGAGAACAACAAACTTTGAATGAAAATCTAAAACAACTCTGATTTAGCGAAATCCACCCTTCTTACCAAAAACACTCCGAAGAAACTATCAAGTTAAATTGATTGAAATTGTCTGTCACGTGATTTCTCAATAGAACAATTCAAGCTAGAAAATATAACTGAAGGTTTTTCGCCTTTCGTTTGATATTTATAATGCGTCCTTTTCCTTAAGAACCAATCTACAATTAGGGGAAGGATTGTTCAACCAATAATTTCACTTACAGTGATCCTGCTTTTAATTTTGTACCAATAATATTTCTAGTAAATTTAGAAGAATGGTTGAACCAATAAACTCTTGAGGTGGGGGATTTTTATTCTGATTTAAATATAATCAAGACTATATTTAATTGCAATGTTCATGATCAGATACTACGTAACGTCCCGATTTACATGTGATACATTTTGATTAATTATGTCACTTATGAAAGAAAGACGTTTGAAACTTCCATAGTAAGATCTACAGCGGGTCCGGAACCCGCTACCTAAGCTTGTTCAGATGGTTAACATTCAAATTTATTATAGCTTAGCATTCGTTTTCCGTCCTATATTAGTTGTTCATCTAGACATGCTTATGATTTCCTCTAAAACAAGAAACTTGTGTGAAATTATTGACCATCGACCATGCCAGCTATGGTATCATATCACCCTCCTTGAAGCGGTTGTGAATTGTCTTATATTTATTTTAGGAATTCCTTCACTTTTCTCAAGCTACATTTGTTATTGATACTAAATAGAAAACATTAGGCAACTCCTAGATGTTCTTGTTACTTTGCTTTTACATATTTCAATTTCACATAAAATTTCTACGTTTACTTTTTGAGATATCGATCGATGCAGTTCGTGGTGAGACAGCCTGTATAGAGTCATGTCTATCCTACCGGTAACATCTAAGATGTATTAAATTCTTAATCATCTTATTTGTCCTTTTTCGATCATAATGAGTACATATACCTAATATTCTTTGTACATTTTAAACTTCATGTATACTTGTGAGAGTGTAAGCAAGTCAGACGCATGGTATTGTTTAATAAGGTAGCCAAGGAGAACTTGTGCGATATGGAAATTGCGCAGGTCGTCACCTACTTTTTAATTTCGGCGGTCTAAATGGTCCACTCACACTGTCTCACTGACTATGTTCGTAAGAATTCTAATCATCCTCAACGCTTGCGAGGCGTTTTTTCATACCAATCGAGGTGCTGATCAAGTCACCTTACATCATCTCCAGCCGAGCCCTTTTTTGCTCATTTCGCTCTCATGATGGTCCACCAATTCCTCGATTTTGTGCCGTTTTTATGGTTACATCTGTTCCGATATCTTTTCTTGACACAAAATATGCACGTTTACTGAATGAAATCAAAATATACGCGACTTATGAATGGAACCGTATGCAAATCTGACACTTTAACTGCACGGATGTCAATGCCCGGTACTATCTACCTTCCTATACAACAATATATTTATTCGGAATTATCAATTCGAAATACTAATATAAACGAAATCTAAAATTTACTACTAATCTACGTGTTTCCCATTAAATAATTATTCAAGATTTTAGAGCTTCGTTACAATAGTATGATAGGAAATAAAACAAACTTTTATCATTTTCTATTATAATCCAACTTTTAAGGCATTAGGAATAGGAACTTTACAACGTTTTAATAATGAGTTCAATTCAACCTCTACATCTGCGATAACTAATTCTTCATTCTTCACTAGTTCTTCCCAGAATGCCAGCGCCGCTTCATGGTCGTTGTTATTACCTGTAAAAATATCCAATAATAGTAGTTAATTTGAGGAATCAAGTCATGGGCTTTTGAGAATGAGTAGTTGGCATTTTTTCAACATCAGAGCCCAATGTTTCTGATTTGTGAACGTATTACCTGAAAAATCTTATACTTACTATAAATTTGTAAAATAGAAAGATATATTTTTTGTACATTTACGGCCTTCGTTGACGTATTCCTCGAAGCATTTAATAATGTTTGTAAAGCATTCAATTTTCCTTCCTTAACCCATCTTTCACAACGTTTCTCCAAGTTCTTACTTACGTAATTTTTATTTTCCTATAAAAATGAAAATGAATAAATCGTAAGCGCAATAGATACTCCGATATGTAGTCGATATTGGGGAATTAATACAAGCACAGAAGAAATTATATCTCTATATTGTTTTTATTGGAGTCATACTGAAAATATGGGAATATTCGTTGTTGTGGCGACTTACTGGTGCAAACTAATCCCGTAAGGAGACATATCATTAGGCCGCCACATTCACGAATATTTTCTCATAGTATAATTAAACTTTCAACGGGTGTTACATACGAGCCCTGTCTCAGTGAACTTGGCCAAACCACTCAAAACATGAAATATATAAATTTATGTCACGATAGAGGAAATTATCTTTGAAAAATCTTACTAATGAAGAGGGAGAACAAAAATAGACACATATCTCAGTCACAGAACCACTGGAACTTATTTACCCCAACCAACACTTACAACCAATTACAGGATGGGAGTTGAACTCCTATTATTACAATATAACACAATAAACAATAATATATAGAATAAATGATGGATACACATAGACATTGAATAAAATAAGTAGACAAAGTGAAAAAAAAGAAAAAAAACAACAAAAAAAACTAATATTTACCAATAAATTAATATATCTAATCCGTTCACAGACTTATTGTAATTATTACACATATTGTGCAGCGGAGAAAATGTAAAAACATTAGTGCACCTGAGAATAAGAAAATTTAACATCAAAAAAACTCGGTTTTCTATTCCGTGGCAAGAGCTATTTTACATCCCAGCAGCTCCTCATAGAGAGGTGAAGTCACTATCCGCCAGAGGAACATTTGGAAATGTCAAGTAGAAGAGACTGATAGACTGACATTACTTGAACATATTTGTTGAAATCTTATGTAACTCACCATCAACAGCCGTTGTAGTGGCTTCGTGAAGCCCTTTTCACACAAAGCGGCTATGAAAGCTTCAACAGCTGCAACATTTCCATGTATAGAAGCTGTAGCGTCAAGTGACTTTTGGAACAGAGCAGTGTCTTCCAACTCTAATGTGGCGCAGAATATTTCCAATTGTAGAGGTGTACAATTATGTTCTTTTGCAAATTGTTCGTACAATTCAACTGCTTTTACTAAATTGTTGCTAAAAAATATGAAAACATGAATAATCTGCATCAACAATCATTAGCATATTTTGTACATTTTGGAGTTATAGAACTTCCGATTACAGCTTTGACAATAGTTCATTTTTCAAAGTTTTAAGGCTATTTCATTCAGTAGTATTAACCATTTCATCATGCAAATATTAACGTCAGAGAAGCGATTCCAAATAGTACAAATCATTGGGCGAAGCATGCAACGCCATTGTTGAGCAAAGTAACAAAGAGGATCCAAACTCTTCGACCGACCGTGCGCAACAATTGAACAATGTGAGTCCACACTGTGGTTTAACACATTACGAGACCCAACTAGTACAAGAATTCAGTTTGAAAAATTTCTGTCGAAATAATTTGAAATCAAGAATTTGGGGAATGTAAACTATTGCCTGATTACAGAATTTTCTCAAACTGGAATTGAAATTAAGATGAGTCAAAAAGGATATGTATTAGATATTCTTGGACGTCTTGGAATGAGTAATGACAACACTCCAATCGAAAACCAACTGGCACTAAGTGTAAACGAAGGCACGAGACTGTAGTACTCGCAAGGGTCATACTAAATGGGGATTTACTGTTGCTCGATGTTGTCGAAAGCATGAGACGGTCATCATCATCCTTTGAGGATAGGGGCTTAGCCTCCATATGCACTTAGGCCACATAGTTATATTCTATTCTATCTAGCAGGTTTGTGGCTCGCCAGAAATCCAGAATATTGCCAACGCTGGCTTCCATAAGCTCTTTTGGGAACAGTTTTGATTCTCCGAAGTGACAGTGCTTGAGGAATATCAATGCAGGGCATTCCAACAGGATGTGAGAGGCAGTTTCTTCCGCCTCTCTGTATTTCCCACATATATGATCATCTGCGATGCCCATAGTATGAAGGTGTTTGTTAAGACGACAGTGACCGGTTAGGATTCCAGTCATCTCTCTGATGTCCATTCTGTTCAGAGAAGGAGTTTCTTTGGGAGCCTAGGCACAGGTCGTTGATGAAGAGCTTGTCCTGCCTCATGCATGGTGATTTTCGCCACAGGTCAGACCATTTTTTGTTCAGTTGGCCCAGAAGGGCGAGACCTCCACGTAATTTGATAAAACGACCATTGGCTCCGCTCCGACTGGGGAACCGGACGACCCTCGCCTGGCCAGGGAGTCGGCAATTTCATTTCCTTCAACTCCACGTGTCCAGCGACCCAGATGAGTTGAACCTTATTTCTTCTGGCAAGTTCAATTAGTGTGTCTGCATTCTTTGACAAGGCTTTTGGTGACTCTAGGTGACTTGAGAACTCCCAGAGCCGACCGGCTGTCTGTGCACTGTGCAAATATGCATATGCGCCTATTTACATAGTTCGCAGGTTTTCCATGGCACAAGTCAATATTGCGTAGACCTCCGTCTGAAAAATCGTGTAGTAAGCGCCTGGAATTACTGAGATAGTGACCTTTGACCTTTTCAGGTACACTACCGCCCCAGAAGCCTTACCGGATCCGTCTGTAAACCATACGTGGCAGTCGGGTGAGAATTTCGTTACTCCAATCTCCTCTATTCGGGATGAGAATTTTGGGAGAAGTGACACATATAGCTGGAATCATGCTATTTTGCTTCGTTTCTAGTATGGGGCATTTAGAGATTGCCTCACTCAAAACCGTAAGCCGCTGCAGTCGGTCCAGGGGGGCGCTGGGACATACCAGTTCTTGTACCCCACCATCACACTACCGCAGCAATGCATCATAGGTGAACATAGACCTGATCACAGCGGTATAGATCCAATAAAGAATCTCTGGCGGTAATCCCCATATGCTGCTGAAAGCTTTTGTGCAGGCCCAAAAGGACGCAGTCTTTCGTCACTCGATATTCAAGCTGTTCGCGCCAGGTCAATTTAGTCTAGGATTACTCGCAGAAACTTCACCGACCCTTGGTTACAGAACCTTGCCAAATAAGGTAATCTCTGGCAGTGTGCCCAGCTTACGTTTCCTGGTAAATTTCCGTTTTACATTTTTGGGGATCAGTTATCAAAGTCTGGGGACGGTTTGCCGTAAGCTGTTCAGTGGTCCTTGTAGGAGCATAGGAATTGAAACACTCACTTTACTGAACGTAGAGCTCGACGTCATTATCACTTAATGTCTCGCTCTACATAATAACAATGGTACAATGATTGATGAATATAAATATCTGAATGCTCTAGTTAATCTAATCTTAGTATATATATATATCGGTCTATCAATAACTACCTTGGGTTCGAGGTTCCCACGGCGTCATGTCAAGGTCCGCTCGTTAAGTAGCTTATACTAAACAATATGTTTATATTATCAGAAGGTACTCGTAACACTAAACATATTGTTTATGTATCGCTTATGAATTTATAAACATATGAATTAAATACATTTAATAATAGAAATAAGGCTGTATTCTGTAATTGAGGGATTTTAGGTAATCTCGTATAGGGATGGAAGATTCCTATACTACACATTGTCCCCGAGTGCCGCCGGTAGTACTCGCAAGGGTCATACTGAATGGGGATTTATGGTTGCTCGATCGAGTAGATAGATTACAAATAATGCTATACGTGCGACTTCTATTTACCTCTGGTGCCAGTTGAGTTTGAATATACTTTAGAGGAAATTGCTAGCACATTTGTTTTTCAATTCTCTGAGGTTATCAAAGTATGGGAAACCTCATATATACCTAAATATAAAAACAAAAATGAACTTACAACTTTGTGTCCATAGAGATTAATTTATTTTCGACTTAACCTCACTACGGCAAATATCAAACGCCTGATCTACACTAACGGCTTCTATATTAAAATTAATACTTAAAAGGCTAAATACTCCAACTCAACTTGACTTACTTATTCAAATGGGTTCTTATCAGAGTTCCAAGAAGAACATTTGTGGGTTTGCAGTAACGATATTTGACAAGGAAATTGAATATCTCCATTTGTTGTTCAGAATCATTTACAGCCAATAGTAATTCTCTGCAGCTTCGTTCTATTTTAGGACCTCCAGCTACATTCCTGTAAAAATTGTGATACGTTCTTATATATAACGCTTAATTTATCCAGTGTTGAAAGTCTGTAACCTGATGGAAATTCATTGCAGCCAGAACTAATTTGAAATCGAAAAAATCCTAGTTAGGATGTTATGAAGATTCAAAATATAATTCGAATTAGACAAAACTAAATGTTATTGCTATCGGATTGGGAATAATTATCCATTGTGAAATACTGTAAAATAGCAGGAGGAAAAGCGATCGCGGGGAATAATGAAATTGCTCCATATGACTCACCTTCCCTCAGATTCGTTTTTCAATATCTTAAACCCTTCATCGCCCATACTATTCTTAATCAATAGGGTCGCTAAGTCTATCACTTTGAACTCATCCAACACAAATTCGGGATGTTCTTTGAGTTCTGCGTATTTTTTCAAAGCCCGTTCTACATGGCCACCTCGAATATAGGCGAACATTAACGAGCTCATCATTCCTGGCGATTCTTGAAAACCGCCAGTGTTGAATTCATTTTCGAGTGCTTGCACTCGTTCAAAGTTGTTGAGACCAGAATGTTTTTGGATAAGTTTGCGCAAGACACCTCTAGTATTCATATTCTTCCCTTTCAATTCCAATAGATGGCATTCTAATTGGTCTAAATTCATATTACGCTATAAAATAGATCAATTATGGCACTTATTTCTATTAAAACTAAGTTCAAGTTCCAAATGATATGACCTCAAGTTTATTGACATATTTAGTGGATTGGGATACTTTGGTGCTCACTTTGAATTCCAATAGTTCAAAAATTATAAGGCCTCTCCAGTCTAGAACGATCAGTAACATTACAAACTAAGATGTCAATGAGAGAGCAAAACATAGATAACTATTAGTTTGTAATATTACTGATCGATGTAGACTAGAGAGACAGTTACCTGTCAAAAACAATGTTACGTCATAAATTAATGTGCAAATATTAAAAAACAACAAACCCAAGTTGAAACGATCGTAAAATTTCTGAACAACGCCTGACAGTGACGCTATTTTTTATATCTAAAATTTGCGTGAATGATGCTCCACCAATTCCTCCACGGCGAGGGAAAGGAATGTTATCGAAGTTTTTTGGTTGTACGCAGTTTTACCACATAAGGTTGTTCAAACTTTGATGCGTTAATTTAATGAATACCCGTTTTTGCAACATAAGTTAATCGGAATGAATGCACATTTTTTAAGCGGGCATGAATGCGCTATGTGCGATTCATTTATTGAAATAATTACACTTATTCAATATTAAGGAGATTTAGAAAAGTGACTATCACGGAATGCACTTTCGGAGTTCACGCATATCTGTTGAAATAATGAACTATTTAATCGAAGTTTGCGTGTAATACTCGTATTTCTGCCTGACGCAGAATAAATATATATCAAATATTAAGCTTCGTTACAGTGTAAAGATGATGAAATAAATAAATTATTGATTTCGTTATGTCTACACAACTAAATAGTATTCAAATTAATGTTTCTAAGAAAATGCAGAAAAAAAATTCCGCTTCTGAGAATCGAACCCGAGTCTACTGAGAAGGAGACAGGTATCCTATCACCTAGTCCACGTCGCCTGTTGTTATAAGCTTCTTAAAGAGAGATGTAAATTTAGATTTTCTAAAATAATTATTTTTGTTGTTGTTAATGAACGATTTTGTTGAAATTTGGGTGAAATCAACTTAAATTTACTGTAAAAGTTTTGAATCGATTCAATGTATACTTGAGAGTTACGATTTTTTCAAAATTTTTAACCCTTCAGAAAAGTGTTAAAAGGGTTGCATCCGAATGTGTTCTTCTTTATTTGAGTATCCCTATTGTTCGTTTTAGCAAAAAAACTTCAACGAAACTGAAAACCTGGTTAATCTAACATAAATGAAAGAAATCACAACATCGGTTTGAATATCATTTCAAAATTGAAATATGATTTCCACGAATTAATATATGTTTCAGAAATGATACAGTTATTGAGAGACAGCATCTGATACTTACGGGATCTGTTATTTCTGCAACTTCTGGTTTCATACCAAAATCTAATAGATTGTCAACAGCATCTTCCACGTTGGAAGCTAAACGAGACCCTCGAAATTTCCTCCGAACTATTTGAATCAAACGATCGGCAAAAGAAGGATTTATTCTCAATTTTCTATCTAGTATTTCCTGAAACATCAATCAATGAGCATTGTTGAATCAATCAACAGCAAAGCTTCACCTTTAAAAGTCCGAGATGCCTTCCTTCTAGTCTTTCCGAATTTCTCAAGACATTGATCAAAAATATACCAATTAAGTTTTCTTCGGAAGTTTCGCAAATTTTCTGCAGGAAATGAACACACGTTTCAGTGTCACTTGTTCTGACCCAAGTGGTTGGTAACAACTTAAATAACGAACCGTTCCCAATCACTTGTACATCATAAGATTTATCTTGAATTAAAGTAAAATTAACACTTAGCGTAGCGTTAAATAATATTAGAGCATTATGCAAATGTTGAGTGAACTTGTCCTCTATGGTAAGGTGACAAAAATAGATTTATGACATGTCGTGATATGGTTGTTATTTAAAGTTAATCTTCGAACAAAGCCCCCTCAAATTATGTCTATTATGGGAACAGTGTTGATCAATTGTAGATCAGTTCATAATAGATGTCACGTCATGAAAAGCAATTCTTTTTTTGCCAGAATACAATACTTCCCTTACACTATTTACTATGTATAGTAAGGGAAGTAATAAATAATTCCATGCCCCAACCCTAGTGAATGTACTGAATAATGAGTATAAAATACATTTTCTATTTATACTTACATGTTTCAAAAGCTAACTTGGTTTCTCCTTTCCTCAATAATGCAACTACGATAGAAGAAAGTAACTCTCTCACTGTATACCCATACACTTGCAAACATTTCAGCACTCTTTGGGGATTACTCAAATCGCAGTATGGGAGAATATAGGATTCGAAAGTATCTGGATCAAGTTTTAGTTGCAACTCCGTTATTTCTTTCACTACTTGCATTATACCTGCAATGTGTCAACAAAATTATTGAGGGAAGCATTAAATGTTATCATAAATACTCATTATACACACCTAGTTCTCCTGCTTCCTTGTTCTTTATGATAAATAAAGGCCAAAAATAATGAGGGCGCAAAGTATCAAATTGTTTTAATAATGCCCAAGCATAATCTGTTTGCTTATGTTCCAAGGCAGTGAATGTCGCACTTTCTAAAGCATAAGTATTCAGTCCAAGATCTCGTAGTTCCTTACAAATCTGAATCACTTCACTTGTAGGCTAGAATAACCAGGTTTATCACATGTGCGAAAACTAAAACAAGTGCAACTCACTGCTGAACAAAGCACCATTTCTGTCAATAGAGAATGTGCATAATTGATTTCTGGAATAAGGCTAACGAAAGTTTTGTAAATAGTTATAGCAGATTCATTCTTCCCCATATTGATTAATTGAATCCCAAGTTTCTCAACATCTTTTTGGAAGTCTCTAATAAGAGACTCTTTTTCAACCAAACCAACTATCTGCAATGATTCGATATCAAATTAATGTTTAATGACCTGCCAAGTAAATTCCATAACATAATATAGAGTTATAATAATAGTTATAATTGTATGGTTTCAATAGTGTGCAAAGAAAGTAACCTGAGGTTTGGTTTGTCAGGCTTACGCTGATTACTAGTAACCAATAGTTATATAAAATAGTCAAATAGTTCAATGTATCACTAAAATAATCTTTGATTTCCGTTAACATGACCGATGTAATGACAATTCGAGAATGACAAAGAAATGGCAAACTATTCTAATCAATATTTTATAAATATCGGAAGAAAATTAGCAACCTTAATTCCTCCAGTATCCCATAACTTCGAAAACAAATACCCGCAAACCTTGAATTCCATGTATCTTAAGCCTATGGATGAAACAGAACTTACTCAACACCCTAAAATCAACCTGGAATAGATGGAATAACATCATCGCTAGTAAATAATGTCACAAACACGTTCTAAAACCCCTGGTTGATATTATAAATTTAATATTCCTAACTGGAAGAATTCCTGAGCACTTTAAACTATCGGTGGTTACACCTATATATATAAGAATGGTGAAAAGAATCTCATTCACCTATCAGCCTTATAAATACTTTTGGAAAATTATTTGAAAAATGTTTAAAATCTCGATTACATGACTTTCTGATGAAAAATTAAATTCTCAATTATAAACAATTTGGTTTTCGGCCAGGTATAAGCACAGATGAAGCAATGTTTGAATTAATAAATCACATTAAGAAAAAATTAGATGGAGGAAACAAATGTATTGCAGTGTTCCAGGACTTAGCAAAAGCATTTGACACAGTTCCTCACCCAACACTGTTAAACACTCTAGAGCAATATGGAGTAAGAGGCATTGTATTGAAGATTTTCAAAAATTATTTACTAGAGAGAAAACAAATTGTAAAAATAATAAATACGTACAGCAACACTGATGATATACAGATAGGAGTACCTCAAGGTACGGTTCTTGGATCCCTCCTTTCATTACTTATTTACTTCAACTCTTTACTAGACACACGGCGGCACTATAATATCATATGCTGATGATACAGTTCTAGTTTTTGAAGACAACACATGGCACACTGTTGAGGAAAAGGCTCAACATGGCATATCCATAGTTAAATCCTGGCTAGACTTCAATAAACTGTCTTTAAATATAGGCAAAACATCATATATAGCCTTTTCTCTGACAGAAGCAAACAGACGTGATTTCTCTAAATTAAAATTTTAAGACTGAAATCTTGAAATAAACAGTACTGATAAAACCAAATACCTGGGTATAATTATTGACAAACACCTTAAATGGACAGACCACATTAATAGCTTAACAGCAAAACTACGAAGATTTATATATAAATTTTATGAGCTACAAAAGTTTATGAATAAAAAATTGTTAATCATTCTCTATCGTTAATTGAATTTATCCTGAGATACGGTATTGCTGTGTGGGGTGGTTTTTATAATAATGCCTTACAACCCCTGACCGTTTTTCAAAATTACATTATTAAAATAATAATTCGAAAAAAAAATTGTATTCTACAAGCTCACTATACAATGAAGAATTTCTCACTGTATTATCACACATGCTTCAATTTATCTACAAACATCCCTATTTGAAAATTAATCCAAGACATAAGCATGAAACTCGATCAAAAGTTAATAAAATACTAATAAGTTCCTTTTATCAGAAAGATGCTAACCAGAGGTTCATTACGTCAATAGCTCCTAAAATAATCAATAGTTTACCACCAAACATAAAACAAATAAACAATCTTAAAACTTTCCAAACAAAATGTAAACAGTATATAGGTAAAAACCAAACTAAATACTTAAATATCATATTACTGTAAATACATGTATTTATAGTCCAGGCTGTGAACCGGGATTTTAGCTATAATAAAAAAAAAAAACATGTAAGTTCGAATCGAAAATTTTTTTTTACATTAGCTTTAGGAGGTTCTCAGGATCATTCATACACCTTTAAACCTAACCCCACCCATTGGGGGCGAAAATGGCCCGAAATCTTCAAATCTTGAATTGTATTTTCTACAAAAAAGGTATTTTGACATTTTTTTTTATTTTCCGGTTGATAGCCTGGACTATTATTAATTCCAAACAATGTAATCTGAATGTATAGCATCATAATTTGTGTTTGCAACTTAATTCTCTTTAGTTGTAAAATTACTAATGTGTATCTATTCTATTTTTTTTGTTACGCCTGTCTTTTCAACTACACGAAATTTGATTTACTTAATACGTTAACTGCCACCATCATTTTACGAAAACTGACCTGACGCCACGGTATAAAAATCAAAAAAATGTTAACGAATTATGTTCATCTTTTGGCATTTGCCTTCGATTCCATTGCTTTTTTTTACAAAAATCGCTCACGCGAATTAACTCATGATGGGCGTCTCAGAATGAAGATCTGGTTTGGCCGCCCAAGCACAAGATAACTCGTGGTGACAACAACATCCTGCTCGCGCCATTCTATGTTTGCTAGTGCGTCTGAATCTTCATTAGCAGCTTACACAGGTGCATATTTTACCAGGTGTAGATTGTGAGTTTGTAATAGTTTGGTTTGCACATATTCGAAGTATGTATCCATGATACATACCTGCTTTACCGCCAAATTACATGTGACACAATGAAATGTGGAGAGCATTTTGTCTGCGCACTTATTGGTAACAAAATGCCAAAGAGCAATAAAACCCCACCAGAAAATTTCAAGCATACCAGCATCAGAGAAAAAGTAACGACCAACAAGAGCATATCGCGTATGCACTAAAAACAAAATTCGACGGGTAACTAGATATTTCTGCGCTGCATGTGCTGAGAATCCACCTTTATATGTAGAACAATGCTTTAAGAAATATTACGAAAATTGAAAACTTTCATTTTGTAACTTTTCTGAGACAAAATAAGAAAATTCAAATTGTGACGCCTTTGTTGTAATTTCTATACAAAAACCAAGAAGTTTTCCAAACCGAATTAACTTGTGGTGGGCATCTAGATATAGACAGCCAACCACGAGTTATTTCGTGCTTGGCAGTCAACGTGTTAATATTATTATATTAATCAGGGCCGGATTAACACTATGAGGGGCCCTAAGATTTTGGGGGCCTCTCCCCCCCCTTTTTTTTAAATTACTCTTTATTCATAGAATAAAATAATTTGTAGAGTAATATAATGCTCTAAATCGTGGAGAAGGTTATTGCCAGGAAAATAAGTACATAAATGAATATTTACACTATTAGTACGTCTTCTTAATTTGACATAATATACAATGCGTAACTACATTAATCACTTTTACAATTGCACTTTTGTAAACGTATCCGCTGTATGATTCGCTTATATCTAACTGACTTAGAACAATCCTTTCCTGCACTTTCTAGCCGCAAAATCTTTCATCAGGTTATCAAAGCTGATTCGATGCAACACATCAGCTTCCATGCACAGTAGTGCAAGCGAGTCTAACCTATCCTTTCGCATATTTTAATTTGCCACTGCACTGCACTTCCAAGATGAAGAGTAGTTATAAGCGCGAATTATTCGCCTTTAATACAAAATCAACTAATTCTTGACTACTTTTAGATATTACCAGTCGTTAGGCATACGCAAACTTTCATATTCCAGTAATTTCTTTACTTCGTTATTTTTTCCCAGAAAAATTGTCATTATCAGTTTCTTAATTTTTAATTTTTACAATTTCCGCGGGGCCCCCAAAATGTCGGGGCCCTAAGCTATAGCTTAGTCAAGCTTATGCTATAATCCAGCACTGATATTAATACTTTGTCACAAATGGCAAAATAATACAATAATAATTGTTCTGTACACATACAGGCCCTTGGGCCTAGGTGTATATAATTTTAGAAAAACACCTACGAAATGTAAATACTTACACTACGTGTACTATATACCGGGATACCAAAATGTTCGTGGTCAAGGGTGGTTGTGGAATCTAAAACGTGTGTCTTACTTTCAGTTTGAAATAATTATGTCACTGTCACACTGACATCATCAATAACCTACAAATTTCATACCTATTTATTTCAGTTGTAAAACAATAATGAACTACAAATTATGAAATAATTATGTGAACTTTTGAAATAGTTAATTTTCCGTAAATCGAATGAAGTTCACGTGAGAAGCCCGTAGCACGCGAGTTAGAAAAGTGCAAACTAGTTGTACCTAATACGGCTTTACGGCGACTTTTCGCGTGCCGTTTTCGCTCCATGTACTTAGATTAAGTATCGGACCGTGTCCGACGGCCTTTCTTTTTTCGATAAATGTCCATTAAATAGGAAAATTTAATTAAAACAGTTTGAGCTATTCTCAGATCTCAGCTACGCGCGTCTAACGTGCGACGTACCAAAGAGAATTTTTTCGCGACTAAAATATACACGAAGCGGGTAAAAGCTAGCGACCCATAGCCAAAAACACTTTATTACAACAAGAAACGGCCCCAAATTAACAAGACCGAGATAAAGTGTATAAACTCTAACTTACGCGCAGGGAACTCCTCGAGGCATATGTCAAAATGATTTTGTAGCTAATTACATAGGACGTCTGGCGTTCATGCAATTATAATTCGAACCTTCTAATTTCGATAGGCCACGTGAAAATCCCGGAGTCCAAAGCGCTAAAGACTTCTGAGTGTTACAATATTCGTATAACATTGCGAAATTTCGCACTTTTAGAAATTTCAAATTAATTATGACATAATTATTTCAAACGTAAAATAAGACACACGTTTTAGATTCCACAACCACCCTTGACCAAGATAATTTTTGATATACCGGTACTATAAACAGAACACCGGGCTCCCCATGGGTTCGCCATTATCTCTTTTACTAAGAGTAATATTTATGAATTATATACTTGAAAAATCAAATACTCAATTCAAAATTCCACCACGTTTGTTTTAGAAACTTCAAATTAATTATTTCATAATCATTTCAAACATAAAGTAAGACACACGTTTTAGATTCCACAACCACCCTTGATCAAGATAGTTTTTGATATCCCGGTACTATTGTAATATTGATTATTACTAGAATGTATATTTTTCTATTTTCTATTAAATCTAATCTATTAAAATGATAATTTTGTTGTTTTGATAAATATTTCTTGAATGTACATTGATTGCAATTCTTTAAAAGCTATGCAGGACACTCCAGTCCAGTTTGCCTTTTAGTTGGTACCTATATAAAACATATTGGGCCATGAATATACCTGATTCCTATTATCTTTTCACAAACAAGTATTAATGATGAGCTATTGCAATTCAAAGAGAGCTAACAGCAAATGTCGTAAAATAGACATTTTTATTAAATTTGAAGAAAAATATTTACATCTTTTATCCAGGAACTATTTCCAGCTAAACCAATAGTTTCCAATAGCTGTAAAAATTGATGCTCTTCAAACTGAATAGGATATCTTTGCAAAGCAGCAACAAATTCTTCATGATTAGACCTATAGGCTGTTCCTTTTATTAGAGCAAATCTGGTTGTATCTGTTTCTGGTATTTTGGATGCTTTCATGGACTGAAAAATTTGATCACAAGATGCTATTCCACTGCAATAATAAACAAATCACATTATAAAGATTCCATTTACTTTTATTCTAGCTTCAATTATTGTTGTTCAGAGTATTTATTCCTGTGTTATTGAATTATTTCATTCTCATGATTTTTCTTTCTTTTCACCTTGAGCTCTTGAAGAATAATGTAATTATCGATTTGAATCTTACCACTTAATCGTTTGTGCCAAGAGGAGACAGTTGAATATTTCTTCATCCAATGGAATATCCCTGATTTTCATCTCATTTACAACTTTTAGAGCTTCGTTAATATCACCATTTTCACAAGCATTTTGTAATAACAACTTATACACTGTTTGAGAAGGTTGTTCTGTCATACATGCAAGGAACTCCATAATATTCAATGCAATGTGATTCTCTGTGCATTTTTTAATATACGCATCATATATTTTATCAGTGAACTTATAATTTATTGTCTTCAGTCTGTGGTAAATGGTTTGACAAATTTGATTTCTAGAATATGCAGATATTTCAGGTATTGATTTGCCACAATAACTCAAAAGATGTACAATTTGATCTTCCATTAAATGTTCTGAAATGATAACACCAATTTGTGTGAAAATTTCCAGTTATGCTTATTATTTTCACCTAATTTCATTTGTTCTAAAATATTCTCAATTGCATCTGTACTAATTTGTTTATCTGCTTGAAAGTACTTCATAAAATTGGTAAAATCTATTTTGTTAGTTTTCAATTGTTTAGTGGCTTCTTCTTTTGCTATTGTGCCATGGAAATTTATGTGCCTAAAATGTTTAATCAATTTATGTTCAATAAAAACATGATCTACTTCATATTACCATTTAGAGCATATACGGCTATTATTTGAAATTAAGAACGTTACAATATGACAACTTTTCATATACTGCAACCCAAATAAACTCGGCGATTTCATAACAAATTGCAAGCAATTCTGCATTTCAAGTCTATATAATTTCTTTCCAATTTAAATCCAAAAATATTCGAAGGTACAACCTACTTCTGAAGTTCCACTTGTAGCCATGGAATGGATGTCAAAAATAGTTATAATTGTTTTGGGTTGCAGGTAAACCCTTAAATCTAAAACAAAATTAGTATTTATGTTGTTATTCTTTCAGAATTTTTAAGATTAACTAATTAACCTAACTTTTGGAAATGTATGGAGAGTAATTCTATTCAATGGGCTATACCACAGATCAACTGTAATATAAATTATATTTAGAAACGATTCTCTGGGCATCAATTGATTAGTTCTCACTAGAAGTCTAGAATATAAGACCATTTGAATTTCATATAATTCACAGACTATTGAATATGATTTTAGAAACGAATTATTTATTTACTTGTTTTTAAATGGGTATGAAAAGAAAAAGGAGAAAAGGAATTTTCTTTGCCTCTACCCTCTATGTTGCTATTCATAGAGCAAATGTATCATGCATTTCAAATTCAGAACGTTCCGAGTCCTTAACCTATATTTCCTTCGTTTACTTAAATTAGTTTTGAGTTTTAACTTTAACCTATAATTTTGAATCGTATCGTAAAATATGAAGAGATTATCAGAAGAAAGAACTAAAATACTGTTTGAAAAATTAACAAAATAGTAAGTTTGAATTTAATTTTTTAACTTAATATGATTCTATTCTTCGTTACAGTGTTGGGATGAATGTGAAATTATTGATAGAACGCCCTGATGGATTATATTGTTTTAGAGAACAAAAAGATAGGGTCTATTATGTTTCTGAAAAAATTCTAAATCTAGCTAACACCATTGCAGCAGATCAACTCATATCAATGGGAACGTGTTTTGGGAAATTCACAAAATCTAACAAATTCCGTTTGCACATTACCGCTTTGACTTATTTAGCCCCATATGCACAGGTAAATATAATTTTTATGTATACAAGGAATCAGAAGATTATTTGGAATGATAATCCAAACATAATATTATTTGATGAATTGCTTAGGTCGCTTCACTTTTCATTTTATGGAGTAACCTGTTGGTTCATGTCTGAACTAACAGAACACTACAAACCAAATATCAAGTGTACCTTTGAATGTCATATACATAGTTATGATTAAGTATCCCATAATAAAAATCTTCATAAAACAATTTTTCAGAATAAAATATGGCTTAAATCATCTGCTGAGCAACAATTTTTATATGGAAATCATGTATCTAAATCAGGTTTAGGTAGAATAAGTGAGAATACTGAGAAATATCAAGGAGTTATAGTGTACAGCATGTCAGATTTGCCCTTAGGATTTGGTGTAGCAGCACGATCTACCGCAGAATGTAAGCATGCAGATCCTCTCACCTCTGTATGTTTTCATCAAGCTGACATTGGAGAATATATCCGATCTGAAGAAGATTTACTTTGATTTCCTTGTTTTTCCATATTGCATTGTTTTTAAAATATAATATTTTGAAAGAATTATTTTGTATCATTTTAATATAAAATATAGGAACTAGGAAGATAGGTTTGACTGTGATGTTCAATTATGTTTCAGGAAAAGTATAACCCCCTGAAATTACCTGAGAAGTTCTCAAGTAATAGTTCTCTTAAAAGTTTATGTATCTTATGTGCTGCAAATGCAACAAAGTCTTCAATAACCCTTCAACTTATTACATTTTGCTTATTTATGAATTTTATTAGTACAAGAAATAATTAAAAACTAATATATTTGATCATGAAATCAAAGTACTAACTGCAATGAAAAATGAAAAATCTACTTGCCAGAGAAATATGTAATTAAACAGCATAACTAAAAAATTATATTTTAGAATTTTTATTTCATATTTTCAGAAAATCTTTTTGTAAACTACTTAATTTGTTGACAGTTATATGACAACCCTTCCCATACCAGAATTCCATATTTCAATGAATAACTTATAAGCAGCTTCTTCAATAACATTCTTTGAAAATTACCTTAAAAGGATGTACGTATCAGTTTTGCTTTTGTTATCTAAATAGTCTGTATAAGGTCCCAATGCCCATTTAAGATGTTTATCCACTATACTTAGTATGAGGTACTTCCTTCACATCCTGGACATTTATAGAAATATTAGAATTCCTTTCTATTTGCACCTGTTAATGAATAAACTAAATATATAATGGTTTTGATAAGTGTAATGTCAATTAATAGGTTCGAGTCCAGCCCTGAAAAATCGGTATTCCATTTATAGCGTTAAATCACTTCATTTCAATTACTACCACTTAAGATAATGTATATTAAAATTTTTTAGTAGGTACCTCGCTCTGAAAAGTTTGCCCTGATTGAATTTGGGAAAATCATGAACTTGTATACCACCAGATTCAAACATTTCCCACCAAAGTTGGAGCGAAGAATTTATGGTTCAAATTTGATATTAACTTCAATTTTTCAGAAGTTTTCAGGGAATCATAAATATTTTCCCCCGCAACACTAGGCTTCTTCTTTTTGTATTCCTCGTAGCCGAAAACGTTTAGAAATGGTTCAAAAGATGACAATTACTAGACTATCTATAAAAGAAAGCGATATCGGTGAAACTTATCGGCCACGATCAAGATTACAGCACAGGAGTGGGTATAGTGCGAGACTCCAGAGTTCGCCAGTGCAGAAAATATTTCATTATCAGTTTGGCTCCAAAACATATTTGGAAACAAACTCCCAAGACATTGAAAAGAATCAGCGTGTGTAGTGTGGATGTGAAGTTTTAAATTTGACATTTGAGGCTCCCCATAATCGCAATATTCACACTTTTATATCATCTCATCTTCTCTCTAGTGTATATATTTGATGTGACTTTTTAAATTTCGTGTATCAGTGCTTTTATAACCATAATATACGCACTTCTTGTGTAACTTCACTTTATTGTGTCTAGAGTTGATATGACTCTTTAAAACTGAGATATAAGGGCTTTCATAATCGCAATACTGACACTTGTGTAACTTCTTTCTAGTGTGTATAGGGTTGATGTGGCGTTTTAAATATGAAATATGAGAACACCCATAATTATAATAGTGACTTTTGTGTGCTTAGAGTTGATGTGCCGTTTTAAATTTGACATCAGAGGGTTCCCATAATCGCAAAATTGACACTTATGTTATGTATTCTCTCTTATGTGCATAAAGTTGATCTGTTGTAAATCTGACATTCGAGAACTCGCATAATGGCAATGTTCACATTTGTGTATCTTCTCTTTAGTATGAACAGAATTGATATGACTTATTAAAGCCCACATATAAAGGCTTTCATAATTGCAATTCTGACACTTGTGTGTATAGAGTTGATGTCACGTTGCAAAATTTGAGATACGAGGGCACCCATAATTACAATAGTGACACTTGCGTAACTTCTCTATAATGTGCCTTGATTGATGTGACTTTTTAAAACTTGGATATAACCTCTTTCATAATCACAATACTGACGTTTGTGTATATCCTCTCATCTTCTATAAACTTCAATAAAAGTCGGATCTCGACGACGATTGGTCATTGAAAAAACGTCATCGCAACGCAGAATCAGCTATTGTAGTTGAACTGATAAAACGCCTGCACAATGCTTTTGGTAGCGTATGTTTCTTTTTTATCAACTTTTTTTTAGGTTACAATTTTTTCAAGCGCTACAACTTTGATACCTAAAATTTTCCGAGTGAAACGACTCGCACGGGTAATGTGTTATTGGCAGAAAACTGATTTTTGGTAACTTCGGAGCCCTCTACCATTCACAACACTAACTTTGCGGCATCGCGCTGGTTTCTATTTTTTCTGTAACCAATAGATCGCGAGAAAAAACAATTATAAACTTTTTGAAGTTGACTTCGGTTTCGCCTTTTTAGTTTTAGACTTATCTAATGATCCCTAACCACTGTGAATCGCCGGCTGTTCGTCTTGTAGATTTTTAGCATTTGTAAAATCAATGAGTGTATAATGAGAAATACCTCAAACATTTGTATTAACAAAATCAGAGCCGTATTTAAAAAAAAAAAGATAAAAGTTGATCAAAAACAAAAGAGCGGGTATTAAAACAGATATCAACACAAGGAGACTTCTAAAAAATGACTATGACAAAGCGTTCTTAATTTTTTCCATCTTCAATGGTAACACTATGCATAAAGTGACCAACAAAATCAACAAGGTGAAGTAGTATGAGAACTACGAGGGCAAGGTGAAAAGTCCCTGAAAAATAAAACAGATGGCGCCACAATCGAAAATCCCATGTGACATTTGTGATGTATCATCTTTAACTAGAACGTATTAAATTTTCAGACTGATATGTCATTCAGTTCTGTTTTGACACCCATCGAAAGCAAACAACATTCGCGTCTTGATTAAGCATTTTCTTTTGCGTGGAAAAAACACAAACCGAAGTATCCCTTGTTAAACATTATGACGACTCCTCAACATCGATTGATACAATTTACAAGTGGTTTACTGATTTTCGTTGTGGTAGTATGGGGAAAACTCATGTCAAATTAGAAAATAAAAGAACTGCTTAATACATTCCAATACCACTATGCAGTAGCGTAGTTAATTCCCCCTCCGGCTCCACCCCTCCCTCCCTTTTATAAGCTCTATGTGCCCCTTCCCTTTTCTAAAAAAAAGGAAAATAACAAGTATACTTTGAATTTTAACTAAAAATAATCAACATACTTTGATTATTAAAAATAATTTGTTTTTATACGTAATTTACACGTAATTGATAGTACATCTTATAATATATTATATACCAATAAATATTTTTGCAACACTAGAAATTAACATTTTGATTTTCTCGTGCGCCCTTACGATGTGCGGGGGCGTTATCTACGCCACTGCCACTATGATATAAAACCAAATTGTGTGCCGCGAGTTGGTACTTAGTTGTGTCGTTTCTATTTCTATTTCAAATGTTAAAGTTAATAGATTCAAATTGATATTTATTATTGCATTGAAGAAATTTGGAACTTGAAAATCGTAATTTCACAACCCTTACATATCTAAAGCGTTTATTGAATTTGTAGTTAATTAATATTGACCTTCCGGTTTAACGCTAACTGACGAATTCCGTGAACTTCCAGAAGAGATTTCATGATTATGTGCTAATCACGATATTTATTGCATTAAGATCTTGAAACATTCTTTATGTTAATTTGTAACTAATTTTCAAGATCGATATCAAAGCAAGTTAGGTATATCATATTTTAACGAATAATCAAGAGCAAATCAGCAGTAGCACGTTATTATTTCATTGAAATTTGTGTACATAAAGCTACTAGATCCAAATCAAGGTATTTGATATTATTTGAAATTCAAATGAGATGCCTACGGAAATATCTATTATACGAGGGCAAAGTGATAAGTCCCTGAAAAATGAAACAAGAAATGATTTATTTGGTTAAAACATATTTCATTTTTCAACATAATCTTCTTGTAGCCCGATACACTTCGTCCAACCTTTTTCAATTCTTTCCAAATAATGAGATTTCGGCAATGCTTCAAAATAGGCGTTTGTTTTAGCGATGGCCTCATCGTTAGAACAAAATCCGCCTAGCCATTTCTTCAAGTTTGGAATATGGTGGATGACAAACCAATTCGTAGCGCAATTCAGGGCCGGATTTAGGAGTGGGCAGAGTGGGGGCCGCCCACAGACCCCCACCAAGTATAATATATTGAAAAAAATTTTGACTTTCAACAAAGATGATTTTGTTAATATGTATAGTAATAAATTCATAATTTTTGCGTAATTTTATGCACAATTTGTATTCACATATTTCAATTATTTAGTTTACAAAAGCAGGGAATATTGTATATTTAATATTTATGTAATGGCAGGTGGAAATTCAAATAAGTTATTTCTGATGTCACATTGCTTTTAAAAACAACATAATAACACGTTCATTGAATTTAGTTATTTGAATTTTCCCGCGTGTTTGGTATGTGGCGCCGTATTACATATAAGTTTCTAGTTTTTAGTCAATTTGCAGAATTTTACAAACAGTTTGCAGCAGATAAAAAAGATACTTCAGCCGTGAAAATTTCAGGTACGCGTTGATAATCAAAAAACAGGTGCAAGATTCTTTCCCTAATGTTCAGATAATTTAAAAATTTATCTTGTTCTCATGTAAAGCTGAAAGATCCTTTTCAAAGTTGAAATTACTAAAGAAACAGATTGCGAATGGCAATGAGCCAAGAACGTCTCAATGATCTCACGCTTTTGAGTAACAGTAATTAATTAATTAAAATTTGACGACTTGATTGACGAGAAAAGTGCGAAAGATGCCTTTGTGACGATAATTAATATATGTACAAATAAATAATATATATATATCTCCCAGAAATTATTTAAATGACATTACAATTGCATTATAATTTTGTATTGTAAAAATATTTTGTGGGATTCAATATCACCGTCTACCATAGGGGCCCCCACCAAACTTGTGCCTACAGGCCCCCACCACTCTAAATCCGGCCCTGGCGCAATTTATTTAATTTTGGCATTGCGACTGCAGACCTGTGCTCCGGTGAGTTGTCCTCGAGGAAGAGCACTTTTTTCTTTCCCAAATGCGGCCGCTTTTGCTTCAAATCGGCGTTGAATCGATCCAACAGCTCTGCATAATATACGCCGGTGTTCGTTTTCCCCTTTTCAAGGTAATCGATATGGACGATACCGTGTGCATCCGAAACAACTGTCGCCATGTGTTTATTGGCAGATAAACCCACTTTGGCCCTTTTCGGCTTAGTTTCGCCAGTACAAGTCCACTGTTTCGACTGTTATTTGAATTAAAGTCCTTCTTATCGCGCTTGAACATTGCCAAACACTCCTTTAAATTTGTCACACGGTCGCACTTGTTGTCAACAGAGAGCAAATGCGGCACCCATCTGGCAGATAGCTTTTCCATATTCAAAAATGTATGTAAAATGTTCCGCACCCGTTCGGTTGAGATGCCCATAGCCTCTGCAATCTCGTGCACTTTAACTTGGCGATCGCCCAATATCATACCATGGATTTTCGTTGTAATCTCAATTGGACGACATGAACGTTCGGCGTTCTTTGTGGTTATACAATTACAACGTAAATCAGTAAACCACTGGTGAATCGTTCTAATCGATGATGAAAGGTCACCATAATGTTTAACAAGCGATGCTTTGGTTTGCGTAATATTTTTTCCACGCAAGAAATACTGTTTAATCAAGACGCGAAATTCACTTGTTCCATGTTTACAAAAATTCTCAAAGTTACTTGCTTTTGATGAGTGTCAAAATAGAACTGAATGACATATCAGTCTGAAAATTTTAACGCGTTCTAGTTAAAGATGGTACATCACAAATGTCACATGGGATTTTCGATTGTGGCACAACATGTTTTATTTTTCAGAGACTTTACACCTTGCCCTCGTATAGTGAGGGAAGTAAAAAAATTTGGAAGTCCATTATTTGCGTTGTTAATGCATTATTATTTGGCATTGTTCATTGTTATTTATTAACTCGTCTTATAAGACTTCAAGGCTTTACTATTTAATTTATACGATTTTTACAATAAAAACGAGATTATCAAAGAAATTCGGCAAGGATGTAATAATGAATAACAATTTGATTCTTCACTATTCATTCACAAAATTATTCAAGTTAGGTCACATTTGATCGAGGTCGACTTATATTCTGGTAAATTCCTTGTAGTAAAGTTGCATAAGTTATCGCGGTCGCGAACTCCCGTATAATAATGATTGATGGCGATGTTTGATCATGTTAATGTTAACCAGTCACTAGTGGATCGCGGCAAAAGTAGGTTCGGATGTTGTCTTGAAGATTGTTGTACAAGTCTCGGTAGAAAGTGTACGAAGCCAATCATTTGGAGATATTCATCTAATCTAAAACATACTCATATACTAATACATTACTAAGGTGAGGTATAATTGCTAATGATAGTTCTTTTGTTACGTATAAGTTGTAAATTTGCTGATATTCAAATTATCATTTGAAGAAGACAACAAACTATAGTTCAATTAGTTCAATTTGAATCAACGGAACAAAATAATAAATTCTTTTGTTCCAATAATTTCATGAAATTCGATCATATTAATTATTATAAATTGATTCACTACTATGGTTAAATTTTATTTTACAGGTTTCGTGAATCGTCAATTTATTGTAACTGCTCTTCGTGGTTTCTCTAGTGAATTCATACAAAAAGTAAAAGTTGCTACAAAAATCGACCTTTTTATCTCCAAACAATTATAACTAATAAAGCCAAATAAACCTTGTTGAGATTTTTTTATGTTTTATGTAATATCTGAAAAGCGAAATGTAGTATCAGAAAAATAAAATAATTTTTTTGGATAGCCTTCTAAAAGAATATTGGCACTTTTTGTTTTGTTTCCAACTCAAAGCATACTCGTCAATTGAAAAAATCCAATAACTGTTTTGAGAGGTCAAAATCAACTCAAAAATAATAATTATAATAATCGAAGTCCACATATCTATAAACAAATTTGATATTGGTATCTATAAAAGGAAAGTCGTAATCCAGTAATGAAATAAATAAAAAAGAACATTGATTTTTTCGGGTTTTTCCAAACAACTCTCTAGTATATAGCACCGGAATAGCAATGCTAATGCATCGAATTTGTAACATCCTGTACATTCAAAGAAAGTTAACCAACGTCTCTCGATTTCTACGTAAGTGTAGAAATTATTCAAAATTTGGGAATCGGTAGGTACCTTATGGGATCTTTAATATTTGCTGAGTATGTAACTTCAGGGCAAGTTCGTTTAAAAATGATGAGGGTGATTGTTTGCTATGTAATATCTCGGAAAGTACTGGTTGAAATGTTCCAAAAATCCGTATATCAGGGCTTATGACTGATTACGAGTCACAATTTTAAAATTATCACTCATCCTTTGTTAATAAACAAAGCGTAATAAACAAATGGTAAATCTCGGCAATTGTTAGTTGAAACCAGCCGAAAACGCTCACGAGAGGATTTTTGAGGTTCCTAACTACGAATCTGATAGTTTTTCGAATATCAACCCCTCCGTAAATTTATAGTAGACATCGATTAGATGCCAGATCTGATGACATAATTATTTGTATGTACGACCGGGCCATAAAGTACACTTTACGCATTTGCGGGTGTAAGTCCAATTTTTGGACAATAAAATTCTTCTGTGAAATATAAATTTGTACATAAACTTTACAGATACGTAAAATTTCGTATGTATCACGGGCGTAATGGGCATATTACGGCCGTTAGCATGGACATCTCTCGGCTAAACCTCGGGTGTTACGTTATTTCCTTATTGACTATAAATTTGAAGAGCATAAGAGAAATTTAGAATTGTTAATAAAGCTCAGAATGTGAAGAAACGTCAAAGTTTCATATTTTCTAGTAATATTCTACTCATGTGACATTCGAAAAATAAGAAAACGTGTATGGATTATAGTGATCTATACATATGAAATAGCCCAGCAAAATATTACAATTTCAAACTTTCAAAACAAAGAACTTTAAGATTATTTCAAATTAAATAAGAAATTGTAGAACATCTAGCCATTCGTATACGCTACAAATTTACACAATTCACGGTGAAAGTGAATTATGTTTATATCGCCTTTATCTCATAATATTAAAAAATAATAAACTATATTTGCTGGAATCCTTAAAGTTAATAAATTTAAGAAGTGCGATATCCTATTGTACTAACAACAAATAATTCCTTGTTAAATTTGTATAATTAGATTTTCCGATTAAGTAAAATTTCAATAACCATCTATGCTAAGATTATTATTAAAGTTATATATGAGGTAGCTCTTTTGTAATGAGGAAGTACTTTGTAATATTTGTTTGAAGGAACATAACTCACATTTTTTCATTAAACTAGTGAAAGTCGAACTTTCAATAGTTATTTTGGAAATATACATACTCCTGTTTAGAACCGTGACATATTTATAGATAAGGCATTAATTCAACATGGCAAAGTAATATAACCAATTCAATTCAATAGATGTAATATTGATATTTCCGATGCAGTTATATCATACCTACTACTTATTAAGCAATCTGTTCTATATTTATATATTCATTTCTTTATTACAACAAATTGTTCGGACTTATGACAATCAAAACAGTAAAATAAGTGATCATTATCGCAAAATGTAAACTTCCAAAGACACCATTTATTTATGTATCCATGATTGCATGCAAAATGTTCTTGATTCTAATCCAACATATGTTGTAGTGAAAGTGAAATTAGATACAGGTGAACGAATTGTCTGCATGGTCAGTGATTAACCGTAGTTTAGAGTTTAGGCAGAGATCATTAATCCAAAAGTTATGTTTTCTTAATCTTTCAACTACTTTACAGGACGAGACGTCATTGCAAAAGTTCCATGAACCCACATCTAGATTTGAACCGACCTATATGTCTTACTAAAAGAATTCTCAAATCTTTTTTTCTTAAACATTCAAATGTTAGAAGAACCCGAACAAATCGATTACTTGTTTTTTAAAGTTGCTCTTATTGACTTAAATTTGTCAATGATTGGAAAATAGACCTCAATTTTGAATTTATCAATGCCGTGGACCAGTACCTCCTGCTGCTCTATCAAAAATGATGTTTTGTTCTGTATTCAAAATCAGTTTTTTTTTCGAAGTGGCCGCTTAGTCGCCGCACTTGTCCCTTTGATCTTCAACAAAATGGTATATGGGTCAAATTAGAAGAGACATTTTAACTCGGTGTAAGGAATCCCATATAAAAAAAATAATGGTGAAAAATCAGCGTCCGCCGTACATATTTTGAATACAGGTCACACCATTTCTCACGAAAGCTTATCACTTTTAAAACACAGTACAGACAAATATCTAGGTAATTTAGAAAGGGTGGAAATGTATAAACGAAAAAGCAATTTATTAAATTCCAATTTATCTCTAGCTGAGGGTAACCCTTTGTTTACATTATTATCCCCAAACAGTATTTAAACAGGCACATTTCTATAATTTAGCTGACTCTAATGATGGCTTCTTCGTAGCCGAAAGGTCGTACTGAGGACTAGTATTTTTAGTGTATAAGGGTGATTATTTCTTATCTACAGTGATATAAATACTGTAAGTTTGAAACATATTAAATTTTGTATTTAAAATCCTACTGTTACCAGAGGAAATTATATATTCTCCAAAAATGTGCCTTTATAAAAAAAAAATGTTCTTTGAAATACTTGTTTTTTTACTATTATATAAGTAGGTAGGTATACTTATTTACTCAAAAAAGTAGATTTTAAAGAAAAAAAGCCCACAAAACTATTTTTAAATGCTTAATAATACGTGCATTTATAGACGCAGCTATCAACATGAAAATTTTATTTTAAACTGTCATGATCGGAAGTTATTAACTAAAATTTTTGAAAATCGTTCCGTAAATACACATTTTAGGGTAATCCAAGATTACTTATCAGATTCCTCTTCCATAAATTTAAAATTTATTGCTAAATTTGCTTCCTTAAGACTTTACAGTTTGAGAAAGAATTATTTTTATTTTGAAAAACTGTAGAAGAAAGTTATAGAACTCCTTATACCCTAGCCTACCGTATTCTTCCAATTCCTTTTAAGTTATGGAAAGAAATGATTACCTATTAGGTAACACTGTTATGAAATGGTAGATGATCATAATAATCCATTTTACATTTCCTGAAAATTTGAATACGTGTTCCATTTAAAACTGTATTAGTATACATAAATTATGCTGAATCGGTAAAAACTTCTATTTATGATTTCGTTACCTACATTCATTTATTGAATTGAGAAATCGAAAAGTTTTATTTTTTGCACAATACAAAGTTGAACTACGGATGCAGTATCGTTGTGTTTTATTTAGAGTTATACGTTATAAGTGATTATGTTTTCCTCATCAAATGTGATTAAATATCATGCATTTGTCGAACTTCGATTAGCCGTAGATTCATTACATTATGGAGGTTTGTCCAGTTCTTAGGTTGGGGGGGGGGGGTGGTTTGGAGGCAGTTGAAATGTTCCTTTCATTAAGTCGCCCGAGACTATATCTCCATTTTTACCGAAAGTTATCTCACTTGAATATGTTTGATTAGATGGCGTATCCGATAAGAGGGCCAATATAATGCATTGTACAGTTGTAGCGTTGATTGATTTCAATCAACGGTTGAAGGAACAAATCTTCACATATTTTTCGAAATATTTTCTGAATGGTTAAGAGCCGTGGATTGCTATTCGAACAATCTTGCTAATGTGCTCGCACCAACTGAATCTGTAGTTAATAATAGCTACACCAATATCGATTTGGGTTTCAACGGGAGTAATGTGTTGCCCTCCACTTAAAAAGTGAACAATTTTGGGTTTGTTATGACTAAGACGTAGAATTGTAAATTTATTTAAGTTGAGGAGGATATCCCATTTCGAACACTACTGAGAGCAGATTAGATTAAAGTTCTCGAGGATCCGTGAATGGATTTGCGAACATGTTGCCATCATCAGCGTAAAATGCATTCAGGCAACTCAAAGACCGTAGTAGGTCTGAAATATATAGTACAAAAGGGATGGGACTCAGCATGGGTCCCTGTGGAACACCCGAGACAGCATTATGGAACATGGATGAGGAACTACCTTACCGTTTACCTAACCCTTAAGTTACATTTGCGGATCAGATATGCATCATTTTACGTGCATCACGAAATTGCATGATCCTACAGAAAAATATAAAGGTTGTACAGAAAATAGTATAAGCATCTGTAACGGTAAGGTTTTATTATTATTATTATTATTATTGATTAAGAGTGAGGCCATTGCGGAGCCCTTTGAACCCCGTATCACGTGTCACCTAGTGGAGCGATTCCCACTGACGAGTGTTCACCAGGCCACCAAAGGGCAGTTCCCATGTTCCCTAGGTCAACGATTAAAAAACACCTAGTGAAGAGGTTCCCACCCATGATTGTTAACCGATCAAGCAGAGAGGCGGCACCCGCCCGAGAGTGTTCACCATTCTCCCACAGGTGAACGATTCCTAAAGAGGTTAACATCAACTTCGTGATATATTATTTAAACTTCGTCCTAGTGAAGCGATTCCCACTCGAGGGTGTTCACCTGGCTTCAGAAGGTGGTTAATGTCCTAAAGAGACTTAGCACAATCTTCGTATTCAGCTTTTAGATCTCCTCAGTGTCGCATAGCTCTGCCGAGAGTGCTCTTCGTCTTGGGGAGATTAATGTTACGCATCTGCACAGAATGTGCATTGATGTTTCGTTTTTCCGTTTGCACTACCTGCACAAATGCGAATCACCAAGGTTCATCTTGTGGATGTTGTGTCAGAATCTGTGTCAGTAGTTTGGAATCTGTTTTAACCATGTTCCTCACTTGTAGAGACCAATCTTCCCTAATGTAAGGTCCAATAAGTGCTTTCGAATGCCTGCAACCGTTCACTAGTTTCCACTCTTTCGAGTGTTGTGTTCTGACTCAGCAGTGGATTGTCTCTTTGATGTTACTCTTCGAGATGCCCACCGCTGGTTCGGGGCCTATTAGGGGTTCTATAGCCCAAAGATCATCGGCTATTTCGTTTCCCATTATTTCAGAGTGACCCAGCGCAGCAAGCGCTGTCTTGCTGTCTGTGCATATACTGATGTGGGTTTGCATTCTTTCTTCCAGCGCTATTTGGACATAGCGCGTTATTGCCAGTATCTCCACTTGGAGAATGATGGCGTGTTGCCCAGAGGTATAGAATTACTTCTACCTGGGCCCTTGCTGTAAATGCCTGCTTCCGCCTGCCCCATGGTTTCTGGCTCCATCAGTGAATCAGATTTCACCATTGGTTGGCAGGGCTGATTCGTTATTGTTCAACCAATCTGAGGGGTATGCTCATATAATACTTCTTATCAAATGTGCATCGTGGTGTCATCCCATCCGTCCTCATTGAGTAGATGCAGTGTGTTTCACCACTGATTGGTAGTGAAATGTGGCTACCGTTTGCCTTCTACATTTCTATTGATATAAGTTGTGGGCAGCTTTTGTTGCCGCACCTTTTATAGTTAGGTGGATTGGTTCCAACTTCATTAGCGCTCCAACTGCGGCCGTCGGAGCACTTTTTGTAGCTCCCGTGGCAGTACCTAGGATGAGCTATCTCAGATGCTCTAGGATTGATTTGGTTGTTCTGAGCTTTGTTTTTTTCCACCACAGCACCGAGGCATATGTAAGCATCGGCTGTACTGAATTTGCGGCATCGGCTGTACTGAATTTGCGGCATCGGCTGTACTGAATTTGCAGCATTGTTGTTTCAGTTGTGACCTAAATTGATTTATAAGAACCCAGGGTAAACGGTATCCCCGTCGTCTCCTGGAGTTTTCGGGAAATTCGTTATATAATTGGTCCAAACTCGTTACCCGGGGGGTTTTTGGGGTCGCTGAACACGAATATCGCGACAGAATTGGTCTCCGAGGTAGCTGGTATCCAGAGTGAATGGTATACTCGTTGTCCCCATATTATAATAAAGGTGCAGATTCAAACAATACATCGATTAGTATGCTTCGAAAACTTAAAATTTATTTGTTTTGATGTTTGTATAGTTTATTTTGACAAAAATTTCAAAACCATGTTTAAAGAGTAATATTAATAAGAATTAGCCCCCGAGTAACGAGTTTGGACCGATTATATAACGAAATTCCCGAAAACTCCAGGAGACGACAGGGATACCGTTTACCCTGGGCACCAAGTACCTCGGAAACCAATTCTGTCGCGATATTCGTGTTCAGCGACCCTAAAAACCTCCCGAGTAACGAATTTGGAATCATTGTCATCACTAATAACCGAATTGTGAATTTAGTATTTACGGTCAATTTAAAATGCAATTATAAAATGCATATTATTTATGCAAATTATATATTTTTAATTTCTTATAAATCAATTTAGGTCACAAAGTTTCCTGAAGCTCTAACGAATCGAATGCACAAAACCGCATTCAAATCCGTCTTACTGTTCAAATTTTTCGAACTTTGGCCGTTTTTAGTGCTTCGTTTCCGCGACTATAGGTATTTAGTTTGGTGGCTGAGTATTATCACCTGACCTGATATGGCCTGTTCTCTGGTGGGTACTGTTTTGTACTTCCTAGTGAAAACTACAATTTCTGTGTCCTTAATCTTCAACCATTTTATCACTGCACCATTTATTCAGTGCAGTTAGGGCTGATTGTATTAGGTCCATCAGTGTGGTTTACTGATCTCTGATAATATTGGAGACCGAACGAAGCGATCATTGCCATCGATCCTTACAGTTCTTGATATTTAATATTGTTACCTACAATTACATGCGAATTCATAATTTTTTATCTAATACTGGCGCAATGTAGTAAGTTTAATAATAATAATACGGAGAGGAGGGCTCTTGTCGAAGTTTCTATTAGTCAAGATAATTACATTGGTATTGTACCTAGTTCGAAGAAATCAACTGCGTCTAGAGAAAGTATCCGGAAATGTTTATTTCCAAATCCCAAATTGCGTGTATCATTAAGTTATGTTCACTTTAATATCATTAGTGAAATAGTATTACGTCAATACAAGCAAGGTGTATTCATGAGGAAGCTCTTGTAAAATTGCAACGGGCGATTCATTAATAATAATTGTACATGCGTTAGCTGGAGAAATTTGGGTTGAAAATATGAAGATTTAACCTCTAACTCTTAAATAAGATATGGCTCTTTATTGAGTTACAGGCTGTTTTGTTTAAACATTTTAGATCGATTTTTATCCATTACTTAAACAATGTTTGATATTCATGCTTAGTAGAAAGTTCAGACACTCCAGAAGATGCTAAACTATGTTGAAAAATAATTTCTGGCTAGTAGAAGATAAGTGGCCGACAACAGAATTGAAGAACAATTTTCCTATCCTAAATTATATGCCAATGGCAGAATTCTGATTTCACGGAATTACATTTATTGCGTGAATTATCCGTTATAGTTATAGTCGAGGAATAAAGCACAAAAAAGGCCAAAAGGTTTTTTAAATCGATTCAGGAAGTCATTTAGAAAAAATATTACCAGTTATGATCTGGTGTCTTACATTGTACCATAAATAGCTTAAGATTGTTCATATTTGTATCGTTTGAAGATGATATGCTAGTGTCGAAGCTATAGTCACGAAATTCTATTCAAAACATAACAATAACAGTATTTTCAGTTCCGGCGGTGCAAAAAATTATTTTAAAATGTACCGGCGACGAAATGGCCGCTGTGAAATGGCTCTGGCGACGAAACTGTAGAGACGAAACGGCGACGACGAAATTTTCTACACCCAGAAACAATAGAGATTTATAAAGACGCCAAAAACTCCTATATCAGCATCCTAAATGATCAGCGAGACCTATACCAAAGTGATCTTTTCCTTTGTCTTTCAAAGTACAAATTGAATATAATGAGCTATTATGTGATGAAAATTCATCTAAACTTAAATGAAATAATTATTAAAAGTTCGATTTTCACTAATTTCATGAATAACTAACGATTCGCTGAGAAGTATTTATGTATTAAACTGTGATTCTTCTTTTGTTCTAGGGCAATGACGGTTACCATTTTATCAAAGCCTGAAATATCGGAAGCAGACGACAATGACAATGAAACATGCTGTGTAGATCAAGAGGAAGATGAGACTAAGGAGGTAAAGGAAGTGAAATTCACTTTCATTTTTCATTGTGTCTGTATAATCGTACAATACTACTATTCAACTGCTGCTGTGGAGAAAGTACATTTTTTCGATTATATTCGTTTATTACGGAGCATCTGCGGCTAATGTTATTATACTCTTAGCAAACAAAGTTCGAAGAATTGCATTTACTAAAGCTATTTCTAAAACTCCCAACGTACACATTGAATCGATTCAAAACTTACTGTAAATTTAAGTCAATTTAAAACTGCTTTCAACCATATTTCAAAAAATCGTTCAACAACAACAAATCAATTTTTTAAGTAAACTTAAATTTTTACCTGTACTTTAACTGTTTATAACAAACGGCTATTAATCAAAGGTACGGTCTAGGATATTCGGATCCCCCTCAGTACACTCGGGTTCTAAGACCTAGAACCGGAGGTGAAAAGCCCCTGAAAAATAAAACAGATGGCGCCACAATCGAAAATCCCATGTGACATTTGTGATGTACCATCTTTAACTAGAACTAAATTTTCAGACCGATATGTCATTGTGTTCTGTTTTGACACCAATCGAAAGCAAGCACCCTTGAAGATTTTCATAAACATCATGATTAAACATTATTTCTTGCGTGCAAAAAACATGACGCAACATGACGTGGTAGTATGACCACAAAGGACGCCTCACGTTCTGGTCGTCCAAAAGAGGTTACAACGCCAGAAATCGTCGATAAAATCCATGGTATATTAGACGATCGGCAAATTAAAGTGCACGAGAACAGGTACAGAACATTTTGCATACATTTTTGAATATAAGAAAGCTGTCTGCCAGATGGGTGCCCCATTTTCTCTATGTTGACAACAAGCGCGACCGCGTGTTACTTCAAAGGAGTGTTTGGCGATGTTCAAGCGCGATAAGAAGGACTTTTTACGTCGTTTCGTAACCGTGGACGAAACATGAACCCATTACAACACACCAGAGACCAACGAACAGTCGAAACAGTGGACTTGTCCTGGCGAGTCGAAGCCGAAAAAGGCCAAAGTGGGTTCATCGGGCAACAAAGTCATGGCGATGTACACGGTATCGTCTATATCGATTACCTTGAAAAGGGCAAAACGATCACCAGGACAAAGCACCGGCGGAGAGGTCCGCAGTCGCAATGGCAAAATTGCATGAATTGCGCTACGAATTGGTTCGTTGTCCACCATACTCTCCAGATTTGACCCCCTGCTTTATCTTTTCCCAAACTTGGCGGAAAGAGATGAGGTCATCGCTGAATCAAACGCCTATTTTGAAGGATTGCCAAAAGCGTATTATTTGAAAGGACCGAAAAATTAGAAAAACGTTGGACGAAGTGCATCGGGCTACAAGGAGATTATGTTGAGAAATAAAATAAGTTTTGACCAAATAAATCATTTTTCTTGGACTTTTCACCTTGACCTCGTAATGTAAAAGAAAAAAACCATAGTTAAGTGTATTATTAACGCTTTAATCATCTACTTTATTCCGTTATCAATGCCTAATAGTATACCTAAAAAAGTAAATAAGATCTTGAATTTGCTATTTGAATTTAAATGAGCGATTTCAATTGGTATTCAAATGTAATATCTATGTCAAGTTCAAGCCTATAGCATGTTTCATTATCAATCGTGGAGAAAGCAAATACATTTAACAGTACTTCATACAAAAATTTACTTTGACTGTTTACTTAATACATCGACAACTGCACCA
Source organism: Endomychus coccineus (assembly GCA_958510875.1). Lineage (NCBI taxonomy): Eukaryota > Metazoa > Arthropoda > Insecta > Coleoptera > Endomychidae > Endomychus > Endomychus coccineus. The sequence continues at coordinate 23,839,110 of OY294067.1, forward strand.
ACAATTAATTAGAAGAAAGTTGGAAAATCCAAGCATGTTCCGTTGATCAATCTAGGTCGATTTAGGAATGTGGATTTTTGCTAATACCAACTTAGTATCCAATGGCACTCTATTTCGTGTATCATTGTACGCTTCACACAATTTATTTTCAATTTGGGAAAACTTAGAACATATTAGAATATAAACAAAGACTTGTTATTCAAACGTATTACATATTTTTAATTTTTGATGCACATGTTTGCATATTTTTCAAAAAGCTTGCAAAAATTGCATGAACATCAATTTTTAATATTTCGTATATCAACTTTTAGAACATTTTGTTGTGCTTTGTAGTTATAATAGGGAAATGTAATATTTTTTTCTCGTATTTAACCGATTTAGGATGCTTAAGATTTATCAATTTATGCAAAATATTTTGAAAACATTGTTGACATTTTTTGACTAACTAAAAAAAAGTTATCCTTTGAAGTTGAGTTGGGAAGTAAGTTTCTGAATTGTGACTTAGCACTAAACATAAAGTTTACAAACTCGGAATGTAATAAACTAAATATTCCGGAAATAATTATTGTTAAAAATGAAAGTGCGTAAATACGTGTTGCAAGTGGACAGGTCCACGAGGTTGCATAATAAAAGAAACTGAAAGAATTCGCAATACCTGAACTAAAAAACTTATATTAAACAATTCATATTTCGCCTACAAGTGGTCATGCCGAAAAGAACTGAATGACAAACAACATGAAAAAATATTATTTTTGGCCAGAAATGAACAGCGACGTAACAAATTATGTCAAAAAATGCGACAGTTGTCAAAAGAATAAACACAGTTAACCTGTCAAAGAACCAATGGTTATCACAACCACATTCAACTCGGCGTTTGGAAAAGTCTATTTGTATATTGTAGGTCCCATTGAAACGGATTCACATACATACTAACACTTCAATGTGAATTGACCGAATTTGTTGAAGCATACCCACTAGAATCAAAAGATACGGCAACAGTCGCAACAGTCTTTACAAATAATGTTGTATTGCGTTACGGCATTTCCCCAGAAATAGCCACTGACCGTGTTCGTATCGTCAACGATGAACGAGGCATCTAAATTATTAAAAATCGGAAAGCGTCAAAGCACAGTATACCATCACGGAAATATTGGATCATTAGAAAATTCGCATAAAAATTTAGGAGTATATCTATGAATGTGTTGTCAGAATCAAGACGTTTCATGGAGTACTTGGGTATCGTTCTGGTGTTTTGCTTATAACACGGCAGTCCATACAGAAAACAAGTATACACCATTTGAGTCAGTTTTCGGTGTGTAATAATCCTAGTAACATGGTTAGTAAAGTGGACCCCTTATACAAAAATTTCAGTAATTATTCGTTATAACTAAAATACAGATTGCAAAAAGCCTTAACCGAGGCACGGAGCAACTCAATGGAATAAAACGAAAAACTGGCTTAATCTTAGTAAAAAGTCAAACAGGAAATAAACTTAGTGGTGTTTGAAGGGCCATACAAAGGGATAAGAGAGTGAACCAAATGTGTTAATCTTGATAAACAATGAATAAGTGCTGATACATAAAAATAGAAGTAAACCATATCCTAATCAAAGATGAACAAGCACATGAGATATAACGCGCTTGGGCATTTTGCCTAAGGCGCGCGATAGTACTTTGATGAATTGTATATAAAATTTTCGGAAAATAGGTCACACTAACACATATGCTTATTATTTTCGTCTTTACTTACGTTTCGGTGTCACGACCATCATCAGAAGACGTATAACTGTATAAACGTGAATTCTTAAGACTAATTGTATCACCACAAGGCATCCTCATCGCACTAATTTCAATTAAAAATGCCCACGTCGCCGAAACGAGCAGAAACGCAAACAATCGAAATTATAACACATTAATGTTTTAAGTATATAAATTAAGAATCCCCTACTGAGCAATACTCTTATAAGCTCCATAAACATATCGAATCAAAGTCTGTATTACGACTAAAGAGCTGAATTAAAAACATAACGTTCGAGGATCCACTTTCGAACCAGATGTTGAGGATTTATGAGGTAATAGAAAAAGGTAATCACAGACCTTGTTAGAACTATTGCTTTCGAGTATTCTACCTATAATATACTTTTAACATTATAAAGACGCATGTAGGAATTTGCAAGGGTTTTAATTAATTAAATTTGTATAAATCTGACTTAATGATTGGATATCTGTTCTATGATTTACAGACTTGGAGTCACGTTTTATGTGAATCATCTTCAGAATAGATCTTTCATAACAATTGGTTTCCTTAGTTAAAATATTAACATTTTTGTAATCGAATCGATGGTTATAATCAAAGCAGTGTTTAGCAAGGCACAAATTTCCTAGATATGAACATTAGGCATGATGCAGATAGAAAAATAAAAACTTCGTCGTTTACTGAAGAAGTTTGGTCTCAACGTTATTTTCACTTCAATTCCGTTGCACGAACAAGTTATGAAAAAAGTGTTATAAAAAGCCTTACAGATCGCGCGTTAAATATAGATAGGGTTAGCATATTCGCCGATGACACAAGCATCGTAAACAGAGATAAGATTGATATGACCAAGAGCCTGTCACAAGCAAATGAATGGTTTGAAGCTAACAAACTACAAATGAATACATCGAAAACCCAGTTGGTTACATCCACAGTCAGGCCAGAAGAAATTACATCTGTTAAGTTCCTGTGGAGGAATTGTTGCTTAAACTGGCATCAGCCACCTATATGATAAGGAGACTTATGAACATCGCTACACAAACTGCAGCACTGTGTTCATATTATGCACATTTTCAGGTCAATTGCAACATATGGCGTTCTTATATGGGGTAACGAAAATAACCTTCAGGATGTACTTCTAAAACAAAAAAGGTCATAAGCATACTTGTGTGAGTAAGTAAGTGTAAGTGTTTTTAAACAACTGGGAATACTGACCATTACCTCATTCGTACCTGTGCAATATACCTGCACGAGAACACATATCGCTACTAGACTAATAGAGATCTCCATCAATACAACACAAGAAAGGCAATTGACTATATAATCCCATACCAATGAACCTCTGTCTCACAGCAAGGCATCAACTACATGTGTCTCAGAATTTATAATCATATACCTCAGGGTATAAAGTAAGAGAAAACGGGTAGTTTTGGAACAAAACTTTCTAAGTTACTCTTATCCCATACCATCTATACCTTGGACGAATTCTTCAACTACGATCGGAGTAAAGTAGTGCTATAAATTAATTTACGTATATGTGGATGAAGTGATGTTTTGTTGGTATTTGTTTTTATTTTGTATATTTACGTTATTTTTTTCTTTTGAAGTTTCTATTTCTGTATTTGACAAGCTTACACATGTTTTCATGTATATTGAGTTTAAATAAACGAAAAAAAAAATTGTTCCACCCAGAGTTCGTAATACACTGGAAATGAATGGCTACCAAAAAACATTTTTCAATCCCATCATTAAAGAAAGAATAAACAAAATCTATAATGGAACGTCATATATAAATAACATAAACGGTAATACAGATAATTTTGTAACATTACCATACATTTCGGAGACCTCAGAGAAAATTAAGAAATGGTTAAAAAAAAATTATATATGTTGCGCATAAACCCACTAACTGTGTTGGGAAATATTGTTCAAATCTAAAACCTTCAATACCTAAAGATAAACAAACCCACACAGTATACAAATTAAATTGTTTAGATTGCGATGGAATTTATACAGGAATCTCTAAACAATATTTACCATAAGTATAGCTCAAAAAAGGAAATTTTTTTAAATTCCACCGCCCTTGTTAAACACTGCTTTGATTATAACCATCAATTCGATCACAAAAATGTTAATGTTTCAACTAAGGAAACCAATTATCATAAAAGATCTATTCTGTAGATGATTCACATAAAACGTGACTCCAAGTCTGTAAATCATAGAACAGATATTCAGTTATTAAGTCAGATTTATACTAATTTAATCAATTAAAACCCTTGCGAATTCCTACATGCGTCTTTATAATGTTAAGACATCCAGAGATATTCCGTTTGTTATATACATTATCAAATGAAAATGGAATTTCCTTGTTTATTAATAGGAAAACTCATGAGCGCGCTTATTCACCAGTCCACAAATAATGTAGAAGCCAAACCCAACACAATGCAAAAAGAATTTTTCAATTCCGTCTTGTATTTCAAATTTTAGATGTTATTTACATTTTTGACCGGACTAACAAACGATAATGCCATAATTATCTAAACTGATTGAACTGATAATTTCGAAATAATGTGAAGCAATTAACAATGACCCATTAATGTTGTGCAACGTAGTGCATTTATTGCCTGAAGTTGAAAGTGCCATTGACATGGCATTGCGTTCTTCAATCAATTGCTATATTTTAGCAAAGAAACGTGATCAACATACTTGAATAGAAATAAATGTTGGCTGATTTTATGAATTCAATGTCGGTCATGCGTTAGCTCCAAATTAAATCATAACATATGCAGACCAGGACACATTGTTGTTCTAACCTTTTTAAAATCAATAATCATAATGGTTAATGAATAAATAATTCCTTCGTATTACTCTAAACTTTCGGAAGGGACAAAGAAAATAATTTAACTTCAGGCTTTAAGTATTTAATAATTGTGATTTATTCATAGATAATATTGTCAAATGAAACACTACCCTGTCACTGCAATTTGTATCTTCTGTTATTCGTGTTTCGGCGTTTTACGCAGTCCTCAGATGATATTGAAACACATTCGATTCTCTTTCACTGTAGTAGCGGAAATAAATCATTTCACCTTCCATCATTGGCGCAGTTGGATGGATTGAGATGCGGTTTTCTGCATTCGATACGGAAGGTAATTTAGAAATTTTGTGCGGCACTTGTTTGCTGCGGAAAAAATGTATTGCATTACTACAGCCAAAAAATGCATTTTTCTGAGTGCACTTCTTGAGGTGAATAAAACAACGGCCTCGAACTGGTTTCTCAAGGGTTTTTGGGGTCGCTGATCACGAATATGATGTCCAACAAATTCCCTAAGGTCCCCTTGGACCATCCCCGGGGTATACCGGGTGGGTATCCTGACGCCCTGGATATCGATGAATTTCATTAAAAATTATTTTTTAATGCTTGTCAACTATTCGAGTGAGGACATAAAGGTCGCTGATGATGATTACGACATGCAAAAACTTTCTTGTAATACCTGGGGATACCCGGAAATCGGATATCTACATCAGCTTCTAGAAATTCGTTAATTTAAAAAATAATTATAGCTATTTGAAAATTCTTATATATATAAGAATCATTTTATTATTTTGCTAAATTACGATTAAATTTCTATTAAAAAAATCAGATATATAAACAATTTTACTTGCAACATATTTTTGTTTCATAAATTCATTGTTTTACTGATTTTTTTCCACTTTTCATTGCTTTTAGACCAGTTTAAGATTATATTTTTCTAAAAAGAGGTATGTACGTAAACGCTGTATATATGAATTTATATATACAATGTGTCCCAGGTTTTAGTAGCAGAACTTCAACAGTCGATAGAGAATTTGATTTTCCTATTAACGTATATGCACAGACGCTTAATTTTTGTGATACAGGATGGTTTTGAATTTTATAAAAGATTTCTTAATTTTGTTTGTATCTCCGAAGATAATTGAGATGTCTCAACGAAATGGTGCCGTGGAGGGGTAGATAGCTTACCAAATTTGCACATAAGTTCAGACCAGTATTACGTTCAGTGGCGTAGGTATTTAGTAACAATAAATCGGCCCAAAAACTGTTTTCACCCTGCAAAGGCTACTTTTTAGGAACAAACTTTAAGCCGAAACAAATAAGGTCTCTTGATATTTCTGTGTATCTGGCGCCATTTCAGGGCAAATTTAATTTTTGTGAACCTTAAATTAAAAAGCGTCGTTTACTGACAAAAATAAAATAAGCTGTCTTTTCTAATCTCTACAGCGTATTACAAAGAAAGGCCGAATAACAAATTTTTATTTCCAAAAATGTTTCAACCAGATAACTACAATGTACTTTAATTTATAATAACTCCAACAAGACAAATTTACTAAATTTTGTGTATATGGTAATTAAATCACAAAAATTAAATTTGCCGTAAAACGGTTCTAGGTACAAAGAAATATCAAGAGACCTATTTGTTTCGATTTGAATTCTGCATCGAAGTTTGTTCCCAAAAAGTAGCCTTTACTGGGTGATAACACTTTTCGGGTCAATTTATTGTTATTAAATACCTATATCTACGCCACTGGAAGTAATACCGGTCTCTAATTATGTGCAAAAGTGGTAACCTATCTACGCATTCACAGTACCAAATTTCATTGAGATATCTTAATTATATTTGGAGACACAAGCAAAATTAAGAATTTTTTTATACAATTCAACACGTATCTCAAAAATTAAGCGTCTGTGCATATATGTTGATAGAAACTTTTTTCTCAAAATCAAATTTTCTATCGACTGTTGAAGTTCTGCTACTAAAACCTGGGACACTCTGTATATTTATGGCCGAAGTTATTCAGCTTTATAATTTTGTTGCATTCGTAATTGGTGATAGGTAGCATACAAACGAAGCCACGCCCCTTTTTGAACAAAAAAATCGTCTGCTGCGCAAAAAGGCTCCCTGAGCTCGCAGTAACTTGCATATTTTCATTTTAGGGCCCGTAAAACTTTTGTGGCCTAGGGCCCAGAAGGTGTATGAATCGGCACTGCGCATAGTTTTCATCGACTGTTTCTGCAACCTTTTGTTTTGTATAATAATCTCTCATTCAAGGATTCTAACAATTAAAACTTTACAACGGAGTTTATCGAGACAGATATCAAGAAGAATCAAGAATCAAGAATCTTTAACTAACTTACCCGCTAGTTTTCCTACGAAAGCTGAATTATTCCTTATTATAGACGAAGCAGTTCAAGTAAGCGTTAAAAATTCTATAGCTACCATCCTACCGAAGATTCTTGAACCGTATAAAAAGGAAATCAAGGAGTTGGGCCGTCAAATTTCTGACCTTAAAGAGTCTCTGAATAAAAACAAATTAGACTCTAGTGCTGCCTCTTCTACACCAGCTGCTGCTGTTGCTTCTACATCAGCTGTTGCTGCACAAATACCTCATACAAAACATCTTACTCGTTCACCGAAACGGAAACAAAACATTGAAAATGCTGACCTTAAAACAGCCCCTTTATCTGACTCACTGCCAACTTCGTCTCCATCCCAAAATAACTGGATTAACTCTAGACGTCCACGTGGGGATACGGATAGAAACAAATTAAACAACAATGTAACTACGCCTTTGGATTTAGGAAAAAACTCAAACAAAAATGCTAATTTCATAATCTGAGAAGAACGCCCCAAAGGACGACTTCCTACTAATAACAACATTATATTCGGCACCAGATCTACTTTAGATAAGGGCCTAGATGCATTTATTCCAAAACATCACCTTCATGTTTCGAGAGATCACTTAGATTGCTCAAAAGAAAAACTAATTGAATACGTAACTAAAGCCATACCAAATATTAAAATTGAATGTTTAGAACTTAATGTTAGATCCAAAGAGTATCGGAGCTTTAAAGTTTCTTTCCCTGCCAACTTTAAAGATCAACTGCTTCAGCCAAATTTCTGGTGCAACGGGTTACGAGTAAAGCGTTACATTGAATTCAAACCAAGAGAATTAAAGGACAAAACTTCGAGCGATCCAATAACTGAAAATACAAGTCCTGGTACAAATTTTCGGTTGGCGAGCGGAATCAACGGAATAAAGTAAAACCTACTAATAAAACCTTATTTTCCATTCTTCACATAAGTATCCGTAACAATGTCATAAACAATAAAACAAAAACTTTTATAGAACTCCTTACCACGTTTGGTTTCATTAGAACTATCTATGATCCTACTAGAGGACAGAATTGTCTTGATAACATTTTTATTAACTTTTCCTTTGATGATTATACGGCATCTGTAGTAAATCCCTGGCTCTCGGACCATTGTGGTCAATTTCTGTCAGTGAATATACCTGTAAAGGACACTGTACAAATCACTGAATTATGGAGACCCATTTCACAAAAGGGACTATTGCAGTTTCGTAATATTTTAGAACAACTTTGCTTTGACTTTATAAAAGATCCGAAAATGAATGTCGACAAAGTTTTTTGTACCTTTCAATCAAATATAATTTCTGCCTTTCAACTAGCCTTTCCTAAATTTCCTTCGAAAACTAGAAAATGTGATAACGGGGTAAGCTGGTTTTCAAATTCTCTAAAGGATATGCGGCGTCATCTCGACTTGCTTAGTGCTATGTACAATACTTATAAAACTGAGGAAATGTTTTTTTATAGAAAAACTATAGAAAATGCTAAACTTGACGTTAATAATAAAAAGATTCAAAAATCAACAAACAAAAATAAAACAATCTGGAATATTATAAAAAATAAAAGATCTGCCTCAGACGAAAACAATTCATCAAAGATTACACCAAGTGATTTTAAAACTTACTTCCTAAATGCACCAATAAAGGTTTCATTAAACATACCTGTTTCTCCCATCTAATGCATAATATTGTTCTACCTAATGAACATTTTTCCTTTTCATGCGTCTCTTATATTGAAGTCAGGGACACAATATTATCTTTAAAAACCACAAAAGCAATAGACGCTTTTGGTTTAAGCATTTCAATAATTAAAAAAACGTTGACTTACGGGTTTCACCTCTGACAAAACTCTTTAACAGGTGTTTGATAGAAGGTATTTTTCCAGACTGCCTTAAGCTAGCTCTAGTGTTACCTTTACATAAAAAAGGTGTTACTTCTACCTTAAGTAACTAAAGGCCAATTTCTATTCTGCCGGTTTTTAGTAAAATTCTAGAAAAACTTATGTGCAATCAGATACTCAATTATTTTGAAACAAACAAATTATTCAGCGAGAATCAATTTGGATTTCGCAAAAAACGATCCACTATCGATGCTATCCGCAAATTTGTTGATTTTACCTTAAAGGTTTTTGAAAGTAGCGAGTTCAATATGTCTATTTTCATGGACTTGAGCAAGGCTTTCGATTGCCTCTCTATGGAAATCTTACTAGCAAAACTAGAAAGATACAAATTTTCACAAAACAGTATTCGTTTCATAAAGTCTTATTTAACTGACCGAAAAATAGTCGTAAATTTCCAGGGCGCTATGTCGGAAAGTGGAGATCTGACGATGGGAGTCCCTCAGGGCTCCATTGTGGGACCTTTACTGTTTTTGATCTACATAAATGATTTGCCCAATTTTTTATCGGATATTGAAAGCTTTTTATACGCTGATGACTCCAACTTCTCTATAATAGGTAAAATTCTAGGGGAGGTTTTGGAGGCCACAAAGCAGGCGCAGTCGAGAGCCTTGGTTTGGTTCACTGCAAATAGACTCAGTGTTAACATAGAGAAGACGCAAACACTTTTATTAACACTAAGAAATCATGAAACAATTGAAGGCAATTGTTCTAGTGTAAAATTTTCAGGAGTTCATATAGATAATACTCTTACATGGAATACTCATGTAGACGAACTAGCAAAAAAAATTGCAAAAATATTTAAGCCTTGCGCAGTCTCTCGGGCACTGTTTCAAATAATGTTTGGCTCACTGCCTACTACGGATTATGTGAATCTCTAATATCCTATGCTATTATAGTGTGGGGAAACTCAGCAGCTGCCAGAGAAAAAATCTTTGGTTTACAAAGAAGGGCGATACGTATTGTGGCCGGTATTAAGTATCGAGATGATTGTAGGCATGTCTTTATAAATCTTCATGTTTTAACGTTTCCCTGTTTGTACATTTGTTCATGTCTTTGCTATGCTCTTGAGAGGTACCCTACGTTAACTCTCCAATGTGATGTACATGAGCATGATACAAGAAATAAATACGACATTAGGAAAGATTTTGGTCGACTTACGAAGACTCTCAGCGCACATGAGAACAATGCTTTTTCTTATTTTAATAAACTTCCTCCAGAGGTTAGAAATTACTCTCCAAATAAGTTTAAAACTGTTGTCAAGACCTTTCTGGTATCATCAGCATTTTATTCAACAGATGAATTTTTCTTATCAAGTAACTTAAATACTTTATCTTAAAATTCTTAAAGGTTTTTGTCCTACCTGTAAGAGTAACGTTCTGTCATACTAATTTTACTCTTTTTATCTTTGTTATTGTGACTATTTTTTATACGATAGATCGGGTCAAACAGATTCATGACTCCAATAAGCTTAAAGTGCTTGTACTAATCTTGGGTTCTTGGTTCTGAAACATTACTTCACTCGTCTACTTCCGTGTCTTGCAACATTAGTCAATTTTAAGAAGTTAATATGCCATTACTGCTAGTCCGCGCACATGTAATAGATGAGCGACAGGAAACAATTAAGGGCATTCCCATTATCTCATTCAAAATGGTGTTAACATTTTAAAACGACAACAAAGGTCCATCAATTTATAACAACAATTTACATCCTTCGAATTGGAAACACTAAACAATTGAGTGAAATAGTAAATTAGTGGTGGAATGTAGACAATGATTCGGAATAACAAAAAGTGTTGCGATAAAAAATATGTTGAACATACAGCATACAGGGTATCCAACATTTGATGACCAACTACATTTTCAAAGTTGAAAAAGTTCGTTCTTTCCACGAGCGTCTCACGCCAGTAATGATCTTGGCAGCGATCATAGAATTATTAGATTTAACTCATAAACTATGGCTGCGATGCTGTCATATTTAGTATTGCTTGTTTGCATGGCGCTAAAAATAAAAACCCATCACAGCTAGATGTACGGCCTACCGTGATGAATTATTGAAACATAAATGAGGACAAAAGAAAAGTGCACATAATTAAGCATCGATAGTTATATTTATTGACAACAGACAACAAATGCATTTTCTGAGTGCACTTCTTGAGGTAAATAAAAAAACTGACTCGAATTGGTCCGTCGGGGGTTTTGGGATCGCTGAACACGAATATGCTATCAAGAAAATTCACTGAGTCCTGACGCCCTAGATATCGTTTAATGTTTGTTAACTATTCGAGAGGTGATATAAAGGTTGCTATTGATGATTACGACGAGAAAAAACACTTCTGCAATACCTGGTGGTACCCTGAGATCGGGTAACCACGTCAGTCATCTTCTAGGAATTTTTCTCCATAAAAGGTAACAAATTCTGGCTCTCGAGGTTTTTCGAATTCGCCGATCATGATTATGATAGTCAGAAAGTTCATGCCTGGAAGATGACTTAGATACGCAGGGCTCCAGAGAACCGGAAACACCTTCAGGTAATTGACAGAACATTGTGAGTGTCATGGTCGTGATCGGCGACTTTGAAAACTCCGAGGGCCACAATTTCTTACATTTTTTGAAGAAAAATTAACAAATTCCTAGAAAATGTCGTAGATACATAGGGCTTCAGAGACCCGAAAACACCTCCAGGTAATTTGCAGAACATTGTGAGTGTCATAGTCGTGATCGGCGACTTTGAAAACTCAGAGGGCTAGAATTTGTTACATTTTATGAAGAAAAATTAACAAATTCTTAGAAGATGACGTGGTTACCCGATTTCAGGGTACCACCAGGTATTGCAGAAGAGTTTTTTCACGTCGTAATCATCACTAGCAACTTTTATATCACCTCTCGAAGAGTTAACAAACATTAAACGATATCTAGGGCGTCAGGACGTCCGGATACACCCGGGAGGTCCAAGGAGACCTCAGTGAATTTTCTTGATAGCATATTCGTGTTCAGCGACCTCAAAAACCCCCGAGAAACCAATTCGAGCCAGTTTTTTTTATTTCCCTCAAGAAGTGCACTCAGAAGAATGCATTTTTGGCTGTAGAAATGCAATAAATTTTTTCACAAAAAAAATACCAAACGAATTTTCTAAATCACTTTCTGAATCGAATGCAAAAAACCGCATTTCAATCCATCCAACTGGGCCAAGTTTGGAAGGTTGGGCCTATCTTAGTGCTTTATTTCCTCGACAATACCCTATATTAATACTTCTATGCTGCTTTTTACAATGCCGATTCAAATTCGATTTATTTATAAACAATTTGCCACAGGTATTACACGATATTCCGGATTCGAATTTTTTCAATTCTTTTGAAGATATTGGATTCCTCTCATTCTCATGACCGTGAATTCTCCTCAAGTGAACATACAGGCTTTTTCTCTGGGTAAATTAAATTGCATCCCACATTCTTGGCAAATACACGTTTTTTCAGAATTTTACAAGTGACAATGATGGATGATGAAGTAAACCGATGTTAAAAATAAACAAACGACAAGCATATAACCTCTACTATTGACATTAAACGTCACTAATCAAACCAAACATCAAAAGCACATCTAGCTCTTATCTCTGTCTATAACATCTTTAAGCTATGCTTGAGTCACCGCTGCCAAGAACATTACTGGCGTGAGACGCTCGTTTCTTTCCAATGTGACACCCTGTTATTTATTGGATGGTCGGATGCAGAATTTGATTCTGCATCGAATCGCTATAATTTTCCCTATACCTGTTTCCAACGGTTTTCTTGTTAATCCATATTTTCTATTTTAATGTGATTTTTGGCAGTAACCGAAACATCGTTTGTTTTTCGAAACATAATGAATATATACTCCTCGCAAAACATATCTCCGAAGTTCGTCTGGACTTAGATTAGTAAACGCATCGTGAACACGATTCAATAATTCCTCTCTAGTTTGTACAGGCCTAGACTACATTAATTTTTGTATACAGCTCCAGAGGTGAAAATCCAAGTACGTCAAATCGGGTGATCTGGGTGGCCACTTCCAGAGTCAACTGCTGGCTCACAGTTATAGTGGAATGTGCTGGAGCACCATCCAGCTGATACCAACTGTTTGCTCTATCACGTGGAGGTAGAGCATTTAGGAAATCACTAACAAACCCCTCGAAGTATCTCCAGATATCTAGGCCCTTTCAAATTCTCATCGTACACTTGATATTCCACTCATTGTCTATAATTAAACTGAAGTGATCCTGTGGATTATTCGGCGACTCATAATTCCTTGCCTGCTGAATTTCGACTCATCAGTTCACATAATCTTAAGACCATGAACTCGCAAAAGTCGACTCGTCTTGCTTCATCACCAAGACGTAATCCGTGAACAACTATCTCAGAAAAAGGATGCATTCCATGTTTTCTTAATATTCTTTGGATTGCTTTTGAAATACCCAAATTCAGCGCTGCTGCTGGAGTTAAGCTACGTGGATAAGCTTGAAAAAAGCCAACACATTCACTTCGTTATCTTCATTATATATTACTGGCTTTAGATGTTTTTGAGTTTCCCTTACGCTCCCAGTTGCCATAAACCGAGCTTCGAATCTTGCAAATTTTCCGGGAGTCATTGTTGGTGGGTACCGTTCGTTAAATAATGTGCATGTTCGTTTGAAAATTCATCCACATTCACCATGCTTATAAAACAAATTCAACAAATCATTATTTGAATATTCTTCAATATTCCCCTTTATAAAATTCACTTGAGAAAGTTAACAAAATCACTAAAACTGATACCTCACGAATCTGTGAGCTGATACTGCTTTGACTTAAAATCAACATCTTTTCAATTCCTGCCAAAGTCAAGTCTTACTAGGTAAGACTATTGGAGTTTCATAGTCTTTAGATAAAAAACATGAATTAATAAGAAAACCGTTGGAAACAAGTATAGAGAAAGTTATAACGAATCGATGCAGAATCAAATTCTGCATCCGACCATCCAATAAATACGAGGTGTCATATTTGAAAGAATGCACTTTCTCAATATTGAAAATGATGTAGTTGGTCATCAAATTTTGGATACCCTGTATGCGATAAATCAATTGTAAATGTGTATTTCGAAAGTATCATTCCCGAGCTTCCGTCTACCCTAGAAGCGCTTACCAGCAGTCGGAAATGGGTAACAGCTATATCTTTTGAAATTTTCAAAAAAATCAAGATATCTAAGAAAAAATTGGAAAATAGGGACATCTGATGGAACTCATCATGGCATTTTTTCAGGAATCCAAAAATTAAATAATATACCGGGTGTTTCATTCAAAATAAGGACGTTAATGGCGACTTACGGTACAACCGGAATGGTATGACCTTGAAAATATTTTGAAATGAAAGAGAATCTTGAATAACCCTGGAGTCTACAAATAGAGAATTCTAAGGTTTTTCTAACCACAAAACCTTCTAACGAACGGCTACTGTGAGAAACCCTGTATAGAGGAAAAACGTGACTGAATATGTCCTGATTTGGGACAACTAATTTTTTTTAGAGAAACGTTAATTTTGCGGAGACTTTCTTTTTCAATTCTCCATATGAACATGAACATGTAAGTGGTCTTTAAAAAAAATTTCGTCAAAATCGGAACTGGTACACCCATACTTGCAATACTTATCTTGTTTAAATAAAACAACTATTATACAAGTTTGAAGTTTCACTTTGAAACTTGTAATAGTTGTTTTATTCAAAGTTGATAATGGATTTTCATCACGTAATGGCTGATTCTATTCAATTAATTATCTTGTATTGTTTCCGAGAAAATGAAAAAAATAGCTTTTTTCGTCGTTTTGAATTATTTGACCTCCAATTGATTTCTGCAAATATAGGTACACGTTTATACTTACATCGTAAATGTGTGACAATAACTTGATGAACAAGCATTGCCTATTTTCAAATCCTCCCAGGCCCAGAACTGGCCTGTTTCAGAACAAAAACTACGAATCACCGAGAGACAGTGACAAACATGCGAATGAATTCTCTCTGAATCTGCCATAAAGTTCTCCTCGCCGATGGATTTTTCTATCAGGTTAGCAGAAAACTGAAAGGTTTCTAAATGTAATGATCTCGGTCTGGTAGATGCATAACGAAGTTGTTTACAAATGACTTTAGTATCATATACGATTGCATCGTAACATACACATACGTAAAAGAAAGTTGTTCTTTGAAGCTGGTCGACACGCTCTGTCCCTGAGTAACCATCAGTAATTTCACCTCGCGTTTACAGACTCGCCTCGTAACAGGATCACATAAAGAGTTCCGAACGACTCGTGGAAAAATCATTTAAAAAACATCGTTAATCTTTCGGTTACGGCTCGAAAGCCACGTTGCGAAGACACCAATGCGAGACAGGACAACAGACAGAACTGAAGGTAAACTGAAACATCCTACATTATCGATAAAAGTTGCTCACAATCGGAGAATAATTGTGCAAAGTTGGAACTTCAAAGATTTCAGTATCAGGAACACATGAAGAACGGCAAGTGTCAACCGTGTGCCGAATGTGTAGCGTGATTCCTTCCTAAGTCCAACATCGATAACAAAGCACCTTCGGGTCAGCAGAAGAAAATGTAAAAATGTAAATACTGAGCGATTAAACCTAATATTATAAAAATAAATTATATTCAATTATCGCAATAATTGTGTTCGATTTTAGCTTTGTATTTCAAGCAGGCAAGAAATCATATGCGATGTACATATTTCTTGAATTTGTTGCATGTTTTATTTAGAATTTTAGATGAGGTGAGGATGTAGTAATAATTGTGGGGTGGGGACGTGTCAGTGATGTGAGAAACAGCTGTCAGTCTCGCGGCGTCAGTGTCGCGGGGCTCCCAAAAGTATCAGGGAAGCAGAAGAGTTTGTGGATTTATGAAGCTCGATGTCGTGCACAGGGAATTGTTATTTGAAATGCATAATGCTTGTTTGAATTTGGGCGGTTTGAACCTGTCAATACTATTAGTATTGTTATTAAAATCGAATACAACTATTTATGTTAATGTTAATTGAAGAATACCTATTTATTGTTCCATTTGAACACTTAAATTAGCGATAGAAATGACTGCAGATAATGAAGAAAGCTGAATATTGTAAATGTGTTACATCTATGAATAATAAATTGAGGCGACTTTGGACTTGCAGCACTTTAAAATTTTATGCGAATAATTTTTATTGTGAATAACTACACATTTTTCCATTTCTATTTCTATCTACATACAGTGGCAATCTGGCATCTTCAGAAAGATAGAATAATTAGAAATTGGATAGAAAAAGGTGGAAACATTGATGTACGTAATTCATATAAAATACTAAGATAGTACTTATAAGTATGTAATATATCGTTACTTACAAGTTAAATTAAACCGGATGGTCTAGTTTATAAGATATGTTGAAGCCAAAGTTAGCAATCGTTAATTTATCGAATTCTAAGACGTCAACTTAGATTAAATAAAAGCGCGTCATTTTGCAATTGCATTTTTTTTACCACACTAGAGGACAGTGTCGTATCTAGGGTATGGCAAATAGAGCCGTGGTGCGCCACTTGGAGTTTCTGGCAGAAAACTAATAAAATAGTTTCATTAACTTGCATTTTTGTAATGTGACTCATAAGATTTTTCACAGCCGGGGTTTCGAGATTTGTACGGGCCCAAAGCACCCCGGGAACTTTACTTATTCAAAGTGTCCAATAAGTGAATACTTTCCTTATACGAAGATAGAGATTCAGCAACCATACAGAACAAGCTTATCCATTTGATGGCAACCACTGTTCGCCAAAATATGCTCTCAAAATTTCGTCAAGCCAGGTATTTCTGCCTCATGTTTGATTCAACTCCTGATCAAGCAGATCGTGCAGAATCCTTTCTTGGAATTATCCAGATAAATTTGAAAGATCCTGAGGCCTTAGTTGGGACCATCCTAAACAAATTAGAGAATGATGAAATGGATTTGTAGGATTGTCGGTCACAATGCTACGACAACAATGCTGTGATGGCGAAGCACAAAAGAGGTGTTCAACTAAGAATCGTTGAGAAGGACCTTCTTGTAGTTTTCGTGTACTGTGATTATAATCGTTCGTTCAACTTGGTTAGTGTGAACACAGCCAAACAGGATGTAATGATGGTCACATTTTTCGGAACTATTCAAGCTCTTTACGTGTTTTTTCCTCGTCCACTCAACGCTGGGAAAAATCATGAACGATGTGCTGACTTGTTAAATCGGAGTCTACAACAAGATGGATGATTCTGATGAACACCGACCATGGAAATTTCTATAGAATCTACGATGTTCTACAGAGGTCAATGAACTCGTAAATGTGACATCATCAATCAAACGAATATCACTCTTCTAGATAGAATCCAAGAACTTCAGCATATGTTTGGGAGCCGAACTCCAAACATATGAACATTACTCCAGGACAGGTCGAATCTGTGCCTTTTAGATTATGGGGAGGGAACTGCTGGGATGTGAAGTAGCTCTTGGCATTTAATAGAAAATCTAGTTTTTCTGCCGTTGGTAATGATCCCGAGCATTGTTATGGAAGACTTCGTAGGAACAGGTGTACCTGACATCATCATATTAGGGATTGTGGGATCCTTGAATCTATTCAATATAATTCATAATTGAAATGACGTTGACGACCTAGAGATCAATAAATTAACGATTGTTGGCTATACGAGTCTATAGTCCATTAAAAAAAGTCTACGTTTGATTTTTTCCGAAAAGCTTGCTGAGGGATATTCTGAAGATCGTATTATCCTTCAAATTACTATAAAAAGTGTTGCACTGGTATAATAATTTTATTAGGAGCGATGAAGAAGGCCATAGGCAGATTTTTGAGCAGGGGTAGGCAAGGACGTTTGACAGTACTGTCCGAAACCAACCTTGCTAACAAAATTGAGAGAAATAAGTGATCAATTGATCACAGTTCATTTAAATTTAATGTCGATTTTGTGTTTTTCAAGGGAAAGGGGCAATCGCTCATGGCGATTTATAAAACCTAATCTTCTTAATCTTCTTGAACATCTTTTAACCTATTGCATATAGCTTTTATCGCGGGCTTTGAGCGCGGCGACCGAATCGAAAAATTCCGTAACGAAAATAACCTAACACTTAACATGTAGCTCGGCCGAGCGTTCGCTTAACGTGTATGTATATGATACGACTGTACGAAGCTCGCACGGATCGAGACGAGCTGCTCCGTTTTCGGACGAATACGTAAGCAGCTGTTTGTGAGAAAGTATATAGGTGTATAGGTATCTATCATATCTTTATAATGCCACACTCACCGCATGTGCGCCCCGTAAGTATACATGTAGGTATATATACTGTTGTAGATACTGTTCCAAAAGGTGGGGTAGCTATTTACCAAAATAATAATAATGTTACTAATATTATGACTCCGAATATTGAAATACATATTGCACACGTTAGCGATGTTAATGTTAGTCGCTCATTTGTTGGAGATATTTGTCCGTGCTCATGCGAACTTAGAAATGGCCTACACATAGTCATGGTAGCAATTTACATTTATCCGAATCCAAAATTGGACGAGGTAGAGCATTTTATTCATCGCACTTTACTGGAGTACACTGAAGAAGGGTCGAAAATACTTGGTACAAATGGTAATAAATTTCTTGACTGGCGATTTCAACATCAACTTCGCTGATAAAAAATCAGAGCGGTTGACAACTTTTCTTTCAGAAAAATTGAATTTGAAAATGAATAATGATCCACAAGAATCCACAACAAAATATGGGACCACCATTTATGGGGTATTTTCCAGATATTTAGAGGATATCAAGTCTCAAACTTATGTTTCTTATTTCAGTTACCATAAACCTATAGTTTCAATGATAAAAATTCCTGAATAACCTACATGTATTGTAAGATAATAAAAATATTTTAAACGATATTAACTTCTCATTTATTCAATAAAAGGAAAATTTTGTTTTCTAATAGGTCACCACGCTCAAAAAGTGTTACTTGAATTAATATCAAAGAAAAAAAAATACTGCATAAATAAAAAATAAATAAATAAATAATTATAATTGCATAAGTTGATAAAAAATGCTATGCAATAGCTTTACCGCGGCAGACCCCGAGTGCCACACGTTTCTTTTTTTTTACTAATTTTCTGTGCACGCTATTTATTTTGAGCTAACAGCTTCGAAAATTAGTTTATGTTTATCTTTCTAGGATGACAAAGAGATAAAGACTAATAACACGCTCCTATTCGATCTGAAGCAATGCCTGACCAGGAAAAGCTGCGTAGAAAATGAATGTTATGATGACATATACTATGAAAAAGCTCGACAATTATTGACTTATGAAGAAGCTCCAGCATATTTACAACATAACCATTTCATTCTGAAGGGATATAGAGGTATATTGAACACGAATCTATGTGTGGAAAGGTATGTATACAAAAAGTTATTTCCATATATAATTTACAAAAAAAAAGAATGGGCAATATCGGTCTGAAGGTTCTCAGTTTGAAGATCTCGATTATTACAGGACCAACTGATTATTTAAGCTTAATTTGAATAAAAAAAACTGATCTGTACTATCGTAAAAAAATTCTCTAGTTTGTATTTCACTGATCTCTGGAATGTAGAGATCAGTAATTGTTTATTGTTTGCACATATTGCCTAAAGTGAGTCTCTTGTATATGTAATATTGCCTGTAATTTAGTGATATCTAGCGGTAATGAGATAAACTATGTTTTAAATAAAGTAGAAAACTTTTCAAACTATCAGTTTTTTATTTAGTTTTGATAACATCTGCTGGATGAAACTACTAATACTCATATTTCTTAACAATAATAAATTAATAGTTTTCAAGACACTATATATTACAAATTTTACTTTTGCGAGCTGGCTGTGTCCTAGTTTTTTTGGAAAACTCGTGAATGTTAGAATCTATTTGAAAAGCAGTAGTTATGGAAAAATCGGCAAATAATAATTCTTCTTAATAGATTGCTTCGAGAGCATTTCATATTTCAGCTTCATCTTAATATTGAACCGAATCCAATTTAATGGCATTATTAGAAGGCATACTTTAAAAAAATTCTATCGGTTCACCGTTTACTATGTGATATGAAATTTTATCCATATTATTTAAACAGGCACATTTTGATTTCTAATTTTGTTTACTCTGATGATGTCCTCAGTACTGTAACAGTAATTTTAGTGATAAGGGTGATTATTCCATATTTATAATGTTATATGGTATCCACAGTGTGAACGCTTTTATAGCTCCTGATCAAGCAGATCGTGCAGAATCCTTTCTTGGAATTATCCAGATAAATTTGAAAGATCCTGAGGCCTTAGTTGGGACCATCCTAAACAAATTAGAGAATGATGAAATGGATTTGTAGGATTGTCGGTCACAATGCTACGACAACAATGCTGTGATGGCGAAGCACAAAAGAGGTGTTCAACTAAGAATCGTTGAGAAGGACCTTCTTGTAGTTTTCGTGTACTGTGATTATAATCGTTCGTTCAACTTGGTTAGTGTGAACACAGCCAAACAGGATGTAATGATGGTCACATTTTTCGGAACTATTCAAGCTCTTTACGTGTTTTTTCCTCGTCCACTCAACGCTGGGAAAAATCATGAACGATGTGCTGACTTGTTAAATCGGAGTCTACAACAAGATGGATGATTCTGATGAACACCGACCATGGAAATTTCTATAGAATCTACGATGTTCTACAGAGGTCAATGAACTCGTAAATGTGACATCATCAATCAAACGAATATCACTCTTCTAGATAGAATCCAAGAACTTCAGCATATGTTTGGGAGCCGAACTCCAAACATATGAACATTACTCCAGGACAGGTCGAATCTGTGCCTTTTAGATTATGGGGAGGGAACTGCTGGGATGTGAAGTAGCTCTTGGCATTTAATAGAAAATCTAGTTTTTCTGCCGTTGGTAATGATCCCGAGCATTGTTATGGAAGACTTCGTAGGAACAGGTGTACCTGACATCATCATATTAGGGATTGTGGGATCCTTGAATCTATTCAATATAATTCATAATTGAAATGACGTTGACGACCTAGAGATCAATAAATTAACATTTTGATTTCTAATTTTGTTTACTCTGATGATGTCCTCAGTACTGTAACAGTAATTTTAGTGATAAGGGTGATTATTTTTCCGTCCCAAATATCGACCAATAGAATTGCACCATTCGACGTCACGTGGTACAACCTACATGGAATTATACTGAATATTTTTTGAATATTTTCTCTGGTAGTTGATATATATAAAAAACAAAACATGATCCAGTCAAATTAACAACACTTCAAACTGACAGGTTGAATTCTGTCCACCATCGATAAAAAAGTCAAAGGAAATGTTCATTTGGGACGGCCAGTCAAATTAACCACACTTCAAACTGACAGGTTGAATTCTGTCCACCATCGATAAAAAAGTCAAAGGAAATGTTCATTTGGGACGGAAAAATAATCCTCCGAATACCACACGAGCTTCAAAATTATCTGGCATTTCCCTCAAGGTTCCCTGCAAACAAATAAAGTCGTCAAGTTTTTCAGGAAAAATCACTCGCGCTTCGCGCTCGTGATTCTTTAACCTGAAAAACTTGACTCCTTCATTTATTTGCAACGAACCTATCGGGAAATACCCGATAATTTTGAAGCTCTTGTGGTATTATATATGATTATTCCATATTTATAATGTTATATGGTATCCACAGTGTGAACGCTTTTATAGTTTTTCAGTATAGTGTTCATTTGTAATATATTATATTATATTCCACAATAGTATCTAATATAGTATTGCATTAGAAGGCATCGAGATACGTGGATTCTATGAATATGAAGTATTAGCATTTGATTTTTTCAATTCACTTCCTTTATGGTAGGTATCCTGAATGTTTTTGATTAATTTAGTGGATGAGACTGATACTAGTCTCAATTTCGCAATCATCTAACTGTGAACACTGGCAGAATACCTTTAGGCAAAGCAATTGTTGAAAAAATACATCACTAAGTAAAATATTCACCCTTATCCACTAAAAATACTGTTAAAGTACTGAGAACTCGGCTACCAAGTAATCATCAGAGTACTCTGAGTATACTCTGATGATGGCTACTTGGTAGCCGAAAGGTTCTCAGCAATTTACCAGTAATTTTAACGGATAAGGGTGATTATTTCTTATTTATAGTGTTATAATACATCCACAATGTGAACTCCTTTATAGTTTATTAAAAAATTATATGTAAATAAAGTATTTTTATTCATATATTTTCAATACTTTGTAATTTCAATATTTTTTATTTCAGTATATTTTGGTGGACAAATGAATCCGTTAATATTTGGTCGCATATATTTGGATATATGTTATTTGTAGGACTTACAATTAATGACTTACTAATACTGAAAGTTGAAGCATCTTTTGCCGATAAATTCATCGTGGGATCTGTTTTGATATGTTTTCAGGTGAGGCTATAGTTATTAAGCATCTGGTGTAATATTTTCAGGATCAAACTCTAACTGGTGAATTTTGTTTACTCATTTCCGACATTCATCGTCATAATTTTGAATCCAGTTTTAAAATAAAAAAAAGCTGAGGCACTTGACGTAAATTTGAAATTAGCTTGAGTCGTGAGTTCAATGTAAATTCTTTCTAGTTTATATGGTCATAAAACGTCTTAAAATCAAGTTTACTTAATTTCAATAATAAACTTTTTTAATTGTAACTTTTTTATACCTTATGTGAGACCATGTTCATTAGTATAGTCCTACTATCCTCTACTCTTTGAATTACGGCTCAAAAATTTTAACTTATGTATTAAATAGTAAACATTTTAACTGTCGCGAAGTAGTAATTATTTGAGGGTACTTCAGGGCAACTTTTTTTGTTTTAGTTTATTAAGTCAGAATATCAAATAACTCAAAAACACTAGAATACGTGAATTTTTTTCCTCCTAAATCAGTACCTGCTCGGGGTTGTTGTGCCATCCGACGACATCGCAGCAATCGCGCCAGAAAAACCAAATCAGTTAACCGAAGCTACTCTTCCTCATCGGTCGGTAAGTAGCTTCAGGTTCTCAAAGTATGCCCTAAGTAGTCATGAACCTAGAATGACTGCCTTCTGCATCCGGTCTATCAAAATCTGCGCCCAGTTCTTACAGGCCGGATTGATCGAACGCAGCGAAGACCAAAATCCGCCCAAAACACCGATGATCAGAACCACTAATATGACCTTGTGGTTTGAGTATAGCGTGCGGAGCTCGAATAGGAGATCTCCTCTTTCGAGACTATGTTGACTATGTCATTACGTTGCGGCGATAGACCAAGGTGTTGATAACGCCATCTTGGCAACCCGCGGTAAATCCCTCGGTTTCGGATGAAAGCCCGGCTGACCTTAGATAGCCGAAGATCCGTCTGGTTGACAAGCCCAGCGTTCCGATGTTTCTATGGAAAACACCTTGTATCGGCTTGTCCACATGCCGCCTGAGCCCAAAATCTTGCTCCGCGACATTTATCTGGGCTTTCAGACGAGGAGGTAGAAACGCGAGGTCACCCTCTAGTTGGCCTTCTCGACTGATGTGAAATTCGAGACCAAGTTCTTCCGCAGCTGTAGGTGCTGCCTTAATGATGAATGTCCCCACTCCGGCCAATTCATGACTTCTGACAAGGCACAGGAGGGAGTTCGAACTCCTAAGAACTTTACAAGATCGTCCTCTCCTATTATCAAGCACTGCACACAGAGGCATACAGTTGTATGCCATGTAAAATAAATGGGTGATCTGATGCCTCCGATTCTTCGGAAATGGTGGTTGTATTTTCAATTTCAATTCTATTTTCTCAATTTCAATGTTTCGTGACATTTAACTTGGCCACGATTCTGAAAATTAGACCAACAAATTTCGTATTAATTTGGTTTTACTATGAAATATAAATTGTTCAAATCGCTGAATTCAAATCACACCTTTTATATTAGGTTTCATTTTCTTCTTACCGCCTTTTGGCGCCTCATTGTCCTCTACTTTCATACTGCGTGTTACATGGGTGTTATTTACATCACTGAATCCATCATTATTGTGCTCTCCTTCTATATCAAATTGTTAAATGAATATATTAATTGTTTTCTTTTGCAGATATGCATGTTGCTGTCTTCATTATACCACACGTTTAATTGTAGATCAGAAACTGACTGTGATAATTTTCTATGTTTTGATTTATTTGGGATAGCTTTATCTCTTCTAGCCATTTATACTTCGGGGATATATTATGCTTTCTGGTGCAATGCGGTGAGTTTCATTCATATTATTTCTCATGTAACGAATGACTATCAAGTCGATTGGCTTTCGGATTTTTGCCGTTTGTTCAGTAGGAACAGCTTAAGATTCAGATTGAGAAACTTGAACTTTTTTGTTTGCGGAAGTAAAGCAATTAGCCTCAATAGTCCAATATGGAAGGCTAGCTGCTTATCAGTTTCAGGTCCAATTGATATGTGCAACAGTTAATTCAAGTATTATAAAATGAACCAATCACCTGTATCTACTAAAAATTCTGTTAAGGATCCGAGGACCTTTCTACCAAGTAGCTGAAAACTCCTCAGTACTTGAAGGTATTTTTAGTGTTATAAATGTGTGAACTCTTCTTTATGGTTTATTAATTCAAGTATTGATCATTATGGTCTCTTCATATCTCATTATAAGTTGAGAATAATTTGTCTTAAAACTATAATGTGTTTTTGTTTCAGGAGTTACAGAATTTCTATTTAAGCACTGTTACATTTATATTTATAATAGCAATGATTTTACAAATACCACAACTTAATGTGAATGCCAATGTGAAGATGATTGTTTTTGTCGGTTGGGCCGGGTATGGTATCTTACCTACATTCCATTGGGCCATAACCATGGGAGGTTTCGAAAACCCTTTAGTAGCCGTAAGTATTCGAAACTGAACTGAAAATTTTATATTCCGATTTCAGATAATATTGAGTATAATATCTTTGTAGTCTAGACCGATCAGTAACAGTTAATATTGTACATTGTTTGAATTTCTTAGTGGGACATCAACCCTCTATTGTACAAGGCCTAAACGGCTGACTACAAAAGTCAGTGTGACGTCATGAACAAGAGGTTTGGAGAAGAAACGTAGCATACGATAGTATCGTTTAGTCTTAATAACGGGTATTATATGTTAGAATTATACAGAGTACTTAAGGTGTCCACCTGTGATTGAAACCTATTTATCTGCTAATAAGCGTGTATAAGGGTGTTATTACTGAATAAAGGGCATTGCAAAATGGCTGCCTAAGTGAATGTGTATTTTGTTTCTTACCGCGTTTGGGTCGTATGTACAGTTTACTAAAGTGTGTTCAGTTGATAATTCAATACAATCATTTTATCTTAAAAATTCTTGGCTTCCGGATGTATTCCGGAAGAATCAGTTTCAGTTCAAGCCTCAAGCTTGAACTGAAACTGATTCTTCTGGTAAGGGTGACCAGCTGCAACATAGCTCACGATCGAGCGTTCAAGCCTTGTATTGTAGAGGGTATCAGAATAGAATAGAATTCATTCGTTCCAAGGGTACATAAGTGAAGCATAGAACTTGTCATAAACTTACATACTGTGTAATTATCCTGTATTTCTCTAATAGTACTATATTTAATGCATACAGGAATAAATAGCATCTACTCGTTGAAGGCATTGGACATTTTTTGGTCTCTTTAGCATTATATTAGTCGATGATGTTACCTTCGATAGAGGATCGTTCAATTATATTGCAAACTTTCTCGTTCTGCTGATGAGTTCTATGAGAGAGCGAAACAGCTGTCCAGCACTATGAGTTAATGTCACTGATCGATCTAGAATAGAGATACCTTATCATTGTTGTCTGGCAATAGCCAACAAGAAATAAATGAATGTTCATTTATTTCTCATTTGTTTTATAATATTTTCACAAATTTCATGATTACCTTCTTTGAGTAATTTCATCCATTTACTTTTTTCTAGGTCCATTTAAACATTTTCATCACAGATTTGTGTAAAAATACATATTTAGCTTCTTGATCAGTCAAATTTTATTCGAGCCTGAACAAAATAAACTGTATTCCAACCACGCTCTTATCTTTTCCAGCTGTTGCTGCCAAGAGTATTTGGAATGTATATTATCAGTGGAGGAGCGTTCCTTATATATATAACGAAAATTCCGGAGAGATTTTCAGCGGGACGATTTGATTTCATTGGTCATTCACACAATTGGTGGCATTTCTTCGTGGTTGGAGCACTCTATTATTGG
This sequence comes from Endomychus coccineus, assembly GCA_958510875.1. Lineage (NCBI taxonomy): Eukaryota > Metazoa > Arthropoda > Insecta > Coleoptera > Endomychidae > Endomychus > Endomychus coccineus. Next base: position 23,865,271 of record OY294067.1, read on the forward strand.
CATAATACTGGTATGCTTTACGTAGATTATAGATTGAATCATGCCTGCGCGAATCACATGAGATTACCTTGATGGAATAACTGCCATTATTGGACGTTGGGTTCTTGAATTATTTCCTTTTTTATATCCTATTTATTGTAAGATGATATTATTATATCTTCGTAATGTTGACTTTTCAATAAAGACATTGTTTTTTTATTTGTTTATTTTTTATTTTGTTCTATTCGAATGCACGGGATGCAGAGGCACTTTCATGTTTCTTATGGTCTGAACTACAAAGTTATAGATGACCTAGCTTATTAGTTTACCTCAATTACCTGATCACCTGTAATCGTAATAAATACTAAGAAGTAATAATACTCAGACATTTGAATGTGTATGCAGACTGCTCGGAGTTTATTCATTAATTCGTACCATGTACGAGGGTCGTTCATTAACTCTTTAGAAAAATGCAAGAGATGGCGCGTGGCTATAATCGTTTGTTTTTGAAAAGTCATTACTCAGTAGACAGTTGAAGTTTTTGATATATCGCACGTGTTATTATTTTTATCGTCGATTAAATCAGTAATTATGGTTATTTAAAAAAAATGGAAAAGTAAGTTTCGAGTAGTGATAAAACATTTACATTTAAAAAATTTGAAACCAAAAGACATTAAAGCCGAGTTGGATGATGTTTATGGCACATCTGCACCAGCATTTGCCACTCTTTACAATTGGGTAAATGAGTTTAAACGTGGCCGTACATCGACGAAAGATGAACATCGCTCGGGACGGCCAGAGAAAAATCCATGATATGATGTTGGGCGATCGGCGCATCAAAGTGCGGAAGATAGTTGAGGCCGCAGGCATTTCACAAGGTACATTGTTTACAATTTTACATGAAAAATTGTTTGTTAAAAAGGTTTCTGCAAGATGGGTACCGCGTTTGCTTACAGAGGAGAATAAACGCAATCGTGTGGTTGTGGTTGACTCTCAGTCTATTTTAGCACCTTTTCGTCGCAATCCGGATGAGTTTCTGCGTCGATACATAGCTGTCGATGAGACATGGATACATTACTACAATCCTGAGTCCAAGGAACAATCAAAACAGTGGGTTTTTGCATCCGAAAGGGCACCGAAAAAGGCTATAACGGTGAAATCAGCTGGAAAGGTTATGGCCACCGTTTTTTGGGATGCGCATGGAATTATTTACATCGACTACTTAGAAAAAGGGAAAACAATAACTGGAGAGTATTACGCGTCGTTATTGCACCGGTTGAGTGATGGAATAAAAATTAAACGGCCTCATTTGAAAAAGAAAAAAGTCCTTCTTCACCAAGACAATGCACGAGTTCACACATGTGCAGTTGCAATGTCCAAATTTGTGGAATTAAAGTTCGAATTATTAGAACATCCAACGTATTCGCCAGATTTGGCCCCCAGTGACTTCTTCGTATTCCCAGATTTAAAAAAATGGCTCGGCGGACGACGGTTTGGGACGAACGAGGAGGTCATCGCCGAAACAAATGGCTATTTTGAGGACCTTCCGAAATCTTACTTTTTGGACTGGTTAAAAGGGTTGGAACACCGTTTAGAAAAATGTATAAAGCTAAAAGGAGATTATGTAGAAAAATTATTTTATCAAAATACTTTGTTTTTTTATCTTTTTCTAAAGAGTTAATGAACGGCAACTAGTAATTTTGTCGGTCACAAAGAACGACCCTTATAGGTCAAAATTACAATTAGTTACTATAGAAATTACGAGAATAAATTTCTGAGGCGATAGACAGAAAAGAGTGTAGTTTGAAACGAACTCGCCGCCTCGTTATTGGAGGCGATGCAATTATAGATGTTGAAGAAACAAGTATTATTGAGTTTTCTACAGTTCATCAATGATCAAATATACCAAAAGAATGTCCGAGATATACTGTTGAAAATCCTAAAACATCGCCCAAATAAGTTAATTGGTGATATCTAAGCCCATAGTGCACTCTATTGCACTATGGTACAAGTTTCTATAAACTAGTAGATGGCTTTATCTCAAATTAGCGTTACCGATATTCGGGTCTATTGCGAGAATTACAACAATGAGCTCAGCTATCCAACAGCAGATGGCGCGGCATTAGGTTTCTCCCAATGCGTTGAATATTTCAGTAAAATATAAGATCTATATTACATAAAATGCAAATACCACTTATTTATAGAAGACTGACTCATCACAAAATCTCCGAATCTATAAAGGGGACTGACTTGAAACTTGACAGATATGTTCCTTACGATGTCAAGGTGAAAAGTCCCTGAGAAATGAAACCAGAAATGATTTATTTGGTCGAAAAAAAACTTACTTTATTCCTCAACACAATCTCCTTGTAGCCTTATATACTTCGTCAAATATTTTTCAAATTTTTCGATCCTTTCCAAATAATACGATTTCGGCAATCCTTCAAAATAGGCGATTGTTTCAGCGATGACCTCATCGTTGAAGCCAAATTTCTTTCCGCCGAACCATTTGTTCAAGTTTGGAAATAGATAAGAATCGCAGGGGGACAAATCTGGAGAATATGGTGGATGACCAACCAATTCGAAGTGCAATTCATGCAATTTTGCCATTGCGACTGCTTTGTCCTGGTGGAAGAACACTTTTTTCTCCTTACAAAATACTTCAGGGTACATATTTTCGGAGTTATTTAGATATACCCCGTAGAAAATAACCTGTTTATAGTTTAAAATATAAGCGATGATTAGGAAATATCAAAATATTAATACACACATATATGATGTTTCGGGACTCATGCGGGCAGGATAAAGATAATTTTAAGAAAAAAGTCCATTTAAAATGTTTCCTATATTTAGAGGGTTGTACCCTCTAAAACAGTCATCCCACACAGTGGTCTATATCGACCCCTGGGGGTTGACTTCGACCTGCAAGGTTTCCATGTCAGTGAAAAAAGAATTGGAACTGCATAAGAGGTAAATGGGGATGGGGGTTCACGAAAGTGAAACCTATCTATGCAGACCGCCAGCAAAATTTTGGCTCCCCGTTAATGTGATAGTTCACCTCACACAGATAGCACCTATATAGGTATTACCTTTTCCATCATTAACAGCAAAAATACTGAGTGCAGAAGGTTCTTGAAGAAGTTAAAGCTCTTCGTTAGACGTCAGTAGGTTAAAGAAATTCATCCAGAGAGTTTTGGCTCATCCACAAGATTTGAACTCACTGCTTCTTAACGTATCCCTGAAAAAATATTCCTTCGGTTTGTCTTTAAAATGTACCCTAACCGCACTGCACAAGTCTTCGTCATTAAAATGACTGAAATGGGTATTTTAGATTTTATCTAACTCTTAAGCTCCATGCATAGTATGGATTAATAATATTGACTTGAAGCTGAAATTATATTTCCAAATAATACGATTTCGGCAATCCTTCAAAATAGGCTTTTGTTCCATCGTTGAAGCCAAATCCCTCTCTGCCGAGCCATTTCTTCAAGTTTGAAAATAGATAATAATTGCAGGGGGCCAAATCTGGAGCGTTTGGTGGATGACGAACCGATTCGTAGCGCAATTCATGCAATTTTGCCATTGCGACTGCGGACTTGAGCGTTGTCCTGGTGGAAGAGCACTTTTATCTTTGCCAAATGCGGCCTTAAAATCGGCGTCCAATCGATCCAACAGCTCTGCATAATACAGTTTTGCCCTTTTCGAGGTAATCGATATGAACCAAAAAACTGTCGCCATGACTTTGTTGGCCAATAAACCCACTTTGGCCTTTTTCGAGTTCGATTCGCCAGGACTAGCTCATTGTTTCGACTTTTCTTTGGTTTCTGGTGTGTTGTGATGGATTCTTCTTCCGTCCACGGTTACAAAACGGGGAAAAAAGTCCTTATTATCGCGCTTGAACATCGCCAAACACTCCTTTGAAGTTGTCATACGGTCGCGCTTGTTGTCAAAAAAGAGCAAATTTGGCAGATAGCTTTCTCATATTCAAAAATGTATACAAAATGTTCCGTACCCGTTGGGTTGATATACCCATAGCCTCAGCAATTTCGGGCACTTTACTCGCCGATCGTCCAATATTATACCATGGATTTTATCGACGCTTTCTGGCGTTGTAACCTGAATGGGACAACCAGAACGTTCGGCGTCCTTTGTGGTCATACTATACCACAGCGAAAATCAGTAAAACACTTGTGAATCATTCCAATCGATGGGGAAGAGTCGCCATAATGTTTAACAAGCGATGCTTTGGTTTGCGTAATGTTTTTTCCACGCAAGGAATAATGTTTAATCAAGACGCGAAATTCACTTTTTTCCATGTTTACAAAAATTTTCAAGTCTGCTTGCTTTCGATGGGTGTCAAAACAGAACTGAATGCCACATCAGTCTGAAAATCGTAATGGGTTCTAGTTAAAGATGGTAGATCACAAATGTCACGTGGGATTTTCGATTGTGGCGCCAACTTTTTATTTTTCAGGGACTTTTCATCTTGGTCTCGTAGATAGTGGCTTCTTGATACATATTATGTACTTTATTTATTTATATATTGATGCGTTACAATTTCGATTATCCGTGTTTCTATTCGTTGATGCGGGGATGTGAGTATTTTTAATTGAAATTAATTCCCGTTTTAGACGGTGAGACGTCTTCTGATGATGGTCGCGAGACCACAACGTACGTAAAGACGAAAATAATAAGTATACGAGTATGTGTTAGTGTAACCAATTTCCCGAGAAATTATATGTAATTCATATCTGCGTGAAGAATCATTATTAATGTGTATTGTAGGCATGGGCATAGCCTCATACTACATCTGAAGTCAAATTATTATGAAATAATGCCAAACAGAATAGCAAAAATAAAATCACATCACATGGTATAAAGGTCGTTCTAATTCATCGTTTGCTCGTTATTCTAATATGGAATATTGAAAAGAATCAGGTAAAAGCGCCGACAAATAGATCAAACTGAAGGCGATCCGCAATTGAGTAGAAAGCTTTGGTAATGATCTCTTCTGAGCCCTGGATGAGGCAGATATAAATTTGTGGCGCTTTCGCTAACTCCAGAGTCGGGGACAAAATGGCGCTCCCCTATTCGAATACGTTTCCATGGAGACATCTTTCTTGGAAATTGGATTGTGACTGTGTTCCGCCAACTTGATATATGATCTTCACAGTCTAATCGCAGTCTTTGAAGGAAGTTCTTCGTTGGAATGAGTTAGGGAAACGCGAACTCTGGAACCGGTAGGACTAAATTAAGCGAGAAATCTTTGCGTGCATAATTAGGAGCAACGAGTCGTGTCGAGCTTAGGAATGCCTTAAAGGGAATGCCAGCAGTGAGCCTTGTTGCCTTCGCTTCTTGTCTCTGGGTTGATTTATGAAATTTTACAGTTGACATTGGAGACGCATCAGCAGAAAGTTTGATGAATTGTGTCTAAGCGACATTTTGTTATGAGCCATTCCAAATTTGCTTACCCATTTATTATATCTTTCATGACGTTTTCTCATACGGTATTTGACAGATTAGTGGAATTAATATCCACTGGTTAGCCGTTACTCTATTATAATAGTTCATAATTGAATGAAATTCAAACAATTATATATTAATTTTATTACAGGAGAATTCCTTCGTACTTAAAATATTTGCCTTATGCCTTATAATGAAGTTTGTTCCGTGATAAGTAAAGCTCGGATTATAAGGTAATAAATTCGTTAAAATAGACGCCTATATAGGCATCGTCTTTATCAAAAATAGGCAGACGATGGAGAAAAAAGGCAGTTTTTAATTCAACGATATTTTCACACTAGCAGTTTTATTGATTTTATTTCTGACAAGAAAATGTAATTTTAACTATACTATATATGAAAAAAACACTCTTTTACAGCGTAAAATTGAATATTTCTTCAAATTTTCATTTGGAAATGTCTTCTATCAGTTAAAATCAGTAAACAGGAAATCTGTCAAAATAGGCGCCTATATAGGTATAGTTTTTATTAAAAATAGGCAGACGATGGAGAAAAAAGGCAGTTTTTTAATTCAACAATATTTTCAAACTAATAGTTTTATTGATTTTATTCCTGACGAGAAAATATAATTTTTCTATACTCATTATATTATTTATTACACTATTTACAAAATAATTTAAAAAATCCTTATTAAAGCATAAAATTAAATGTTTTTTCAAATATTCAATTAGAAATGTCTTTTATCAGTTCAAACGAGTAAGCAGAGTTGTGCATTTAATAGTATAAAGTACGCGCATTTAAGAGTAGTTGTCAAAGATTTCTATACTATAGTATCAAAAAAATCGGTTTTCACCATCTCGCGGCCAAACCGTGCAACTTTAAAGTAAAACTAAACAACAAATTTTTATATTTACAACTTTGATATCTTGACATTTTATCCAAAAATGCATAGTTTTGGCTTAAAATCGAAAAACAAATGAAATATATATAAATATATTATATATATAATTTAGCGCTCTCTAGCGGCGCAACTGAGCGGTATTTCAAAAAAATTAAAAGGTCGAAAGTTGTAGAAAATAGCTAGACCTACAGTTTTTCGGCAAAATGCAAAAAGCCGCAAAATTGGCCAAAAAAATGTTATATATATATATGTACATCTATATCTAAAAAACAACCCTTTTTTATCATACGCTAAGTGAAAAATATGTTAAACCAACCCCAAGACAACTTTCTATATAGGTGGCTTAGCTGTAGGATAAATTTCCCTAACGTTTTCTAGTCTGAAGGAACTATGAACTAGCCGGTTTGTCGTTTCTCTCAGGATTTACATTTAGTCGCGTTGTTTATTGAGATGCATTTCACTTCGCCTTAACGTAACCGGACATTGATGATCGTCACCTGTTAATAACTAAGTCGAAGATATAAAATGGGAATACAAGGCAATGTATCGAATTTATTGTTGAAAATAGAATCAAAAAATAAAAAATCATGGAAATTAAATATGTACCAACTTAAAAACAAAAATTAATTCTAAATTACAATGAAAATAGAACTAGAAATGAGAAAAATTAATGGTAACTTGTAATAAAAATAATAGTAGAAGCAAAATAAAAGCTACCTAATGGAGACTAAGTGTTACCAACTTACATCAAGAAAATTTAATGCCAATGGTTCAACATCTCTATTAGAAAAATACATTTTAATTTGTTCTGTAAATAAGGTATATGCGCATTTTTTTATATCCTTTGGTAAATCGTTAAACATTTTTGGCCCAACAAATGTAAAAGATTTCTGCGTCAGTGTTTTGTCATCGAACGGTGTAACATTAATATTTTACCACTTATTTTTGTAAATTCAATCATGTTAAGAATTGAGCCACATTTATATGTTGCTTCACATTTATTTATTCAGCAGGTCTGTCTCAGATATGGGATATTTAGTTTATTAATTGATGATTTTGATGATATTATCTTATTTACCCTGCATATCAGTCTCACAAAAAGTTTCTGCGTCGTAATCAATGTCCTAATGTTGGTCTTATAAGTACATCCACAGATCGATATGCCATAATTCAATAGTGTGCACGAGAGGATAATGAATAATTTTTAAAAGATGCACTGGAACATATCTATTAATTTTATAGAATAGAGACGATTTTTGAAAGTTTGTTATTTATTATAATAAGGATTCTTAACCCAGGTATGAATCACATATAAATTGTCGGGAAATAAGTCACATTAACACTTATGCTTTATATTTTCTCGTCTTTACGTACCGTCATCAGAAGACTTATTATGTCTAAAACCGGATTATTTAAAACTTATTGTATTAACACAAAGCGTCCTTATAACACCAATTTCATTTAAAATGCCCACGTCGCCAAAACGAACAGAAACACGAAGAATTGAAATTGTAACATATCAATGTTATAAGTATAATATATCAAGAATCCACTGTTAAGCAGTACTCTTAAAAAATGCGAACTCATGTCAACAAAGTCTACGAACGACAAAAACGAGAACATTAGGTTCAAGTATCCAGTTTCGAACCAGATGTTAAGATTTATGAGGTAATAGTTATACATTCGTATATATTTTAGATGAATAGTAATCATTAACCGTGGTCAGCTGCCAAATTTTCAAAAAAATTCTATCTCTACTTTTTTAGATATCCATTGATGGAGACATCCTGTATACTGCGTATAGTGAGGGAAGTAAAATCTCTATTTCCATTATGTAATATTAATAATGCCGATTTTTGAAAAAACTTCACCTTCTGGCCTCGCTTCCCTACTTTCCTATTGCCAGGCAGTCCAATTATCGATGGTTGTAAATCAAACTACCCGAATTAAAATTTGTGTAAAGAAGTTTGTTTGCGAATCTGTTCATATTAATGTCATACCAATTTTATTTGAACAAATGCTGAATATCGTTCCTTCAAAAAAATAGATGTATATATTTCTATCAAGGCATATGCGACAAACGTGTAATAATAATTATAGTAAATACTATCATTGGCACGAAAACATATGTAACTGCATATGTTCATTCAAATATGAACAAATAGACATTTATTTAATTAAATCATGTCCGTTCTTGATGGAGATAATTAAATTTTCTTCATCATTTGTTGGGCCCTTCAGATTGATAACAGCACTGATTAACATGATTTTCAGTGTATATGTTAACAAGATATATTATCACCATACTGAGAACTGATAACGAACTTACATATACAGATACGTTTATTATTACTGTGGGTTCGTTTATATACAGGTGGATATTTAGGACAACTATTTTTGGCCTTTATGAAGAGACGGAAAATGTCAAGAAACATTTTTTTTTCAATTTCAGTTGCCCTCATTTTGCCGAGACTCTGTGATTTTCTTCATTAGACGAAATGGAACGACATAAAAAAAATGCAGCAATGACTTCTTTCCCATAAAATTATTTCCCCACCTTCGCTAATTATAAAGTCACATTGTGATGGTCTCGTTGCTCGTAATATTGTGGCTAAATAATACCTCGATTAAATTATAATGTAACCTTCTTCAAACGATATGTTGATAATTGTGTCGCTGCCATCCCAATAAATAAATGTGATACATTTTTGAGTTCTTTCAATTCTGTTCACCAGAAATTACATTTCACAATTGAAACTGAAAATAATAATGAAATACATTTTCTAGATTCAACTTTAGTACGATAACAAAATTCTAACTAAATAGTACACCAAACCTACTTGGTCAGGAAGATATACCAATTTCAATTCTGATATTCTTAGATATTACCTAAAATATAAGAAGAATGTTCTCTTGAACTAAGAACTATATCGATAAGAGCCACATATATAGCGTTAAGTGAGATATTAAGCTCCATGAATAATAAACAACTTACCCTCACAATGTGCCTAGATTTCTGAAAGGCCTTTGACAGTGTTAGTCACGATATTCTACTACAAAAACTGAAGCTTTATGGTATTAGGGTATATCACATCGTTTGTTTGGCTTCAAGAAAGAACACAATATGTCTCGGATAAAAATGATTAGTAAATTAGTGTCAACTCAGGGAAAACTTTCATGAAAAGAGGAGTACCGCAGGGGTCAATTGTGTGACCTTTATTGTATTTGCTTTATACAAATGACTTACCTGAAGTAACACATGATGGAAGTGTACAATTCGCTGATGATATTGCTCAAACACTAAGTGAAACATCCGAAAAGCTGTTGAAAATGACACTGATACACAATCTATATACTTTTGAAGAATGGTTCTCAGCTCAAGGTGAATATTGAGAAGACGCAAATTCTGAAATTCAGTTTTCGCAAAGAATCAGAGTTTATTTCAATTATCTTCAATGATGCAAAATTAGAAGTCACTGATAATGTTATTCATCTAGGTGGGACCATAGTCCTTTTAAACATTGATACGTCTTCTCACGATGATCGTGAGTTCGAAACGTACGTAAAGACGAAAATATTAAGCATATGTATGTGACCTATTTCCCGAGAATTTATATATAATTCATGCCTGGGTCAAGAATCTTTATTGATAATAGAAACTTTTACACCCAAGAACCGATAAATGATTGTGGACTCGTTTGTTATGTATCTTGTTATATGAAAACAATCTTCGTAGTCTGATTCCATATTGGCATGATGAAATAGACAGTTAGTGTGGTTTGAGTAGCTATCGCGCTACGTATGCCTTGATATTTCAATCATTACGCAAGATTTCCTAATCGAATCATCCGGCTGCTCGAATCTTGGGATAATGTTGTCGTTATGTCCCCAAATTGTCCCGTCTGTCTAGCACTATAGGCATTCCCCAGGGATTACTGACACAAACCAGATTATAATGCTATCAGAACAGACATTCGATACTGTTCTACACGAATCTTATTTGCGTGAGACTAAATCTGTAACAAATTACTTATTTAATATGTTGGTTGAATTGTTTGATATTTTGGCATATTTTACCGCAACAAGCAAATCATATGTGACTGTATAATAGACCAGCAGTACTCCCCCACATGACGCTTAATGTACATATTCAACTGGCTAAGCCATCAGAAATTAGAAATTGAAAACGTATAACTGATTCGTTAGCAAAGTCGTTCATTGGTTATATTTGTGAAAACCTTTATCTTTATGTTGAGGTATTCAATCATCATCACCATCATCATTACAGGGGTTATACTCCTTGAGGTACGTAGGCAGGATTGGGCCCATTGTTAAGAATGTTTCTTTCACCTCTCGACATTTCCTGCAAATAGGGTCATCTATGATGCCCATAAGATAACAGCGACCCGTATAGTCCAGCCAATGAAGCCGAAAAAAAGAATAAAGTATAATTTCAGTGACTGGATCTTCACGAAATTTGCTGTGTTGGTTTCTGAAGGGTCCAGAGACCCTACTGGGTAGTGCAAATCAGAACGCCCCACTTCTTATTGAGTAAACTGTTCAAGCCTACGAAAAAGTTGTAAATACGAAAAAAATTTCTATACATGGATTTTTGGGTCCATACTGCAACTTTTTGAGCTCCGCAAGTAGCTGTGCATCACCGAAGTAACGATACCTGAGGGATGCCAAAGCTGGGCACTCAAAAATTTGAGGAATAGAGTAAACTGTTCAAGCCTATGAAAAAGTTGTCAAATACGAAGAAAAATTGTATACCCTTTTCTTTTTAGAGCGAAAAGAGTTGGGGGTTGAAACTATATGAAAAGGCAAATGATCAAAAATCGTATTTAGAATAATTAGACATTTGTTGTCGAAAAAAATATATTTTCTGCTTCTATAATATTCCTACGAGCATAAATGTTCCCCGTATAGCCGTCAAACTATTTTTGAGGGGGTACAAAAGGAAAGGTGGATCCTGGAGCATCTAGCTTAATGCGAAATAAAAATGTTTCGTTCGAAAATTGGTACGATTAAAATGAAATACACCTAAGCGTTTTTTGGGGTTGTTGATTAACAATTGTTCATCAAAATTCAAAACAGTTGATCCAATATGGTAGCTCGTTAAAATAAACAAAATCAACTACCTTCAAATTATGTCAAAATGGAAATTTTTTTTTATAAATTTTGGTCCTCAAAATAAACACTTTTTAGTACTTTAATTTTTATGCTGTTCATGTTACAGCCTTTTAAAAATTAGGAGTTGGCAGGAACCTTAAATAATAGGTGCCGTAAAAGTATTTAAAAATGATCGGAGGTTGTTATTGTTGTAAAATGAATACTCTTTTATTTTAAACAATTACCTGCTTTCCGGCAGATGGTGTTGGAGGCTCTAGGTTCGCCAAACACATTGAGGAGGGCGAAACAGCTATCTGAGACGATAGGACGTGTCGTGACTGTTCAACCTGGTTAAAAAACTTTGTCTATTGACTGCTAACACGAAATGTGTTTGTATTTCACTATGAATAATTACTTATTTTACAAAAGAATATGAAGGAAAATCAATTCAAATTTATTTTTGAAAGAGCCTAAATTGAAGTAAGTTTTCAAAAACTGACATGAATGAAAATTCTTTATTTTGAGGGCTAAAATTCAGTAGATCTTCAATCGCGGAACATAAGTTTGACACTAATCATTAAATCATTATCTAAAATTTCAAAATCTTAGCCCGATCCCCAAACTTCTATCAGCGAAAAATTCTGGAAGCGATAGAAATTCTGAGCCATCCAAATAATCTAACCGGATATTACCTTCCAGACATTAGAAGACTTATCCTCGAAAATTACACTACGGACGTCTTAAGACTTCTTGAGGTCCTGAGCCCGTAGTAAAAGTAGTCCCAACTGCTACCTTTTTATCGGATTTGCTATATATACATACAAAATTTAACAAAAGTAATCCATAATAAAAAGAAATTTTATTAGAAAATTAGTTCTCTACATTTTAAATTCGCAAAATATTTAATTTTTTTTTGAAAATCAACTCTTGATAATATTTCATTTTCAACACACATCAAGCTTAAATTACGTGATTGCGTGATATGATTTCTCAATTCATTTTTGACCAATTTTAGCTTTGAAAATGAACGTTCACCACTCGCTTTAGTGATCATCATCGATAAGAAAATTTTCAATATTTGGGAACACTGGTTTTCATTATACATGTTTGTATAGAGTGTGTTCATCCCAATAAACCCAATCCTAGTCTCCTTATCCAACAACAGTTTTTCATCTTCATTTGTAGAATCATTGTTCTTATGAATCTTCCTTTCTTCCATTCCCTTTTGCTGACATTCCAAGTTCAGTACCTCCCCATGTATATCTGTATCGTGAAATTTTGATATTTTCTCGAATGCTATTCTAATTTCGGTCTCATTCAAATTACAAATATTTTCAAGAATGTTGTAAATTACAGAGTCGATTATTGGTATACAGGCTTCTATTTTAAATTTCTGGGTGTGTCTGCCTTCAAAAGTTACTTTCAAGTTACCAAAGCATTGCGTGTCTTACACGCTTGTGAACACCTTGATACTCCTTTATAAAGGATATTTCTTTGCCACTGTTGCCAGTTTGCATATAGTGTTATATAGTTGTTATATAGTTGTTGTGTGTCAATGTCAATTGTCTAGGAATAACATTTTACGATTAAAATCATTGAGATAATGATTTTATTGAGGCCGAGTCGAGAACTAGACGAGGCCCCTTCGAAGTCGAGGCCCTGGGCCTTGGCCCAGTTCCCACACTCTCACACAGAGACAGGGTCAGGTACCAAAACGGAGTTAACCGCCGGAATAAAGGTACTGAGCTGTATAGAATGAAGGTTTTTTCCCACAATAAATACCACTACAGAAGTCGGAAGAATCAATTTCAATTCATGCCTCAAGCCTGCCCTGAAGATGCCACTTATGATAGTTTGCGAAACGTCGGCATCAATGTATTTCCAAGGTCGGTGTTCATCAGGAATCTCGTCTGATATTCCACCACGAGAGATTCCAGATAGACGGACTAGACTCAGCTAGTCAGCCCTTCATTGTCAAGCTCGAAGGGGTTTTCATGAAAATGTTCATGAGGATTTCATTTGCATGATTTAGCTTAGTATAAACATAATATGCCAGGTTAGGTCAAACATTCAGAAACGAAATAAACAATAATGTTTCTCATAGTGATATTTTGAATATATTTACATTCATGTCATCAAATTGAATCATTGAAAGAAATTGTCGTGTTTTCAATGAAACAAGAAAACTTCGAAAGGATGAAGCACAATTTTTAATATTTGAAATAACGATGAAAACATTCACCGGAACAATCCTCACATGTTGAGATTATGACAAATAAGCTAATATAAATATAATTCCTAGGAAATAAATTTATAATAATGTAAGTGTTGCCCGTTCCGATTCAAACACTGTATGATTCCTCTTTCAACTTCTTCAATTGAAGATTTTCTAATTTGGATCATTCTGCATATTATATGCTTCGCTTATTACAAACCGTATTTAGCTTGAAATGAAGAAAATCCGTTATGCATAGTATTGTCGCAACTGATATAGTTGTGCGACTGCCCATCATTCTTAGTTTTTAGATTCTAAAAAAGGCGGACATTTATCATTTTATATTATTGCTGCAATAAAACATGGACCGTGAACGATTACTCATTTTGACTAAAACAAACAGCGGTGATTTACGCTACGATGCTTACTGGATTCTAAATTCCACTAAAGAACATCCTTCTATCTGAAATATTGACTATCCTTCCTGCAGCCTTCTGCGCTCACCGAAATGAACTACCCACTAAATAAGGCAGTAAAAAACTCCTTGTGCAAGCAAAGAAACTGAAAGAAAACTCGCGAACTTTTTGTATACAGGATGATACAACTTCGGAAATTGATGTTAGAATTGCACATTTCTTGAAATGTGCAGTATTTCAGAGATTATTTCATCCACACATGGCTCCACCTATAAAAATTCATAAATTTGGTCTCATGATATGCAATATGATCGACTATTCAGATAAATAAGGAAATATGAGCGTCAAAATTGAAAATATGTCGTTTTGGTTTATGTTTCACTAGAGAAATTAGTAAACATACGATGTCAAGGTGAAAAGTCCGTGAAATATGAAACAAGAAATGATTTATTTGATCAAAACTTATTTTATTTCTCAACATAATCTCCTTACGTTTTTCTAATTTTTCGATCGCTTCCAATTAATACGATTTCGGCAATCCATCAGACGACGATGCCCAGATGTTTATTAAGATGACAGTGTCATGTGACTTCTGTCACCAGTTTTAAGAATCTTCTGTGTAAGAAGAAGAGAAACCCTTTATGTCTGTAATGACTACAACTCAGGGTAATAATTAACCTCAGGGCAGGTAATGAAACGTATCTTACAATTCTTGGTTGAACAGGATTGTTTTTTTTTAGCACCAACTGTTTTACGAAACGATACGAAATAGTTCTCAATCAAGAATTACGAAGTGGATAAATGTTGATGATAATATCAGTGAGAATAAAGACATGTTTCAACTAAACAAATCGGTTTTAGTCTCTAGGGAATTATAATTGAGAACAAAATTATTTTGATTCACAAAGAAATCATTATTAAATTACCAAAGAAAAATAGTTAGAAAAATAAATAATGAAACAAATTAGTGTTCTAATAATTTGATTGAATTAAATTGAAATTATAGGCTTAATTTTTGAAAGAAAAATTAATTTTGTATCAAAAGTTCGAGTGTATTTGAAAACAATTATTTTGGACAGAGATCAGAAACAGCTGATCAAGAAAATTTGGTTATTCCAACTAAGAAAAGTTAAAAAAGCGTTGTGGAGTTGAATCTAAGCTTTCTACCAGGAATTCCTTCTGCTACACCGCACGAGAAAAATGAAGGAGACGTGTCGATCGCTCAAACCCTGAAATGTAAACAATGCGAACAGTATCTTGGCCTCAAGTTCGAGGGACAAGTAACTAAATCAGCAGGAATAAGGAAAATACTCTCACAGCTGATTGTCATCTACCCAAAATGTATATTCAAAATTATAAAAAGGAATTAAAGTCTTAAAGGGAATAAATGAATTACAGGAAACTTGTTAAGCAGAGAATAACAATTTATTGAATTGCAATATTGAAATTTGAAAGAGAAATATCATTTAATAATCATTAGCTTACTGATTTTATTAATGCTGGAATAAGAGTTATTAAACTCGGAGTAGTGATAACATTTTTTTCTAAATGTCCAAGTAATATCAGAAAGTTCACTCCCATAAAGTAGTAACTGAGAAATTTGGCTTTATTTATGTTCACCCAGATCGAATAATTACAACAAAACTTTAGCAGAAAATGCCCGCTACAGTATCAAATTTATTAGGACGAATGTCATGTTTCAAGGTGCTACGGGATACCACGGAACCACGTGGCTCATTTGCTAGGTCAAACAAGCCACAACGAAACGATATGAACAATTCTGATAGTTAAACTGACGAATGTATCACCCTATTCAGTGGCGATAAAAATAAATATAATTTAATGCAACCGGATACAACAAAAAAGGATCTAGGTATGGATAAGTTCGATGAACGAACATTTGAAAGTTTGAATAGCGAATATCACATTGATAATATGTAATTGGAATGATCAAGATATTATAATAATATATAAACTTTCAACTTAGAGAATTACTATAAAGTAATAAAACTGATTTTTATCGATCTTACCTTGTCAAAAGTCACCCTCAAGATGCTCGTCATTATATCCGCATTCAACCTCTCCCTTGAATGTCGCGAAACGTGTGACTTCACGCATCAATCTTCTGTTTCTCCAATGACCCGCTACCGTATTGACATACTTAGCTGAGGCTATGAAACTACAGAGATCGAGGTTGTCTCTTTCTGAGATGAAATAGTTATCGGAATAATAAGTGACCGTTGATTAACTTTATTAACGTCCGAAACGAGTATTTACAAGTCAATACTAGGACCTCTATAGTATCACTAGCTGAAATTACCCGGGAAGTGAAATGGGTAGTTATTTCGAAATTTCATGTAGAAAGTGACTTTCCCCTTGTTTTGAAGGTCTAGTCTCTTCCTAAATTTCAAGTAGAGAGTGATTTTGCTCTATTGATTTGAAGGTAACTGGTGCAAAATGGCATCAAGATCGTACTTATCTGCTTTACGGGTACGCAAAATAGATGGAATGTTTTTTTCGAGATCTTGATTAGACTGTGATTTTCGGATTTTCCTCTTGTTTTAGATGTCAATTTTCCGAAAAAAATAAATCAATATGTAGGTATATTTTCAAGCGGACCCTTTATCCATTTCCTGCGGTTCAAAGATGTTTGAACGTTTGAACCACAATGGAGTTTAATCAGCCAGTTGGTTTATTGCAGTAAAGGTCGACTATACTATACCGCAAATGACAATAAAAGGGGTATATATTATGAAAACCTATAAAATCATGTTGTTATGAGTTTAGCGCTCCTAGGGCAGATAAAAATCACTTTCGTTCACATTTTTAGCGTTAATATGACTCATTTTCATACATGGTAATCCACACTTATTCAGATCGATCAACTGATAAAATACGTGAAAAACCGTAGATATGGAATACAACAGACATATACGTATAAAAAATAAATAACGTTACGAGCTACCTGTGGCTCGGTAGTTTTTAAATATAGATATAATACTAAATATCGAAAAACCATTAGGTTAAATACCGTGTTAATTTAAGTGTAAGCTGTTAGAATCAAACAAAATTGAAATAAAAGCTTTCGGATTTAAATAACAAACCAGTGAATGTAGCTTCGGATAAAGCACTAAATCTCATCCAAGGAATTATTGCTGATCAAGCAGCAGTTTATTGCATACTATTTCACAGAAGGAATTTCAGAGCACCTCTTACACCTTAAACTTCACGGAAAGAATCCTTGTGAAATGTAATTTGAATAAACTAATAGAATTTATGCTTTGCGTCTAGCCAACGCGAATTGAATATGATTCGGTGAATATGGAATAGCTAAAGTTTAATTTATTTTTATTTCGGAACAGATTGGCTTCTTCCTTTGATTATCTGAGGCTTCTACTGTTATCTACAACTATCTGCAGTTCTAGAACAATTCTTTTCTGACAACATCGGTTAAACTTGATTTTAATCATTGTAATTGATCCTAGAAGAATCTTTTGCACCTCCAGTGCAATACTCATGAGATCAGAGTTTTCAGAAGGAACACAATCCATTTCTCTTTTTTTGATCTACTATGGTTGTAGGGCTCCGAACAAATGAAGCAAAAACTTTCCTCGTGAGAGGAAACAACAGATGCTACCAACACTTTTTTTTTTGAATTTTTTCATGTTTCAGCTCTTTCGTAGTTTTTCTGATTTGCGGCTATTTTGTTAATTTCACGCGTCCTTTTCCGGTGTATACGTTAGAAATGCTGAATTTTTTTTATGCCTCATGTAGATATTTCTCTTTCTTCAGCGAACGCACGAATTCTGGAAGAAATGTTGCTTGTTTTGACTAGTTTTGAAAATAGGTTCTTGGTTATTGTTAGAATTTTGCTCATACCTAGGATCTAGTTTCTATAAAAAGGGGTATTTGACCCTGGAAATTTGTCACATCTTGCTCCTAATATCGTATATCCGATATCAGGATACTTTTGAAAGGCGATATTAGGATATCTCATCCACTTAAACAAAAATCACACACAAACTTCTTGTTCTTGTCTGAGTTGCAACACTGTTCGTGTCCCCATTTATAACATTTGTAGCATCGTATCCATTCTTCTCCTTTTGTTTCTGTGTTCAAGCTGAATATCGCTCCAAACAGTTGTAATTTTCCATGAAAATGTCGAGTTTTCCAGAATTTTCCGATTCTGATAACGGATTCGTGATCAGCGACCTCGAGAACCCCCAAGTAACGATTTGCGGCAATTTCCTTTTATATTTTTTGTCAAATACACATAGTTATCAGTCCAAATCAACAATTAATTACAGACTTAATTGTTGATCAACAAATAGGGATAACAGAAGCGCGAGTTCAAAATGGGGTCTTCTGGTTCGGGGCACTTTCCCGCACATTTTTCCACCAAGAACGTCCAGATCGGTCAATAATAGCACAACTACTATGTGAAATGCCAATTTTACCAGACTAAAGCTTCATGAACTAATTCTTCTGGTATTTCATTGATATCTTTTACATAGTCCCCCAATGTATGATATTTTTCCATTTCCACCACAAAATCACCATTTTGCATTAATATTAATTAATTAATACATATATATTTTTTTTCTTTCGGCTAATTAATTAATATATATTTTGTAAAATTAAACACTACTATGTCGATATAACTTTTATTATTAGTGTTTAAGTTTACAAAATGGATTGAATTTTACATCACATGAAGGGTGAAACGATAGAATTAATTAATAAATTATTATCAAAATTGTTCAACCAATTAGTTTTTATAGATTGGATGAATCTAGTTCAGTAATTTCAATAAAAAGTGCTTTAATATTTCATCAAAGCTGTTTACATGAACTACTTGGTCTTCAAAGGAAGTGCACAATTAATAAAGATTATCTGGACCTTATTTTCCTACATGATATTCGTCCTGATCGTAAATTAGAGATATTTTGGCCCGTCCAGTATTTAGTATCGCAATATATCACATCTTAAAGAAAGAAACATAAATAATAATAAAAGTGAACTCGGCACTCCATTAGTATGTTAGGAAGATATCGTCACGTCACAAGTTAATCCTTTTGGAGCGGGTTCAGCGAAAGCCTGGGTTAATATGAAATGCGGCTGTGTTACTAAATATCATTTTAATTATATACGAGAGCCAACTAAAGAAGACGAAAGAAACCAAATATTAGCAATTCATTTTGTATATATACGCATCACTATACTTCTTCCAGCTATTTAATTTCATTTACTAATACACTTACATAACGGTACAAGTTCCCCTTGTAACAGCTTAGGTGCTTAGGAGTACAGGATGGCTCAAATTTGGACCTAACCATTAGGATTTCGGAAATGGTAAGAGATACAGGGTCGGTTAATTCATGGCAAAGTTGCACAATTTAATGATGATTAAGAAAATATCATAGTTTAAATAGTTTAGTTTACTTTTCCTGCTCCTCCTTTACAATATAAATACAAAAAAATATGTGAAAGAATACATTAGAGAAATGTGGAGCGCGTCAAGTTGAAATTTTATATAAATCTAGAATATAAAAATATAAAATAATAGTAAACAGATTAAAATGTGTATAGGTCCAGTACAATGGAATGGAAACGGTACATACAAATATGACTGAAGTGACTTAGAATACTTTTTCAATGATTGGGGAATTTTATTATAAATTTTTATTATGTTATATTGTAAATTTTTCTGGGGAAATGTATAATTAAGGTTATTACAGATGTAGTTATTATTTGTTCTTGTATTATGATCATGATTGTTGGCATGTTCCTGGAATAGATGCTGGTCTTAATGAGTGAAGATACGAGTTGCTGCTTCATAAATGTATAGACTTGATGAAGTAAGAATATTATTTCCTATAAACATATCTTTGCAAGTTTATCTGTGATAAGTTGAAGATGCCTCTAAGACATTTATTTTGGGTGCGGAACGCTCTCTCTACATCACTAGAATTACCCCAAAAAAATATCCCATTTCTCTCAAATGCTGCCTCAGTGTCTCAGTCATATTGTGATATAAAGAATGTGAAATATCTTGGGAGATATTCTGAAGCAACCGAAATTTCATAAGATCATTATTATTTTTTCTAACTTTATTGGGAAAGATATTTTAAAACAAATGACACTTTGTCATTGCCACTTTTTATGGTCTACAAATTAAATACTATGTTTCGTCTTACCATCAACTTATTTTTTCAAATACGAACTTGGATTTATTATATTTCATTTTTTGTTACTTTTGAGCTTATATGGCCTATCACAACTATCGATTTTCAAACGCTTCGATGTCAAAAGATGACAATTCCTGCAGTTATTAAAAATAATTATTTTTTAATACTATGATTACTTTAATTCGGTCTGAAATAGATAACTAAAACTGAAACGCCAATGACAATCTATGTTAACAGCAAATACAAAATAATTCTAATTCTAACTAAAGCACTTATTGGCAATATTTTATCATCAGGTAAGTTGATATCAATTACTTGATTCAAAACTAAAGAAACAAACTGAAAAATCTTGACTTCTATTTCCGCGTGACAATAGCACGACTTGATGCACCAATCATTACAGATAACATCTTCAGGGCAGGCTTGAGGCTTGAACTGAAACTGATTTTTCTGGTTTCTGCAGCATTATTTATTATGGAGAAAAATCTTCACCCTTCACAGTTCACTACCTTTATTTTGGTGGTTAACTCCGTTCTGGCAACTGATAATTTTGATACATGTAGAAATGACTTTGTGAAGGACTGCCCAAAGATAGCCATATCAAGGACTTTATTAATTAGCCTTTCATATTCGTTGGATTCGTAGAACGATTCTATTGACATCTTTAATAGCACATTTTACATACTAAATACCACTTACAAATAGGAATGTAATAATTAAATGTCACACTACTGATCTAGACAAGAGCGACGTTAAATGAATTTTCTTGGCTGCTGACTGTATGACTCAATTTCTGTAGCATCAATTATCTACCTATATAATAATTTATTGTTATATGTTATTTCTTACCAATAGGAAACGTCGCTTATTATTCGTACATATCGGCAACATTTGGAATGTGCACAAACAGCTACCTTGAAATAACATAAGTAATTTATCTGGTTCAAAATGTGACATCAATTATATGAAAATTCTTGGCTTCTTAAGCTGATTCTTCTGGTTTCTGTAGCAGTATTTATTGTGAGAAGAAACATTCACTCTGCACAGTTCACTGCCTTTATTCTTGTGGTTAACTCCGTTCTGGCACCTGACCCTGCCGTTGTGTGAACATGTGCGAAGTGAAATTTTTGAGGATGAGCTTACAAATGGTGCTAAGGTAATATCCTTAGTCACGGTTTTGGTTATTTGGATGTTTCAAGATTCCTACCACTTCAAAAAATTGTTGGTTAATAAAAGTTTGGGGCTCGAGCTAGAATTCCAGTATTTTCGAAAAGGATTTGATGATTAGTGTCAAACTTGTGTTCCGCAAAAGCAGATCTACTGGTGTAACGAATCCTTGTACAGCGCTGATGTTCTTTCAAATGGGTAGCTACTGTACGACCTGTTTCACCAATGTAGACTTTAACGCAAGAACAGAGGGTTTGTGGCTCAGGTTGATTTGACATTTTGGCGAACTGCATTTCTTTATGGCTTTTTGAATGTTATAATGAGAGAAATTATTTCATAATGAGATAAATGAATGGTGTTTTGATTCTGATTTTGAGGATTATGGTTGGGATAAGTTAGCTGCTCTGTGGACCAAGGAGTTTACGACAGATTGCTTCTGGCCTGGGTGGTGATGGGAAAGGCCATTGAGGTATTTATCGGTGTGAGTGGGTTTTCGATACACAGAATTTCGCAAAGTACCGTCAGTCTGTAAACTAACTAACGTCTAGGGACGGGAGTTAACCTTCCGATTCAATTTGAATGATTGGGGAAGGAAACAAGATTTTCGAGAACCATGTTGTCAATTAACAAAAGTGTCGTGGACATATCTAAACCAACATTTCGGATTGTAAACAGATGACTCAATAGCATCTTGCTCCAAAGTTTCCATGAATATATAAGATTAGACTAGGACTGCTCATGAAACTTGCCATCGTACAGAAAATATGGTCACACAACGGCAGCGTCAGGTGCCAGAACGAAGTTAACCACCTAAATAAAGGCAGAGAACTGTGTTGAGTTAACGATTGTTCCCACAATGAATATCGCTATAGAAACCAGAAGAATCAGTTTCAGTTCAAGGCTGCACTGAAGATGCCACCTGCAATGGTTGGAGAAACGTCGGCATTAAGTCGTCAACTTCTTCAGCCTCAGCTTCTACTTGTCTCCATTTGCAATTCTGGATTCACTAAATCTACCAATAAGAACCCTATCTAAATCAGTACTAGATTTTTTCCAGGCCATCTCAAGTTAGATCATGTAGAACTGATACATAAAAAAGGTTTAAAAGACCAATTGAACAATTATCGTTCTATGTCTGTACTCTTTAACATCAGTAAAAATGAGGATAAAAAGATAAAAGTTCTAAACATCTCCATAAGAATACTAAAGCGTGAATGAATGATATTCAACAAAAACAAAACTTATTGAAGATCAGGAATCAGTATATTTGATCAATTTCCATTATTTTTTCTACTTCTGACCACTTAGGATCCTTAAGTTAATCCAGAAATTTAGTTGATGTGAGCACCAGTGGCGGTTCGTGAATTTTTGAGAGAGGAGGCTGGACATAAAACGTTTTTGTAAAAATATACTCTATTCACAGCCTTTTAACTTTTGCACAGCGACCGTACCAGCTACTTCAGGGACAAAATTAATTGTTACCCAGCAAGAACCAACGTGGAGGTATAGAGTTTCTCTTGGCAAAAAATTTTTTTGTTCGTTTTTTGTCTTTTGTTTTTTTTTGGATTTTTAATATTTTTCGTTTTTTTTGGAATTTTTCGTTATCTTGAAGTGTATTGGGGAACTCTTCTGAAAAAGATTCGAAAAATCTTCTATTCGTCAAGTCAAAAAACTTCAATTCATGTAAATCGGAAAGTCGAATCTCAATTTGACCTTTAATAGTTCTAAAATTTCATGAAAAAGTTGTTTATAATGTAGTTTCTTGTCTACCAAATTATATGTTTTCCTCCTTCTCGTGGGAGGAGCCTCATCAGTTGAAACATTTTCAAATAAAATATTAAAATGAAATTCTGTATTACGGAAACTTGAAATTTTTCCAATGAGATGTTTCAAACGATCTCTTGAATAAATTATATCAGTGAATTTATGTTGTAAAATTTGAAAAATAAGATCAGTTTGTTCAAATATTAATTTGAAATTATCAAGAAAAAACAAAAATTCGTCATTTTCTAAATAAGATTTTAAACCAACAGCAGCATTTAATGAAACCTGATCTGTTGAAAAGTCATCACTGTTTAATACAAAATCAAATGTTTCAATTTATTTGTCTTTATTCTTATGGATGGTAAATACTGCACGTGATGTAAAATTCCATCGAGTTGGAGCATTACAGGGAAATCAATGATTTGTTTTAAAACTTCGTCTTGTCAATACTACTATTAGTATTAACAATGGTCGATATTGATAGTTACCTGACATTACTAATCCTTTCGAATCCGGCAAAGGCCGTTCGTTTAAAAGAAACACTTCTATCATATGTTAATTCACTAAATAGATTTTCTAAAAGGCAGCAACTAACTCACTAACACTCATTTTAAATTTACAACAGACAACAATCTAACCTTACTTCGCGTGACGTGACAACACATAAACAAGCACTGACTGACCTACTCAGCAGTCGGCAGAACGCATGTCTCGTATTTCATAGATTGCTAGCGGCTGCCGCAGGCTAGCCTCCAGAGGATGTTGCCATTTTCGCTGATTTACCCAGTTGGCGTTCGGACTGGTCGGGAAAACGGCAACTACGTTGAACAACACATGCTCAGCGTTCGAGATATATAGAGAGTCTAGCCTCAGGGCACTGTTGCCAGATTAAAAATAACTACTGAGAACGGGGAATTAATTGTAAAATTTTAAAAATTATCAGAGAAACAGGAAATAAAATTGAGAATGATCATTAAGATAAATTGGTGAGGAGGCTGAGCCTCCTTAGCCTCCTTCGAGGAGCCGCTACTGATGAGCACTAATTGTGATCCATATTAAGATCAGATCGTTTACTGGTTTTTAAATTTCACCGTTTTAGTACATCAGGAATCAATTGTTGTTTTTCCGCCTCACAGACAGACATAAGATAAATCCGTTAGAATCAAGTGAGCTCAGGATGACACCTGGCATTAACTGACATGCTATTCCTGAATGAGAGAATAATATGAGATAAAAGTCTACGTAAGAAAGAGAAAGATATGGGGAATATGAAGGTAAGGCCCTACCAAATCCGGGGGCTTTACTTGCGAGTCATTTGATCCTGTAAGAAAATTTGTGCGCCGTACGCTACTTGCTTTTTACATGTCTCCTGCAAAGCATTGACGTTGATTTACTAATAGTAAATTGGTGGCTCATTTTATCTCGAGGAGTTCGTACACGTATTATTATGTTGGAATGAAATGTTTCTGAGAAATTGCAAAAAGCCATGTTCACATTGAATTGATGTACATTTGAATATTCACGATACATATTAGATAGATCGTTTATTCGTTCAAGCTTACAAATATGCCCTCAAATGTCGTAGAACACGTCAGATAACAGTTAAATAGTTAAAATATAATACTGCAATAAACTGAAAAATTCAGTAAATAAAATTAGTGAAATTATTCTACAGATATGCAATAGCATACTTTATGGAACATGAGAAACATTTATATCTATATGGGGATCAGTTAAAAAATCGTTAGGCGTATACTATGCTTTATGAATGAGTATTTTCTTCAACCTGTTTTTCAAGATTAGAGTAGGAACTTTTTGCAGTGATGAAGGCAATTTATTGAATATTTTCTTGACAGTGAACTCAAATTTTTTTGTAGATTCGTATGGTTCAATTTGTTGCATTTATAGTTGTTCTTATATCTTGTGCCATGATCGTGTTTCTGTAAGAAGTCTCTGAATATTCCCCAATTTTTGCAAACAAAGATCACCACTACCTCATAAATATATAAACTATGTAAGGTAAGTATTCCATTCCCTACAGAATACTATTTGCAGCTTCCTCTTTGAGGCAGCTTAAATATACATCTAACACATCTTTTTCTGAAGAGTGAACACCCTCTGAACGTCGCCAGAGCTGCTCCAAAAAATTCCATATTTTAGAGTAGACTGGACATAAGTATGAAAGGCAGTCATGGAGGCTTGAATATTTACTAGTACTGAAATAGTTCTTAGGGCAAAACAATGAAGAAAATGAAGAAAATAGCCATAGGAGTTCCGCAGGGATCTATATTAGGACCAATACTTTTTCTAATATATGTAAACGATTTTCCAAACTACATTTCGTTGGCGGAGTGTGTATCTTTTGCAGATGATAATGAACTTCAGGTAGAAGACAGTAATCTACATGATGTACAACAAAAAAGTGGAATTGTTCTTTTCAAAGCATTGGAATGGTACAATGCTAATTTACTATGTATGAATGAAAGTAAAACTAATAGGATGTTATTTACACTAAGAAGGGATGAAATGATCTTGAATGAATATTCGGGTCCTGTAAAATTTCTGGGCGTTCTCATTGACAGTAATCTTACTTAGAATCTACACGTTGAACACATTGCTCTCAAACTAAGTAGAAATATTTTTGTTCTTCGAAGTCTCTCTCAAACTATTTCCAAACAAATCTTACGAACGGCTTACTTTGCGCTATGTGAGTCACATATGAGATATGCTATATTAGATTGGGGTCACTGTTCAGGTGAGGATCTCATTTTCAGGTTGCAGCGGAGAGCAATTAGAATCATAGATGGATTGGAATATAGAGAAAATTGTAAAAAAAGTTATTCTGAATTGGGTATTCTCACTTCCCCATCGCTGTTCATCTTTGAATGCTTATGTTACGCTTTTAAGCAGGTTAGGAATGTTACCTTAAATAGGGACATTCACGAATATCAAACACGGCAGTCTAGAGATATAAGGGTTCCATACATCAGACTTTCGAAATCCCAAAACGGTCCAAACTATTTATGTTTCAAATTTTTTAATAAGCTGCCTCTACATATCAAAGCCCTACCATATAGATATTTTAGAGATAAACTAAAAAAATACTTTATTGAAAAATCTTTTTATTCTGTGGAGGAGTATAATAATATACAAAATTTGATTTAAATCCTCTTAACAAATGTTTTTTTTAATCATAAATAGGTACGTGATTTTGTTTTATAATTTTACAATCTAAATTACATGTAATTAGTGTTTAATATGTAGTTTTTATAACACAATTATTTTAAAGTATCTGTTCCATAGTTTTAACAAAATTTTCTTTTACTTATGTCCTAATTTTATTCCTTGTTGTGAGATTTGTGCAAATACCATTGTATATTAGCATGAATAAATTACTAAATTACTAAATTACTAAATGCCTTGATAGAGATTTCACCTCCTTGTCAATCTGCATGGACCATTGAAGTCTTGAACCAATGATAATACCCAGAAAATGACAATTACGAACAGCTTTGAGGGTGTCTACAGAGTTGTTAAGTAGAATTTCATTGTTTGGTTGAAAACTTAATTGCATCAACTGTATTTTGTCACAGTTCATTTTCAAATTATTGACAGAGAACCAACTATAGCCCATGCTACAGTTTTAAAAACCCTCACGTCAACTGCATCAGACGGAGAAATTGAAAGTATAATCGACGTGTCATCAGCAAACTGTTCAGAACTTTCCAGCAGATAATCAGATAAGTCATTTGTATAAGCTACCTACAAAATATTACATTACATATTAACAAACAAGACAAGCTGTCAAAATTTCTGACAAGCAAAATTGTTAATTCCTGAATTTTGGTCAATAAAAATAGTCAAGATCATTAGCAATCTACTGTTCTCTGTCAGATCAATTGAACTTCAAAGGAAAACATTTCCAATTACCTACAAGATTCTTTCCCTAATAAACTAGATTTTCGAATCCTACTCTTCCTAAATTATATTCATAAACCGGGTAATTCCATGAGACTAATCATTTCAAACTTTAATAGTCCCACGTATAACATATAGTCCATAAGCTGGGGATTTTGGCCGATTTTCTACAAAAAAAAACAAGAGGTCGCATCAAAAAAATTCTTTCTGCATAATGTTCTGTGGCCGATTTGAATCATTCGTAAGGGTTGAGCTAAGTGGACACGGCCTCCCATTCACCCCTTAAACGCTAAATTAACCCAATTCTCACCTTTTTTTTAAGATGAGTTTGAATTTATAAAAAAATGGGTTTTTTTGGGTTGCTGAACATGAATCCAAAGTCATTTTCCCGGAAAACTCATTCGATGGGCTGAAAATCAGGGGAATTTCGTAATTTTCAAACAAAATCGCTTATTGTTCACACGATTATCGTTGTATACATAAAAGATGTTGACATTTGCGTTATTCGATCTAACGACTAAATCTAGGAACATTTTCTGAGAACTGTGGAAAACCTGACAAGAATTTCCATGTCATTGGAATTATCGTGTAATAAGTCGCTATAGAGGTTTTGTGGTCTATAATTACGAATTTGACATCAAAAACGTTTGTAAATAACATTAGGATTATGTGGAAAATGGAGGAACATTGAAAAAATACAAGCATCTTTGTTTTAATTTATATAAGTTTGTAACTGTATATTTAAAGCTACAATATTGAAATTTGTAATTTTCTTCGATTATCCGGCATTTTCAAACAATTTAATTTTTGTAATTCAACATTCACATCGAAAACACTAATACTAATCAACACGACAATCAAAAATTACATTTGAAAAAAATGAGATTTCATAAAAAAAATCTTCTTTCTTCCAATTTTTAATTATCAAATTCTTAATCAGCCACGACAAAAACCCCTACAGCGACTTATCACACGATAATTTCAATGACGTGAAAGATCTTCTTTTCAGGTTTTCCACAGTTTTCCGCAAATTTTCCTAGTTTTGGTCTACTTTGGATCGAAATACGCGACTGTCAACATCTTTTATGTATAAAACGATAATCGCGTGAAAAATGTGCAATTTTGTATGAAAATGACGAAATTTCCCTGATTGTGATTGGATTCATGTTCAGCGATGCAAAAAAACATTTTTTTATAAATTCAAAGTAATCTTAAAAAAGAGGGTGAGAATAGGGTTAATTTAGCGTTAAGGAGTGAAGGGTTGGCCGTGTCCTCTCAACCCTTACAAATAATTCAAATCGACCACAGAACATTATACGAAAAAAATTTTTTTGATACGACTTTTTGCTTTTTTTTAGCACGTTTCCCAGCTTATTGACTGGAATAATATCAAAATGGTTAGTTAAGGAATTTAACAACTTCCAAGCCACACCAAGTTTGTCTGTGAAAAATTATATTGCATTATATTGCAAAATTGAAAGATTTCAAACTTGAATTCGATTATACTCTCGTTCCATTTGCTGTTGTTTCACAACATCATGACTGCTAGCACGAGAATTAAGACACCAAAAAGAATAGGAAGCTACAGACAATTCAGTTGAATGTGCGTATTTAGTTTTGGCATAGGGAGATTTGAAAATCCACTGTGACATCAGTTCATTATCTCAAATATGGAGCCTGAGGCTATAGTGTGGGCGTCAATAATTTTATTCATTGATTAAACAAAATTTTTTTACAAGCTACTGGTCGGTCGGAATCAACTGTCAAATAATTGTCTTCATTTACTCAAATACTGCGAGTAATTTTTAGGAATGAATTTCTGTAAATATTGATTTAAATTTCATGTTTCGATAATAATTGGCAGTAAATTATTTAGGATTCGGAGCGAGTTCGCGTGAGGCAGGGTGGCTGGTGTGGGTGGAAAGGGATCGAGCGGCCGTCCAGGCTAAAGTGGGATTAGTGGAGCCAGAGCCAATCAAGGCTAGCAAGGGTGCGTGTATATTGTGGCCCCGCGTTACAAGGGAAACCACAAGGAACTGCCGCCTGGCCGCCCCCGCACATCTCTGACATAGCTTTACCCATCATTCAGTCTCGATATTCCCTCTGGTAGCTGTTGTAGCTGCCCCCTTATAAGTGAAATCAGACTAAACATTTTATAAAGTTAATGGAGTGCGCAATGTTTCAACTTACTTTTCAATTGAAAAGTTTTGAAATTAGCTAAACAAACTTTCGGTTGATTGTTGGGTAACTACGAAGCAGTCACAATCAATACTCTAAAGTCTATTCAAATTCCATGGATACTCTTCAGTACGTTCTATTGCACGTCTTCTCTATGAATGTCCATCCATTAAGGGCTAATAGTAAAAACATACTTATTTATAAATTCTTGGGAAATAGGTCACATTGACACATATGCATATTATGTTCGTCGTTACGTACGTTTCGGTCTCAACCTATCAATGGCTGAAACGGGATTTCTTAAAATTAATTGTAATTTCAATTAAAAGTGCCTACGTTGCCGAATAGAACAGAAACACGAATAATCGAAATCGTAACACATCAATGTCTCAAGCTTATGAATATGTATCAAGAAGCCACTGCATAGCAACCTACTTATAATAATCGCGAAGTCATCTCATGTAATGTTTGAATAAGACTGAAACAAAACTATGATACGCGCTCCGGATTCGATATTTCGATGGCATGATCGAGATGGAAAAAAAACAATATCGTGATTTACTAAAGCAGTTTGGTCTCAACGATATCTTCACTAATTAAGCCCTTCTGTGGTATAAGCGCCAGCGCCAGCGCCAGGACTGACGCTAGCAATGGTACTTCTGGGTAACTAGAAACAAAAGCGATATAATGATTGCTTCAACCTAAGTAAAAATAGAATACTGACGGAAATGCTAACAGGGTACTGACGGTTGAAAGGGCACCTTAAGAGACTCGGATTAGTAGAAGAACATTGCAGGTTCTGTGAGGAGTAGGTCGAACCTTCCATCCACATCCCCGCAGAATGCGCTACGTTACAAAACCCAAGGGCACGATACCTTGGGGCATACTAAATAGAATCTATCCGACATACTGAACTTTCTTAGAGCCACAGGGTGGTGGTGTGTTATAGCCGATGAGATATTCTGTAGGGCGCAGCAGCAGGAAAGGATACAATAGATCTTTAAAAAAATTAAAACTCTAATATACTGAAAGTGTTCACCACTGTGGATACGCTATAATACTAAAATGTAAGTAGACCCATTGCACTATTATATGTGATCTTGTGATCACTATAGTGATGCAGAATGTAATCAACTTGGAGCTCATTCAATACCTAGACAGTTCCAAAATCGCGGAAGACCGGTAATATGACCTTCGTCAGAAGAGATCAACAGGAGACCTGGTTGACTACGTAACGCATGTATGACAGAAATCTACTCAAAAATATGGGTAATCTCTAGCTGTATCATTGGATATCTCCAAAACATTTGACCGAGTCTGGCACGAAAGTCTTCTTGGGAAATTTCCGTCATATGGTTTGCCGCCACAATCGAATTTTCTCTCTATGTTAGGGCTGGCAGAGTATCTTCCGATACAATGGTTAGCAACGCTGGTGTTCCACGGGGCATTTTTCTTGGCACTAACTTTGTTTCTTCTTCATATGAACGATCTGCTGAAAGTGACCACCTGTGCCGTCCACAGCTTTGCAAATGATGGTTCACTTCATAGTGCCTTTTCATCTGGAGCCACTATACCGTCCAATGAAGCCAGAGGAGCGAACAGAGACTGATTGAAGCAATCAATTGAGCTCTGGTGAAGATTTTGAAATGGGGATCTGATAATCTAGTAGAGTTTAATGCAACCAAAATTCAAGCTTGATTTTCCAGGAAGGCGAAACTCACAATTCCTTATATGATGATATCAGGTACAAATATTCCTATGAAGTCTTCCATATCCATGCTCGGGATCTCCACCAACAGCATCATCTCATGGGACGATCATGGTAGGACCATTGCGAAAATCGCTGATAACTCGGTTCTTCTCTTGAAGTACTTTAGTTCCTATTTATACCTGAACTTGAATACGTTGTGAAACTAATGGGACGCCTTTTGCCTCAACTTTGGGCTTACAATAAATACAAGGTACCTTCTGGTACAATAGTTTTCATCGATGAAATAATGTTATGTTTGAAATAAACACTGCATACTGCTGGAAAGGCATATTTACTTTGAAGGAGATTGATAATTTGACTTACATTCTGAAACAACAAGATGTGTGTTATTATTATATAACCCTTTTTACGTAAACAAGACAATTAACTATCACAATACACCTGTTTTATGCAAATTCACGCATTAGTTTTTGATGTGATACACTTCACACAATTTTGAACTCCACAAAACTATTGTCCCACGAGAAACAATGTTTCAAATTGGTAATATGTACCGTTTAATTAGCAAACTTTTACATGCTACCATGCTGGTAATATAATGCAATGTTGCCAGCTTTAACATTGTTCCGGGTTGTTCATGCAGCGTTGCCGTTGTTTCTCCTTCAAGGCTGTGATTTTAAGAAGCTGTGATCTAGGTATTAACCAAGGAATTAGCCCTTACACCACCAGGGACCAAATTGCTACTCGTTATTGTTCTCGATTTTTGCGCCAACATTGTAAGCTTTATTGGACAAATTCCAAGTCACTAACGGAATTCGTATCTAACTGAACCAAAAGTAGTTTTACTTGATTTTCATGTATTTCAACACAATACAACGGTGAATATATACCGACGAACAAAAAGAAACAAGATTATGCGAAAGAAAGACGGTTTAAATATACATAAGAAATCTATAAGAGTTCTCAGATTTCACCTAGAAAAGCTGGACTAGCCGCGCAATCCCTGCAAAGCCAACTTACGAGAATGATGTTCTGTTGGATTCAAGCGATCGTTTTAGTAGCTCGATCAAAAACGCGTTACATTCCAAATGAAGAAATACAATCTAAGCCAGATTTCCTTGGGCTCT
Organism: Endomychus coccineus; assembly: GCA_958510875.1. Lineage (NCBI taxonomy): Eukaryota > Metazoa > Arthropoda > Insecta > Coleoptera > Endomychidae > Endomychus > Endomychus coccineus. The sequence continues at coordinate 23,897,409 of OY294067.1, forward strand.
CGGGACTCTGCACGTGCATTCGAATAAGCGGAGTTCTTTGTGGTTGCCATGTATATTAGTGGTTAAAAAACACACGTTTCCTTTTCTGTTTGTTCTGTCCACTTTCTTCCAAAAATCGCACGAGTAATTTATAAATTAATACAGAGCAACTCCAAAATTAGTGACTAAATCTATGTTCCAACATTTAAGAAGATTTCTGAAACTTGTTAGAAGCTCAATTGCTTTTCTTCATTCGATTTTCTATTCGAATTATGAGTCAGGGAATTGGCAGCATTTCAGAGACAATTCTATATTACCTAATAATATGGTTCTGTGAAAATAGCTTAAAGTTTATAAAAATGAACGAATTTTACTGCGAAGCATGGATTTTGGTGCGATCCCTTGTTTTTTCTTTTTCATTTAACAATTTATGGCCAATTATTGGTTCGAAAAACGAATTAATGAAAAACTATTTCATCAATAAATATTTAAAGAAATTGGATGAACATTGTTTTTGAGGTAGCTGATTACGATTGTGATGTTAAATAACGTCCCCATGCAACTGAGGAGCAGTTCGCCCTGCATCTTACCTCTCCTCCGGGAACTAAAGCTGTTAATCAAAGGTTTTCGAGGTCGTTGATTACGAATATGATGCTTGAAAACTTCCTCCATGCTCCTGGGGGCAGAACGTCCAGTATGTTACCTTTCCTCCAAGAAATTTTTGGAAATTTGCGGCCTAATGGTATAAAAATCGTTAGTCAGGGGCCCTCGAGGTTGGTGATTACGAATATCATGTTTAACAACTTCCTCCATGCACCTGGGCAGCTGTATGCCCTGGATCTTACCTCTCCTCCGAGGATTTTTTGGAAATTTGCACTCACACTAATGGAATAAAAATCAGGAGTTCTCGAGATGGCTGATTACGAATCTGGCCACAAGAAATCATCCAATACACCTGGTGGTTATCATGTGTTTCACATCACCTTCAGGGAATTCATAGATATTTACGCTGAAATGGAATAGAAATCGGAACTCAGGGGGTTTGGAAATCACTGTGCACTATAAATTCTGAATGTCTATAAATTTCACGGAGGTGAGTTGACATCCAGAGGATACTGCATCCAGGTGCATGAAGGAAGTTTTTAAACATGATATTCGGAACCTGTGACCTCTAGAACCCCCGAGTAACGATTTTCATTCAATTCAAAAGCAGATTTCCAAGAATTTTTCGGAGCAGAGGTGAGGCCTAGAGTGTATTGCTCCCCAAGTGCATAGAAAAGTTTTTAAACATCATATTCATTATCAGCGACCTCGAAAACCTGCGAGTCACGATTTTAGTTCAATTTTGCAGCAAATGTCTATGACTTCCCGGAGAAGAGGTAACATCTAGGGCGTACTGCCCTTAGGTGCAGGGGGGACGTTTTCAAACATCATATTCGAAATCAAATATATCGAAATATATTGTTGAACCAACAACGAAATTAGCGGTATGTTTCCAAATTGCCTCTCTATTTAAAGGTTGACATAAAAAAACAATTTCTTCTATTACCAATCTTGAATTTTCTTTGAAGAACCCTCTGCTCAAAGATTAATGAATTTCCTGGAAGACTTTAGAGACAATAAATGCACTCAAGATTCTTGGTATCCAAAATTTATAAAACAATTATTGCACTGTTTCTCGATTTTGCGAAAGCTTTCGACACCATCAACCAGTCTGTTAGAAAAATGGAAAAATATGGAATTCGAGAAACCGGCCTTTCACTTTTAAAACATTATTTCATTAATATAATTGTAATTATTGATTTAAATAGAAATCGCAACCCTCCTTTACAAATAACGCGTGGTATTCTTTAAGGAACAGTTTTGGGTCCTGTATTGTTCATAATTATTGATCTTTTTATTCAGGCAGAGGTGACAAAATAATAACCTATGCAAACGATACAGTTTTGGTTTTCGAAGAAGAAACATGGCTTTCGATTTTAAATCGATTTAAAAAAAAACAACGTCCAATATGAGAATAATAGTTGCATGACTTGCTGAAAACTTACTGAATCTAAATTTGTTTTGTCTCCAATAGTCGTTCAATGCCGGATTTCGACACCTTAGTTATACATAACTTTGAATGTTCGCAATTAAATTGCAGTTGTAACATATTAATTGAAAGGAGTAAACAGATGAATTAGGTATTGAAAAATGAGACCAAAAAAATTAATATACATATTCAAAATTCTTGGGAATATCTTAAACATTAACCTACAGAGAACTGTCCACTAATCCTTGGTACAATCTTTCATAACGTATAGTGTACTAGCATGGGCGGGAACATATTCCAATAACATTTTGAAAATAGTTACGGTTCAAACGTATTCTTGGGAAACCAAAAATCTACTCATCGATAATAACCTTCCAAATCTCAGTGTACTCAAGATGCTCAAATATTTTCACAAAAACAAAAATATAGTAACCTCTTTCAGGCATGAATATAACTCGAGGTCTAAAACTGACTTGAAATGTTTAGTGTTTAATTCAAATAAAAGAACACTGAAATGATGTGTGATGTCTTTGTTCTTGCTGGTCGAGCCATTCACAGGACTGCATACGTGAGGGTAGGTCTTGAGCTTGTCGATGTTCAGTTGAAAGGAATGTTTTGTAATTCGGTAAATTTCTTCTAACATATTTTTCCCTATACCGTCTTACAGCAGCCATGACATTCGCCCAAATTTAACATGTCAACATACTCAGAAAATGTGTACATTGCCATTTTCACTGGTATTTTTTTACTGTTTCAAGCAAAGCAAATTAAAATGCAACAAATTTGATGTTTCCAGCTTGACTCGCGTCAAACCATAACAATTTCCAAGGCAAACTAAAGTTTTATTTTGTCATTTATGCAATCATATGATTCCCTGGCATTATACAATTCATGAAGTGAATAAACTATAAAAGAGTTCACACTGTGGATATACCATAAATAACACTATTGTTAAGATAATAATCACCCTTATTCACTAAAAATACTTTCAAAGTACTGATAACCTTTCAGCGACCAATTAGCCATCATCATCGTCTACTCTGATGATATATATATATAAGTGTAGTTTATTTGAAGATCAGGAATAGGCCTTTCTTTCTTTTTAATTAAAAGTTTTTCCTCAAATGACAGCGGGTTTTTCAAAAGATTTTGCACACCATTAACTTCCATCATCACTTCACGTCTTCGAATTGAATTCACACACTGTACACTATGGGAGCAAGGCGTATACTGAAGATACGTTGCTTTGTGCCCCAAACCAACGGTATACTTGTAAGTGCGTATGGCGAAGATAACCGTAGTCAGCCGAATCATACTTGAAATAGGTACACTTCACGACGTTACTGAGAAATATGTCATTTTGGATGCAAAGGGGACTAAATTCCCAATAGTAATATCATAGTACAATGTTAATTTCTCAGGTGAAATTAATCAAATGACCAGATTCTCATGGAATATTCCACCGATCTATTCCATCTAAATTTCTAAACATCTCATTGTTCTTAGTTTATTTATTGAAATGAAACATTTCCCGAGAAGAATACTAAATAGTTCGCACTCACATACACTGCGTTTAGGAGCAATTTCTCAAATAGTGAATCAAAGTGATAGATTTATATTTCACCGCATTGAACCAAATAAATGGTTCAGATAATCGATACTGCTATCAGGACATGTAAGATTTATAACCCACTCTCCTGACGTCGGAGATGGTAGCGGAAATATCTCCACTAACTGTTTCGAAATAAACATTGCTTTAGATGTATCCTCTTGAATTTATCTAATACTAATATTTCTTAAGATTATCTCAATTTCTCACGGCGCCTCCACCATATTGTACGAACTATTAATACGAATACAAACATTCAAAAAATATTATAAATAGAAAATAATCATTTTTATCCACAAAAAATACTCCTAAAGTACTGAGGATCATCAGAATAACCTAGAACCTCTTTTATTCTACTCTGATGAAGACTACTTATTTTTAGTGGATAAGGCTGATTGTTTCTTATTTATAATATTATAGTGTATCAACAGTGTGAAATCTTTTGTAGTTGATCCAAAAAAATCATTCGATTTAACACTCATTACATGCTACAGTTTTGTCAATGCCTGAGAAATATGCCAAAAGTCAAAAGTATGGGAGTGAGTGCTTTAGATAAACTAAAATTAAGTTGAGTGAGGAGAACCTCTGCGTCATTTTGGGCGTGCAGAAGAGCTTTCAGCAGCACATGAGGATTATAGTCAAAGATTCTTCATTGGATCTGTACTGCTATGATCAGGCCTATGCTTACCTATGCTGCTGTAGTGTGGTGGTCGGGGACAAGGACTGCTATATCCTAGCGTCTCCTGGACCGACTGCCGACAGTCAGTCGGCTCTGGGGGCTCTCAAAATACCCAGAGTCACACCAAGACTCGTCAAAGGATGCAGGGATACACTGGCTGGACTAGCCAGGAAAAATAAAGTTTGACTAATCAGGGTCCCTGGACACAGTGGAGTTGTAGGGAACGAAATGACCGACTTCCTGGCAAGGCGATGGTCATCTAGCGCTTCAAAGGGCCGGAACCAATGGTAGCTTTATCAAATTACGTGGAGGGTCTCGCTCTTCAGGGCCAACTGAATGAAGAGTGGTATGAACTGTGGTGAGAGCCACCACGCATGAGACAGGCCAGGCTCTTCATTGAAGAGCCTGTGTCTAGGCTCTCAAAGAAACTCATTTCTCTGAACAGAAAGGATATCAGAGAGATGACTGGGATCCTAACCAGTCACTGTTGTCTTAACGAACATCTCCACACTATGGGCATCACGGATGACTCAATGTGTAGTTTTGGATTTTCGCCATAGTAATTGGTAGGAATTTCACTCCGAAATCATTCCCTATCCTTACCACTGACTATTACATTACAAAAAAAGCTAACCTTCTTGCAAATTCCACTTAGGATCCACAAGGGAAGGACTCTCCTAATATTGCTACCATCGTTAGCCATATGACTGAAATTGCCTTTCGTCAGCTTACAATAAGGAGCATTTTGAATAACAAAAAGTCTATGGGGCCAGACGGAATTCCACCTGTCGTTCTCAAAGAATGTGCGCCTAATTAATATCAAATGTCTGTAGGTTGCTTACCCTTTCATACAAACTTGGTGTGTTTCCTCCCAGGTGGAAGATAGCTAGAGTGCAACCAATTCCAAAAAAAGGGAAGAAGATTTTTCCTAATAATTATAGACCCATTTCACTATTATCTGTGATCTCTAAAGTGATGAAGAAAGCAATCTACATCGAGCTCGTCAAATACCTAGAGAGCAACAAAATCGTGAATGACCGGCAATATGGCTTTCGTCAGCAAATATCAACAGGAAACCTGCCTACGTAACACATGTATGACAGAAATCTATCGAGAAATCCATATCAATAATCTGCTGGAAGTGACCACCTGTCCCGTTCACAGGTTGGAAGATGATGTTACACTTCATATCTAGAGCGCCTATACCATCCAATGAAACCAATGGAGCGAGATAGAGAAAGGTTGACGCAATTATTGGAGAACTGGCTAAGATGTTGGAATGGGTATCTGATAATCTAGTAGAGTTTAATGCAAACAAAAGTCAAGCTTGCTTCTTCACCAGGAAAGCGGATCCCACAATTCCTAAGATGATGATGTCAGTTACAACTATTCTTATGAAGTCTTCCATATCCATGCTCGGGATCACCACCAACTGCACCCTCTCATGGGATAATCATGTGAGGTCCATTGCGAAAATCGATCCTAAAAACTTGGTTTTCTATTCCGTGCCAAGAGCTACTTTACATCCCAGCAACTCTTCATAATCTACAAAGCACATGTTCGACCTGTCCTTGAATAGAATTAGAATTAGAACTAGAATTCTTTATTCACCCATAAGATGTATAAAACATATCAGGAACACATCAAGAACAAAAATTTAAATCTGGTACAGGGCAACAAATCATCTATAACACTCGGCACCAGATACAAACATGCGTACCAGCAATGAACTATTGAGTATTATAAGAGACAGAATACAAAATATAAATCACTACCTGAGTTATTGAACTTTCACGAAGGAGTCAATTAAAATTAATTTTTAACGTCTTCCCGAAAGTTACTGTATAGAAGCTTCTCTTTGTTTTTCATTTTGAGGGAATGCTGTACATACAATAATTACCTCTATAATTACAATAATACCCTATTACATTCAATAAAATATATGAATATATACAACTATATACAACCATAAATATATAATAACAACAACTAATATACAACAATATATATAACAATGCTTACTCTAAAAACATAATCAATCTGTTCACATGTTTGAGTTCGGCTTCCAAAGATCCCCTGAAGCACTTGGATTCTATCCAGGAAGGAGCTATATATCTGATTGATGATGTCACACTTACGAGTTCATTGACCTCTCTAGAACGGTGTTGATCAGAAATCTCGTCTATTGTTCCACCACGAGAGATTCCAGATAGGTGGACTAGACGAGCTCAAACTAGTGACACCTCCATTGTTGAGCTGAAGACCTGACAAACTTTTTTCTACCATATTGAGTATTATGTATATTGCCGCCTGCGCAACTACTTGGTCAGGCGTCAGGCAGTTTCTCTATACGCTTACAAACGTGTAAATATCTGAGTCGGATACTCGACGTTATTCATTTACTCAATGTTCAGTCCTCGTGCAGACGAAAGTCATATTTTTATTGAATTTATTGATTGTACATTGTGTACTTAGTACAGTATCTACGTGCAACGTTTTAAATATTGTGAATATAATTCTTGTCATAAGAATATAACATTAGTGATGTGTAAAGGGCGGAATATATGCAAAGTGCATATATTTGCATATTTTGCATATTTTTACAAATTTCATGAAAACTGCATATTACGGGAATAATAAAATTAGTGTGCATATTTTTAAGTTTTTCGTTTTATCAAAAGATTAAGTGCGACCCTTGCAGATAATTGAAATAATTTAAAAGGTGGGTAGGTTTTATTATTATATGGTTTATGGACCCATTTTATTATTATTAAATAATTCCTGGTGATGCCAAGTCGTGTTCGGTGGTAGTAAGTATTGTCACCAAACAGAAACTTCTGTTCGGTGTGCGGGGGTCTAGTTGGAATGCGGCGGCTTGCTTTCATAGTTCGGACTTCAAAGCACCGACGCCAAGTGAACCTTCTTGTCTTGTTTCTTTTCGGTGCCTAATTGGAGAGCAAATGTGGTTTCTTCTTTTGTATTTATATTGTATAGTTTAGTTTGTCGATAGATTCCAGTGTGAAAAGAGTGATTTCGAAAATATTTATTTCAAACGACTAAAATGCCGAAAGCCGCTTCGTGGATTAAAAATTTCCTGAGTTGGAGTTTAGTGGGGATAAAGTGTTATGCAAAGTTTGTGCCAAAATCATTGTTTGTGAAAAGAAGTTCCAAATTGATCAACACTTGAAAACAGCTATGCATAAAGCTAAGTTGCAGAAAAATAAATCTGTGCCTGTTCAGCAGTGGGTGCAAACTGCATTTCAAAATGTCAAACCAAAGAGTGAAAAGGAGGTGTTTCAACAAAACTTATACAAAGCTTTAGCAGCAAATATACCTTTGAAGAAACTGCAAAATACACAATTCAGAGATTTTTTGCAAAAATGTTGTAATCAAAACATCCCTGACGAATCCACACTTAGAAAGAAGTACTGTATACTGTTTGCACAAACAGTATACGAAACCGTAATGGAAGAAATTGAAGTTTCACTGGGTGATGAACATTTTTATATTATTGTTGATGAAAGCACAGACTCATGTGGTCGATATATGGCACATCTTATTATTGGAGGGCTTCAAGAAAATAAGCCAGGGAAGCCATATTTAATATCTTCTAAACAGTTAGACAAAACAAATAATGTGACCGTAACTCGCTTTATTCAGCAGTCTCTATCAATTTTTTTTTTACCAAATCCAGTTTCAGTAGAGAAGTTTTTACTGTTTTTGTCTGACGCAGCGCCGTATATGGTTAAAGTAGGCCAAAACTTAAAAATATTTTATCCCAATATGGTACATGTCACTGGATTTTTACACGGGATAAACAGAGTTGCAGAAACTATTAGAACAGCATATCTCTTGGTGAACAAATTAATTTCAAATGTGAAGAAAGTGTTTTCGAAAGCACCTCTAAGAGTGCAGATCTATAGAGAGAAATTGCCAGTAGTTAGTTTACCTCTAAAGCCCGTAATTACTCGATGGGGAACATGGATTAAGGCCGCGATATTCTACGCAGACCATTTTGAAGCCATTAAAGACATAGTTTTAGATTTAGAAGACAATTCACAGTGTGCAGTGCAAAGTCAAGCAGTATTCAAAAATGTAAATTTAGCTAAGGAACTTGTTTTTATTAAGGTTTAGTTTTATACCAGATATAATAACTTCGTCAGATAGTAGCAATATGAGTTTAAGAGAATCAATTAATATTGTTGAAACTTTTTCCGACAAATGCAAAAAGTTCCCGATGATGTAGGAAATCAAGTAAGAAGTAAACTCGAAGTTATTGTGGGAAAGATTGAAGGCTTTAAGTATTTAATGGAAGTCAAAAATATTTTTGATACTAAACCATCCAACGAAGTAATACCTTGGCCTTATAACTTACTACCCAAATTAAAATATTGCCAGATCACATCGGTAGATGTTGAAAGATCTTTTTCTTCGTACAAACATATTTTTACAGACAGAAGGCAAACACTTTTATTGGAAAATTTTGAAAAATATATCGTTATAAATGCATTTTATACTATTTCAGGTAAAAATTTTTTAATATTTTTCTTTTAATTTTACTTAAAATAAATAATTTTTGTAAGAGTCGGCGTTTCTTTATTTCCATTTTTCCATGTTATATTCAAGGCACATAATTGCATATTTTGACAAATAAATGCATATTGTTGCATATTTCAAAGAGAAACTATGCATATATATGCGTATATTTTAACTGGATTGACATGCATATATTCCGCCCTTTACTGATGTGTATATTTCACAACTGTCAGCACTTCAATCAACAATTATATTAATTTTTATATTTAATAATAAAAAACGCATAATGGGCGGTACAATCCCTGTAAAGAGTATGAATGTAACACGATAGTCATTATTATAAATACACATTATTTTATTTTCAAAACATATTATTTATTGATATTTATATCGATATAAATGAAAGTAATGTTAAACAGCATTGGTCCGAATTGAAGATGTCTACAGATGGTGGTAAAAGAAAATATCTTCTATTCGGACTAATGAACAAATAATCTAAAAAGGAACGCAAAATGTAAACATATAAGCATTTCCGTCAAATGTCAGTATGATCGTAAATTACACCATAAATAAAATGTTGTACTTTCGTATTAGTAGTATTAAAAAAAACATCAAGACGATACTCACTATTATATTTGATGTTGTGATCCAACATTTGAACAATGAAAATAATAAACTAGATATAACACAACGTCATCAATGTGTAGTACACATGCAAAAGTTCTCCCTTATACACATCACTAATGTTATATTCTTATGACAAGAATTATATTCACAATATTTAGAACCTTGCACGTAGATACCATACTAAGTACACAATGTACAATTGATAAATTCAATAAAAATATAACTTTCATCTGCACGAGGACCGATTCATACTCTTTACAGAGATTGTACCGTCCATTATACGTTTTTTATTATTAAATATAAAAATGTATATAATTGTTGATTGAAATGCTGACAGTTGTTAAAACTAAAGAAAAACTAATTATATTAATTTTCATTAAAAAATAATAAAATTGTAATTTCGGATGCTACAACGAGTACAACAACTCCATACTAAACTCCGTGGACAATAGTATCTGTGGCATCGGATGTCTTCGTTGGTTGTCATAATGCTGAGCAACAAAATTTCGTCAGGCAGAAGTTGCATAAAATGAGAACCGATGATACGGGTGGATTACCATACGAGTTAATTTTAGTTCTTAACCGACTGTACATGATAACTAATAACATAGATGTTGGAGATGGATTGTCCAATGGCACTGTCATTTGGATGAAATTTCAAAATAAATTGTTTACTTCATAATGTCAGTTTTCACTTCTGTCAGCAGGGCTCGGTGACTGCCCGTATTTTTTTTAATAATCTTAAATCAACAACCAAAAATATTTGACAATTTTGTTAGTAAAGTTTTTTATACAGTTAGTACAAAGAACATGTGAGTTCATTCTTACGTTAGGGCATATCGCTGATGACCATCTGAGCTCGTTTTGGAAAAAAAAATTACCTGTGAGATCGTCTGAGTTAATGTTCACCGATTTCAGTCTCGTTCCATATTCCTTTAAGCACCACCGCATGTACACATTACTCCCAGTATTTACCAATTCAAAGAGAACAATATCTGAATACAAGTATTAATCTGTCACAGTACGTCAAAAATCAGATTACGTATTGTGCAATGTTGTTATTTCAATGTAGCGCAGTGTATATAAAGAAAATAGAAAGGATTTGATTCTGACTCATTTTGAAATGTTAATCTTTCAATTAAACGTAGTGTATTAAAAGCAAATAGAAAGGTTCCGTCGACTTTGTAGTATTATTCATGAAAATCCCATAATACTACCGCATCATCTTTGTTAAAGAATTAAAATTATTTCTACAATTCAGAGAGTGCAGGAAAAAGACGTAAAGACATCTTTATAGTGGCAGTTTTGCTATTTTTATATCTGTTTCATTTTCGTTTTATGTGTCTTATTTATCCACCCTTGCACACGTCACTTCCAGTATTTTACAATCTAATCATGGGGAACGCACTGAAGTAATCCTATGTTATTTCTCTTGGTGTGTTCTCAGTTATCCAATTCGGTTTTCAGAATGAATTGTCGCATAAAACTGGAGACTTAGGGACGTTCGAGGAATTGGCCGACTTTTCAGTGGTAACTCCGCGAACTCCCCTTCTGAACATTTGGATAGGAATATAAAATAAAGTAACACAAGCCCCAAACATATTTTCGTTTTGTGCTCGAAAGTAAACGGTGTCTTTAATAATGATACTTGCGCGTATTTTATTATTTATTTCTTACAAGCTAATTTAGGCGAATTTAATACCAAATGTTTCAATATGAAAATTGAATATCTGTCGTGACTTATTGGTTAGAATTTTTCCACATCTAATCGTTTCATAATACCATCGAACAGAATCTGGAAATAAGTTCAACAACGAACAGAAAAGAATGAAAAATTGAATTACCATCAATTTTACTTAATAGGCCATATATACAGGGTGTTTCCGTTTTCCCGTTTATAGCTTCTTTAAGCGATAAAACATATATGGCGAAAGCCAACAAGAAATAAATATGCATTTGTTCACTTATCGATTTGTTGAAAAACGTATGTATCTTAACAGATAGCACTAAATCTGCAAATTGAAAGAAGAAAATAGCCTATTGTTTGCAAAATAGTTTCCTCTGCAAATTGACTGAAACAATACCCTCTATATACACAAGGCCCGCGCACTCGATCGTGACGTCATGAGCCAGAGACTATATTTCAGGTGGTTACCCGGACGTTACAATGCTGTAATAATTAACACTAACAATCATGAACAGGAATGCTGTTGTTGCAAGTAATGTATTATTGCGAGCGGTACCAACAATATTTCCGGCTTCATAATCCAAAGAAGGTTTAATATGGATTTCTTTTGCTCCAAAATGGCATTGCATTATATTTTGGAGAGTATCCGGAAAATTTGCCGCTTTTTGTTTTTAGTAGAAATGTTGAGTTGCATTTTTAAGTGCAAAATGCATTTTTTTCAATGCACTTTTCTTAGGTATAACATTATTTAATAAATATCCACTGAAATTAGTCCAAATCGGTTACTCGGGGGTTTTTGGGGTCGCTGATTACGATTCTGGTGTCTGAATAGTGCTACATTAAATCTGGAGAACCGTGCAACCAGGGTGTCAGGTCATCCTCAGGGAATGCTCGTCAATTCTCTCTAAAATGAAATAAAATTTCTTATCCGGGAGTTTTTCGTATCTCTGATGCTATTTCACTTGTTATCTAGGGATTTTTGGGATCGCTGATCCCGATTCTGATGTCTAATTAATGCTACCGGGATATCAAAAATTATATTGGTCAAGGGTGGTTGTGGAATCTCGAACGTGTGTCTTACTTTACTTTTGAAATAATTATGTCATAATTAATTTGAAGTTTCTAAAAGTGCAAAATTTCGCAATTTTATACGAATATTGTAACACTCAGAAGTCTTAGCGCTTTGGACTCCGGAATTTTCACGTGGCCTATCGAAATTAGAAGGTTCGAATTATCTAAAAACATAATTGCATGAACGCCAGACGTCCTATGTAATTAGCTACGAACGAAAGCATTTTGACATATGCCTCGAGGAGCTCGCTGCGCGTATGTTAGAGTTTATACATTTTACCTTGGTCTTGTTAATTTGGGGCCGTTCCTTGCCCCGTGCGACCGGCGCCAGTTGTAGTAAAGTGTTTTTGGCTATGGGCGGCTATCTTTTACCCGCTTCGTGTATATTTTAGTTGCGAGAAAATTCCCTTTGGTACGTCGCACGTTAGACGTGCGTAGCTGAGATCTGAGAATAGCTCAAACTGTTTCAATTAAATTTTCCTATTTAATGGACATTTATCGAAAAAAGAAGGGCCGTTGGGCACGGTCCGATACTAAATCTAACTACATGGAGCGAAAACGGCACGCGAAAAGTCGTCGTAAAGCCGTATTAGGTACAACCAGTTTGCACTTTTCTAACTCGCGTGCTACGGGCTTCTCACGTGAACGTCATTCGATTTACAGAAAATCAACTATTTCAAAACAGTTTTTGACCCGGATTGTGGCTATCACGACCTCTGAAAAGGTTCAAAGTTCAAATAATTATTTCATATATTGTAGTTCATTATTATTTTACAACTGAAATAAATAGGTATGAAATTTGTAGGTTATTGATGATGTCAGTGTGACAGTGACATAATTAGTTCAAACGTAAAGTTAAGACACACGTTTTGGATTACACATCCACCCTTGACCAACATAATTTTTGAAATCCCGGTATAATTCACCTGGGGAACTGCATAATATGCTCGTCACCTCATCCCTAAAGAATGTATGGTATAATTCGCTCTAAAATGAAATTAAATTTTAAAAACAATTGTTACAAACCTTACTAAAAGGCACCTTGAGGTAGATATATTGAACGTAATAAAACGACTGAATCGTAACTTTATATCTTCCCACAAAATAAAGATAGAAATAATAAATATAATTTATTAATATTTTAAAACAAATGAAATGAAAACAATTCAGACTTGATTTTTACTGGTAGCTACTCATTAGTCACGGTAAAACAAAAGGACAGGTAAATCACAGATGAAAAAAGGGAGCCATCATGTGACAGGCCCCAAAAAATAATTATCTTATCTCATACTTTTGAATATTGTCTTTTTGACTGCTGTCTGTTGATGATAATTGAGAATTTACGATAGGGGGTGGGTATCCAGAAATTATATGTTTTTTGTTTACACCTTCCCCGTGTCAGTATGATCAAGTTAATATTGATTATAATTAAGTAGATTTATTTGAAAGTAGTGATGATCATTGAATATAATTGTTTTTATTATATGTGAATAAAAAATCATCATCATAGGTTAAAATTAACATATTAATAGTAATAATTGCATCTCCTTTCCCTTTCACTAACTTCCTTCAATCAATTATATCATTTTTCATACTTCCCATATTTAAGCTCAAAGATATATAGATCACTATTACAATATTTTCATTTTTAATTAAAAAACAATAATAATCTTAACACCTCTTGTTAAAAATCATTATACTGTACATACAATTTTGAAAAAATATGTTATGCTATTTAAATTTTGTAAAAAAAGAAACATATTATATATCTACACAACTTGTCAATAACTACCTCCAAGTATATTTCATTACGATTTAAACAACAATATCGTGGTCAGCGACCCTAACAGTCCCTAGGTTCCAGGTTTTATTTAATTTTTGCGAATTATGCCGTAAATTTTTCAGGGATGAGGTAACGATCAGGTTATCCTGTTTCCCAGGTGAATCATAGCATTATTTAGGCATCAGAATCGTGATTAGCGATTCCAAAAACCTCCAGATAACAAGTGAAATTGCATGTTTGAAACATCTTGAGGAAGTGTCCTGAGAATGATCTAGGTAACTAGGATATCCTGGATTTTTTTTTGTGGGAGGTCACCTCAGATATACCCACTAAACACTCCACCTCGTGTGGTAGGCTCGATCCTGCAACCAGGGCAGTCTCAATGACACTTGAGCTTGACAGCCCATTGTATCTTGCCGCACCACTTTCTCGGGCCATCGCAAAATTTCCGCAGTCGCTGGATTCGATCGTTGGATTCGAACCCGCGACCGACAGCCACAGTGATTAGAAGATCGATGCTTCTACCACTGAGCTACCTGGATTTCAATGGAATATATGTGATCTGAGATACGAAAAACCCCCGGATGAGAAGTTTTGTTTCATTTTAGAGAGAATTGACGATCCTTCCCTGAGGATGATCTGACACCCTGGTTGCACGGGTCCCCAGATGTACTATAGCACTATTCGGACATCAAAATCGTGATCAACGAGCCCAAAACCCCCCGAGTAACCGATTTGGACTGATTTTAGTGGATATTTATTGAATATTATTAGACGTAAAAAAGTGCATTGAAAAAAAAAGCATTTTTGCACTTAATAATGCAACTCAACATTTCTACTAAAAACAAAAAGCGAACAAAGTTTCCAGATATCTCCCAGAATATAATGCAGAAAATTGCATCTAGATCTATCTTGGAGCAAAATCTTATGCGTTGTTGTGCTTTATTTCCTCGACTATGTTACATCCTACCTCTCAAATAAGATTCGATCCAGTTCAAAAAGTCTGTCAAACTATCAATCCCTAAAGCAGAGAGTTTTACAATAAGCAGGTCATGATTGACTCTATGAAATGCATTTGAAAAGTCAGTATAGATAAAATCAACCTGGTGTCTTTCCAAACTGTTTGAAAGAAAGTGTTGATAACTAATCAAATTTGTATTGGTAGATCCCCCTAAAGTGAAGCCATGTTGGTTTACATTGATTATGTTCTTAGTGTCATGAGTAAATTTCTTAATAATCAAACAGTCAAGTAATCTGGGTATTTCAGATTGCTTACTCATGGGACGACAACTCTTTATGTCATCTCTAGCTCCGGATTTATGGATTGGAGTGAGCAAACTTAGTTTCTAAAACTGAGGAAATGTTTCTGATAATAGAGAGATATTGAAAATTGTTTGAAGGGGATACGCCAGAGTAAATACACAGTTTTTCATGAAATGTAGAGGAATTCCGTCAGAGCAAGCAGAAAGTTTTCCTTGGGCTAACATAAGTTGATTAATTACTTCTGTTATTTGAATATAATAATTGCAAACATTCAAACACTCTCTGCTATGGTATTCGATAACAATCCAGAAACGAGCCACAATAATATTTCGGAATCAGGGCATATTCACATTAACCAACACAAAATGTATTTGGTAAAAAAATATTATTCTTTCAATTCAGTTTTGGAAAATCAATTAAATGCTCCGAATGTCAGAGGATAAACCGTACCAGAGGAGACGATACTTCTTCAGATTCCTAGGAACCATAAATAGAGATACAGTTGATTTTAATTTCGGAGCGTCCTTCATGGCGTAGTTAATATGTCATACGTCAGACGTAAATTATACAATTATCCGTGAACGGAAGTTAAAATAAGGTAACCATAGTAATATGACACCTAGAGCGTTTATGAATTTATGTAGGCAAATATTTACATCTTCTTGCACCGACACATTTTGAAGGCAGTTCACTTTCTATATTGCTGATAACAGGACATATATTTATTCATCGATAATCTTATCTTACCGGTCGTAAATCATCCGCTATCTTTGATAATATTACCACAGTTCAAATCATATGATCGATAACATTTTCAATATACTTCATTACCTACTTGTGAATCAATGGAATAACTGAAATGTAGTGTAATATAGGTGATCAATCTTCGATACGATTGAGTATTTCCTCCAGTATTTCACAATACAATAGGTTGCTGGTCTTTGACGCATCGTTTAGGACGTCATAGGGGACAACAAATTCAATATTCTTCTAAACAAGAATTCTCAAATTAACTAATTACAATTCTTTTGATCCGAAGAACTGGAAATGTATTCTTCAGCAAGAGGAATGGATTGAAATTTCTTTTTATCGAAATGGCGCCGATTTGGGATCGGAGATAACTCTAGTGTCCGGTCTCAGACTTAATTTTTCTATCGTAACTCTTTTAGTCCAGGCGATAAACCGGGAAAAATGCCATAATAAAAAAAAAATTATAGTAAGCTAGAATTTCAAAATTGTTTTTGCATTTTGTTCCTAATACCCCATAGATCATTCGTGACTATCAAGACCGCGGGGGTCGACCTTTCTACCCCCTCAAAACGGGGTTTCAACCCCTCAGAGGAGCATTTTTATAAAAACAGTCCAAAATTAACGAATTAAGAGCCGAAAAGTATGTTTTTTGGGTCGCTGATCACGATTCCGCAACTAGTTTTCTCGGAAAACTCCATCCAGATGGGAAATTTGGAAAAATAATTTATAATTTTGTTGCAAAAATTACCTCTAGTAGGTTTTTTGGGTCGCTGATTATGTTTCCGCTGTTATTTTTCTAAAAAACTCTCTCCAGATGGGAAATTTGAGATTTTCCTGAGACGGTTGTGAATAATAAAGTATACCTTTGTTGCAAAAATGACCTCCAGTAGTTTTTTTGGGTCGCTGATCATGATTCCGCTGCTATTTTTCCCAAAAAACTCTCTAGATGGAAAATTCGGGAAATTTGAGATTTTCCTGAGACGTTTGTGAATAATAAAGTATAATTTTGTTGCAAAAATGACCTCTAGTAGGTTTTTTGGGTAGGTGATCACGATTCCGCTGTAATTTTTCCCAAAAATGTCTCCCCAGATGGAAAATTCGAGAAATTTGAGATTTTCCTGAGACGGCTATGAATAATAAATCATAATTTCAAATGACCTCTAGTCATTTTTGCAACAAAATTATACTTTATTATTCATAACCGTCTCAGGAAAATCTCAAATTTCCCGAATGTTCCATCTGGAGAGTTTGCTGCGGAATCGTAATCAGCGACCCAAAATACATACTTGGGGTCATTTTCGACTCTTAATTCATTAATTTTGGATTGTTTTTATAAGAATGCTCCTCTGGGGGGTTGAAACCCCGTTTTGGGGGAGTAGAAAGGTCGACCCCAGCGGTCTTGATAGTCATGAATGATCTATAAGATATTAGGAACAAAATGCAAAAAAAAATTTGAAATTCTAGCTTACTATATTTTTTTTTCCGGTTTGTTGCCTGAACTATTTGCCTAGTGTGGTCTTTCTTTATGCCTTTAACTTCCAAACCTTCAAGAGTAAACAAATCTCTTCTTCCAACATTCCACCGCTGGCTCACATGATGTTCTTCGAACATTATAGGTTTCCATCTCGTGTAATTAAAGTATAGAAGAAAATACTATACCTGTGTTACTTTTATTCATAAGAAACAGCATAATAGTCGCTTTATTACTGATTGTAATTTACCCTTATCCTTTAGACCCTCTATGAGTTCGAGTTGTTCCGTAATCTCAGCTTCAAATTCAGTTTACATACGTCTGTGATAATGGCTGCTTCGCAGCAGAAAAATGCTCCAGATAGGTTATAATTTAAGTGGAAAAAGAGTCATAATGTAAGCCTAATTGTATTATATAACATTCACAGACGTACCTCATAAGTTTACAATACACTTTCCGACAATCTTCACCACTTCACCGAGTGCAGTTGAAATTAAGATTTCGATGCAGCTTGCTTAATTCAAATTATGGTAGAATCCGGGCGGAGAGATCCACTATAAACCCGGAGAACAGCATAAAACTGTTAACTATATTCAAATTTAACTATATAATTCAACTAAAGCTCAGTGTACACTTCTTCATTACTATTTCCGAATATACTCGCGCTGCCTCAAGTTTATCTATCTGAAGTTATATTTAATACATTAAGAGATTTAGGTTTAAATGGAATCACTCTCTTCATTGGTTGGGGAGAAGTTTATAAGTGAAAAAAAGGAATAACTCCGGCTTTCATTTGGATTCTTATGTTGATTGCTTAGAGTTTGAGTACGGGACGAAATGGTCGGGATCGGGGCAGAAACTCGTTAAATTTGGATTAGGCATTCAATGTCTCGTGCATTTACAACGGGACCGCATCCAATCTCACGCTTCAAATTTTCACTCCCTCCACACACGGTGCTTTCTTTTAATTAATTAAGGAATGTAAATACCGATTGACGTGGCTATGGGATTTTATAGCTCGAATCAATATCAAATGGATATATGAATAAGAATAATGAGTGATGGCTAATTGGTTGTATATGAATATGGTACCTTCCTGAATTTATTATTGTAACTCATAAAATGAGATTTTTTAGATAAACTTGAAATTGTTAAATGAAACCATATGATGTGGATAATATTATATATTGAATCCATTCCGATTCACTCACTGGCGCGAAAAACAGAGCATCTGCATTTTATTTATAAGAATTGACAATGTTTACAATTTTCGATGTTTTAATATTACAATATCTTAAATTTATATATAAATTCTCAGGAAATAGGATACATTTAAACATCTCGTCGTTTCACGACCATCATCAGGAGACGTATTAATATCTAAAACGTGATTTCTTAAAACTAATTGTATCAACACAAGACGTCCTTCTCGCATTAATTTCAAATAAAAATACCTACGTCGCCAAAACGAACAGAAGTACGAGTAATCGAAATTGTAACACATCAATGTTTCAAGTATTATATGAATCAAGAATACACTGTTTAGCAATTTACTAATAAACTTAGAAGTCATATCAAAGCACAGTTTGTAATACGACAGAAGGACTGAAACCAAAAAATATAACTCTCAAGTATCCACTTTCAAACCAGATGTTGGAGGTTATAGAAAAAGGTTGTAAGACTCTACTTCAATAACTTCTTTTTTTACATTTAGTAGGTAAGTCAAGTGCAGGTTCTAATTCTTCGTAAATTTTCCGATCTACAATTTTGGTAATTAGAATTTTTTCTCTAAAACGCATTGTTACCGATAAAATTATGGAAAAGTGTCAAAAAAGGAATATATACAACAAAAATTATCAGCGCACTCTATAGGCAACTTAACGTATTATCGGAAAATTAAAAAGAGCCATATCGATAGGAAATTTTCCGCTCTACAATTTGGTTGTTCTATATTGTTTTTCTAAAACGCATATTTTCCGAGATAATTCCGGAAAACTGCAAAAACAAATGTATGTATGTTTTATTTAACGCGCTCTAGCGGAAAAACAAAGACAACTTTGACGTCTTGTGTTTTACCTCTAAAATGCATAGTTTTTGAGAAAAACTCCAAAACCCCGGAAAATTATATACATATATATTCTTGGAAAATCCAGGATTTTCACGACTGAGAAAAGTCACAGAATGGTTTCTACACTCAAACCCTCAACTTGGTATAGGTCATATAAGCTGCTTCCAGTGGACTACTGTTTCATGATCTTTGGTTGAGAGAATGAAATGAAAGTGAATTTTTTATTCATTGCTTTGGCGAAAGTCCAAAACGAACTGGAGCCATTCGGGCATTCGATCAGCTTTGATCTTATTTTGGCATTATATGCCTCTTTAGAAGCGTTTATTGTTTCATTGCAGATATTTCTGGCTTCAACATATACTGCTCTGGTCTCCAGACATGGGTTACCGCGCTAACCACGGTATGCTGGTTGTTTTGAAAGGACGGCCATAGAACAGATTTTATTGAATTATTCATAAGCAAATTCCTGGAAGGTCCTGAACTTTCGAAAAGCATCGAATAGAAACCAGACAAGTTGAAAAAAGTAAAATAAATCTATCCATATCGAGCATGATAAAGCCACTTTTATTTCCAATGGAGAAATCTCCTAGCTCCATTCTTTGGGATGAAATGAAACATCCTGTCACTTTTGTATAGTAGATAACCAAAAAGGAATTTCCCAAAGATGTAAATGGAATTATTTTGGTTTTACGGGGACACTCCTCCACATATTGTCTTTGCCTTTAGACTTCATGAATGCCAGTTTATATTAGAAGAATGGAGTATAATCATTATAGAGAGTGAGAATGATACGAGATAGTCTGCCGGAGTAAAACGCGGATCGCAGATGTTCTGGGGTGACGTTTAAACTATTATTATGCTGATCGGGCTATGATAACAGGATTACACTTGCAATAAAACCCGCACTGATACATATCAATGCAACCTCAATATGCTTCGCTCGGGCGCTTTATTTATGACTCCAGGCAAACTGGTGACACGTTACCCCGCCCCTCGGGGGCGAACATTCATAACCTACTACACCATTACCATTATGCTAATATTCATCTTTATTGGATTTGCCGCGCTCTCAGATATACGAGTACATATGTGAGCATGATCTACCCTATTATTTTAACTTAGGGCTTTAATGAAACATTATGTTGCCGACATTGTGTTGCCCGACAAGATATTTCACGGTTAACAATTCGGTTAACCGAAATGAACAGAACGAAGGATTAAAAACACTACCCCGAAGTTGAGCTACTAATTGAGAAAGATGAACTGATATACCGAAATACCGAATGATGAGAAACAATCTGAATATTTTTTTTTTTTTTTAATATAAGAAAAAGCCGCTTCGACATCTTTGGCCATTAGCGGACTTCGGTACTAATTCATGTATGAGTATATGTACATAGGGTGGTATAACAGTATTTATGACTTAAGCTATTTACGATTTGTTTATTATTTGCGCTTCTGTTATGAACTGTATTGTTTTTTCCAATGATTCACGGTTTGTACCAAGAACGGCTCTTAAATTTGGAGGAAAATTATGCTTTATGCGCAGATTATTGTACTTTAAACAAACTATTAGTATATTCTTCACAGTACATTGCACTTGACACATATCACACACTGGTGGAGCCTGATGTGCTAATAGATGTCCTTGTGTTAGACGAGTATGCCCGAGTCTTAGCCGAGATAGGGCTACTTGGTGGTTTCTACGTGGAAGATACGGAAGTGGTTCTAGAGTAGAGGGCTAGATTTCTTGGAGTTTAGTTCTTGTTTCTTTCCATTCACTGTCCCATTTTTGTTCAAACAGTTTTTTAATGTGGTTTTTGATATCGGTGTCTACAACTAGATTTACTATACGAGCTTCCGGAGACGATGTAGCTTCTTTCGCTAGAAGGTCGGCAATATCGTTTCCACGTATTCCCATATGAGATGGAACATAAACGAATACTATATTTTCCATAGTCGATTCTCGCGCGTATGAAGCTCTGATATATGTGAAGCAATACTTTAGTATCGGCTCCCCATTTGTGGTGTGATAGTACCTTCATGATGTTAAGAGCGTTATTGCAGTTTGCTACTAAGTTATTTATATGTGACTTCCACTTTAGTCGACTATCAAAAATTACTCCAAGTATTTTTATTTCGTCTACAAATAGCAGCTGAGTCTTTTCCAGTTTGAGGACAGGTGTTATATAATTGCTTCGGTTTGAGAATTGGATGCATTTTGTTTTTTCGGCAGAGAATTCAAAGCCAGTTTTTTTACTCCATTCCTCAATTGAGTTGATAGCTAGTTGTAGTAATTTTTCTATAGATTTTCGACATTTACCTTTGATGTATATTAGTAAGTCGTCTACAAACAGGATTGCTTTAATAGGTAGTTGAATTTTTTTGGCACATTCATTGATGGCGATGAGGAATAGCGTGACACTTATCACTGATCCTTGTGGGGTTCCATTTTCCAGATTTATTTTTTTCTAGTGATAGGGTACTGTTTACCTTTACTCGGAATGTCCGATTATTCAAGAAATTTTTAACGAAGCAGAATATGTTTCCTTTGATTCCCCATTTGGAAAGTTTTTGTAGAATCCCAAACTTCCATGTCATATCGTAAGCTCTTCTGAGATCAAAAGATACTGCTACCAGGGTTTGTTTATTCATGAAAGCTTCATGGATATCTGATTCCAGTTGCGTTATATTGTCATTCGTAGATCTGTTTCTTCTGAAGCCGCTTTGTGCAGGTGTGATTAAATTTTTGTCTTCGAGATACCATATCAGTCTGCGGTTTATTATTTTTTCCAGCAATTTACACATGGTACACGTCAGAGATATTGGACGGTAAGAGTCGACATTGCTCTTTTGTTTATTTGGCTTATGGATTGGTAAAACAGTGGAGTGAGACCAGATCGCGGGAAACTTATGTTTTGAGTAAATCTCATTATATATGTCAAGTAGGTGGTTTTTTGCTATCAGAGGAAGGTTTGATATAAATATGTATGGGATATCGTCTGGACCTGGGCTAGAGTTGGGACAGCATAGCAATGCGTCCTTTAATTCGTCAATTGTTAGTGGTAGATTTATTGGATGCTCATAGTTTATGTCATTTATGATGTCATGCGATTCTTTGGATTCTTTGTATTTCAGGAATTCAGGCGAGTAATTTTGGTTACTAGACATTAGTTCAAAGTTGGAGGCTAGGGCGTCAGCTTTATCTTTGACATTGGTTAGAATTTGGTTGCGGTGATCCATATTTGCTATCTTATGTGAAGTACTTACGCCTTTTATTTTCCTAATTTTGGATCATACTTCTGCTATTGGCGTTGAGCTTGTTATGGTATATTGAGCCCAGGATTCTTTTTTACTCTGTTTTAAGATGTATCTAGCTCTTGCTCGCAGTCTTTTGAAATTGAGTAAGTTTTCAGTATTTTTCCTTTTGAGTTTGTTAAGTGCTCTTTTGCTCTCCTTGATTGCTTTCTCGCATTCATGGTTCCACCAAGGGATTGACTTATAATTTTTAGGAGTAGAAACTTTACCTATATGTATTTTCGCGGCTTCAAGAATGGTACTGAATATTTTTCCATTCAATCTATGAAGTATTTACAACAATAAGTTACCTACAAAAGGCTGTATAATCAATTATTCTGATGACTTTACAAATTTACTGAGTGACTTTCAAAATAGTCCAGTCAATGAAGCGCTAAAATGACCAATAATCTATTGAAAGTAGACTTCCGCGGATATATAATCTTGACAATTCTTGATTTCTGGATGGATTCCGCATCACAATAGCTGCCAGAACGGAGTTAACCACCGGAATTAAGGCAGGGAACTATGTAGCGTGAAAATTTTTCTCACAATAAATGCCGCTACAGAAACCAAAAGAATCAGTTTCAGTTCAAGCCTCAAGTCTACTCTGAAGATTCCACCTGTTATGGTTGGCGAAACCTCGGCATCAAGTCGTGGTATTGTCACGCGGAATCCATCCGGAAGCCGAGAATTTTCAATAATCGCTTATTTGAGTTCTACAAAATGAATTTCGATGAAACCTTGTTTGTTTTAACAATCTTATACATATATTTTTGAATATTCCTCTCAGTGAAGAGAACTATAACCAAGAAATCAACAGACCTTATAGTATGGCCAGTGCTCATCAAGATGATGAATCTTAAATAAATAAATCGATACACGAAGGAAACGTAAAATTTAACAGAAAACTTATTATAAATCTACACCCGCATCAAAATCAAGTGACCAATTTCCAATTCCCTTTTTTGTTTAGAAATTAAATTATTGATCAAAGATTTGTGGTAACAATTGTCCAACGGCTCAAAGGGACGTTCAATAATCTATGAACTAGACTATCAAATGCAGCTTTTTTATATCTAAATGGTGTAACTGAATCCTCCGGGGTATACCTATTTGTTTCAGTGGATTTTCTTTATATGTCCAAATCCAAGTGATTACCATCTTTTATAATGTTTATATCAAGGAAAGGGAGAAGCTGATTATCTGTTCCTATTTCGATAGTGAATCTCAGTGAATCAAAATGTCGTCAACATATTTATACCAAACTTATGGAAACTAATTCAATTTTGATTCTAAGGTTTTGATGTTTCAAGTTCGCTTAGGGAAATATTGGCCAAAAAAGGAGAGAGTGGATTGTCCATTGCACATCCGCTTGATTTTTCATAATAATTTTTCTTAAAAGTGAAATAATTTTGCTCCATACATAAATATGTAAGGATCAAGTATTCTGTGCAGTTTCTATTGGGGATATTAATATTTGAAAGCCATTTCTTCAGAATGCTTATCGACTCAGGGATTGGAGTATTTGTAAATAGTAAAACAATATCAAATGAAACGAAAGTATCACCAGATTCAATTTTGAACATTTTGCAATAAGTTCTAAAGAATTTTTCACAGATAAACTTGGTGCGGCTTGGAAGTTGCTGAATTCCTTCACTAACCATTTTGCTATTTTATACGCAGGACAATTAATGTTTGAAATAATTGGTATCATGGAATTACCCGTTTATGAATCTAAGGTAAACAATTCAGTTTAAGAAGATTAGGATTTGAAAGTCTAAGTTTGTATTTTAAATTATTAGAGATTACAGCTGTACAAGATTTTAATCAATTATGGACTCTAGCTAAAGCATTTTGATAACGGATTCCTGGTAATCTGTTCATATGGACCATCATTTAATAAGGTATTTACCGAATTGTGATAATCCTCTTTTCCCATAATTAAAGGGAATTTCCTTCATAACAGTCTTTTTCTTTCAATAATTTACAGATATTATTTAAGTTATAGGAGGAAATTATCTATGATTTATTTGAATTTTCCAAAATGGTCTTGCACTTATCACGAATAACAGCTTTATCTTGAAAGTTGAGAGACTTAATTGTATATTCAATATCATTAATTAAATCCACCGTAGGTAATGTTTTAGAAATTTAACAAAATTTCCGTTTCATTGAAATTAATTTCGGTTTTATTGTGAATAATGTTTATATTCTTAATTTCTTCTATAGGATTTTTTGGTAACAATTGTTGAAATTTATGGGTGATTGATTTAACTTTTCTACTGGTCGAATTGGTATGATGTTGTTTCAAAACCTAATTTTAAATGTAAGTTATAAGCCAAAAGTTGTAAATGATTTGCTACTGATTTTAACTATCTTTGTTTTGCAGAGAATATGAATTTATCTATATATAAAAAAATATCTAGGTAATTTAGAAGGGATGGAAATGTATAAAGAAAAAATCAATTTATCAAATTCCGATTTATCTCCAGCTAAGGGCAACCCGTTGTTTACATTAATACCCCAAAATAGTATTTGAACAGGCACATTTTGATTTATAATTTAATTTATTCTGATGATTGCTACTTGGTAGCCAAAAGGTCCTGAGTACTTTAATAGAATTTTTATTGGATAAGGGTGATTATTTCTTATCAATAGTGTTATAATATATCCAAAGTGTGAACTCTTTTATAGTTTATTTACTTATAACCATAATTCCGCTGATGTACTAACTAATTCATTTACGAGAGTTAATGTTAAATGTGCTTATATAAACAAATTTAAATTAATACACTTGCTTGGTAACACGTTTAGTAAAATAATCTTGATACATCGGGTATACATAAAATCCAGTGCAATGACTGTAGTAAGTAGTGTTATGTTGACTCAACTAAAAGGGATGTTTGTGCCAGGTTCAAAGAGGATATTCATCATGTTCGTACTGATAACATTGATAAGTTTGACGTAGCAAACCATGTCTTACAAACGGGTCATACAATCCCAAATTCGGGACTTTCTCTCTCAAAATACAGTGAAGAGCTACTTAGGGACAGTGGAAGCTATAGAAAATCAGAAATGTCTAACCATAGAGACCATTTGAAAAATTTTGAATCATCTCTGACTAGTAAGGATTAATGACTACGTCGAATAGTTAATGTCTATTTTCGGCCAAAAGTGAGTATCTGTAATACTTCCATCTTCTATGCATTAGAAACAGACTAATAGCCGCTTTATTACTGATAATAAGATAAGCTTCCTCAATTGAATGCAACAAATCCTTCTTGGGAAACCGTCATATGGTTGGTCACCTAAATGTTGTCGCTCACTGTTGAGTTTTCTCTCAGTGTTTATTTCAAAATGGTAGTATTATTATTCAATGAGTTTCTTGAGATTGAATCAATTGTGTTTGATTGAGAAACATCTTAAATTTTATCAGCGATAATTAATAATTCGCCAATATCGTTCTGGCCAGAAGTTGCTGAAGCTATACTCATGGTTGGACACATTTTTCTGAACCATAATTTATTTATTAACTCCTTCACTACTGAAATTTCCATATTACGATATAAGATGGAAGGTATGATCTTAGCGCATGAGTACAACGCTAAAATGCCTAATGAAACCAGTTTTTTATACTATTTTTCTATTCCGCATTTTAAAAATGTATTTTTAATAAATTGTAAATTAACTCAGTGAATCTCTGTCTGATCCATATCAGCTGAAGTATTCATTTGATTTTTATATTAATCTGCAGAAGTTTGATATTTTAATGAACTACGAAAATGTTATAAATAAGGAATAGTTACCATTATCTACTAAAGATATTGTAAAAGTACTGAGGAGCTTTCGGCTACCAAGTAGTAGTAGCTATTCCCTTTGCTAGTATCATATTTTCAAAGCCCCCGAAGCACTACCTACAGCCCCAGTACATGCATCGGTTGCTAGACAACATGAGGCAGTATGAACCTCAACGTGTTGAGGCCGCTATGCTATATCAAATGCTGTGTAAAATTCAGCTTTTTATGATATCAGAGAAGCTATTAGATTCTACAAATTGAGGATTATAATCCTCAATCTGTGGCTATTGATTGAAATTCTAGATTTCCGTGTAAACAGTGGAATGGCTACACCACTGATAAAGCGGACATAGTTAGTCTCAAATACGGAATTGTGAAGTCTAAGAAAATTGTTTTAGAATAGATAATTACAGGTTATATCTTGACTTGTTTAGTTTCAAGAGCATCGATGTAGGAACGTTTAGAAACTCATTTTGAGAGTTTTCTCCATGCGATGGTGGACGGAGTATCCTCCGAAACAATGGCTATCAACGCTGGTGTTCCACAGGAACCTGTGGAAGCTGTGGAGTTTCATTTCTGCTCATACTGTTTTCTCATGTAGATCCCCTGTACCATCCAATGAAGCCAGAGGAGTGAGGCAGGGATTGGTTGAAGCAATTGATGAAGATCTGGCAAATGTTTTGTAATGGGGATCTGATAATCTAGTAGAGAAGCTCCTCATCATCTACAAACCACAGATTCGACCTGCCAATCAATCAATCAAACCGGGGGCGAACAAGCCCGGAGCACTTAGACCGCTTGAATTGGATCCATTGTGCACCCCTTGATACAAGAATCAGTTCAGCAGGCCTAAGACATACAGGATGCGACCTGTCACGGAGTACTGTTCACATATTTGGAGTTTCGCTTCTGAACATACCCTGAATCTCTTTGATTATTCCCAGAAGAGAGCTATTCGTTTGGTTGACTATGTCACACTTCTGAGTTCATTGACCTCTCTTGAAAATCGTTGAAATCTCTCACTTTATTATAGATATTTCCATGGTCGGTGTTCCTTGGTCTGTTGTTCCACAACGAGAGATTCCATATAGGCGGACTAGATGAGCTCAAAGTAGTCAGCCCTTCATTGTTACGCTCGAGACCTGCCGTACTTTTTCCTATCAGACATTTTTTCATCGAATAGCGAAATTGTGGAACTCTTTACCTAGTGAGGTCTTTCCCTATGCCTATATCCTCCAAGCCTTTGTGTGTTTTTTGGCACAATAAAAAATTGAGTACATGTCAGACAGTTTTGTTTTTTCATATTCCGTTTCGGTGATAAGATTTTTTTTTGGTTTTTGGTAGTTAGACCTAACTCATTTTTTAAACAATATTCAACCAAAGAAAACTTAGGTTATTTGTGAATAATTAGACATATAGATAATTTTTTAATAAATATGAAATCTTAGAAAAAATAGAAATCTGAAAAAAAAACAAAATTGTTTATTAATCTCATTTTTTGTTGTTTAAATATTGAAATTTATTATGTAACGCCCTATAAAATCATGTCACGGTCACAAATACACGTTCACACGTCTACATACACTCTCACATTCACACAAAACGACTATAAGCCTTTAGGTGTATTTTAAAATGTTTAAAAACCCATAATTTCCCGCGCGGAATCTATAGAACCGACGCTCGCTTATTGGTGCTAAATGAAATTCCGCGCTAGTTTTTTATGATGAAATTCGTTATAGCTTGGAATTGTGAACGAATCGCTGTACGCTGCTTCAAAAGTTAAATAACCAATGTACATCTTTGTAATTTGATATGAGGTTTTTTTTCCATAGGCCCAAAATTGGAACCTCTAGAGGCCCAAACACATTTATTAGGAAAGCTCCACTTCTACTCAACCTAAATCGATCTGCTTAGACTTAGAATACTCGTTATGAAAACTCATAGAACCTACAATTTGGATCCCGTAAAAGATTTCTAACCTCAAAAAATTTGAATTTTTCGGTGTTCCAAAATTTTCAAAACGGTGCCAAAGCTATGTCTTTCGATCAAAATGCTTGCATTTTCGATATTAGGTGCAAAATAATGAAATATTTCGAATGATTTTGGTTTTAGACCGATAACATGAGTATTTTGTCTGAAATTTGCAAAATACGGAATTCTCAAAATGACCGGTTTTTGGCGTAAATGAGTTAGGTCAAAGTACAAAAAACGAAATCGAAAAATTGCCATTTTTGTGCCCAAAAAATGGAGATAGTTTTTCGAGCACAGGGTTAATCCAAATTTAAACTATACCATCGTGTTCGGCGCGTCAAAATACATAAGACAAAAACGTCAAAAACATAGGCCAAAATTAGAACTCACCGAAATCCGGACAAAAAAATTCCTTAAATGCCTGGACTATAGATAAATATACAAAATTTGATATTTCAATTGTAGTTATTATCCTGAGGGTACGGTAAATTATTTTTTGGTTTAAAATATGATCTATAATTTTGTTGTGCTAACTATCAAAACAACAAAAGCACATCTTTGGCATTTCAATTTCTTAAAAATGCACTGATGCTGGTGTCTGTAAAATTAAATCCCCATTTACATTAGTACCGAAATCATTTGTCAAGGTATCGCATTTATCTTTCAAAACTTCGTTTTATATTAGAAGTTATTATCAACCTTTCCATAAAAAGAAAGTATATATAAAAAAATAAAAATAATAAGCATATGTGTTAGTGTGACCTATTTCCCGAGAATTTATATATAATTCATAATTGGGTCAGTAATCATTATTAATAAATGGAAATAACATTTTCTTAAAATTCCTCATATTAAATATATAATGTGATATTTTTCTATTTCAGAAACGTGTCCTGCTCTAGTTTCGTCTGCCACAACCAATGTAACTTGCACTTTTAGAAAAGCACAAATAAATTGTGCCGCAGCAATACCAGAAACTATAGCTAAGTTTACATGTGCACCAATTCTCTCTCCACGCCCAACATTCCACCGCTGGCTCATACGATGTTCTTCAAACATTATAGGTTTCCCTCGTGTAGTCAAACTATTAAAAAAATGATATGAACTGTTTTGTGAGTTTTCTTAACTACAGCTACTATCTACACTTCTTACTATTATCTATAGCATGCGTCCCACGATTTTCACTTTAAATCTTACAAATATTTTCATAACCATTCAAAATTCACAATTACAAATTCTCAGGACTATCTGTATTTTGTTAGGAATTTGTATGGGGGCTAGGAGAAATTAATACTTTATAGTCAATTTTAAAAATGTGGTATATTATGAGATGAATTTAGCAATACTGAGTTATGAACTTTTGAATTAACTTAACTGGAGAGTACAATGTGATTAATCTATTAAATTGAAACGTTATTTTATTAGTAGCCACTTTGATTGTGATGCAAATGAAGCGAAGCATACAGTTTACACTGATGAATATTACGCTTCATCAATCACCGGCTTGCGATTGGTGCAAAAGGCCTTATGTATGCTCATGTGTGCTGCCGCTGCCTTGTCTAATAAACCAATGATTTAGCGATAGCGACTCAGACAAACTACTACGATTACATTCATCGAGCTTTTAATGAATGTATTGGGGTTCTAGACACGTTTAACGTGGATTAAATTGTATGAAGTTGATCTTTGCCCATTTTCAATTAGATCCAATTTAGTCAATCTAGTATAGTCTATCAATATAATAATATAAAATCTATCTTCAAACTTCGAACAGCAAAAAGAAAAGGATCAATGTTTAAGTTCTAAAGTAATTTTTATATTGGGTAATATACAGTGTGTCCACATTAAGGACTTACCACTCTTTTTTATGTTTTGACGGATTTTGATAAATTTTTTTTGTTAGGTTGGTATTCAAAATGTGCATTAAATTAGTGGATAACTTCACTTTTGGGTTGTAATCATGTCTAGCTACGTTTTTCTACAGTGTATCTTGAAATTGTTTGAATATTAATAATTCGAAATGAGTTATTGTTAACATTCATTTATAATGTATGTTTCCAAAATGACGCATCATAAAATATATTATTCTGGAGAATTATTACATACCGTTTTGAGATAATTAGTTACAGATTGAAATTTTAGAAATTCAATTTTTTATGTTCTTTTTAATCCTATTTGGAATACATTTTATGGTTTATCGCCAAGGTTTTTCCGGATGAACGAACGCCCATTCATTGATAGTGCCGCAGATCGTAAATATAATCACCTGAACAAATACGTTTCATCCTAAATACTTACTAATGAGACGGACAATTCACAAAAACTAGACGTTAATTCTCGTGAAAAGTAATTCGGTAGTATACGCTCATTAGCTATGTTGTATTCAAATTATGAGCTTCAATTTCAGAAAGTATTATTGGGGATTTTTTAAGCCGAAAACGGATGCCAGATTCATATTTAGGAGAATGTAAAACTTACCTGCACCGATTTTCAGTGTTTCAAAATACAGGGTGTCCAAGGAAAAAAAATACTTTTATTGACACTAATACTAATGGTTAAACAATCTTGAAGTAAAATTACTAAAAGAGAAAATTTGTAATTTCCACTAATCCACCGAGTGCCCTAATACAATTTATTTTTTATTGTCCCTCAAAGAAACAAATGAAGCGGCGTAATGTCTGGGAATCTCGAGGGCCAATGAATAAGACGACTACTTTGTCCGGTCCAACGATTAGAAAAATTATCATTTAACCACAGTCTCACATTGACAGCGTTAAGGTGCTCCATCAAGTTGTAAATCTGAATTCTAGCGGTAATCAAGAGGGAGCTGATCAAGTGCATCGGTGAAGTCATTTTGTAGAAATTTAAGAAAGCTAGCATTATTTAAATTTTCATAAAAAAGTATGCCCCAATAAACTTATCATTTAAAATTCTACAGAAAACATTTACCTTTGAGGAGTATTATCTCTTACACTCAATTACCCAATTTGGATTCTGTTCGTTCCACATTCTAATATTTTGTGATGATACGAGTACAATCAAAATATTTTTTAAAAATTCAGGACTTTCTAGGTACATACCTTGCAGCCATGAACATAATTCACTTCTTGCTTTCGCATCTTCAGCTTCGAGTGTATGAACCCTATTGTCTGGGTTCTCGGTCTCGGAATAAGGGAAAATGCTTGAAAAACCCCAATGAGCGCAGAACCAGCGGTGGCATCTCGAAAAGTAATTTCAAAGCACCCTAACATACGTTGAACCTCTTGGATTCTATCCAGAAGGGAGTTATTCATCTGATTGATGGTGTCAAACTTATACGAGTTCATTGACATAGTCAAAGTATAAATTAAATTTCAATGAGCCCGTATGCAACTGCTAGTCAAAATTCATGCTTTTGGTGGCAGGTGTTCGATTTTGATGAATGTGTTCATTATACATAAATCTATAAAATGCCAAAAACCTGTGGCACCAATTGTTGCATGTACGATTGACTATGAAGTGCAATGTACATGTCAGATTTATCCACATATCCCATGTGACTGTTATAATCTTTTACTAGTTTCCTGTGACAAAATGGTCACAGAAGAACCATTTTTTTGTGCCCTAACAACAGTCTGCAAATCATTTGGATTACGAAAATTGCTTATGAATCGCACGGATTTGTTGTCCATCTATTTGATTTAGAGTGGACGATATGTACTGACAGGCCAGTCACAATTTCTTCTCCTAAACATCTTATCTTCAACAAGATCTTTGGTTCTTGTTGTAGTGCACAAGTATATACTTCGGTTTGCAACAAATTCTTCAGTAGTTCAACATTGCTAACAAAAATATTAGAATAAATTCTATGATATTTGCCAACTAACACTCTTGAGAGTGTTAAATTACGTTCAACTCCATCAGTTTTTCCGGTATAAATTTGAAATTGTTAGATGAATCCTAATTGGTCTCCTCATTCCCAAATTTTGTAGCCTCTTTTGATAGACTTGAGTGGCATGTATTGGCGGGAACCTATTCGACCTCCAAATGTTACCATCGAATCATCGATGCTTCGATTCTCCCCTGAATTATAGCATGCCACTAATGTGTAAGTTATTATATCCAGCATTGGTCGAATTTTGTACAGTTTGTCGTAACAATTCTCACCTTTCTTTGGTTGGACTGAGTTGTCAACGACATGGATGTGAACCAAAATTCAAGCAAAGCGATCTCGAGACATAGCACTCGATATGAATGAATCTCTCATGTCCAATTTTGAGGACCAGCAGTCTTTGCAGCTGGCCTTTTTAGTAAGGACCATCATAATATTCACGATTCAATTTCTTCGAACGTTGTAAGTATAAAACGATCACCGTTATGCTGTATAGAATATAGTTTATTTTAAAAACAATCTTTTCTATCAACTCCTTTGTAAAAAGGCACAGAAAGGTGTGTACTGGCAATTCTAGATTCTTTGGAATATTTGGACCGCAATCTCCGCTAAATGTACTTGGTTGTATAGCAAAAGCTGAATTTTTAGTCCACTTGTTTTCAACAAATGTTGGGCAGTATTATGTCATCCTTACTATCAAACGGTTCGATAGTGGCGTAAGATTAGAATGCGGTTAATTCCATATGGCTTCGAACAGAATTTGCAAATTGCGGTACTTGATTTTTTATAACATTTTGTCCATAAATTTCATCTTCCGCAATTCATAGGCACCATCGGAAGTAAGTTCTTCAACGTTGTACTATTTTCCTTTGGCACTCAGAATGATACAAAATGCATGGTAATATAATGTATTTGTGTACTTGTTGTTCCACAATTTTTCATAAAGAGTAAAATATTGTAAATTGATTTATCTTTTGAAAGGACTTTCAACAACCTAATCTAATGAACCAACGCAATATGAAACTCGACTGATATTGTCAATTTCACCATACTTGTTTAGAATAGGTTATATTCGGCTTGATCACTTACAGAATTAATTTTGAAAAATCTTGTCTTTCGGATGGATTCCGCGTCACAATAGCTCGACTTGATGCCGACGTTTCGCCAACCATTACAGGTGGCATCTTCAGGGCAGGCTTGAGGCTTGAACTGAAACTGGTTCTACTGGTTTCTGTAGCCGTATTTATTGTAGGAAAAATCCTTCACGCTACATAGTTCACTGCCTTTGTTCCGGTGGTTAACTTCGTTCCGGCACCTGACCCTGCCGTTGTGCGATCATGTGCGAAGTGGAATTTTCGAGGATGGGTTTCCAAATGTTGGGAAGGTAATATCCTGAGTCACGGTTCAGATTGTTCGGATGTTTTTGGATGTCTATAGCTTCAAGGATTTTTCGCTGATAGAAGTTTGGGGTTCGGACTAGGATTTTAGTATCTTCAAAAAGGATTTGATGATTTGTGTTAAACTTGTGTTCCGCAAGTGCAGATCTACTGGTGTCACGAAGTCTTGTACAGCGCTCATGTTCTTTCAAACGAGTAGCTACTGTACGACCTGTTTCACCAATATAGACTTTACCGCAAGAACAGGGAATACTATAAACACCTTCTGAGTGGAGAGGAGGAAGGGGATCTTTAATAGGTTTGTGAAACTGAGATAATTTTGGAAGTGTGGAGAAACGGGTAGAAATATTATGTTTTTTGAGGATTTTGGAAATTCGATCTGTTGTATTTTGAATATATGGAAGATAGGCCGTGGATAAAGCAGGTGGGAGGGTTTCTGGCTCAGGTCGATTTGGAATTTTAGGTGAAGTGTATTTCTTTATGGCTTTTTGAATGTTGTAATGGGAGAAATTATTTGACAATAAGGCAGATAATAGATGTTTTAATTCTGATTTTAAAGATTGAGGCTGAGATAGGTTGACAGCTCTGTAGACCAGGGAGTTTATGACAGATTGCTTTTGGGCAGGGTGGTGGTGGGAAAGACCATTGAGGTATCTATCGGTATGGGTGGGTTTCCGATACACAGAATGTCCTAAAGTACCGTCAGTCTGTCGACTAACCAATAATCCAGGAACGGGAGTGAACCTTGCGATTCGACTTCCACAGTGAAAGATTGAGGCTGAGATAGGTTGACAGCTCTGTAGACCAGGGAGTTTATGACAGATTGCTTTTGGGCAGGGTGGTGGTGGGAAAGACCATTGAGGTATCTATCGGTATGGGTGGGTTTCCGATATACAGAATGTCCTAAAGTACCGTCAGTCTGTCGACTAACCAATAATCCAGGAACGGGAGTGAACCTTGCGATTCGACTTCCACGGTGAAACGGATATTGGGATGTAATGAATTTAAATGATTGAGGAAGGGAACAAGCATTTCGCGACCATGTTGCCAAATAACGAAAGTATCTTCGACATATCTAAACCAACATTTCGGCTTGAGAACAGATGAGTCAATGGCATCTTGTTCAAAAGCTTCCATGAAGGTATTAGCTATGATCGGGGAAATTGGGGAACCCATGGCGGCTCCCGAGGACTGCTCGTAGAACTTGCCATCGTATAGAAAATATGTGGAGGATAGACAAAAATCAATTAACGGTAGCAAGTCCGTTGAAATGTTTTTGGCAGGTAACAATTGAGAAATTATGGAAAGGGTGTCTGGAATGGGAACATTGGTAAACAGTGATTCGACGTCGAAGCTGACGAGCAAATCGCATGGGTCAACTTTCAACGTTTGAAGTTTTTCAACGAAATGAAAGGAATTTAGGATAAAACTATTGGAATCACCTACAAGGGGTTTGAGAATAGATGACAGGTATCGGGAGAGTTTATAAGTAGGAGATCCGATAGTGCTGACAATTGGTCTCAGGGGAACTGAGGGCTTATGAATTTTAGGCAAACCATATAAACGGGGACATTTTGAACAATGGGGGATAAGAAATTTCTTATCTGAATCAGGAAGGGAAGAATGACGAATAATTTGTGAAATTGAACGTTCTATAGAGGAGGTGGGATCTTTTGGTAGAAGCTTATAGGAATCAGTTTGCAGATGTTGCAGGATTTTGTTATCATAATCTGAACGATTCATGAAAACAGTGGAGTTTCCTTTATCAGCCCTCAAAATAGCCAAATCAGGATTTGATTTGAGTGAATTGAGAGCTTGAATTAAAGGTTTAGGGCAATTTGATTTAGGAATCTTGGAATGACGAAGAATTTTAGCAGTTTCGAAACGAATTTCATCTGCTGCGAGATGGGGAACTTTATGTAGGGATGCTTCTATAGCAGAAATAATACCTCAATGGTCTTTCCCACCACCACCTTGCCCAAAAGCAATCTGTCATAAACCAGGGAGGTCCACAGAGCTGTCAACCTATCTCAGCCTCAATATTTAAAATCAGAATTAAAACATCTATCATCTGCCTTATTATCAAATAATTTCTCCCATTACAACATTCAAAAAGCCATAAAGAAATACACTTCACCTAAAATTCCAAATCGACCTGAGCCAGAAACCCTCCCACCTGCTTTATCCACGGCCTATCTTCCATATATTCGAAATATAACAGATCGAATTTCCAAAATCCTCAAAAAACATAATATTTCTACCCGTTTCTCCACACTTCCAAAATTATCTCAGTTTTACAAACCTATTAAAGATCCTCTTCCTCCTCTCCACTCAGAAGGTGTTTATAGTATTCCCTGTTCTTGCGGTAAAGTCTACATTGGTGAAACAGGTCGTACAGTAGCTACTCGTGTGAAAGAACATGAGCGCTGTACAAGACTTCGTGACACCAGTAGATCTGCACTTGCGGAACACAAGTTCAACACAAATCATCAAATCCTTTTTGAAGATACTAAAATTCTAGTCCGAGCCCCAAACTTCTATCAGCGAAAAATCCTTGAAGCTATAGAAATCCAAAAACATCCGAACAATCTGAACCGTGACTCAGGATATTACCTTCCCAACATTTGGAAACCCATCCTCGAAAATTCCACTTCGCACATGATCGCACAACGGCAGGATCAGGTGCCGGAACGAAGATAACCACCGGAACAAAGGCAGGGAACTATGTAGCTTGAAGGATTTTTCCTACAATAAATACGGCTACAGAAACCAGTAGAACCAGTTTCAGTTCAAGCCTCAAGCCTGCCCTGAAGATGCCACCTGTAATGGTTGGCGAAACGTCGGCATCAAGTCGAGCTATTGTGACGCGGAATCCATCCGGAAGACAAGATTTTTCAAGATTAGCTGTCCGCGGAAGTCTATCCAAGATACACATAATTAATGTTAAGAAAAATAAAGATAGTAATAACTTGATTTTCAACCCTGAGGGGCGCGGGTAGATATTGATCAATATCATCAAACTTTTTTCTCGCTATTTTCGGCCCACTCTATTCTACAACCACCGTTGATGAGTAGAACTGTTCGATAACTACCGTTGATAAGTATTAGCAGCATCTTTTCAACATAGTACGATAGCCTGTGTTGGGTAACTAGAATCATTGATTGATTTATATAATCAATGATACAATCAAAAAATTGGATTTGGGTAGGAGTGGATAAATAAAACATTGTAATGAGTGATATGGATTGATTAAATTTATTGTGACTAGATGACTGAAAATCTTTGAACAGTTACAAACGATATGCACAGAGTATAATTGAAGTAAATAGGTACAATAGTTTTTATCACTATACAATCTATTCAAATATCTTACA
The DNA here is from genome assembly GCA_958510875.1 of Endomychus coccineus. Lineage (NCBI taxonomy): Eukaryota > Metazoa > Arthropoda > Insecta > Coleoptera > Endomychidae > Endomychus > Endomychus coccineus. The sequence continues at coordinate 23,934,675 of OY294067.1, forward strand.
TTAAATAGGTAGGTACTTCATTCATTCGACTCTTACAATCTAAATATATATATTACATTGCACATAGCAGCCTCGTTAACGAGACCATGGATGGGACACATCCCCCATATAACTACATTTGATTTCTTTCCTTAAAATGAGCTCATTATTTAAAATGATTCTTTTTCAAGTGTACATATTACAGTCTCCGAATAATCAGTACGTAATTTTCGTAGAAGAATTAGTTGAGTACGGATAATAAAGAAGGGAGCTACAAATTCGAAACAATGTGATTGAATGAAATATTAACGATTATCAATTGATTTTTTGTTGTTGACTTATGATGGTCGATTAGGTGCATTTTGATCCACTAGCCTTGTAAAACAAATTCTTTTTTCAGTTGCTGATGAGGTTAAGATATATGAAGTGGGAGAATATAGGAATTGACAAGCCTTAATCTATAAAAAGCGCTTGATTTAGGTGAAGGCAGCTCTTGATTGTAGGATTAGAGTGTATGTTGTGGGTCGTTGCTGTACGACCGTCTTCTAATGGACCTCATGGTTATGTTCTATCATGGATCCTCTTAGCAACGAAAGGCATCAAAAGACAAAGAATGTAAAAGAAAAGTTACTCTGCTTCCAAATCATTTTGTTAATTTTTCTTTATAGACATAACTGCTCATCCAATAATCCAATACCTAGAGAGCTCCAAAATAGGTAATGACCGGCAATATGGCTCTCGTCAGCGCAGATCAACAGAAGACCTGCTTGCCTACGTAACACATGCATGGCAGAAATATACTGTAAGCATGGAGAATTTCTAGACTTATCATTGGATACCGCCAACGCATTAGACGGAGTTTGGCATCAAAGTCTTTTTGAGAAACTTCCGTTATATGGTTTGCCAACTCAACTCCATGTGGTGGTTGACGGAGTATCCTCTGGTATGATGACTATCAATGCTGGTATGCCATAGGGATCTATCTTGGCACCAACATTGTTTCTGCTCCATATAAACGATCTGCTGGGAGTAACCACCTTCCCCCTCCACAGCTTTACAGCTATGTCATCTAGAGCCCCTATACCAACCAATGGAGCCAGGAGAGCGAGACAGAGACAGGTTGACGCAAGTAATGGGGATCTGACAATAATTTTGAAATGGGGATCTGATAATCAAGCAGAGTCGAAAACTCAAGTTTGAGTCTTCTTCAGGAACCCACAATACCTAAGACGATGATGTCAGCTACAACTATTTCTTCCATATGCATGCTCAGGATCACCACCAACAGCACTCTCTCATGGGATGATCATCGCGAAAACCGTTTTCTATTCCGTGCCAAAAGCTAGTTACATCCCAGCAGCTCCTCATAACTTAAGAATCACTGTTCCAGGAGTACTGTTCGCATGCTTGGAGTTCGGCTTCCAAACATACGCTGAAGCTTTGGATTCTATCCAGAAGAGAGATGGACATTCGTCTGATTGATGACTCGTTGGCCTCTCTAGAACATCGTAGAAAGGTGGGCGATCTCTCCACTTTCTATAGATATTTCTATGGTCGGTGTTCATCAGAAATCTCGTATGTTATTCCACCACGAGAGATTATTATTAGTTTCCCTTTCGTGTATCCAAAGTAGAGAAAATGGTCAACCAGCGTCAAAAACTACGGGTACTCTCAAAATTCTACGAGAGTTTCATCACAGTTTGAAAGCATAGTGCTAGACATTTCGGGACATTGACAATAAAGCGCACTGTCATTCGAATGGCTCATTCCATGCTATGAATAGCCTATGATTCAACAACAATACACTATCTTGCAGTTCGATTTCAGGAAAAAAATACTAAAATATTCTAAAGCAAAGCTTTATCTGAAAACCAAAACCAATCTTCTTCAGCCACTGCTCTCCATCATGCAATCATGAACTGTTACAGACCGAGCTGCTCGATTGCTTCTTTCCAAAGAGATCGTCTTCGTCCTTTTCATTCAGATTGAATGTTATTGAGCGGGAGTCTTTTTTGTTAAAAGAACCTTTAGAATTGATACTTTCTGTTGGATTATAAGCTAGAAATTAACCACCAAATTTTATCCGAAGGCAGTAACATCCCAGCAAATAGTCCCATACTCATATCAGCGTAAAATTGATGAATCAATAGGAATATTGGAAAATCCAACTAACCCTGATACCTACAGGACATTAGCTTCCCAATTTTTAGCACACTCTTTTGCCTTTGATGATAGAACTATGCTTCTGAGCGAGAATCTATGAACTTCGGAATCATAACTCTACTTAACCAAAAATACTGTCTCTGTAGGCAACTCAGCAAATGGTTGGAGAAACGACGGCATGTTAGTTTCCAATTTCAAACTGTTTCTATTTGTTAATAGAGCTACCACCATCAGTCGACCATGATGAGGTCATTTTCGTGAACAAATAGCTATGAGTGATATTTTGTTTGATTCAACTCCATTTTATGATCTATTCCATTAATTTGACTGGGATGATTTCAAATTTATGGAAGTTCGGGCTTTATGCTACGAAACTCTGATTTTAGAAATTCTCACATTCTGTTCTATCCTTCAATAGAAGATTTCATCAAAATGCCAATTCATTTCCGGAGTAACGGTAGTATTTAAAAAATTGAGGTTATCTGAGTAATCATTGCCTTTCCTTTTGATTGTATGGTTTGATGCAACTTTTACTTGAGTATACAGAAATATTGAGAATTTGTAGATACAAATTCGGTGTAGCCCCTTCAGTATATCCACTCCTAAACTGAGAATTGGATTCACACAAATCAATGAACACAGTTTTATCAGTTTTGTAAATTTAGGAAGATGTAACAGCGATTATCAAAAAGAAATTAAATTCGAATAATTATAATACAGAATATAAGTAGATAGATACATCTTTGGAAAATTTTTTGGCACGTTCCTTACTTTGGCTTAAATTGAAGAGACAATACTTTTACAATGATTTTAGCTCAATAGAGCCAACGCCTGGATTTGTATTGAATGCTTTATTGGATGCCGTGATTAGTGAACAGAAAAACTGAAAATGACAATAAGTGTCCACCTTCAGTAAATATGATGATAAACATGATACCTCTTCTATATTCTTCAAAAAGTAGTCCAAATTTCTGAAGTGTATCAGATACTGCGAAGGCACCAGAAAAAATTATTTCTTCCGGCTTTGCCAGTTCAACCAGTTCATAGTTTATGAACACCTATTTATAATGTTCTGAGTATGATAAATTTTGTTCTGAAGTTTAATGTTAATTGTTACATGATAAACACAGTGTGCCCAAGATAAGGATGTCCTTCGTGGGGATATAACGAACGATGATACTAGTTGGAAATATTACGTTACAATATTAATAAGAAATAATCACCCTTATCCATTGAAAATACTATTAAAGTACTGAGGACCTATTGGCTACCAAATAGTCATCATCAGAGTAAACTGAATTATAAATCAAAATGTGCCTGTTGTTTGAATACTATTTGGAGATGATAATGTAAACAATGGGTCAACCTCAGCTGGAAATAAATCGGAATTTAATCAACTGCTTTTTCGCTTATACATTTCCATCCTCTCTAAATTATCTTAGATATTTGTCTGTACTGTGTTTTATAAGTGATAAACTTTCTCGAGAAATGGTAAATACGACATTACATTACACATCATGAGAATAATACCTACAAAATCAGCAATTAGAAGTCTTAGTTCAAACTGAATACCATTTGGAATAACTGTCTATCATGTTACATTCTTTCCTCAACGCATTCTATCACTGATTTATAATGCACATATTCTACATAGACTGTTACTATAAACTGCAATTAAAAACTACTACAACTTGTTCTAGGAGTTAAGTGAGGGTTGGGAAATACATTATATACTACATATCAGTTTTCAAACGTCTCTGATGATTGTCATGAGACCGAAACGTACGTAAAGACAAAAATCTAATAAATATAACTGTTAATGTGTTATTTCTCAAGAATTTAAATATAATTCATACCTGGGTCAAGAATTATTATTATTCCTGACAGTAACACTAGAAAATAATGAAATAGGTTTTATCGAAATTACTTGAAAATAAAGAATGATATTGGAAATGTTATTCTTCCCTGTTTCTTCCCTCAACCGAAACTGTTTCTGATATTATAACGGACATGCTTATCTTGGACACACTGTATATCATTATAATGTATAAACATTCACATTTTTTTATTTGTCGCTTACCTGCGAAGCAACAAGCTCAAAATGAAGAATTATATTATAATATAATTCTTATTCAACGACCATCGATCTTATTACGTCTCTTCATTTAAAAAACTTGAGCAAAGTTTCGTTCGAAAATTAATATTCAATTAAAACAAATCGACAGTATAATACATCACCGGGAAACACTTACACAAGTCCGCTTGATAAATTTGAGAGAAATTACATTAAGGGGCGACTTGATTTATTTTTAACTGCTACCAACTACATTATTTTAAACGATCGTTTTACAAATAGATGCCGCTATAATTCAAACTGATCATCTACTTTATAAATCGACATCATACTAAGTTATATACATTATACACATCACATATCAGTTGCAGCAATAGTAATTATTCAGATCGTGCATGAGATGTAGACGAGGTGTCGCTAATATACTGTCTATTGTGTGCCCCATTTTTGGGCTTGGTGTATTGGGATTTCGGTAAATATAAGACTTGGAAAGTAGGTTAGAATATAGTTTTACGGAAATAGATTAATTAAGATTCAGTTTCTAATTTTTAAGATGCTTTGAGAAAGTTAAAAAATACCTATTTTTACTTTTACTCTCTGCAGTTGTTTGGGGAGATATAAGAACCCGATGGCCCTTTTTACGTTTTGAACATCGTCAAGTTAGTATTCTCTAAAAGTGATGTTCGGCCCTAAATTAAAAAAATTTAAAAGAAATTTCATCATCACATCTACACTTTGTTATAATTAATGTAAAAGTTATGAAAAAATCAAGCAAAAGCCTAGTTAAGCTGCTCAATATTTCGCCCAGTATTTATTCATCATTCTTCTGATGATGCAGTTAAGCGACTCTATACGAATGAGTACCTTCATCAAAATATCTTAAAAATTTGGAACCTGACCTTAGTGACTCATTTGATTCCTCAAAACTTCCTCTATTCAACCTACCTTCTGAATAATTTTTTTATAAGTCAGAGTACCTATATGTTGTAGTACCATATTACACACTCTTTGGTAGATAAGAATGTAAGCTTTTCTTCAGAAAATAATTATTTCGGAAATTTTCAGAATTGCTTCGGAAATTAAATGTTGTATCAATATGTCTCCAAAGAATAACATTTGCCGATTTTTGCCCGAAATAAACATATTAACATGTCAGGCGTATTCTTATCCTCTTATTTCCATATATGAGAATAACACTAAAAATTTAGCTTCATTTGAAATAAGAATGTTTTTTAGGTAATATACGTATTCAACTTTTGGTATTTTAGTTGAATCGAATAATCATTCATAACAAATTGTCAATAAAATACGCTGCAAAAGGTTTCAGATCAATATATCCATGACTAATATTTTACCGTTGAACAAAATTGAAAAAGAACTGGCGAAAGGAAATCGACCAAAAAATGAACATGAACCATTTTTAACTTTGACTTATGAATCATAAGAACGAAACAAGAACAGGAGAAATTCTAGTAGTGAATTGTAGATTTATTGAAATTTGTTTAAAAAGTGATTAATTCAAAATAGTCGGGAATTTATTTGTCCAGTTTTGTATTTACATTACCCCAAGTGTAACTTCTTCAGCGATTCGTGAATAATTACTATTGATGCAAGGCGCAAAGACCAGACTAGAGATTTTCTCTGAACCAAAAGATTTTACAGGATACTGAATCGTAACAATGGCTTGTGGTGAATATAACTGGATTTTCAACATCCAGACTACAGATTTCGCACATCTCAAACCTGAGCAAATAGCTTATAGTCTCATACACTGGACATTTATGAAACAATTCAGTGAGTTCATTCAGGAAATCAAAAACACAATTTTGAATTCAAATCTAAAAATATAGTTCTTAGACACATAAAAACCGTTTGAAATTGCTTATCGTAATCTAGCTATGAAATAATAAAAGGTACCAAACTCTTTCATAAAATAATAGATAACCATTAGATCCAAATGTAACAAAATAGCTATTCAGTTTTCGTGCTCGTAAAAAGCATGTATTCTGAAAAAAACATAATCTCTAACGGTAAAATTAATGCAATATTTGAACAAAAACCTATTGCGAGTGGTGTATTATAGGTATCGATTTGGTCATTTTATATTATATTCTATTTTTCTTTGTTCATGTCCTTCTTCCTAAATATGTAAAATTTTGAGATTAAGGATGAAATTGTGATTATGTTACAATAGATGATTCGAGTAATTAGTGTCTTTTTTTTTAACTGTAACTTATCAAAGGTTCGTGGAGACCCACACTGAAATTTCGTCCTGTTTTTCCTACATACAAGGCACTATAGTCATCACACCTCAGTCGTCTGTAAGCTCCCGATTACTCCAATTTATCTTTTTTTTTAGATTTTGAATTATAAATATATGTGTACAGATTATTTTTAGTTTAAAAAGCGACGTTTTTATTGTGGTTATCATGAAATTGAGAAATTTTTTTTTGAGTTTTTACCTAAATATGTTAATAATGGGAAATTAGATTTGATATTATTATTAATCTATGGATATATTAGGCTTAGGGCTTTTTATTAATTTTATTTTGAAGTATATTATTTATAATCTTGACTTCATAACCGTTACTTGTAACAATTTCTATGATTGTGTTTAATTCTGAACGGGAGCTCTATATATTTGATGAGATCTATGTATCATAGTGCTACCACTATGCACAACACTTCTTCACCTATAGATTACTCAATATTCTATTAAGTAAAGTTATCTTTCATGTAAAATCATAGATATTTCTAAAAAACTATTATGATGTCAAGATAATAAATGAAATACTCCAAATTAATTTGCCTAACATATTTAGGTAAACACTCACCAAAACATATTTAAATTTCTTGAAAACCAGAATAAAAACTGTTGCTTCCAAAGAAACGGTGAATTGAAGACTAGAGTTTATAGGCTGAGGTGTTATAACTGTAGTGCATTGTACATATGTCAAACTGGACGCAATTTCAGTGTAAGGTTTCACGAACATTTCAGATGTTATAGGCTTAAACAAGAGGACGCCAATCACCTATAGGAACATAATCATTTCACTCTTGATCCTGATATGTTACATATTCAGGAAAAAGGACAGAAACTCTATAATCTAGAATTAATAGAAATTCGAAAAATATAAAAAACATTAGTGACCAATATTAAATGACCAAATCGGTATCTATAATTCACCACTGGTCAACAAGGTTGTAAATGAACTCCCACCCAAACCGTTGTCTACCCCATCCCTAAATTTGTACCATCTTCATCAGCATTAATTATTTAAAATTAAATGTTACAAGTTTTGTTTCCTCTGGATATATAATATTATGCCAATCCCGGTAGATATCAAAGAAAACGCTATCTGTAACTGCCCCACCAATTTCTTTTGGACAACTTAGCATGGTTGGAGGAAATGTAAAAACCTCATTTCCCTCTCTGGTGTAGTTAATGCGGTTTTTGTAGCTGAAAATTTGGTCAACTCAAGGGTCTAATCTCTTATAATCTCTGGATATTCTACCAAAAAAAAAAATAGAATAACTGTTAATAATTATTTAGATAATATATAAAATAATCTCTCATATTTTGTTACATTTGTATTTAATGGCAGAGAGAATCATGAAGAAATTACATAGCCCGAATCATTGATTCTAATCAATCGTCTTGGTCTTCGTGTTTCATGTGGGCCACGAGGGCCAGTTCGTGTTCTCAGCCGGGCCTGTCACCCACACCGATGCCACTACTTGCATATTGACACGCGGACAAGCCGGCCGAGCTAGATCTAACTGGACTAACGCTTGAATAACCTACAAATCCTGTGTGTTGCTTCGCTTTTAACCTTAACGAGGCTATGCTGGAAGCAGTGCAGGGCTCGGTAGCTGCCCTGTGATGGTACATGGTGTAAGGTGTTGCCGAAGTGGTATAGGGGCAAGGTTGACCCGAAACCGATGCCGGGGAACTTGATAAGCCGCCACCCATTCCACCGGGGAGCATAGAACTCGGCCCCCCTGACATAGAAGCCACGGATGTAGCAGCGTTAAAGCAATTCACAGGGCTTTGATGGTGATTGGTGGGTACAACAGGCCAGAAAGGCTTTGTACCTAATGGACTTGGCACTTTAGTTGCCCAGTTGTTGTAACCGTACGATGTGTAGATGTCAGTGTCTCCGAAAGCAGGCATCAAACCGTTGAACTGAGTTCCAAATCCGGCTGTTTTGAATTCGGCGGCTGCGTTCATTGCGTTCATGGCATTCCGTTCCCTTTTCCTCCATTTCGCTCTTCGATTTTTGAACCATACCTGAAACAATAGAAATATCAATGAGGGGTGCTGTTGAAACTGTAAATGTATTTCTACGATAGATAGTCATTTGGTTTTATATCTCTTTTTCGAACTTTGCAGTACAGGCATTTAAGGAAGAAAATCGACGATTTTTGTATGAATTTCGGAAAGTTGTAATTTTGGTCTATTCTATGTGTAGTTTAAATTTGGAATAACCCTGTTCTCGAAAAACTATGTCCATTTTTTAGACCCAACATATGTTCACTTTTTGTTTTGCGTTTTGAGAGAGAACTATGAGTAGTATGAAAAATGTTCGAAATAAAAATTAATACGCGATTTTGTCTCCGGTCCGAAGTCGATTCGAAGTCGTGGGCCCAAGATAGGATCCATTTAGGTGTGTTTTCTAGCACATTGAAAATTGAGTATATGTCAGAGAGCTTATGTTTTTTTCAAATTCTGTTTTGGTGAAAAGATGGTTATTGGTATTTTGACCTACCACATTTTTTGGCGCGACAATCGACCATTTTGAAAAATTCGTATTCGAAATATTCATGTTATCGATCTTAAAAGATTAATTAGAAAGACTTCATCATTCTGCATGGAATATCCAAAATTCAAGCATTTTGGTTCAAAGACATAACTTTGGCACCATTTTGAAAATTTTGGACCATTAAAAAATCCAAATCTTTTGAGATTATACATTTTTCACGGAATCCAAATTCTAGGTTCTATTAGAGGTTTTCATAACGAGTATTATAAGCCCAAGCAGACCGATTTGAGTTGTGTAGAAGTGGAGCTATCCTAATGTCCTAATTTTGGGCCTATTGATAAAAACCTTGGATGAAATTACAAAGTTTGAAACAGCGTAAGGCGATTCGTCCACAATTCCAAGTTATAACGAATTTCATCATAAAGAAACTAGCGCGGAATTTATTATAGTTTTTTAAATATTTTAAAATGCAACGCTTCAACTGTACAATGCATTATATATGCCCCCTTATCGAATATGTCATCTAATCAAAGATATTCAAGCGAGATATTTTGGTAAAAATGAGGGAATTGTCCCGGGCGGCGATATGAAAGGAAATGTTTAACTTTTTATAATTTCATAGCGCCATAAAAATAGGAATCATAATATTAAATTTTGTTGTCATCGAATAACTTTGTTTTGTTTGCAAACTGAGGATGTATTGAAATATTATTATGAGTTGGAATGATTCGCGGAGAATGTTTCTCAGCCAAGATAACCGAGAAATGTGAGTGAGAGGGGAGGGCGGCTGGTGGAGCGGTGTTGCTGAATTGTTAAAAGAAAGTCTTCGAATTGCTTATTCTAACACATTGTTAAATTTTAGATAATAATGAAAGAAATTGAGGCATGCGGGTAGAAAATGGTTTGGGTGGGGTTTTGGAGTCATTTAATATTGAGTTACTATTGCTTTTTGAATGTTTTGGAATTTCTGGATTCTAGAATATTTCTTGAATAGGTATGTGAAAAATATCGGGATTTAGGGTGAAATTCTGATTAGGTTCCAATAGTGGTTCGCATAATAAGAATCCTCTTTTTCAAGTCTGTATAACTTCTCAAATGTTTGTGGAACCGAAACTGCTTCCAGTTTGTCCTATGTACAGTAAGACATTACAGTCATCACACATCAGGCTATAAGCTCCAGATTTCTTTAATTTATCTTTTTCAGATTTCGAATTGTTACTAAGTATATGAGTATATATTATTTGTTATTTTAAATACGATGTTGTTATTCTGATTTTTAAGAACTCCTTGAGATATTTCTGTGAGTGATCACCTAAATATATTAGAGATGCGTGATTTGATTTTTAATAATAATAATAATACCGAATCAAATTTTGACATATTTAGCTGAACACTCTTAATCTCTTAAAAACTAGTATAAAAACGTCGCTTTTGAACCAACCAATAATCTAGACTCATATATTGATAATTCAAAATCTAAAAAAGCTAAATTAAAGTAATCTGGAGTTCACTCGAATAACCTAATGGAAAACAATCACATTTGCACCCTTAATCCCGATATTTGTCAAGAAAAATGACATAAACTCAATATTCCAGAACCCATAGAAATTTTAAAACATTAAAAAACAATGGTTACATAATAATAAATGACTTATAAGTCACCACTCGTCAACAATTTTGTAAATCAACTCCCACCCAAGCCCGTTTCAACCCGCATCCCTCAATTTATATCCCATTAAGATTTATTCCTAACATTTGAGGACATATTTTTAGATTTAGCTTCAGTCCAAGCTTTGAGAATGCCACAGTGTTGCCGAAACAATTTGTCAGCATTAATTCTGAATTAAGTGTCTCAAGTTTTGTGTAAATTCCGAAAATATTCAGTTTATGTTATTGCATCTAAACACAAACTTGCAAATATCCTACCAGCTTAGAATTGCCGCTTGGACATATTATATGTTCCTTTATTTTCATTGCATCGCTTGGAATTTTCCAAACTCTGGTCGAATCCTTTTTTCACGTGTATAACCCTCGGACGAAAGTGTTTGAAAATTCAGTGACCGGGCGAAAATCTATAACCTCAATTACGACAAAAGGAATTACGGACGATACTGTAATTGTCAGTGAAACGTTCGGATATTTCTAGTAGATACTGTTGTAACGATTTAATTTATTGCTACCACGGGGAATAAATATTTCGAATGTATCAATCAACACCCATTATGAGTGTCAGTCTATTGTGAAACTGATAGTAAGCTCATTACATTCTTATTTTGAAAAGAATAAGTAACAAATCTTTACTTTCGCCTAGAGCAAATTGAAATTACGAGATCGCACTAAATCCCAAATGTATTATTTAGAGCATTTTTCTCGCGAAAATCCATTATTCCATTGATATAAATGGCGAACTTGAGGCGGCTGCTCTTTGTTTCCGAGATATATGAATCCGAGCTCGGTAAATTGGTCCTTATAAAACGACTACCATTTTCGCCGTCATCTTCTATTACCCACGTCTTCTGTCTGAAGCGCGGGGCCTCCAGGGACACCTCACGACCTCCCCGAGTATTTTCCCCTAAACGTGGCCAACGACCCATCTAATTGCGGCGGCGAGAATGAAGATCGACGAGCGACGCGATTGGCCGCGACGCGCAGGCTTATGTCGGGGGAAGCGTTGGAACAAACGAACAACACGGGCACAGCACCCTATGTTTCTCTTATTTCGCTCACGGAAACAGGAAATATTGTTGTTATTGTATTTATATTCCAATTATACCGGAAGGGTTCCTCGACATTGTATTCCATCCAAATTGGATCCGAGTATTATCATAAATTACAATTAGGGGGTAACGTAATTTACGACATCAAAGTGCTGGGGATGTTTTAAATAACTGAGAAAGTTTTGCTTCATTAATATTTACTATAAATGCCAAGAAAGTCAATGGAATGAAAACTGCATAGCACAGCCTCAAGTTCAAATGTTATTAGGTAGAATCCATATCTATGAGGGCAAGGTGATAAGTCCCTGAAAAATTAAACAAGAAATGATTTATTTGGTCAAAACTCATTTTATTTCTCAACATAATCTCCTTGTAACCCGATACACTTCGTCCAATGTTTTTCTAATTTTTCGATCCCTTCCAAATAATACGATTTCGGCAATCCTTCAGAATAGGCGTTTATGAATGTGATAAATCACTTAAAAAGCTGATTATCTATAATCCGTGCCCCTTCTTTGGCGCGTTCTAGCGCTGAAATTACGCAATTTCAGAAAAAAACTTTCGCAATATAAAAATAGGAAATTCTCCGTTCTTCAACTTTGCTCAGATGTTTTTCACCAATATTAATATGTCACACTGAAAATGTGAAAAATCACTTAAAAAGCTGATTATCTATAGCCGCGCACCTTCTATGGCCCATTCTAGCGATGAAAATACCCAATTTCAAACAAAGTGTAGGAACATGAAATAGGAAATTTTCCGCTCTACCACTTTGCTTTCCCGATAATTCTCACCAAAGTTCATAATTTTCACGTAAATTGCAAAAAACTGTCAAAAACGCCAAAAACTTTACATGCAGGCATCCTGTTTTTTCGTTTGTAACTTTGAAAAACGATAGAACTTCTAAAAATTATAGGGGTCTTGCAAATAAATTTTTTTTCTCACTCACTTCGTTTCCGAGATACAGGGTGTTGAAATTTTGAAAAATTATTACATTCTTCATTATCTTCTGAACAAATGAAGATTTCCAGTTCAACCTCGGTACACTTCAGTTTTACTAAATGAGAAATTTTTTTGATGACAATTGGTTTTTGAGACAAATACAGTAGGGTAGTTATAGGGTTTTGTACGCATTTAAACTAATTAAACTTTTACGCCAATCATTGGAAATCATTATTGTACACAAATTTAAAAACTTTTATTTATTTTCTATAAAAACGTATTCTTGATAAATTTCACTTAGATGCTTTCTATCGAGCTATTTTGATTTCTCTAATCAGGAATCTTATGGAATTTCTTTTGAAAAGCTATTCAAAAAGTAAAAAACTATCTGAATACCTATTTATTGGTAACGATAAAGGATAATTCCTAATAAATGCTCAAAATGATATCGATTTCTCAACGACCTTCTTGTTCGAAATAACATGTTATTATTTATTTCACCGCAAGTTCTTCGAATACGTTTCAGTAGATCTTCTTTATTATGAACCGGCGTGGCATAAACTTCATCTTTCAGATAATCGCCAACAAAAAAAGTCCAGAGGATTAAGGTCAGCTGATCGAGGAGGCCATGCAACTGGGCCACCTCTACCAGTTCATCTTTCACCGTACTTCCAATTTAGCCATTTTCGTGCTTGTCTCCTAAAATGGGCAGGGCAGCCGTCCAGTTGTGTCCCTGCATTTGTTCTCTCATTGAGTGGTGTTTCCTCTCACATGTCTTTGTGATTACTTTCCGAAAATTCTAAGAATTCAGCGGCACTTAGTCTGTCTGGTAAAACTTGTGGGCCAGAAATATTGTTTTTGTAAATGAAAGCCAGACTATGACACTGAATTCTTCTTGAAAATTTCTACATCTTGTACCACAAGGATTTTCATTCACCCATAAACGTAAATTGTGAAAATTAATAATTTCACGTCGAGTAAAATGTGCTTTATCTGTCCAAAATATTTGCTGGAGAAAGTTTTCGTGATTGTTCAGCGAATTAATAATGAAATTTCAAAATTGTAAACGGCGTTCTTTGTCTCATGGGTACAAAGTTAGGACTGATTGTAGATCGTAAGGTCTTTGACGATCTCTTTGTAACGTTCTCCAAATTGTTTCTTCAAATAATGTAAGAATACGTCTTGTTCTATTCCTTACTAGAACATTATATTTTTTAGTTTTGTTCTCTCTTATGATCTGCAGGACCATTTCCCGAATAAATCAAACGAATTCTTCTAAATACCGCTGGAGATGGATGTCTTGCATTTGGAAAACGTATACGGTTCTCTGCTGCCGCAGCAATGGAATTTCCGTTACAAAACCCATAAACTGAATGAATATTTGCGTACCTGATTGGTATACCGAAATGGCATTATACTTAAACAAAGAACATCAATAACACAAACATAAATAGTGATTTATATGACATTTGTCAATACTTTTGTATTTAATGCAATGCTTACTGAATATTATCATATTTAACGAAGGTGTAATTCGATAAGATTACCCTGATTAGAAAAATTAAAATAACCCAAGACGGGAAGCCTCTAACTAGAACTTAAGCACTTTTTTATAGGGAATAAATCAAAGTTCTTAAATTTGTATACAATTATAATTTCATACCCATGGTCTAGAAGTTCAAGGAGTTTAAATTCGTACAAAACCCCATAGCTACGCTACTGTATTTGTCACCAAAAAAATTTCTCATCCAGTGAAACTATAGTGTACCAAGTTTGAGCTAAAAATCTTCATTTGCTTAGAAGATAATGAAGAAAATGTAATAATTTTTCAAAACTTCAACACACGTATCTCGGAAACGAAGTCATTTAGAGGAAAAATGTATATGAAAGATCCCTATTATTATGTTTACCGGAGTTATGAACGAAAAAACTGAAACACCCTGTATATGTATCTTGAAAATCACCCCTCCGTTCATCTGCGGGTTGTGAAATTAGCATTCTAGAAGTCGAAACCTTCCTGAAAAACCAGGTCTGTAATCTGATCAAAATTTTTATAAAGATTTATAAGAAATTATAATTCCAATGATCTAATTCTAAACGTGTTAGTAGACTACACTTTCTCTAACAAGATTTTAGAAATATGACAAAAAGAGTTTTTTTTTCCAAAATATTAAAAATTTCGTTAAGATATCATTTTAACATACTGTGTCAGAACGTATATTCTATCACTGCTTTCGACCAATCAGAAACAATCTGTCAGAATGATATATTATGTTATAAAGTAAGCTTTCATAGAATATATACTTTCTAAAAGCGTGTTGGAGAAATTGTATTCCATAAAAAATGTTTACGACCGTTTGAAGTAATTCATTTTACACACGTGAACCTAATTTTGAACAGTGACAACTCAATAAATTCGAAAAGGCGGATAAACACCGTAACTTCACCAAATTATACATTAATAAGCAAATCGGCACGCGTCCTTTTCCCTACTCACATTTCATACCATGTTAATCGCATTAGCCATGCCACACACTCTCACGGCTCATCTACCAGCGTTTACGACAAATAAAACGTCTACGTCACAGCTCCCTTTTCGTTGAGCATCCGTCAGTCGAACAGAGAAAGTTGCATTATGGAATCCGACGCGTTCAATGACGATTGTCTGAGGAGAGCTAAGTAATCAAGGGTGGCTATGCCGTTTGGTCTTGTACTCTGTGATTGAACGATCACGCGTGGTAACCAATGAGCCGTTCTTAACGGAATATAAATTAAGAAATTAGGTACGCTGTTTGTGTTTGTCATTGAATCGATTTTCCTCCAGATAAAACAGGAACCTGATTTCGTTCTAATTGCGTCCTTGATTTTCGTGAATTGCTTTATGTGGATTTCAGAGCACAGTCGTTTTCGAAGGGAACAATTTAATTAGGTACATCATTGTTTTCTATGAATTTCTTGCTCTGAATGTTATAAAATATAATTTTAAAGTTAGAAAATCTTTCTAATCAAATCTAATAGTAAAACCAATATTAATATTACCAATGTAGAATTCAGTGATAGAATCATTAACTATTCAAACGTTAATTTTTCATATAACGAGCTAAACATGTTAAACAAAGGATCTAAATCTTCACCTCATATCAAAAATAACTGAAGAACTGAAAAAGCGATTGCCGAAATACAAGTTGCTTTAAACAATGTACCTAATTCAAATAATACTAAAACATAAAATAAACGCCATTCATTAAAGGAGTTGTCGTGTTCTCTGTAGCTCAGTTGGTAGAGTACTGACGGCAATCTACAGGCCGCAGGTTCGAATCCTGCTCGGCGTTGAACTTTTTCTGGAACTTAAATAACTCAATAAATTGTCTGCACGCCACGGATTTTCTACATTGAATAAACATGTTAATTCTCGTAAAAACACTGATTTAACCATAGACCCATTATCCTAAGGAGACAGAATTGTTTACATTTGAACACGATCAGACATTCTCAAAATTTCGGGCCACTCAGACCGCTATATATTACAAGTATGGCGGTATGGAATGTGCTGTTGCCGGATTAGTTGTTCTGTGTGCCGAATTGAGATTTGTAATTATTATAAAAACATATAATATATATATAATAGAAATATTCGTTATATTAGAAGCAATACTGTTGAAATGTAGTTTTTTCTGAAAAATATTCCATAATTTATGGTAACCTGGGTTAAACAATCGAATTATAGAATATTTAAATTTTTAAATATAGAACTATTCCATTCCATTACATCATTTGTTCAGAAAGCCACAACGCCGCACAACTTTTATGATTGGGGACTTGGTTCTGTACTATGCAATTTGACAGCTTCCGTATTTCTCGTAGCTATTTCGAAGCGGTGTTGCCTTACAAGTGGTACCAAGTTTTCAATCATAGTTACAGCGTTGCCAATGAGGAGTAATTATGACTCGACGACAAAAGGTTCGTTGGTTTTCTTTGTCATACTTCATGTAATCATTGCGACAAGTCAAATGGAGTTTTATGAATGAGATGTTTCGTCTCTTTGAGAAAATAGGTCTATGGATTTAACAAACACTGATTGGTCCACTGTAAAACCTATCAAACATAAAATATGAACTAACAATTTAGTGCTTACAAAAGCCAGTAAATCTAATGCAACTGTCAGTCTAGTTAAAATAGAATATGACGATAAAATACATTTGTTTCATCAGATTTGACTCAAGAAAGATCATACAAACCAATTCCAATTAAAATCTAAACAATTTGTAGAAAATATCCAAATTTTATTTAATAGTAAATTTGAAAAGAGTAGGTTTAGTTAATTGTAATCTAACTTTTCCTAAGCATTACGGCCTCATAAGAAATCACAAACAAAATTCTCCTATCCGCCCCGTAGTATCCTATGTTAATAGTCCTACACATAACCTAGCGATCACATTGAATTCAATTTTCAAAAATATGGCCTACTTCAAGCCTAAGTATTTAGTTAAAAACTCATTCGAACTTCTAAAGTTGATGAATAAATCCCTAAAAATTGAATTTTGGTTTCTTTCGATGTTTCAAATATGTTTTCAAATATTCCCCCAATGAATGTAAAATTTTGATATCAAAAATTCTGGAAAAATCACGAACAAATCCCGTATTGAAATCCGAAATAGAACAAGCTTTTGTTGATCTTTGCCTTAGCGAAAATTATTATCCATGTAGTAACAAGTTTTTCACACAAAATAATGGATTAGCTATGAGATTCTCATTAAGTTCTCTTTTGACAGATATTTTCAGGTCTTATATTGAATGTTTTCCATCCTTCGAAGACTTGCAGACATTTTATCGAAACATAATCTAAAAGTTAGCTCCAAACCTCAAAATAGATTGTCCTATTTTTTGTTCAATGCTAAAGATAAAACAAATGAGTTTAATAAACCTGGAATATATAAATTAACTGTTCAGAGTGTGATAACTTTTAGATCGGTAGATCTATCTAGTCGTAATATAGAAATTAGATGTAAGGAACGTTTTAGATCTTTTAGACCTAATAAAACAGATTCATCTTTCTCTAACCATATTTTAGAAACAGGACACACTTTTTCAACATTAGATCAAGTTAAAATTTTACATAACCAGAGTAGAGGTTTTAAATTAAACACACAGAATCAACAGAAATTTCCAAAGGTAGTAAAAATGACAATAAATTTTTAAACGATCAATTTGATGTGTACTACAACATTCTGTTTGATGTCTTGATAACGTAAAATTTCCTCTTGTGCCTTCCTAGTATACCTCAGCATTAAAATTTTCTTATCACAATATTAAATCTACCTCATTATCCAATTTCAATTATATACTTTTCTAACAATGTATTTCCCCAGCCAAAACCCCATTTGTTACGTTATACCATGAAGAGCCAATATTATTCATATTTTCATACATTCGTATCGTTTGAAGATGACACGCTAGTGTCGAAAGTATGGTAACGATTTGTTTCTATAACATATGTGATAAAAAACAAAGTAAAAGTGTTTTATTCTATTATATCAATATGATAAATTAACACATGAAGTAATGATTTCCACCATTGAAATATAATTTATTTCATGTTGTCTGGAAAATTGAACTTCGGGTCATAAGTGTGTGACTGGAAATTGGAACATTACATCAGTAGGACGGAAAGTGTTACCTAGCCTAGAGCAATACTTTCCGGCACTATGAATAAGAAACAACCAGCCTTCTCCAGTAAAAATATTGATGAAGTACTGAGGACGTTACAGCTACCAAGTAGCCATCATCAGAGTAAACTAAATTAAAAATCAAAGTATGCCTGATCAAATACTATTTGGAATTAATAGGGTATATAAGGGATTACCCTCGACTGGAGATAAACCTGAATTCATTAAATTGATTTTGGCTTATACATTTCTATCCCTTCTAAATTACTTAGATGTTTGTCGTTAATTACTATGTTTCAAGAGTGATAACCTTTCTTGAGAAATGGTATGAAATATGTTCGGCTAATCCTGATTTTTCACCATTATTGTTCTTTTTATGTGCAAAACGTTCTTTATACCAAGTTTAAATGTTCCTGCTAGTTTGACTCATGTAGCACGGGTTATGTTGCAAATTTAGAAGACAAATCATGGAATTAATTAATTAGTGAAGGATATGTGAAACTTTTGAATTGTATCAAAGTATTTCCTTTTTTGTTTAGAAATTAGGTTATTGGTCAGAGATTTGTCATAACCTTTGTCCACGCTGAGGTAACTCCTTCGCAGGCACGGATCCAGACTTTTGTTTTAAGGGGCGGGGGGGGGGTCAGTCTCAGACATGCATACATTAAAATTGACAAAAGCTTGTCATAATCACATACGATATTGTTTAAATTAAAATCCTTGTTATAATCAAAATAAATTGGCTCACAGATGTAGTGCTGACTTTACAATTTTTTGTCGTTTACCATATCAGTTTATTCTCCTAAAAAATGTTTGTTTGTTTACCATTGGGGGGGGGTCATGACCCCCGTGACCCCGCTCCCTGGATCCGCTACTGCTCCTTCGTTGTTATAATTTTGCTGGCTCAAAGGAACGTTTAATAATCTATGAACGACACTAAATGGAGCTATTTTATACACAATCGGTGTAACTGAATCGGTAGTAGTTTATCTATATGTTTGAGAAAAGTTGCTCATCTCTTTATATTTATATAGTGGATCTGAGTTAAAGAGCGAGAAATTCAAATACAAATCAGGTGTCAATGATTAGCAGGAAAACTGATATTGAATCAGTCAAATTTTGTAGAGAATGGAATCAACATTCATTGCTATATGTCATACGTTCCAACATTTGAACTAAAATAGATTTTCATAAACGTAAATGAGCCTCATAACAATAGCGCGCAATTCAGTATCAACCATCAAGCACTACATAAATTTATTTAATGTACAATTACGAATGTAAACCTCGCCAGAAATTCCTATTTATCATTCATTATAACAGGTATGCAGATCAGTATTCGAATACGTGATGTAGAATTAGAGGAATAATTTCGGGGGCCTTAGCAAAGAGACAGTTCATTAAAAATTATACTGCATCCATATTCTATATTATACGTGATAACAATGAGATATAAGATCATTATCATGCAAGTGGTTTCTCAATGTGTGAAGAATATTTTTGGCTTAATGCAACAAATAAGAAATAAATGGATATTTCTTGTTGACTTTTGACAAAATTATATATAAATTCTTGGGAAATAGGACACATTAACACTTATCGTATGCTTTATATTTTCATCTTTACGTACCTTTCGGTCTCACGACCATTATCAGAAGACTTATTATGTCCAAAACGGGATTTCTTAAAACTAATTTTATTAGCACAAGCGTCCTTATCGCACCAATTTCAATTAAAAATGCCCACGTATAATAATTGTAGTACTACCACATCAATGTTTCAAGTATAAAATATATGAAGAATCCACTATTTAGTAATATTCGTATAATATACAAATGAATGTTAGTGTAGTCAATTTACGAGCGAAGACCAAAACTATTACGTTAAGTATCCACTTTCGAACCAGATGTTAAGATTTATGAAGTAATAAAAAAATGCAATAGCAATTATGCCAGTAATTCTGATGAGACTATTCATTAAACAAATGATTTCCCAGAAGACGAGAGTTTGAAACAAAAATGAACTAGATCAATGCATAGATTCTTTCTTTCCTAATAATAATTTATAGGTAAAGCTATATTGGAAACATTTTGTTGACAGCTGTTTCGCGTTTCTCATAAGTTCATCAGTGGAACGAATAGGACGATGAAATCTATTTGACAGAGGTAATAGAAAACCCCATTCGAAAATGCTAAAGCACCAAGTGATCCAAACGCCATCTACCAGAAGATATACGTCCCACTGAGAGAATCATTCCCAAGGCGTTGATTCAATATTCTTCCTTGTTTCAAAGAAACGACGAGGACAGTGTTGAACATACAGCCGCCATTGATAAACTTAAAGAAAAGCGAAACAGCTGTGTGGTACTGATGGAACTGTTCGACCTTAACTCCGATTATTAGAGAAGACAAGATGACAAAATGTTATAAGTAAGAAATAATCACCTTGTGGCGGTCAACCCTGTCCCGCCAACTGTGTACCTTGTATCTATAGTTTCAATTATATATAAATAAAGGTTGTTAAGGTGATCATAATAGTCAATATTTTTTCTGATCATAAACCTCTCATGTACTCGCTAAATCAGAATCAGGAAAAAGCTTCATCTAGACAGTTTGAACTTATGGCTCAATTTACGACGGATATACAACACATTTCGGAATCTCAAAATGTGGTTGCTGATACTTTGTCTAGAATTGAAGTATTATCTTTTCGGTCAGCTATAGATTATGAAGCCTGAAATCAAGGATACAGAATTCTTCTCGGTTCGACTCAGAAACCGCACTAATTATTTAAAAAGAATCAAATTACAGGAATTTGGAACTGAATTATATTGTGATTAGTTAACAAATTCGATTAGCACTTCGAACATATGAGAAGTCACAGGGTCAAAAAAGGAGACTAATTAAGCCAATCACTTATTGGAACATAATCATCAAGAAAAATGACATAAATTCAATAACATAGAATCCATAGAAATTTTGAAACGTGCAAAAAGCAATAGTAACATAAAAATGAATGACCAAATCGATATCAATAATTCACCACTTCTCAACAATTTGGAAATAAATTTCCACCCAAACCATTACCTAACACCATTCCTCATTTTACACCATACTCAGATTGAGTTCTAATACTTGAGGAGATTTAGCTTTAGTTATTAGCTCCTAGCTTTAAAAATGCCACCTTGGGTTGAAATAATTTTTCAGCATTCATTCTGAATTAAAAGCCTCAAGTTAAATAAAACTTGAATGGTCTTGAGTGGTAGAGATGGCCTGAGTTGGTCACGTGACAATTTATACGTCATGGCCTATATATCTAGTAGGTTACGAGGACAAGGTGAAAAGTTCCTGGAAAATAAAATAGATGGCGACACAATCGGAAATCCCATGTGACATTTGTGATGTACCATCTTTAACTAGAACGCATCGAAAATTTTCAGATTAATTTGACACCCATCGGAAGCAAGCAACCTTGAACATGAAAAAAAGCGAATTTCGCGTCTTGATTGAACATTTCTTTTTGTTGAACATGGAAAAAACATTAGGCAAACCAGAGCATCGGTGGTTAAACATTATGGGGACTCTTCATCATCGATTGCAACGATTCACAAGTAGTTTAATGATTTTCGTTGTGGTAGTATGACCACAAAGGACACCGAACGTTCAATTGAAGTTACAACGCCCGAAAACGTCGATAACATGCATGGTATGATAATGGACGATCGGCGAGTTAAAATGCAGGAGATTTCTGAAGCTATGGCCATCTCAACCGAACTGGTACAGAACATTTTGCATACATTTTTAAATATGAGAAAGCTATCAGCCAGATGGCTGCCGCATTTGCTCTCTGTTCACAACAAACGCGACCGTGTGACAACTTCAAAGGAGTGTTTGGCGATAAGAAGATTTTTTTACGCCGTTAAGTAACCGTGGACGAAACATGGATCCATCACAACATACCAGAAACAGAAGAACAGTCGAAACAGTAGACTTGTCCTGGCAAATCGAAGCCGAAAATGGCCAAAGTGTGTTTATCGGCCAACAAAGTCATGGCGACAGTTTTTTGGGATGCACACGGTATCGTCCGTATCGATTACCTTGAAAAGGGCAAAACGATCACCGGCGTATATTATGTAGAGCGGTTGGATCGATTCGACGCCGATATGAAGCGAAAGCGGTCGCATTTGACAAAGAAGAAAAGTGTTCTTCCACCGGGATAACGCATCGGCCGACAGGTCCGCAGTGGCAATGGTAAAATTGTATGAATTGCGCTATGACTCAATTGATCAACCACCATATTCTGCAGATTTGGCCCTCGGCGATTTTTATCTTCTCCAAAAGAGATATTTCTCCATTGACGAGGTCATCGCTGAAACCAACACCTTCTGAAGGATTGCCGAAATCGAATTATTTGGAAGGGATCGAAAAAGTAGTAAAACGTTGGACGACGTGACAAAGGAGATAATGTTGGAAAATAAAATAAGTTTTGAACAAATAAATCATTTCTTGATTCATTATTCAGGGACTTTTCTACACCTTGCCATGGCCATGATATTCGTGTTTCCTTCGAAACACATAGAATTGTCTTTCTTTTATTAGAAGTTCCAGTATTCTAATTTTGTTGTCACCAATAAGAATGAGAAATAAACTTTGGTACTCTTGCTAACAAGAGAAGGCTGAATCTGAACCAGATTCACAATACAAGAGATTGCCTTCCCTCTGGTCTCATTTTACGAGGTAAGATATTACCGAGCAAAAAGAAAAAAAACATTTGAACTTGTTTCTAATATTTTCTGAACTGCGTGGTAAATCGTATATCCAATAAAGGAAACAATGAATGCGGCAGTGTGTAAGGGTGGGCACGTGATTGAACAATCACACAACTAAACTGATTAACAAGTCATATATGTAGGGTTGTTCCCCGACGGGGATGCTCATATATCGGCTCCCCGCGTAGCGCAATAACTGGCTACGAGGTGGACAGCGGCAGCTACTACGTCGCTTATAAACCATGTTTCGGTTTGCGTACACTCTAAATCACTTTACATGCTCATTTAACGCCGTAAACTGCTTTTATTGAGTTGGGATTACTGCATTGATTATATTCCGGATTACGGGGGGATGAGCTTTATATACATTCGAATTTTATTCAAAGAATTACCACACGATTCTGTTTACTCTTCACAATAACGTTCTTATTACTCAATTCAAATTCAATTCATTTGTGCTTCAGATTAGAAGATCCATATCCATCGACAATTAATGAGCATCATTAATGACCCATGTTCTAAAAGATGCTGAGAGGCGGACGAAACTGCCTCTCATATTCCAGTAGAATGTCCAGCACTGGCTCCTCTTATTTATACAGGGTATCCTCGAACTGCGTAGCTAAAATGAAACCGAAAATTCTTTGATTCGAAAAAAATTTGATGAGCCTTTTTACTTTTAAACTCAAGTGTCTTGTTTAGCCGGTAGAGGGCTTCAAAGTTGCAAAAATAATTTTGTTTTTTCGGTATAACTTGAGAACGTGATGGAGGACTTCAATATTTGGCAGGTGAGTTAATGTCAATAATAGCCTTTTTTGAAATCGGAGCATAGAGCCTTAGAGAACATAGAAATGGCTCAAACTTGAGGATGTAACGGGAGAAGTGTCCAGAACTTTTTTGTGGTCAATGTAATTCACTCGATATTTTTAATGTAGATAGCTTATCTATTTTGAAAACTTTTCTTACTCTAAGAAAATTTTGATAAAATCAACGGATTAGCTTGAAAAAAATAATTTTCGAGTCTCTGCAATTTTGGCTTACTAATTTTACTTGATTAAAATACCTTAGTTGCCTTTGCTTTTCTAATGTTATTTTGGCATCTGGAGGATTTATTCTCAAAACTGTCAGTTTTTACTTTGCTTTCCGTAAAAATTTTATAAAATTATGGCTCAAAATTTCACTAACACTGAAATGGTTAATATCTCGGTAAAACACGAATAATAAAAACAATAGAAATGGGGAAACGATGTGATTATTTAGGAAAAACAAATGCTAAATTAAAAGAAACAACGAAACTTTTTGGGAAATCGCTAAGGCATCAATTGTTCGAAATGTTGCCCATTTTCCTGAATACACAAATTAATTCGTTTCAAGAAATTGGATTGAACTCTGGCTAGTACTTCAGGATCATTCTTCAATAAATCCGCTTCATGATTAATTCGTTGCAACAATTCCTCTCGTGTGTTTACTGGAGCTGCATAAACTTTCGACTTCAAAGCGCCCCATAGAAAGAAGTCGCAGGCCGTCAAATCAGGGGAGCGGGCCGGCCAGTTCACTGGTACATCGTGTTCGCTACCTATCCAGCGATCTGGATATTTCACATTCAAATGTCGCCTCACAGCTAATGTGAAATGAGGAGGTGCACCATCATGGATAAACCAGGCCACGACGAATGTGTAAGGGCAAGTCTTCCAACAGTTCAAGTAGACTTTGTTCCAAAAAGTTCAAGTAGTTCTCCCCGTTCAATCGATCGGGTATAACGGTAGGGCCAATAATAAAGTTATTCACCATTCCAACCCAAACATTTATTTTAGTTTGATTCTGAAAATATGTAACTTCCGTTTCATGAGGATTTTCATCAGCATAGAAATGTTCATTATGGAGGTTGAAAAGACCACATGTCGTGAAAGTATCTTCGTCCGTGAACAGAATTCTTCTACAAAAATTGGGGTTAGCGTTTTGTCTTTGGACAATAACCCGACAGAAATCTAGCCGATGACCTGGATCCATGGGCAATAAGTCTTGAACTGTTTTAATATGATAGGGATACAACAGTTCTTCTTTCAGTACATTATGAACTAATGATTTTGAGGCTCCAATACGAAGTCCCAAACGTAGTGTGCTTATCCCAGGTTCAGTTTCAACCGCTTCCAGTATCGCTTCTTCGAGCTCTAACGTCCTTCTTGTCCATCTGCGTCCAGTTTCTCTGCGATTTGCTTCAAATTAGCCAGTTTCGGTTTGCCGATTTGGAATTCTGCGATGCGGATATCTTTCCCTTCTCCGGCCATTGCAACGACAAAGTCCATAAATCAATAACATATCAACCATTTCAGTGTTAGTGAAATTTTGAGCCATAATTTTATAAAATTTTTACGGAAAGCAAAGTAAAAACTGACAGTTTTGAGAATAAATTCTCCAAATGCCAAAATGACATTATAAAAGCAAAGGCAACTAAGGTATTTTAAACAAGTAAAATTAGTAAGCCAAAATTGAAGACTCGAAAATTAATTTTTTCAAGCTAATCCGTTGATTTTATCAAAATTTTCTAAGAGTAAGAAAAGTTTTCAAATTAGATATGCTATCTACATAAAAATATCGAGTGAATTACAATGACCACAAAAAAGTTCTGGACACTTTTCCCTTTACATCCTCAAGTTTGAGTCATTTCTATGGTCTCTAAGGCTCTGTGCTCCACTCTCAAAAATGGCCATTATTGACAGTAACTCACCTGCTGAATATTGTAAAAGTTCTTCATCACGTTCTCAAGTTATACCGAAAAAACAAAATAATTTTTGCAATTTTGAAGCCCTCTACCGAGTAAACAAGACACTTGAGGCAAAAGTAAAAAGGCTCATCAACTTTTTTTCGAATCAAAGAATCTTCGGTTCTATTTTGGCCACGCAGTTCGAGGACACCCTGTATATTCATTTTATTTATTTGGTACATCTTACTAACATTACATAAATTGATAATAACAAGTAAAAGAGGATCTAATACTAGAACCTATCCTATCACTTAACGAAGGTCCTACATGTTACCTTCAACAACAATAAGACAAAAATGTAGATAAAATACAGGAGGGAATGGGCATATAAAAAAGAAACAAGTTACCTAGATAATATATGTCTCAATTAACAAGATAATTAGTTTTAAATACAGCTTAAAATAATTAATGATTTATTAACACAAACTTGGTGTGTTTCCTTCAGCTGGAAGACAGCTAGAGTCCAACCAATTCCAAAAAGGAGAGAAGACCCTACCCATTGCACTATTATCTGTGATTTCTAAAGTAATGGATAAAGCAATCGACCTCATCTTATACCTAGAGAGCTAAAAGATCGTGAATGATATGGCAATATGGCTTTCGTCAGCAGAGATCAACAGTAAACATGCTTGTCTACGTAACAGATGGATGGCTATATCTATTGAAAAATATGGAAAATTTCTAGCTGTAGCATTGGATATCTCCCAAAGCATTTGACCGAGCCTGGTACCAAAGCCTTCTTGGGGAACTTCCGTGATATGGTTTGCTGTCTCAACTTTGTCGCTCACTATCGAGTTTCCTCTCAGATTGATCACTCCATATGGTGATTGACGGAAAATTCTCCGATACAATGACTATCAACGCTGGTGATCCACAGGGACCCATCTTGGTACCAATTTTGTTTCTGCTCCATATCAACGATCTGCTGGGAGTGACCACCTGTCCCGTCCACAGCTTTGCAGATAATGGTACACTTCATACCGCTTCCTCATCTCTAGCCCCTATATCATTCAATGAAGCCAGAGGAGCGAGACAGGAACAGGTTGGAGCAATTAATGGAGGTCTGGCGAAGATTCTGCAACGAGGATCTGATAATCTGGTTTAATGCAACCAATACTTAAGTTTGCGTCTTCTCTGGGAAGGCGAATCCCACAATCCCTAATATGATGATGTTAGGTACAACTATTCTCATGAAGTCTTCCATAACTATGGTCAGGTTCACCACCGACAGGACCCTCTCATGTAACGATCATGAGAGGTCCATAGCGGAAACCCCTTCACAAAAATTTAGTTTTCTATTCCGTGCCAAGAGCTACTCCTCATAATCTACAAAGCACAGCTTCGACGTGACCTGGAGTACTGTTCGCATGTTTGAAGTTCGACTCTCAAACATACGCTGAAGCTCTTGAATTATATCCAAAAAATAACTATTCGTTTGATTGATTCGTGGCAAGGTGGGAGATCTCTCCCTTCCATAGATATTTCCATGGTCGATGTTCATCAGAAATCTCGTCTGCTGTTCCACCGCGAGAGATTCCAGATAGGCGGACTCTACAAGCTCAAACTAGTCACCTCTTCACTGTTAAGCTCGAGATCTGCCGAAATTCTTCTTACCAGACTAAATTTTTTCATTAAACAGCGAAGTTGTGGAACTGTTTACCTAGTGAGGTCTTTCCCAATGCCTATAACCTCCAAACCTTCAAGAAAAATACGAATGCATTTCCCCTCTATTATAGGTTTCCCTTTCGTGTAGTCAAAGTATTAACAAAAATAGCATCCAGATTGAACATCAATATCAAACTTATTAATTGATATATTGCAATGTTGTTGCATTGTGGTCATTGGGGACCAATTTGACGCATCACGGTGAAACAAACTAGAATTTTGTATTTTTAAATTTATTTTAGGAACGTGGAAATGTATATTGCTAATGAAATAGCTTGATTTATATCTATTGTTGTTAATTATGCAATATATAGATAATATTAAATTCATTTTCACCTTATTTCTAAAGACTGAACGTTGAAACTACTGAGTATGCACTTGTAAGATACAGGGTAGGGGTACATATTATTCTTTTTGAAGTAGAGATTACTCAGAAACCGCTTTTGAACCTTCTCCAGAAGAGTAATGTTACTTTCAGTGTCAGGAAACCAGACCACAGATGCGTATTCAAGGTGGGACCTGACCTGACAATTATATAACCTTACTATTGTGTCTATATTTTAAAAATGTTTGGTGTTTGTTACGATAAAACTTCATTTTTCATGTTAGTTTGGAAGTAAACTTCAAGATCTTTACATTTGTCCTTCTTTGCAATAATTTGTTATTTATCGTATTTGTATTATTCATGTAATTGATCCTACGAATATATGTTATATTTAAACACTTATGTATATTGAGATGCATCTAATGGTCTGGTAACCAAGGAGTGACGTTATCCAGGTCCTCCTGCAAACTTATACAATCCCCAATTTCTGTAATCAGCCTAAATACCTTGAAATCATCTGCAAATATTGAGATTTTTGAGTACTTGAGGCAGTTAGTGAATCATTAATGAACATGGCAAAAAGCAGAGGAACCAGATTGCTACCTTGTGGTACTCCTGATGTCACTCAATAAGATTCTGAGTAGCAGTTGCCTTATGCTACAATACCTCGGCAACCATACATGCCGCCATAAGAGACATCAGTCCATGCAGAATCCTAGTCTTCGGTCCTGCCTTAAGCCTACTAGACTGTGCACCCCTTGCTACAAAACTTGAAGCCAGTAGGCCTGAGTATTTTATTTTTTCAACTTTAACATCCTGTATCTCAATAAGGAGCAGACTTAGACCCATTGTTGTTGAGCAAAATGTTATTATTTTTGCCTCCGGAACGCAGTTACAATTTGGGCTAATACTCCTGAATCGTTCTGTATATAATCATACAAAAAGTACTATAAGAATCTCATCTGAAAAACTGAAGATAGATCCCGAAAGTACAATTGGCAAGGCTACTGGGCCACAAAACAATACTGTTTCTACTCTCACCTACTTTAAAGCGATTTACAAATTTCCAAATTCGTATGACCAATAGGAACAGTGCAATCGTCTCTACAGTAGGTTAGGTACACACGCTATACGCGAGGATGCCCGCACATACTCACATATAGACAACATCTCAATAATAATGAATATTTCTGCGGGTATCCAGATTTTTTTTTAATGCCAATCACGATACTTTCCTTATACTCCTGACGTACAATTTCAGCTCTAGAGGAACGAAACCAAACGAAAAACAAATGTCCACAATTATGAATCAGACGCTAAGGGTCATGTTGATTGATTGATTGATTAACTAATACTACTTGATAAAATAAAACATGACATCAGAAATAATGTAGATAAAGTTGAAACTCCAAGAGAGGATTCGGAAAACATGCGTGATCATGATGTTTATAGGGGGACGGTTTGCAGAATTCTTTTCCAAAAAGATTATATCTATAAACAAATATCACTAACATTGAGCATTGACAGTTTGATCTCTTTCTCGTGTAGATCTTTTTTGTTTTTGCCAGAATGCTGGTCCTTTACACCAGCCATACCTCAGGCACTAGAGCTTTGTGTGTCTTCCAGTCGTGAAAGCCGAGGCTGCCCAAATATTGCATTCTGACAGTAGTGTTTGATTATTCGAGTTCCTTTGCCGCATTGTCTGCAGCAGAGGTGCATTGCACAGCCTCATTATGTACAGGTGTCTTCTCGTTGGGCAATGCCCAGTTAGGAGAGCCTTCATTCTTCGAATCTAGTCCCTACTCATATTGAGTAGTTCTTCAGTTATGTTTTTCGACGGTCCTCTAATAAATGTTTTCTTTTGGTGTATTCGAAGAATTACATTCCAGCGTCCCCTTTGTTGTTGTTCAGCCCAGTCCCGTATACATCTTCGAACAGGGGTTTCTGTCACTCCGAGTGCAGGTTCCGAGTCAATATATGAGACAGGTGACCCCAGTCTGGCCAGTTCATCTGCTTCTTCGTTGCTCGTGATGCCATAGTGCCCTGGTACCCACATTAAAGTTATTTTGTTGTGTTTTGTCAGAGCGCCGAGTTCGTCAAGAGTGTCTTCAGTGACTCCAGGGTAGTCCCAGGGAGATACTCTCTCTCTCTCTCTCTCTCTCTCTCTCTCTCTCTCTCTCTCTCTCTCTCTCTCTCTCTCTCTATCTCTCTCTCTCTCTCTCTCTCTCTCTCTCTCTCTCTCTCTCTCTCTCTCTCTCTCTCTCTCTCTCTCTCATTCAAAATTTCGTTCATTAATTCTAACACAAAATCTGTTTGTATTTCACTTTGCATAATAGTTTGTAATTTGCAGCGAAACACATTCGTTCATTTTGGAAATCAAAATTACAGTAACCGTGTGCTGCGCATTGATTCAATGCCATGAGCAATAAACATGACGTTGCGAAAGTAAGAAGACAAGATGAAAAGTTATTTGTAGGTAGAGGTAGAGCGTTCAGCATATTAGTGGAGCCCATCTAAAGAGATTTGAACATGAGACTTCGCCGTTACTTGCTAGATCCGGGAAATCCTCATAGATCCGGAGCCTCCGTTAACTGCCTTTCGCTCTTCACTGGAATTTATTTTTAATGAAGTGCTCGGGCTGCTTGTAACATAAGGCTTCTAACTGGGAAATTATTTTAAAGCGTGCGTCTCTTTCATTTTCAATTGAGGAAGTGCGGCTCGATCGACGCTGCCGGTACGAGAAGATTCCATCTCGGATTCTACTGTACGAATATTCATAATTCAACGTGGATAATTTGAGTATTAAAGATGTTCACTTTTATAACCTCAAAAACCAGTGCATGTACACTGTTTCCATATCAATATACCTTTTGAATTGTGGGCGTAGTATTAACTTTGGGAGTTTGCATTCTTACATTTGGTATCGAAAATACAAAGCAATTGCTGCAATAGAGTAAGAAAGCATTGTGAAAAACTTCGTTTGTGAGAATGATATTATCTGCTGTAAATCATAGGACAGATGTTCAGTCACTAAGTCAGATTTATACTAGTTTGATTAATTAAAATCCTTGAAAATTCCTACATGCGTGTTTATAATGTTAAAGCTATATTTTAGATAGAATGCTCAAATAGTAATATTTCAATAAGGTCCACTGAGAGAAAAGGCGATGCGAAATATGTACATCGCGCTGTGTATAAACCACTTGTACATTATGTTTGAATATTTGTGGAATATTTTTGAATACTTAGTTTTTATTTAATTATATAGTTTTGTGCATGTACTATTGTGCTCTATTTATTCATAAGTCATTTTCATATAATTACACAAAAATATATACAATATACGTTACATAATATGTATATACGTGCTCTATTCTTTGTTCGATTATATAGAACACAAATAAAGAAAATAACAAATATTTTATGTGTGACTTATCTACAATATTCGCATTATTAATAAATGTGAAATGTAATAACTGTGTACAAACATCATATTATATTATAGCACGTTGGTGATAACATCAATAATTGTAGTCTATTTTTATACAATTGTATATCCCGCCACTGAGAACACAATATTATAATATTCTCACTCAGTGGATGTCTGGTCTGTGTTGCGCGGCAGTCCGCCATTTACGATAACCGCGGCTACTGAGAGTCGTGTCACTGGTCGTGTACGGGTGTTGCTTTGATCTTCCCTACGTTCTTATTGAATTTTAGTTTGATATTTGGAAAATGGACTCGGTAGTTGCTGGGTTCTTGGAGATTTGGGGGTTTCAAGAATTGATCCCGAAATTTAAAGGTAAATGTTACAATATATGGGTACATAATTATTGTCATAGCTTTTCAATCGGAATCGATGTTGCAATCAAAATTGTTTCATAATACTTAGGTATCTATAGCATTAGCATTTGTCTCATGATGAAAATTATTACAATAATAATGGATATTATATGGGTAAATCTTTGATCACTATTATATAGTTATTATCAATTCTTCATCGGTCATTTAATGGTGGGAAGATGTCTATATACTTCTAAATACTATCACAATAATTAATTAGTAAGGTAGTGAATGGTGATTTTTGTTTGCTTATTATAGAGATATTTTTAATAAATAGGCGGCACAAGCAAGATGTCCGACTAGGTATTGAATCTTGAAACTGTCTGCTTTAGTGCTTCCTCCAACTGCTTGTGTTATTGATAGATTGATACCACTACAAATGATTTAAACTATAATCGTCTGTGGGTACCAACGAAAAGAGCTTTATGCATCTGACCACCGAAATGAGGTACAATAATTCAATGAGTAAGTCATTACGTAATACTTTCAGTGAAGCTTCGGTTTCCTATTCCTACAACATAATTAATAAGGCTTCCGTACAAGATCGGGCGTATTCAATAATGGTGTTACGAAGTACCACCGGTTTGGCGATAAATATTGTAAAGTAACGTAACGATACAGTAAAATCGGGCGTTGCGTGTCAGTGAACATCATTGTATAGTGAAAAATGAAAATCAAATTCAATGAATAAAATTTATTTACTCACACAAACACTCGGATCAACAACCACATTTTTTTGTAACGTCAAATTACGCTCGCTCTTTTACGGTAGCACTTTGTATATAACCGAAGCTTAACAGAATATTACGTTTTCGTAATTGTAGATAAAGCTAAAGAATTAAGTCTGGACTAATTCTATTTTATAGAGCAACAAATTGATGTTGAGACATTGAAAAATCTTAATGACGAAGACATTAAAGATCTCATACCAATTCTAGGACTTCGGAAAAGATCACCCAAGTTATTGAATATTGGAAACTCACTTTTGCCAAAAGAATGGATGATGAAATGACTATTGGTCAATGTTATAGAAGTTTTCCATGTTTGAGTCAACCATTGGGTTATTTATTGGTAAATATAATTTGGCTCTTAATAACTATACTTATCTACACATGTTTATATTATTTTATGGTTAATTTGATAGCTTGTTCAGCTTTGGATGATTTTTTCAGCTGGTTTAATTAATGAATGTATTTTTATTTTAGCTGGAAAGTGACTTCAATAAAATATATCCTGGGAAGGAAAATGCTTTACTTGGGAAGTATTCTCAAATGGAACAGAAAATTTATGAAATGCTGATAAACAAAAAAGATTTGTTCCTGCAAGAGTGCCTTAATTTTGTTGAATTAAATTAAAGCATTTGTAAATAATTACTATTTTAATGAGACCTAATCATCAAAATAGTAATTATTTAAAAATGCTTTATTTAGTTTTAAAAAATTCAGACGAACATCATGTTTATAGTCTTTAAATACAGGAAAATTGTATTTTTTCATTTTATTATTGTCAAATTTTATAAACAACAATAAGATTTACTTGATTTTGTCTGTACTTATTTAGGAATTTGATACAATAAAATAGTTATAAATATAGGTGATTATTTATTTCATCCATTAAAAACATAGTTACCTAGAACTTTCTAAGAATATAATAATAACTAAGCGCGCACTAATAACTGTGTTTCATTTCTTAAGGTGTTTCGACTTATTCGTTCTGAAGAACATCCGAATGCCGCGTTGAGTTACCCAGAGATTAACAAGGCGAAACCGCTATCATTGAAAATGAAATTTGGTAATATAACACCTTTTTTCTTATTATCTGAAGGCATCAAAAACTAGGATTTAAACACAAAAATATATAATAGAATTAAACAAAATATACAATTTAATGCATATTTCAGTTACAAAATTATATAATTTTGTACTAAAATTGTCTACATAAATGGTACAATTATTTGAGGTTTATAGCAAGTATTGTGTAGGAAACCTAAAATAATTGTTCCAGAAGTATGCACAATAGGATGTATGAGTATAACAATTTTGTGTGGTTTTCTGTACAATATATCCATATGGTATATACCATATTGTGGAATTCTCTTACACAAATTGTATAATAAACTAGAACATGAAATTTAAAAAATGCATATCATGGAAGCTATCACTTGGCTATATAGAATATAACAGAATACAGCTATTAATGTGCACAAACAACACAATATTTTGAAGCAAAATAGAATACAAATTTGACAGTATCAACACAATATTTCAAGTACAAATTTATTAGTTTAAAATACACAAATTGTTCCTGTCTTCATTTTAGGAACAATTTGTATAACAAAATTATAAAATTGTATTGAAATAGTACATTTATTTCTCTCAGTGCCTGACAACCTTTTTCTATTACCTCATACATCTTTAACATCTGGTTCGAAACTAGAGACATCAGCGTTAAATTTTTTGGTTTCAGTCGTTTACAGACTTTGTTGACATGTGTTGGTATCTTATAAGCATATTGCCAAACAGCGGATTCTTATTACATCATATACTTAAAGCATTAATGTGTTACAATTTCGATTATTCTTGTTTCTGTTCGTATCGGCGATGTGTTTCAATTGAAATAGACATTAATACGTCTTTTGATGATGGTCGTGAGACCGAAACATACCTAAAGACGAGAATAATAAGCATATGTGTTAGTGTAACCTATTTCTCGAGAATTTATATATATTTTATGTCATCATCAGTCCGATGAGAGAAGAGTTTTATAACATTTTAACTCTTTTTGTAAGAGCATTTACAGGTTTCGCAAGAATTTATGTAGGTTCATAGAAATTGGACATATATCATCGAGACAAAATGATATACGGCAGTGTTTGTTCAGGTACTTATGCAGCGGCACGCATGAAAGGAACAAACGCAGATGAAGAAAATGTAAACATATGTAAAGAAGATAGCTGGTGGTGCTCACCCTTAGGTTGTTATTAGTGTTGATTCAGTGTGTGTTAAAAGATAAGAAAACACGCATACATTGTGCTCCGTTAAATAGAACGTCTCATTTACAAATCATGATACACTTCTTTCTTTATGAAAGTATTAAATTTTATCCTTTGAAGATTTATCGGCATCTATCTGTAACGTAAGCGTTTTTTCATAACTCGATCCATCCGACAGAATTAATTTATATTTGTATCGTTGATATTGTCAAGAAAAATGTTATCGTGAAATAATAACATGTTTAATTTTTTATACAGTGTGAAAGAGGGGACATAAAATATTTTTACTTTTGAAGATTATGGAGTTCATACGCACCGCAATTTGTAGCAATATATTTTCCTTCGATTGGCTAGGAACGACTTCGATAGTATGATTTGTTTGACTATTAAATTATGTTAATTACCAAATGCAATATTTCAAAAATTCCCTATTTTTCAAGCTGATTAACTGCGCGATCTGTAAGACTGTTTATAACACTTTTTCAATAACTAATTAATGCAACGGAATTGAAGTGAAGATTAAGTTGAGACTAAGCTTCTTTAGTAAACCACGAAATTTTTATGTTTGTTGTTTGTTCTGTTTTGAATTGAGAGTAGGTATCCTGACACCTTGGGCGGCCAGATGAACGCCGTACTCCTTATCAGACGACCTTGGGGTTC
This sequence comes from Endomychus coccineus, assembly GCA_958510875.1. NCBI lineage: Eukaryota > Metazoa > Arthropoda > Insecta > Coleoptera > Endomychidae > Endomychus > Endomychus coccineus. The sequence goes on from OY294067.1 coordinate 23,969,993, forward strand.
CTTATCAGATGTAGGCAACCAGTGATACACTCGTGCATGCGCGGTATGCCCAGATAGGTATCGGTAAGTACTGACCCTGTCTTACCGGCCGGGTAGACGGTTAGGGTGTGGTCTCGCCTCTAACCTCTAGGTGTTACCGGGTAGACGGCAAGGGTGTGGTCTCTGACCGCTAGGGGCCCTTCTGCTATGGTTGTATGGTAGAGTCAATGGAGACCGAGTAGTGGTAATCAGCCTGTATATACAAGATCGTTCAAGGTAGACAGCAAGCAATATGTGAGGTTAGGGAGAACTTCAATGTAAAGCAGCATCAAAATATTTTTCTACACACGGGAATCGAACCCGAGAAATGAAATCCAAAGCCAGCTCCTTAACCGCTCAGCTATGGAGGAATTGAGAACAAGCGATTTTAATGTTGTAGATATAACCGCAGGGTATCCGGTCTGAGTGATAAGTGCGAGTATATTGCAGTCTATATGATGCAGGTAATTTGTTTTTACATGACGTCGGTCATGCAGGTATCTGAACATGCGGGGGACGAAGTGTCGGAGCCTACAGCGAGGTATGGAATGTGAGGCTGCTTCTTCATAGCATCAGTCCTAGGGTTTTGAAATAGTGTTGTTTGTACATGTCGTCAGTCACGTGATTTTTGAAAGAGACTGTCACGCGGGGGGTTCATCGAGGTATCATGGGAGGGCTGCTGCTCCTTCATCGGAGTGGGTGTATAGATGGAATGTTATACAGTACGGAAATGATATCTTCTGCATCTCTCTCAAACGCGATGTTTATAAGGAAATTAATTTCAAAACGTTTATTCAAGCTGTCTGTACCTTACTTGATTGCTGTATTACAAAATGCGATTTCAATCATCTTAAACATATAGATATATGGATATTATTTTTAGTATACAAAATGGAGTTGGGGAACTTCAATGAGGTATGGAATGTGAGGTTATACAGATTGTTTATGTATGACGTAAGTCATGTGAATTTGAATGAAGCTGTCGTGAGGTGCGGCCTCAAACGAGGCGGCAGTGTAGATGGAATGTGAGGTTATACAGAGTGTGTGGTTATAATGATGTCTATCACGCAGGGCTTAAGTGAGGTATCTACCCCCGCGAGTCTTCAATGAAATGTGGGGTTGTTTGTACATGCCGTTAGTCGCAGGGGTTTTGTCTGAGTTATAATGATATCGGTCGCGGTGCATCGGCTGCTCCACAAGTCTTCAATAAGGGGTCATAACATCTAACATGCGATAGTTTACAAAAATGCTGCTTCTCATAATAGCGATATTATGAAGCGTTTGCAGAAATAACTATTAAATCATCTAAGGTTGTTTTGCTTGATTAGTACTAGCGAGTACAATATTCGTTATAATATTATGAGTATGCATCATTAGCTCACTTGAGCGATAAGGTTGTGCTAAATCATCTCCAAGAGCAATGTATTCAACTTGGAATTCTCGTAATGATGCGCGATCCTTCAATGTTAAAGTAGTTTCATAAGTTATCCGAAAGTAATATGAATATATAAAATGTTTTTCCAAAATTAGTTCCGAAGTAAACATAATTCGCTATAATATTATATTCATTCATTCATGTTTCATAAATTATCCGATATAAATCAAATAAGTTTATGCTAAATTTGTGGCAGGTTGAACAATATCCACTATCATATTTTGCGGTAGAGCTACAGCTGGTTCGAGTGATAAGGAAGTTACGCCGATCACCTTCAAACGCGATGAGAATACTTTATTTTAAATCAAACATGTAGTATGTATATATATTCGAATCATATTGATTGTAAATCGCATAATATGACCCGAAATCTAGCTGCTGGTGGTGGAAATATTGTTAATAATTATTAACGTAGTACCCTATACGCGCTGTAAACGTTATATAATAATAAGATTTGCGACGAATTCGGTAATTCGAGGTACACAATATATAGGTGCGGGAGGGTTGGAGCCCAATACCTATACAGAATCAAGACGAAGCGGTGTTACGCATCACGATGATTATTCGAACTGTCTGTACAGCTCGATTGCTATATAACAAAATACATTTTTAATCATCTTAAACATATAGATGTGCTAATATAATTTTTCGGTATGCAAAAATGTACTAATAATAAAACATTTTCATCGACAGACATTTCTTCATAGGAACAGACAGACAGACGGACAGTTAGCTTTTTATAAAATTCAATCAATTTCAATGAAAACACATATACGGGGGAGTTTGATGGAGATCGAGCTCGTTTCCCAACCACTTAAGAGTTAGAACTATGATGGTTGAATGAGGAATAGATGAGGATAATAATAATAATCATATGAATATCTTCATAAGCGCTAATCTATATGACATTCAAGCATCATAGTTCTAACTCTTAAGTGGTTGGGAAACGAGCTCGATCTCCATAAAACTCCCCCGTATATGTGTTTCCATTGAAATTGATTGAATTTTATAAAAAGCTAACTGTCCGTCTGTCTGTCTGTTCCTATGAAGAAATGTCTGTCGATGAAAATGTTTTATTATTAGTACATTTTTGCATACCGAAAAATTATATTAGCACATCTATATGTTTAAGACGATTAAAAATGTATTTTGTTATATAGCAATCGAGCTGTACAGACAGTTCGAATAATCATCGTGATGCGTAACACCGCTTCGTCTAGATTCTGTATAGGTATTGGGCTCCAACCCTCCCGCACCTATATATTGTGTACCTCGAATTACCGAATTCGTCGCAAATCTTGTTATTATATAACGTTTACAGCGCTTATAGGGTACTACGTTAATAATTATTAACAATATTTCCACCACCAGCAGCTAGATTTCGGGTCATATTATGCGATTTACAATCAATATGATTCGAATATATATACATACTACATGTTTGATTTAAAATAAAGTATTCTCATCGCGTTTGAAGGTGATCGGCGTAACTTCCTTATCACTCGAACCAGCTGTAGCTCTACCGCAAAATATGATAGTGGATATTGTTCAACCTGCCACAAATTTAGCATAAACTTATTTGATTTATATCGGATAATTTATGAAACATGAATGAATGAATATAATATTATAGCGAATTATGTTTACTTCGGAACTAATTTTGGAAAACCATTTTATATATTCATATTACTTTCGGATAACTTATGAAACTACTTTAACATTGATGGATCGCGCATCATTACGATAATTCCAAGTTGAATACATTGCTCTTGGAGATGATTTAGCACAACCTCATCGCTCAAGTGAGCTAATGATGCATACTCATAATATTATAACGAATATTGTACTCGCTAGTACTAATCAAGCAAAACAACCTTAGATGATTTAATAGTTATTTCTGCAAACGCTTCATAATATCGCTATTATGAGAAGGAGCATTTTTGTAAACTATCGCATGTTAGATGTTATGACCCCTTATTGAAGACTTGTGGAGCAGCCGATGCACCGCGACCGATATCATTATAACTCAGACAAAACCCCTGCGACTAACGGCATGTACAAACAACCCCACATTTCATTGAAGACTCGCGGGGGTAGATACCTCACTTAAGCCCTGCGTGATAGACATCATTATAACCACACACTCTGTATAACCTCACATTCCATCTACACTGCCGCCTCGTTTGAGGCCGCACCTCACGACAGCTTCATTCAAATTCACATGACTTACGTCATACATAAACAATCTGTATAACCTCACATTCCATACCTCATTGAAGTTCCCCAACTCCATTTTGTATACTAAAAATAATATCCATATATCTATATGTTTAAGATGATTGAAATCGCATTTTGTAATATAGCAATCAAGTAAGGTACAGACAGCTTGAATAAACGTTTTGAAATTAATTTCCTTATAAACATCGCGTTTGAGAGAGATGCAGAAGATATCATTTCCGTACTGTATAACATTCCATCTATACACCCACTCCGATGAAGGAGCAGCAGCCCTCCCATGATACCTCGATGAACCCCCCGCGTGACAGTCTCTTTCAAAAATCACGTGACTGACGACATGTACAAACAACACTATTTCAAAACCCTAGGACTGACGCTATGAAGAAGCAGCCTCACATTCCATACCTCGCTGTAGGCTCCGACACTTCGTCCCCCGCATGTTCAGATACCTGCATGACCGACGTCATGTAAAAACAAATTACCTGCATCATATAGACTGCAATATACTCGCACTTATCACTCAGACCGGATACCCTGCGGTTAAATCTACAACATTAAAATCGCTTGTTCTCAATTCCTCCATAGCTGAGCGGTTAAGGAGCTGGCTTTGGATTTCATTTCTCGGGTTCGATTCCCGTGTGTAGAAAAATATTTTGATGCTGCTTTACATTGAAGTTCTCCCTAACCTCACATATTGCTTGCTGTCTACCTTGAACGATCTTGTATATACAGGCTGATTACCACTACTCGGTCTCCATTGACTCTACCATACAACCATAGCAGAAGGGCCCCTAGCGGTCAGAGACCACACCCTAGCCGTCTACCCGGTAACACCTAGAGGTTAGAGGCGAGACCACACCCTAACCGTCTACCCGGCCGGTAATACAGGCTCAGTACTTACCGATACCTATCTGGGCATACCGCGCATGCACGAGTGTATCACTGGTTGCCTACATCTGATAAGGAACCCCAAGGTCGTCTGATAAGGAGTACGGCGTTCATCTGGCCGCCCAAGGTGTCAGGATACCTACTATTGAGATTAAGCAGAATGCGCTCAATTTTGCGCTAACGAAAGATAATTTCAGGCATCTGGCTATCGATGGCAGCAATATTAGGAGGGTCCTTCCCTTATGGATCCAAAATGGAATTTGCTGCAAGCATCCCAGCAAAAAGGTAGGCTTTTTATGCATTAGCCAGTGGTTAAGGGAGGGAATGAGCTGGAAGTAAAATTCCTACCAAATGCTTTTGCGAAAGTCCAAAACGAACGGGAGACATTCGAGCATTCGATAATCTTATTTTGGTATTATATGCCTCTTTCAAAGCACATATTTCTGGCTTCAACATATTTTGTTGACCGTGATCGTCCAAGATATTACAAAGTCTTTGTCATTATTGTTACTTTTATTGCAATTCCATAAGATGTTAAGAGCATTGAAATCACCAATTTATATTAAGTCCTAGTATCGATCCTTGTTCTCAATTCGTACAAACTTTCAAGTGATTTGCGGATCACATTTATTTTTTTTTCGAAATGACTACTTCTATTTGCAACCCTTGCTAAAAATACTTTATTATAGAATGACACTGTTTTTGTAAGACTATTTGCTAGTTTTATTTTGATCAACTCTGTTACTACACCATGATTAAAGCATTCACATAGACAAAAATTTTTAGGTTTTTCACGTATCGTACGTCGAATGTTGTGAATGAAAAGCCTCCGCTCGAATAAAACTTTACAAGATCAATATTCAGTAACTTTTAAATTTATTTGTAAAGCTTAAAAACGTTATTGAGAAATTCACAATCTGGCTTAACATCTTAATTAGTAAATCAGCGGCGGACGCCCTGAAGTTGAAGTTAGTATTGATCCGACAAGGTTTGTAGAATCCGTACTATTCCCGAACTGAGAGATTTACTGCATTCCAAATGTTACACGAACTGTGAATCGTACAACAATTTACCATATAAATTACTGTTTACAGTACTGTTGATAATTATTGTGTAGACAAGTTGACGTGTCAAAAGTTTCCAAGCAATATTCTTATTAGAATAACCACACCCATATTGTTTTCCTATTCATAGTTTGCCAGAACGCAGATGCTTCTTTTTCCAAAGCCAATTTAGCCAAGATAATTCTGTTCACGGTCGGTAGTAAAGGCGAAACTCTGGTAATTTACATTGTACACAAATTGCATTAATGTAAGCACTATTGTTATTGCAATATTGTGTGAACATATCTTAACATTGAACTACAGCGATGTGTATTGTAGGTAGAAATATACACTATGCACGATGTCACCGACATTGTCCCTCATAATATGCGAATTTTTTTGGACATGAAACACTGCATCCAGACTCCAGCTGTTATCTCGAACTTCTGGAATTCGCGGTTGTTGATCAATTTTGTAAGGGGTAGGTATGGAAAAATTGCGAAATTGATCTATCTCTTTGATACCGATAAAACTGCGTTTTAATACTTTCCGACAATGAAGAATTCGATTCCAGCGTTACTTTTAACCTATTACAACGGTTAAACGTGTTATAGGTTCCCGAAAAGCTGAATTTTGGTCATGACCCTGATAAAATCATACATTCGAGAAATATCACCCCTTAAATTGTTATCGAGAGTATTCTAAGTTACCATAGAATGACCTCCAGATGTTAACTCGAGCTTCTATAATCTCGATTTTTAATCAATTTTATAAGGGGCAGGTATGGCAAAAAGTGCGAATTTAGTCAATCTCATTGGAACTTAATACGCTTCTGACAATGAAGAATTCAATTTCGGGTAACTTTCAACCTAAGACAATGATTAATCATGTTGCAGGTTCTCGAAACTATGAAATTTGGTCATATCATGGGTTATGACCATGATGAAATTATACGTTCGCGGAATAATGCCTCTGAAATAGTTCTGGGTCTTAGATATACCACTAGTCCAATGCGCGTACAGGACTGGGTCACACATCAACCAAGAAAGCGATAGAATAAAACTCGTCGTAAGTACCTCAGGAAAACAGACTATTAGAAAACTGTGAAAGAACAGAGCTAAAGAACTATTCAACATAAGTAGGACTTCGGCCCGAACGGCGGAGTTGCTCGATGGCTAGTGTTGCCCAAAATCGGTCTTGGTCTTGCAGTCTTGGTCTTGTTCTTGCATTTTTGCAAGACCAAGACCAAGACCAAGACCGCCTAATCTTAGCAAGACCAAGACCAAGACTGACCGTGCAAGATGTGAGCAAGAACAAGACTAAGCCTGCGAGACTCTTGCGTCTTGCAGTTAGGACTGAGTGTCGTTTCAGGGAGCGGATAGACTTAATTTATAATACAAGAAATTGACACATAGAAAACAAACGAAACAAAATAAAAGAAAGTACTAGTACACAAAATGTTGGAGAAGAAAATAGGCAGAAAATAGGAAGACGTAAAGTACAGTTATAAATGACTATCAGTGCATTTTGGTTGAAGGGGGAACTTACGCAGTCCGAATAAGTAAATAAAAAATAATATATTAAATATAGTAAGAAAATAATTAAAAATATGAAAATAATAAAAACGAAAAATAAACTATATAGAAAAAAGCGAAACAAAATTATATGTAGCATTTTACCGAGAAAATGTTTATTTTCTTAATATTTCAAAAGTTACAGGCCGAAAAAAAGATCTTACAAACTAATTTGAAATCTAATTCATAATGATACGGTAGGTATAAGAGCGAAAATCAGGACGCTACAATGTCATGCGTCTGTACGCCGCATGCGGCATCCTTTGATTTGCGGCGGCATCCTTTAATGAGACCCGGCACTTGCCAAGGCGGCGAGGTACAAGGCGACACTATCTAAGCGAATGGACTATAAATAATTGTATTTATTTCCATTCCAGCCATTCCCAATTGATTCGAGTCTAATGTAATAATTGTTTTTACTCTAATCCTTGTTGTTCTCGGAAATCTTATCACCTTTACAATTTGACATGAGTGACGAAGATTCAAATAGTTCCAGTCGGAGTAGTGAGGTTGGAGTTATAGATCTAAAAGACCTAAAAGCAAATTTGATGAGTTTTTCGAAATAATTCATGCATCCCAAATTGCTTTATGTAAATTGTGCCAACATAAAAAGGTTGAAATAAAAAAGGAAAACAGAAACACTAATAGGTAATTGCGAGATTTGCGAGACTCTTGCTGCAAGACCAAGACCAAGACCAAGACTGGGAGTGCAATACCAAGACCAAGACCAAGACCAGGTGTATTGGCGCAAGACCAAGACCAAGACTGGCTAAGTCTCGTCTTGTTCTTGCATTTGGGCAACACTATCGATGGCAGGTAAATTTTTTCAAAAGGTCACTTGCGAATGGCAAAGCGAAGGCAGGTCCGAGCTGCTCGACCGACTGACACCATAATGACGGTGTAATGTAACTTACACTATAGATACCGCCTTTTTTTATGGATGGAATAAGTCATTTTTGTTTGGTGATAAGATTTAGTTTAAAATATAACCCCTCAACAGAGTAGTATCGAGATTTATAGTGAAAAAGGCAAAAGGTGCTAATTGTGCAAAATTAGTTCCGTCTTGAGATCATATGGCGAAATATGGGCAAATCACGTGGTGATGTACAAAGGCCAATGGACTGACCCAGTGTAAGACGTAACTTACACAATGGGGAATGACGACGAAGCGATAGAGAACCCAATTCTACAGCACAACGTTTCTATCAAAAAAGATTAATTGCTTACAGCGATACTGAGCAATGCCTGCAAAAAAAAGCTGTTGTCAATTTATGTGAGAAGCCACACCAATTAATAAGGAGCGAATTAAGACAATTGAACTGTTTAAACGATCCAACTGAAATGTACAAAGAACCCAAGTCGCTGAGGTGAGACTGGTAAAACAGACCAGCGTCCAAAGCAAAAAATATTACCTCACAATCAGTTTCCGAAGACATCAGTGTGTGTACTCATCAGGAAGCAATAGCATCTACATGCGATTACTGAATCAATGCTAGCCCACCTTTCAATGAAAATTTTGCAGAAGATTCTTTCTCATTCTTTGTATGATGACGAACTTACAGATACTCGTATAACAGTTTTGATATGAAGATTTGCGATTATCCTCTTGGAAACTAACGCCACTAAAACGTGCAACATTAGAGATACTTCTTACAGTCACACATAGGCGTTCACACGTGTAATTAATTATAATTTGTTTGAAGCAGTTGAGTGATATATACACCATAATTTAAGGGGGCTAACTGGCCAGGTACACAAGGCATGAGCGGTTCGGTAATCCGGGCATGATTAACACCATAAATCTGGCGCGGATTAACGCGATGGCCAACGCCGCGAACTGCCATGTGTTCGCATGAACTATTGCCGCCGCATGTCCGCCATTGAGGCTGTGCTATTCCCAACTCCCAACCCACTATTATGCATAATATCAGAGCTGCCAGTGCCAGTAGAGAGCAGCGAAACCTCACATACATCCACACGGAATTGATTTACATAATACAATAAATCTCCGAGTTCATTGGCGTTTCTATAATATGCTACTTAGAAGATCAAGGCCCCGCCCCAAAGAAGATATTGGGATAAATTTGAAGGTACGTTTTGTCTGTTTTGTGCCTCAATGGGCCAAGTTGTAAATTGCAAAAGAATTGAAACTTCCATGAGGCAAAAGGTACCTACACCTAGAGGATAAGTCTCATTTGCCACCTTTTCCAAGGTAAGAAATATTTTCACCTCGGTAATTTTCTTATATTTTGACCACACGAAAGGAAAACCTACAGTGTTCGTAGAACATGGTGTGGAGTATTGGGAGAAGAGAAAGGGAACGACGTCAGTAGGCCAAGAGTTCCATAACATCGATAGAAATAAGTTAGACAGGCCTTGGGCTTGACCAGCTTAAACTTAGTCCACCTACCCCTGAAATCTGTTGTGGAATAACAGACGAAATTTCTAATGAGCACGGACATGTCTACAGAAAAGGGGGAGAGCGCCCAACTTTCGTAAGTGTGACATCACATGACTAGCTCTGTCTTGAATGAAATCGGGATTTTTGAAACACGAACAAGTATTAAAGTTCAAAAAGTTTTGGAATTATTGTGAATTGGACTGACTGGTGTAAGTTCTTACATTCGACTCTCCCTGTGAACAAAATGGTATAACCGATGAGCCATGGCCTACTATGAAACAACTCACCTTTGCCTGATTGGCTACAATTTCGTGTAAATACATTAAGAGATATAGAATTAAATTTTCTGAATTATGAAGATAACTTACGATAATTTAATATAGGATTATAAAGATGAATCAACTTAAAATACAGAACCACAGGCGGTATTCGAACCCTCATTCCTGGATGTCTAACTGTGTTTAACAATTACACCTCTTTGGTCACGTCAGTCTTATAGTTTTGAAAATATAAACCTCTGAAAGGATAGTAGATCATTGATGAACACAATGTCATTCGATGCTACGCCATAGATAAACTATTCAAGCACATTCATCTAAAGTTTAATCGTTTTGAATTGAGAACTGTATATATGAGTATTTCTATGTTTGGCAATTACTCTGACAGTACTCATTCAATGATAGCATTCCGGTTCTTATATATTTCAATAGACTGACACAATTTCGTGTAAGTACATTATGAGATATAATATTTTCTGAATTATGAAGATAATTTAGATAATTTACCATAGGATTATAAAGACGAATAAACGTAAGACACTGAATCACAGGCGGGATTCGAACCCACATTCCTGGATGTCTGGTCCGGCGTGTTTATCAATTACACCACTTTGGTCCCGTCTAAGAGTCTGAGGCTTATATTACATGAAATTGTGGCCAATTAGGCAGAGAATCCTTAAATTTGTTTATACTCGCCTAGAACATTTCTCAGTCAGTGAAATATTTAAGAACTGGGATGCTGTCAACGCTAATCATAGCAATACTCATAGATACACTCCTCAATTCAAAAGAAAAAGTAGAAAGTTCATTGATTTCTTCGTTAAATACTGTAACGGAAGAACTTTTTCACTTTTTCAATACATTCGATGATAACTGACATACGAGGGATCTCAGAAATGTGATAATCTTCAAAATGACCTTTAAAGTGAAGTGGTCTATGAAAATTTCTTTTACGGAAATGTAGCAGAGTTGCAAAAACCCCATTTGAAAATAACGGAGATATACCACAAACGTGCCGAAAATAGGATGTACACAAATACTATGATGATACTAAGAGTATAAAACATAGAGTTGTAAGACACGTATCGGTTGTCAATTCAAATAAATTTTCAATGTCGTGACTTTAGCTGTTTCTATTCGAGTGTATGAGTACCTAACGGGGGTTCCTAACCCCCAAAAGGTTAATAAAGCGAAAAATTGTGCTAACAAAAATAGGGTAACGGTATTGTTTGAATTGATAATTAATTTGAATAAATACATTCGGATGAGTAAGGCTCTGACATCTTTGCTATAATAGCGGCAACTGTACAGTCATCGCAGTATGTTATCATTAATAAATTCGGATGAGTAAGGCTCTGACATCTTTGGTATAATAGCGGCAAATGTACAGTCATCGCAGTATGTTATCATTCTACAAAAATTCACGGTGTCGTTCTGTCGGGATTGATGATTTTTGGGCAGGGAGATCGATTCGGCATTGTGTGTGTCGGCCAAGAATCCAGTTAATCGGTAACTTTATATCATACCAAACGTAATTATAATGATATTTGAGAGACTATAAAGTTGTCGTTGATTATTCACCGATAAATAAGAATGCCCAGAGTGGCAAAAAATTATTAAATACGACATACCTGCTTAAACGTTCCCACACACAATGCCGAATCGATCTCCCTGTCTAAAAATCATCAATTCCGAAAGAACGACATCTTCCGTGAATTTTTGAAGAACATAACATACCGCGATGACTGTACAGTTGCCGTTATTATATCAAGATGTCAGCGCTTGACTTATCCAAACTTATTTATTCAAATTGATTATTTAAATTTAAACTTGTTCGCGCCGTTTTTCATTTTCACATTATTTTAGCAAGGGATGACAGTATTCTCTTTCTCTATTAAATTTGTTTCAACTTACCCTAACTCTAGCCTCCGTTAGATTCGTCCACATGGCAATTTCTTCCCTTGTACTCATATCAGGGTATCTGTTCCTTGCGAAGGTAGCTTCAAGTTCCTGAAGTTGTTGACTAGTAAAATGAGTTCTTTGGCGTCGTTGCCGTTTGTTCTTCTTATCGTTTTTTCCATCATCGTCATTAGATTCTCCACCTACTCCCGCTTCTGTTTTGATTGGATCAGAGAGGGACCTACTACCTGAAATTAATTATGAACTATATGAATATTTTTGAAATTTTTGTAATCACTAATCACTATAATAATAATTTCAAAATTATTTGTACTTCATTATGGTCACTATGTATCAATTTATCTCAGAAATTGTCCAATTTATTGATTCCTCGTTCTTGCAAAATTCAGATCAGAACAACCGTTTTTGAGATAAATAGAGTTAAAGGTTTAGATAAAATACCCACCTACAAAATTAAAATGGCTATCATTTTGAACATTTGTCACAATTTGTGATTTTTATTTTTGAAAATTTGTCATTAAAAAATAACATTTATTGTGTGTTTCGTGTTAAGTTCTCACATTTAAAAGGAATAACCCCCCTCCCCCCCCCCTAGATATTCCTAACTCGAAAATTAGGTAGACAAGTGTACAATAAAACCTTTGTTTCAAATTGAACGAGAAATCTACAGTATAGTCAAATTTTGAAAAATAAGCAGTGGTGTAGATAATAGGGTGACCAAAGGGGAACAACTCCGCTGTGGTAACGCCGCAGAGCTATTTTGAAATTTAATTCCTAATGTCAAATAAAAGGCGTCTATTTTAGAAACACTAGAACCAAATTTGGTTGAAATCGCTGTAGCGGTCAGAGAGATTCAATAGAAAAACAATTTTTTCAAATCGAATTTTAAAGGGCTCTCCGTCATGGATGTAGATATATTTTTGATATACTGACGACTAGGTTTGACAGATTAGAACTGGGACATCCTGTATATGTCTTCCGATATATCTTTTTCTACGACTACCTATTTGAATCATAATTTTACACACAATTTCATTTTTACATCGTAACCCGGGCGGATTTCTATGCAAGGCGTGCAAATCGAATCATTTTTTATTCGCTCCGCTTTATTTTACGGGCAGCTTTAAATTCACGAAAACTGATAGTTCAATGAATGGAGCGTTCACACTATCCAGGATGATAAGTGGTAAATACGATAACGCACTCTCTGTTTCACGCCGTTATTGAGCGAAACCCGTTTGAGGTTAGATAACAGTAAAAAACGAACCATCGCGACGATTGGTAATCTGGATCATTTTCTCGGTTTAATTGACGGAACGAGGAAAGGTATCTGTTGAAAGAAGATTACACATATTTCCGTGAAGAATTTGGATAGTCTTGTAAAAATATCGAAAGCAACAGCGATATGGAATTCAGGTAGTCGTAGTCAATATCATTTCGTACTAGTTGCATAATACACTATTGTGAATTTTTTATATAGATTGAGTTTAAGAGAACGATGTATAGATTTAATAAGCGATAAAGATTCAACAAAGATGGAGATAGAGGATGGGCGTGATTTATTTATAAATGTGCCTGTCGTCAGTATTTTATCTAGGGATAACTAGACGATGAATTCGATTGATTAATTTTATTTGAAGCGTTTTTGGCAAGCATAAATATTATTTTTCAATTACTATACGAAACATAAGTGACCAGTCGACGTGCACACATTGCACATGACTAGGCTCAACTTTCTAAACTGTAGATAGCGTTCTACTTATACCGGGATATCAAAAATTATCTTGGTCGAGGGTGGTTGTGGAATCTAAAACGTGTGTCTTACTTTACGTTTGAAATAATTATGTCACTATCACACTGACATCATCAATAACCTACAAATTTCATTCCTATTTATTTCAGTTGTAAAACAATAATGAACTACAAATTATGAAATAATTATGTGAACTTTGAACCTTTTCAGAGGTCGTGATAGTCACAATCCGGGTCAAAAACTGTTTTGAAATAGTTAATTTTCCGTAAATCGAATGACGTTCACGTGAGAAGCCCGTAGCACGCGAGTTAGAAAAGTGCAAACTGGTTGAACCTAATACGGCTTTACGACGACTTTTCGCGTGCCGTTTTCGCTCCATGTAGTTAGATTTAGTATCGGACCGTGCCCGACGGCGCTTATTTTTTCGTAAATGTCCATTAAATAGGAAAATTTAATTAAAACAGTTTGAGCTATTCTCAGATGTCAGCTACGCGCGTCTAACGTGCGACGCACCAAAGGGATTTTCTCGCGACTAAAATATACACGAAGGGGGCAAAAGCTAGCGACCCATAGCCAAAAACACTATAACAACTGGCGCTGGTCGCACGGGGCAAAAAACGGCCCCAAATTAACAAGACCGAGGTAAAATGTATAAGCTCTAACTTACACGCAGCGAGTTCCTCGAGGCAATAATCTCCAATATATCAAAAATTATGGAGAAACTGATTAAATTAAGAATGACATGTTTTATAAATAAATATAAATTGATATCAAATCGCCAGTTTGGTTTCGCACAAAATAAATCCACACAGGATGCTATAGCTTTTCTTTCATCAAAAATATATAACATCCTTGATAAAAGTACCCCAAGTCTCTGTATTTTTATTGACCTTAAGAAGGCATTTAATACGGTGTCTCATGACAAATTAATAGATACTTTAGAGCAAAACGGATTTCGGGGCAATATATTGAATTTACTGAAAAGTTACTTAAATAATAGAAAACAACATGTAAGAATAAAAGAACAAATAAGTAATCCTGAAACAATAAAATGCGGAGTACCTCAGGGCACAGTTTTGGGGCCAATTTTATTTAATTTATATTTAAATTTTATTAGATTTACCGTCTTCTGGAACTATAATCAGCTTCGCGGATGATACAGCCATATTATATTATGCTGACTCGTGGGTCGATTTAAAATCAAAAGTAGAATCTGATATGAAAGTTCTTAAAAGTTGGTTTGATAATAATCTCCTGTCGATAAATTGGGAAAAAACAAAATATATGCCATTTACCTCTTATAAATCTAACTTGCCTAATTTAGGACCATTGATTATTGATAATCGAACAATTATTCAAGAAACCAGTTCAATAACTTACTTAGGGATAATAATTGACAATCATTTACGATGGGACTTGCAAACAACTAAAGTAATGAAGAAGATTCGAAGCTTTTTGAGTAAATTTAAACGAATGAAACGAGTATTAGATTTATCTCACTTAAAAACTTTATACTACGCTCTAATTCAATCTCAACTTTCATACGGAATTATTGCCTGGGGAAGTGCGGCAGAGCAGCACCTTAAAAAAATAAATACTACTCAAAAATGGCTCATCAAAATCATATATAATAGAAAAATTAGTTATTCAAGTGACCTTCTGTATAAAGAATCTGGGTTCATGGACATTAAACAATTGTATTGTCAAACTGTTCTATTTAATTTATTTAAAAATAAAGATATGATTAACTTCCATAATCATAGTTATAACACTCGTCATAAGGAAACTATTACATCAAAGACTAGCAAAGAAATTTTGTTTATATAAGTAGCAAATTGTATGATATATTGCCTAATGAACTGAAAACCATATCATTTTCCTTAAAAACGTACAAAAAAAAAGTTAAGAATTGGATTAAATCACAACCCAGACATACATTTTCAAACATAATTAATGATGTAATTTGACAACTTACTTTTCATAAGTACATTATTGAGTGATCAATGTTTTTGAAAATTTTCTTTAATAGCATAATTTTCTGTGATTCAACATGCTTTTACTTTATATATGTATGTATGTGTATATGTGTGGATATGTATATATGTATGTATGTGTGTATGTGTGTATGTATGTATATGTGTATGTATGTATATGTATATGTATGTACGTATATGTGTGTATATATGTATGTATATGTATATATATGTATGTGTATGTGTATGTGTATGTATATGTATATATATATGTATGTATGTGTATGAATGTGTGTGTATGTATATGTGTGTATATGTATATATGTGAATTATCTCTTGTTATTTTAGAAATCTCTTCTAGTTCTTGAAATAATTTTCATAATGTTATCCTAAGATTGGTCAGTGTAACATCATTACTTTTCATAACTTGTAATTGAAATAGTCTTATTTTATAATTTAATTTGTTTAATTAATGTGTAATTTTAAATACATTATGCTATATTTTAAATGCTTTTATCCTCAAATTTATTATTGTATTATTAATACTTTTGTATTTTATTATTGAATTAGCCTTTATTGTATTTATTGTAGTCTATAATTTCGTGTATATCTACTTCAAATATTAATAAGAAGTATTAGGCTGATAATCTCATTTATTAACAAGTTTCTAAAACTTCTATAAATGGGATTGTCATAACGATTGAATTCTTTTGCACCTTATGTGTTTGTTTACCGTATGTAAATATTGGGTAAATAAACGTTATTATTATATGTCAAAATGATTTCGTTCGTAGCTAATTATATAGGACGTCTGGCGTTCATGCAATTATGTTTTAAGATAATTCGAACCTTCTAATTTCGATAGGCCACGTGAAAATCCCGGAGTACAAAGCGCCAAAGCACTTCTGAGTGTTACAATATTCGTATAAAATTGCGGAATTTCGCACTTTTAGAAACTTCAAATTAATTACGACATAATTATTTCAAATGTAAAGTAAGACACGTTTTAGATTCCACAACCACCCTTGACCAAGATAATTTTTGATATCCCGGTATATCTAGTGGAGCAATACAATGAATCTGGATCCAACTCCAAGAATAGTACGAAATGATTCGGAAAACTCAAGCTGTATAACATACAAATGATGATCATTTTACCCGAAAAATTATCTGGTGTAGGTATGCGAAAATAGATTTGAAAAATCGAATTAATGTAATTTGGAGAGTCAACGGAATACTTATATTATATCCAATGTGAAGATGGTACTATTCTAAAACAGCTGATGTTCAATTTCAGAATTGTGGCATTCACCGCGTCTACACTCACTCCAACTTAATTGTGAATGATACAAATTTACAGTATAATATCAACATACTAGGGCAAGGTGAGAAGTCCCTGAAAAATGAAACCAGAAATGATTTATTTCGTCAAATTTTATTTTATTTCTCAACATAATCTCCTTGTAGCCAGAGACACTTCGTCCAACGTTTTCCTTATTTTTCGATCCCTTCCAGATAATACGATTTTGGGCAATCCTTCAAAATAGGAATTGGTTTCAGCGATGAACTCATCGTTGGAACCAAATCTCTTTCCGCCAAGTCATTTCTTCAAGTTTAGAAATAGATAAAATTGCGGAGGGGCAAATCTAGAGAATATGATGGATGAAGAACCAATTCGTAGCGCAATTCATGAAAGTTTGCAATTGCGACTGCAGACCTGTGCGGCGGTACGTTGTCCTGGTGCAAGAGCACTGTTTCTTTACCAAATGCGACCGCTTTCGCTTCAAATCGGCGTCGCATCATTCTAACAGTTCTGTATAATATACGCCGGTGATCTTTTTGCCATTTTCAAGGTAATCAATATGGACGATACCGTGTGAATCCCAAAAAACGGTTGCCATCATGAGTTCGTTGGCCGATAAACCCACTTTGGCTTTTTTTGGCTTCGATTGGCCAGGGCCAGTCCACTGTTTCGACTGTTCTTTGGTCTTTGGTGTATCGTGATGGATCCATGTTTCGTCCTCGGTTACGAAATGGCGCAAAAAGTCGCCCTTGAACATCGCCAAACACTCCTTTGGAGTTGTCACAGGGTCGCGCTTGTTGTCAACAGAGAGCAAATTGCGACACCCACCTGGGAGATAGCCTTCTCATATTCAAAAATTTATGCAAAATGCTCCGTACCCCATCGGTGGAGATGCCCATAGTAACTCGCCGATTGTTCAATATCATACCATGGATTTTTTATCGACGATTTCTGGCGTCGTAACCTCAATTGGACACCAGAAAGTATGGCGTCCTTTGTGGTCATACTACCACAACGAAAATCAGTAAAACACTTCCAATCGATGGTGAAGGAGTCCCAATAATGACGCGAAATTCACTTCATTCCATGTTTACAAAAATCTTCAAGGTTGTTTGCTTTCGATGAATGTCAAAACAGAGCTGAATGATATATGAGCCTGAAAATTTTAATGCATTCTAGTTAAAGATGGTACATCACAAATGTCACATGGGATTTTCGATTGTGGTGTCATCTGTTTTATATCAGTTTTATATCAGAAGCATTTCATCTTGCCCGTACAAAAATTTCAATAAGTACGAAAATAATCACCCTTATCCACTAAATATACTATTAAAGTACTAAGGGCCTTTAAGCTACAATTCTCGTACTTTTAACGATGAAAAGCATTGTATGAGCTTATAAAATATATTCTTATAATGACAGTGCAATTTCGGAGGAAAACATCCTCTTTACTTTGTGATTAACCGATTTCCCAAACAACACGTGATGAAATTAGACCGGGTTAATATTTATAAAAGAAATCTGATAAAAGTAATGTGTTTTCAAAGAACATATATTCCTCTGACACTCTCTGTATCGTAAGTGAGATAATTAATTCATGTTTTCAAAAAGTCAAAGAACAATTTAATGCGCCAGAGTTAATCCCGAATCGCGCTTGGAAGAAGAAAGACCGTCTCAGTTATTTTCAGAGCTGCTTTAAATAATTAGCCTGACAGGAGGATTACATGAAGACTTTGCCTCAACTAAATATAATTATTGGGAACTGAACGCGTTATTATTGTGAAGTATTTTCAGAACAAGTGCCTAAGATTGTGAATAAAACGACACCAGCTATCAATTTCTCTTTAACCTGATGAATAGAACGAATTTTGTCGTTCTAGATTCTACTTCAGAATCATCAGGCCTCCTAAATTTTTGTGTATATTATTTTTTTTTAATGTTTCACCAAGTATTCAATTGCATAAAAAACAATTATTTCGGTAAATATCATCAAGTCCACTTGACTAAATTTATTTGGAATGAATTAATTACAACTGAAATAGACAAATATACAAGGAGAGTAAGTACAAATATTTCTCGTGAATATCATAGACGATAATAAGCAATTAAACTGATAACGCGAATAGACTAAGTTTATTAAATTGAAATTGGTGCGATAAGGAAGGACGCTTTTGCTGGTACAATTAGTTTACAGAAATCCCGTCTTAGACATAATACGTCTTCTGATAATAGTCGTGGGACCGAAACGTAGGTAAAGACGAAAATAATAATCATATGCATTAGTGTTTGGTTTTTTTTTGAATATTTTTGGATAAACTTGTGATAATCGGACGAAATTTAGTATACAGGGGTTTTTTATCACGTTGAATTCAATTATGATCTTAGTTTTTTGATTACTGATAGGAGGCGCCACATACAGGGTTCCATCTCCTTTGAATCGGTCCTAACTTTTTTGCCTCACAATGTATGTCAATATCAAATAGAAAAATTTGTTTTCCCATCTTTAATGCTTTAGAAAGGTATACCTTGTCTAAGTCGCTAGTAGCAATGGTTTCCGGTAAAAATGCATCTAAAGCCGACAATGCACGAAAATTATTCAAAAGCGCAAAAGTAACTCATTTGCAAATACAATGTTATAATACTTCAATAATTAAACTTTAATATGAAAAATAATGATCAATCAAAACAAAACATTAAGTTTTTAAGAGATGTTCAAATTGTTGCCCTTGTACTTCAATACATTTTATCATTCTTCTTGTTAATGATTGACGGCATCTTTGAAATATTCCTGGGTTATTACGGAATCAATCTGCCGATCCCATAATTCTTAGCCATAATTGTTCTTCATTATGTATTTCCACAGCATAAACATAATTTTTCATAAATCCCCCAAATGAAAAATCTAGGGGATTAAGGTCGGGACTACGAGCTGGCCAGAGTACAGGCCCCCTCGACCAATCCATCTATTTCCAAATCTCCTGTCCAAATATTCCCTTGCCACTTGAGAAAAGTGAGCTGGCGCCCCATCATGCATGTAATACATTCTTCCAATAATGACCAATGGGACATCCTCTAATAATGTGTTTAAATCGTTCTGCAAGAAATTTCGATACAGTGCACCTGTCAATCGATTGGGCAATCGAAATGGGCCAATTAAGTAATTGTCCACTATACCTGCCCACACATTAATAGAAAAAACCCATATTGGTGACTTCGAATTACAGTTGGATAAGGATTTTCATCACTCCAATGGTGCATGTTATGTAGGTTCAGAATACCATCACGGCTAAAACCAGCTTCGTCAGTAAATAATATTGATGAAATGCTATTTTGTCTTTGATTTTGCAACCATTCGCCAAATTGTACACGAGGAAAAAAGTCATGTTTCATTAGTGAATGAATTTTTTGGAAATGGTATGGGCGGAGAAGTTGTTAATTGAAAATTTGTCTTACTGATTCACGGTTAACGTTTCGTACCGCTTAACTTGTTTTCCTGGTGCTTGTTCTCGGATTATTTTCCATCATTCGTAAAACAGTTTCTTCGTTTCGCAGAGTGCGACGACTTCTGGAAACCCCACTATTAACTTTTGGTTTTTTAAAACAGCCATCTTCTCCCAAACGCCTATGTTCGCTAATAAATCTTTTAGCATTAGGAATCTGCCGTAATGGATATCTTTCTCGATAGATACGTTGAGCTTCGAAAGAATTTGATCTAGCTTCGCCGTAACACATTTGAAAGCAATTTTGAAAAATCAATAAGAAAATCAATGAAAAACTTAAGCAACAACACAAAATACCTCTAACAATTATTACATTAGTTTGGAAAGTGTCATAGATTTCATTTGTTTTTTCGTTGCACTCTGCGAAACGAAGAAACTGTTTTACGAATGGTAAAATGTATTGAAGTACAAGGGCAACAATTTGAACATCTTTCAAAAACTTAATGTTTTGTTTTGATTGATCATTATTTTTCATATTAAAATTTCATTATTGAAGTATTATAACATCGTAT
This sequence comes from Endomychus coccineus, assembly GCA_958510875.1. Classification (NCBI taxonomy): domain Eukaryota; kingdom Metazoa; phylum Arthropoda; class Insecta; order Coleoptera; family Endomychidae; genus Endomychus; species Endomychus coccineus. Next base: position 23,990,829 of record OY294067.1, read on the forward strand.
TTGCAAATAAGTTACTTTTGCGCCTTTGAATAATGTTCGTGCATTGTCGGCTTTAGATGTATTTTTACCGGAAACCATTGCTTCTAGCGACTTAGACAAGGTATACCTTTCTTAAGCATGAAGAATGGGAAAACAAATTTTCCTAGTTGATATTGACATACAGTGTGAGGCAAAAAAGTTAGGACCGATTCAAAGGAGATGGAACCCTGTATGTGGCGCCTCCTATCAGTAATCAAAAAACTAAGATCATAATTGAATTCAGCGTGATAAAAAACTCCTGTATACTGAATTTCAAACAAAAAATTAAAATTCAACACCCTGTATCTTTTGAACGAAGCGTTGAGGACCTACGTTCATAGGAACTTTTTTTCTTATTTTAGTGTAATCTATCCCCTGACACTATGCACGGTACTTTGTTCTGTGTCACCCTGTATATTAATCAGTTAACATTATTTTTTTTTCCGATTTATTAGTTGGAATATGAAATTCTTTTTTTGTTGTGTAAAAAATATTTGCCCATTAAAATGATAATAATATAGCTGTTCACAATGTGACACAAAATTGTAATAGTTACAAAAAAGCCATGTATATTTATTTTACTACCACGACCGAAAAAAGACAAGATTTAAAATATGTACTTTTCAAGACCATGAAGATATTCACCTCTGATCTTGAATCATCTTGGTCTTCCCCATCACTATTCACTCAATTATCCGCAAATTTTCTTGGATTCATGTATCAAAACAATCGAAGTGCGCATAAAAAATTTCAAGCATCAGACAATTGACATAGGTAACCCTTTGAATACGTGTAAACTCGTAAAGGATTACTTTAAACCAAAGTAATGCGTATACAAATTTACACGAAAAATTGAATAAAAATTCATCAACTCCCGCTACGGTAATTCATAACGTAAATGTGAGCCGCTGACACTCAACTTGAATAAACCTAAAAATTGGGGAGCTAAGCTCTAAAAATAAAAGGAAGGAGATAGCTACGAGCAATTCTCTGATCTAAAATGGTTCCTGTTTGAGAAACTGATTAAAAATTCAGCCGCTAAGCCTCGGAAAGTGCCGGAACACCTGATCGAAAGATTTTGCAATTATTTTTTCGTCTTTTTGTTCAACGTGTAGACATAAAGTAGATTGGAGTTCGCACGTATTTCATGTATTTTTATGTGCTGAATCGGATATTCGAGAAAACTCGAACTGAAATATCTTATTATTCCACAGATTATTCTTTGGAATAATTATATCCACAGTTATCCCAGACAACTGAAAGATTGATATTTACATGATGATGTATTACAAAGAACGTGTTTTCTAAGAGTTATTGGGATGATCGATTGGTAAACTTGTTCGTGCAACATTGATAAAAGAACGTATTCGATTAGAATGTTCTTATTGTTATATTAAACTACTGGATCATCAGATCTCCATTTGAAAATCATTTCCAGATCTCCATCTCTCTTATGAAATTTCTCCAAAAAAAATGTATACGCTTGATCACGGTAAAACCACTGAAAACATACAGTTTCTTCACCTGATGAAGTACTTGGTCCAAAATATAATAATAGGTCACAAGCAAAATTGTTTAGAATTTGAGCATTTAATAATAAATCTATGAAAAATACATAAATAAATACTTTAAGAACATCTGTATTAGATTCTGTAAAAATACATTAGACACGCTTAAATACTGCAAATAAAATGTTCTTTTGCATGAAGCGACGTTTATAATTCAAATAAAAGCTATTACTTATTTAGTTTTTTTGTTCTTACTTTCGAGTTTTTATTAAATAAAAAGATATTTTCCTATCTTATCTTAAACATCACTTATTGTAGGTACATATAAGGTCATCGATATTATCTTGAACTTACGTGTCGTATCAATAAAACATTTTTACTATATTGGATTGATCCGAATGAATATGAACTAATCAACTGATCGCAAAACATCAAATCCGTTATGATATAGCATGGTGGACGGTAAATAATAGAGATAGGTATTACCGTGATACTTGTATCTGAGAGGTTATTTTTCTAGCAGCTTCGTTGATTATTTATTAGCGTAATTTATATACCAAGACCGAACACATGTTCCCCAATAAATTTCAAACTAAGTAGAGAAAAGCTTAGAGAATCAAAAATAATCTTTGTTTTAAGAGAACCTCGTGATAAAGAACGGTTATTTGACATTTAATTCACTGTTTTAAAATGTTGTAATATATCCGTAAAATTGTTATAACAGTGTCATTTTATGCTCGAACTGAAATTTAGAAGTATATTTACAACTACAATACATAACATTTACTTCATTCATTCAACTTTAGATGATGTTATAAGACACTCATTTACATATATATTGATGAAAATGCTTGACTTCCCGATGGATTCCGCTTTACAATAACACGACTTGATGCCGTCGTTTCTTTAGAGCATCTTCAGAGCAGTCTTGAGGCTTCTGCTGATACTGAAAGTATTCATAATCGGCCAACAATATAGTAAAAGGACCAAAAGTGTCTCACGTCTAGTCTCTGCTGATGATACATGGGTATGAGGGTGAACATGAATGAAAAAGCAAAATTTTGCATTTATCAAGGTAAAACACCTTACAATTATAAATAGGAAATTCGCAGAGCAAAAATATTTGCGTAAAGAAATAGGTTTAGTTAGCCAAATATCCTCTTTGTCATGCGAAATGTCGAAGAAAGTTATTTGAAATAATATTTAAATAGTTATTCAATATTTAAATATCACAAATTATACGCTTTCAGATCTTCAACATCTAAGATAAAGAGGAAACTCTCTAGATATATCCAAGCTTGAGCTTAAAATCCATTCGTCTATTTTTGGAATTAGCAAAAATACCTTTATCGTTTTGTAGATGGAATTTTGAAGTAACATTTTTGTCATTTTTGATTTTAATTTCCTATAAGTAATTTTATTAATAAATTTACGAAATTTTTATGGTTTCTTAATATAACAAATTAACCTGTAATGTAACCTTCCGGCTACCAAGTAGCCACCATCAGTTTACTCTGATAACCGAAAGGTCCTCAGTACTTTAATAGTATTTTTAGCGGATAAGGGTGAATATTTCTTATTTATAGTGTTATAGTGTATCCACAGTGTGAACTCTTTTGTAGTTTATCAAATTTATTTACACTTATAATTAAGAATTAAATTTTAAGATAATTTCTAGTGAATTTTTATTAATTTTGATTTTATTGAGTAAATAAATAAAACGTATAAATAAATAAATTATTTATTGCACAATTATTAAAATCTAGAATCGCTGCAATTAGTGTTTTCTCCATACTTATCATGCAATCGTGCAAAGTTTTATCTCTTTTAAACGACGAAAAACAGCATTCACTTTCAACACTTGTCATCGGTATGGTACAAATTTAATTTAATATAAAGAGTTTCAATAAAAGGTTTTCGATCTAATAATAATTGGCAATTGCTAAGCAACTTACTGCTTCACGAAAAATTTCCCTGCTGTATATAACCATTAATTTACTTTGTCAATTATTCCCTACATGAGTTTAGAAATGATTTGTGTTTACTTCAATATATTCTACCGGATATGCCTCTATTGCGATCGCTTCATCCTCGCCGAAGTTAAATATAAGCAACGTGTGATCGCTGAACTGTCAAGTCAAATAAACTGAGTCAGTGCATTGGAGCAATGCACGCGAATCTCATACTGTACGCACACGTATCTCCTTCACATGACTTGTTTCACATGTTGGAGTGGTCTCTTTCTGAAGTATGATTAACTGGATCACTCTCGGATGCTGTTCGAAAATTGAAGTAGGTACAGTTGTACCGGCATTATTATTTAGTTACCTATGTATATTGGGTTGCAGGCATACAAGTGCAAGTTGCAGATTCAATACCAATAATTTTATATTTGTCAAGTCTTAAGTTCTAACATATTAAATTAAGTATTGATATTACTTTCGATTATTAGGTTATTATCGATATAGTTAACCTTATACTGCACAAATGCAGTACCTATAGTAAAACCGCCACAACTCACGCCATCTATGAATAGATGTCCCACTAAGAAATCAAACAACGTACCATATTGACTGATAGATTTCTCGAACTTTAAAAAGTTACGGAGAATGTGGGACTATTTGTCAGATAACAAAGGTAACAAAGGTTCATAATGTCTTCTAATTTAGTAGCTGAAAAGTCCTCAGTATTTTTCAGTGGATAAGGGTGATTGTTTCTTATTTATAGTGTCATAGTGCATCCACATTGTAAACAAATACTTATAAGAAATTAATATAAGTCAGTCGTGACTTTTGTTAACTACGGAAAATCCATTTAGTAGTTGCGGTTAGATGTCGTTAGTTGTACCATCCCTCTCTAGCACTTGTTGTTCTTTTATTTATACATCAGCAGATTGCATTGCAGCTCCACTCGATCTACTGATGAGCCAGAGAAGGTGAAACAGCTGTCTGGAGCTATTTAACTATGATGTCACTGATGGATCTAGAGAGACCTACAGTACAATTTGATTTTTCAGTGTTTAATTTTCCACTTTTGAGTCTTATAATGATTCCCCATTACTATAACACCTATAGATAACTGTAAAGCGAAAATTGCAATTCTTTGAGGAAAATTTTCAATCTATTCAAAATGAAGCTTGTTCCGATATAGTTTAATATACAGCTGTGGTGAAATTTTTGCGAAGCATTATACATAACACTTTCGGATCAGTACATTTTCAAAGAATTACGCAATTGCTAGTTATAACTCTACGACATTGATTTATGTTGATATTTGTTCAGTAAAATATTTTGATAATAAATCCACGTACCTTTTCTGTCTCGCGTCCGACTTCTGGCGGCTGTGGGAAAAGGCAGCTGGGGGTGGTCCATGGTATTAGATCCAGACATTCCGGAGTGGGCGTCTCTGAAATCTCCAGTTTCTGCCCATACTGTAACAAAATATCAAGTTGCCTTTCGTATTTCACATCCTTAAATCTAAGCTTATAAACTATACAGGAGCCTGTCAGAGATTCAGAGATTTACGTATATTGCAGGACATTAAATTAGATCCTCTCCACATTAATACCCAGAAATGTTTATTATATTATTTTCAACATTTTTGATAAAACAAACATTGTATAATAAATAAGAATTGATAGAAGCTTCAACAGGAAAAAAACATGTTTTTGAATCATTCACCGATATTACTTTGAGCATGCCCCTAATGGGATGTATTGAAGCAAACCCAAGAACTTCGCACGACATAACTAAATTGTTCCAGGTTCAAAAAGTATTCGTTTTATTCCTTGGTACTAGTTATTTTATCCGTAAATAACAGAATCATTGAAACGGAAATAGGTATTTTTGTAACAAGTACCTAAAATAAGGATTTTTGGGAAGAATATTTGCTGTTTCCGAGGCGTTAGCCGAGTCTGAAATAGGTAATGAGTCCTAAAAAACCTTAGTTAGGTATAGTGGAGTAAGCCTAGATTTTGAGAGGAAGTTTTGAGTATAGCTGAGCCAATATAAGTACTATGAGTTTTCTAATACTAGAAATTGGGGGACCAACTTTTTGGATAAAAAGTAGTTTTTTGGGCACTTTTGTGTTCATTTTTTTTAACGACTTAAACTTCCAGTAAGGGACGAAATTGTTGTTGAAAAATCTCGGCCAAAAATATGGAATGGTTTTCCAGATATTCCATTTTAAGTCAGATTTAGGGGGTGATCTGATCTGCATGAAATTTTAATTGAAGGTTCATCACACCACAAGAATAAAAGGATATTAATTTTGTTCCTTAACTAGCAGTTTAAGTGATTCAAAAAAAAATCCCCTTTGGTTCCCCCAATTTCTGATATTAGGAAATTCGGATTATTTATATTTACACCAAAACAAACCTTTTTTTTCTGGGTGGAAAAAGAAATTTTGTTGGATTTACTTTCTCTGAAATCTCGTACCATGTATATGTATATGTATATGAATATGATACTTTTAAAAGCTGGAATGACCATAAGGGCGTAGCCTTTGTAACAAAGATGTGCTACTAAATTATGTTCACGACAAAGTAAGAAGTACCTAGGCAATTCATATTTTGAGGCTTTTTAATTAATCTTTTACAGTCAAATATTTAAACCGTCGACAGTTTGATCGAAATATTCTATGCTGAAAACAGTTCTATGTGTATTTATATTGACTAGTTTCCAAAATTGATTCTGAAGAGGAATTCGGTTGGTTACGAGCCTTAAAGTCCAAGGTGCTATCTAGAGTTAAGATCAATACATTTTTGACAAATGCTGATGATGCAATAATAATTAACTCATTTAATCGTAAAAGTGAATAGGTCTTATGAAAATTACCAGAAATATGATATGTTAGAACATTTTATTATTCAAAGTAATAACAATTGTCCTATTGCATCTGAAATATATTCCAGATGCAATATCACAATTGAAAGAGAAAAAAATTTGAAAAATGCAACTACGCTATAGCTCGAAATTGCACATTTTTTCAATTTTCTTGACTTCACTAGATTATACAGCAAAAAGTGCTTTAAGAATGTAAAAATTATTTTCTCTTAACTTTGCAAACAACCACGATATTCGCATGTATCTAAAAGTCGAACAATCGAATAACTCGAAAACCAAAGTCGATGGCAAATTTTTGTTTCCGCCAATGAATTTGTCTAAAAAAAAGAGAGATCGAAAATGTGACTTCCACTTTTTGTATCTCTTATCGTTACTGAGTTACCCTATGCAAATATCTGCCCACCCTGTACGTCAATAGGCAATTCATTTCTGAATGAAATCATATCCGCGAAAATCCGGAAATTTTTTTTGCTCCAATTACAATACTTCCCTTACACTATACACTACGAATGGTGAGGGAAGAAAAAATCAAATAATCCCATGAAAAGGAATAAAAAAGAATGATGGTAATAGTAATAAAATACTCGTGAGTATTTCAAATTAGTACACTCCTCTTTTAATAACTTAATTTCTTAAATTATTATGTGGTAATAATTTATTGTCAGTTCCTCCCACACTAATTGGTGCTAACTAGAATGTCAGCAGACTAGAGTTTTTATAAACGTTTCAAAGCTAACATATGCTCTAAGATGTATCGACTACCTCATGTTTACCGACCGCTTTACGACCATGATTTACGACGATCACGTATATATCTGGCGGATAACCACAGTTTCTATTATCGTATTTGACATTCATCTTACGCTTGGAAGCAAAATATCCACTAAGCCGTAATGAAATTTGATTAAAAAGATCGTTTTTGGTGTCATTATCTTACGACCCATAAAGTTATTTGTGTAAGAAAATAAGAAATGAATGAATATATGAATATACACATCTATCTCATCTTGGCTTTTGCCAGATACAGAAATCTTTCTAGTCCAGATCGATCAATAACGTAACAAACTTATAGTTCCAGACAGCTGTTTCCCTTTCTCATAGATATATCATCAGTGGAACCCGCAAGTTTGCAACGTTATTGAATAGGAGCTACCGACAACTTTTTCAAAGTAATACTCTCCCGGGTGGGAAGGTTACAATAAATTATTTTAGTAAAAAAAATTAATTTTTTAGTGGGCCATTTGGTTTCTAGGCTATTCGGAACTTGCCAAAATTTCATTGCAAAACAAGGTCATTTTCTCCCGGATTGCATGATGCCTAATGGGTAGATAATAAAAAAATGATCCAGCGCTCACAGCTCCCATTTCAATTGGATGGACCGTTCTTATTTTGGCGGGGCTGGAAGTTGTAGATTTTTGACGCACAAAAAGGTCATCTTCTCACGGATGGGAATGGGTTCACCCGGTAAATTGTGATGAAATAAATCTATACTGTGATTCCCATCTCATTTGGATGGACCATTCTCTTTTCAACGGAGATGTCTCGGTTTTTAGTACTGACTTGGTTATTTTCTCTTTATCCAAATTTGAATCACAGCATTCTGACATCGAAAATAAAGCACAGCTCAGATCCCATCTCGTTTCAATAGACCTTCTATATTTTATTAATGAAAATATGCAAATTTTGTAGAAAAAAGGTCTGAAGTAGAAATTTTCAGTACAACAATAGGACGAACAATAGATTGAATTGAAGTTTTCTGTATTAGAAACATTTGCGTCACAACCCACTGTGATAAAAATGGTCATTTTCGAGAGCATTTCTGCAAAAACCTCCCCCTAAGTTCGTATCCAGTTGTAAAACCAAATTGGTGAGGATGACAAAGACTCATTCGATAGGTCAAGCCTACAGGATTTCAGAAAAATGTTCTCAAGTCCCCAACTCGTTGCTCTTGCTTTCTAAATGGCGAAAAACTTTCTTTTATTTTAATTTACAAACGAGAATTCCAATTTCGCCCTTTTTCGCAATATCAAGGACCAAAACTATGGAATTGTTGCATGGAAAACATGTTTTCTTATGTAAAATTTTCCGTAGAATCCGGATTCCACATATTGGCAATTCATTTTGAGAATAGAGAAGTTAGGGAAATGCCAAAAAAGATAATAAAATCACTATTTAAATGTTAAATGTTGCAAATGATTTCTCTATGTTTCCCTTTGTAATGCCGCAGCTGTTGATTAGAAACATGCATTCTTATAGGCAATTCCTCGTCGAATCCGAAACTGAGGCTTTGGATCGATTTTGATTCATTTTCAGGGCGAAAAAGTTGAGGAAAAACGACGCAAAACTCCGTTCAATCGTTATTTGCAAGTTAAAATTTTCCTTTTTCTCCTGAACTCCAAAAATTTAGACACAGATTTAATTAGAAACATCCATTTTTATTAGAAATTTACCCTAGAATCTGACTTGTTGATTTCCAATTGAATATTTTCTTAAAATTTGTGCAATTTCAAGAGGAAAAAGGAAAAAAAATTCTAAATATAACAATGAAAAATCACAGTTGTTCCGTTGCTTTGGGTCAGTTTTCCGACTTCACTTACTCAAAATGAATTCTGCAGGTTTTGATTCTGCTTTCACTAGAGAGCCATAATAACGGAATATCGTCATTTTTTAACACTATGTATTGACATACAAATGTTTCTACAATAGAAAACTTTAACTTATGATATGTCCTTCTGCTCTACTAAAAAAATTTGGCCATTAAGAATAACTACATATATATAATTTTTACCTTAATTTAGTATCAGGAGCGCATTGTAAGATCGTTTCCTATTTATGATAGTTACTACAAGCACTTTATTCTGTAACTGAATTCATCAAGAAGATAAGTGTTTTCATTTTTAATATCATTTACCAATTATGAAACATGAATTACGAGTATTTGTTCTTCGTCGCCAGTTCATAACATAAATATTTAACCAATGTTAACAACAAATGAAGAAACTGAGTTATTATTCCGTATGCACAAGTTGTTTTTCATAAATCATTCCAGTACTTTGGTTGAATAAATAATCAGAAACATAAGTTTGGTGTTTAAATGGTTCAGACTCCCTTCAATTAATTGAAAATGAAATTATTTCAACAATGGTTTTCCTCTGATGAGTTTTCAATAGCCTTAATTTCAAATAATGAAACGAATGAAGCATAATAGTTACTCAGTGATTAACAACAATAGACTTAATATTAAATCTATACCTTAAAAGCACCATATTATGCAGTAACTTAGATAAGCATTTCACCAATTAAGTTGCCATCTTCGTTAGATCCGAAATATAGAAAAAAGAGTAGTAGATATTGTTCTGATGTTCAATAATATGGAACTCACATTTTATTTGTTTGTTTTCCTGATGAAGATCGCAATCTTAATTTGCAATTAGTTCACCAAATTACACTGTTTTTTCAGGGTCAATTTGATTTCAAATTGATATTTTATTGTCGTCCTGACCACCAATCAAACAAATATTGTTACCTTGGAAAACCCACAAGTTGCATGTCACTGATCGATCAGCTGTTTTTTTATTACTAGACTAACATATTAGATTAGCACCACTATCAGTACCATTATGTATACTCGTAGTTCTATTAAGAAGATTTCTCTTAACGTTCAGTATTTTTGCAAAATATTCGCTTGAAAAACCAATATCTGACGTAAAACATATATGAGGACCTTGCGGCTACGGAGTAGCCATCATCAGAGTAAACTAAATTATAAATCAAAATGTACCTATTTAAATACTAGTTGGAGATAATAATGTAAGCAATGGGTTACCCCCAGCTGGAGATAAATCGGAATTTAATAAATTGCTTTTCCGTTTATTCATTCATTCATTTTTAAAAGTGATAAACTATCTTGAGAAATACTGTAACCTGTATTCAAAATATGTTCGGCTACTGCTGATTTATCACCATTATTTTTCTTTATATGGGCAAAATGTTCCTTAAAATGAGTTAACATGTTCCTTCTAGTTTACCTACCCACATAGCATTTTGAACACGACTCACAATTGATTTTGTAAATCCCTGATTGGTAGAAATCGGAAACTGTATCAAAGGTATCGCCTAAACGGTGTTTTAGCTTGATCTTGCATCTATAAGCTGGTTGTATTGCAAATTTAGAAAACAAACGATTGAATTTATTAGTTACTAAAGAATGATAAGTAAAACTTTTGAATTTTATTGAAGTATTTGAAGGTTTACTCTGATGATGGCTACTTGGTAGCCGAAAGGTTCTCAGTACTTTAGTAGCAGTTTTAGTGGATGAGGGTGATTATTTCTTATTAATAGTGTTATAATAATATACACAGTGTGAACTCTTTTATAGTTTATTATTAGTGATAGAAGTTAGCTTGTTAGAAAATTCAAATTTTACAATATACCTAAGGGTTTCTTTCCAGCTTAATAATTACTTGCGATTTCAAGAGAGTTCAAGGGAGCGGGAAGGGGCTTAAACATTATCAGATAATCACCTAAAATCCTATGAAGCCTCTATACATTGTGTCCTAAATAAAGATGTCCATCAAAGGACCAATTATATAGAACTTTTTATAAGCTTTCTTGTGTTAATGGTAGTAACCAACTTGTCGTTGGCGATCAAACATCAACTTTTTCAAATACGACTCGGTTTTCAATACGATATTTGGGAGATTTTTCATTCTTCACTAATTTACTTATGACATATCATGGTTCGGTTAGGTTAGGTTAGGTCATGTTTCGGAACGGTTACAGCCCTAATCAACATTTTTTGAGAACATTTTGAGGCACCCTAATGCTTAAAAGAATCAAAAGTTAATAATTGGAGAGGAGAAACCAAGAATTAACGAATATCAAATTATACATTCGGAACTATCAATAATGTTGGATCCATCTCTTACCAACGCCTAATATTTTTGTTTTAGAATACACATATTCTACACAAACTGTTGTTTTGCAGCTCTCAAAAACATAATTTAACATGTTAAGTAGTTTTACTCTCAAGAATTGGAAGATTTCGATTATTATATAATTTTTGGTGATGGTATTTTCTGTAATTCTTGCCCTCACTTCTAGTAGGTACACGCATAGGTAAAAATATCAATTTCCAAAGTTAATTCATCCCATGATATCAATCTGCAGATAAATGGTAATTTAAGGCATTTGTCAAAGTATTTGCGACAAATGTGTAATTATGTTGTCAAATTTTCACTGTTCTTTTATATTGAAGGCGCGTTTTATATTTATTAATTAAGCCCAACTCTGTCGAACCCTTATACCACTTATTAAATCTCAATAAATACATCGGTCTCTTAAAGTCAAGGAGGAAGGAGGAAGTAGACGCAGGGGAAGGCTAAATTTGAGATGGAAGGATGGTGTTGGTGTTGACGAAGACGAAAACGAGAGGAGGATATGAGCGACTAACAGGCAGCGTTTTGCGAGAAGCGAGACGCCTGGTTGAAGAGATGAAGATTAAGCTATATCTGTAAAGGGACGGTTTGAGGAATGGGGCTGCCTAAGTTACACCTCTTCCGTTCACTCCGAGTTCGTATTGTCTACGCATAGTCCTGCTCATTGTGGGTAGAGTATGGACCTCAAAATAATTTGACCTCAGATTGAATTGAAGTTTTAGGAGAATCGAGGATACAATCTGAGAAAAATTAAAAGTATATTTGCTATGCATGTTGAGCTACATGTGGCATATATTGGCACAATTGTCAATATAGCTTTATTCAGGATAAAGTTGTACCTGATTAACAATTTATTTTCAATAATTTGATTTCTTGAAAATGTCAACCGCAAGTTGAAATGCTGATTAAATTTTTCCTAATCGTTACAATTGCGAATTTTTAACGTTAGTAGTAAATAAAGATGTTATGTAAGCTTAAATTACATATTTAAACATAGAAACAAATAAGTCTTGAAATTGTTATTTACGTTAATATATAAATTTAATGATGTGTACATTCTAGCACGAGTTCTTATTGTTACTGTTATTTGCTTCAAGTTATATATGGTTCAAAATAAACAGAAATTTGGAGAATCATACTGCATTAAATACTGATTGTTTGCTCTTCTGAATCAACATTATAAAAATACAGGGTTTCGTAGCCTAAATATCAAGGCACAATATGTTTTATAACCGTATCTAGCTAATTGGTATATTATTTATTCAACAAATACAACGATTCCAGGTGTAGGTAGGTAAAAGTTTTTGTCACGCGTCGGATGATATGAATTACATGTTAAATATAACAAATTGTATTTAAATGAATTTTCCACATTGTTGCTATCATTTCTTATGACGTCATTGGTTTTATGGTACAATGTTTTGATATGATTCCATAATTAACTTGTTATTTATGATCTCATCTTCGTACATTATGATCTTAGCAATAAATCAAGCTTTATACAGATGTCTTAGAACAGAAGTAAGTTATATTCAATACTACAGAATAAAATACAGATTGATTATGTCACCTTGTTTTACTATATCATTCGTTGCATTTCAAATATTGACATTTTTTTATATTGTTGAAAGTGAAATTGAAAATTGAATTGAGTTACCGATTGACTTCATTTATATATTATCTTATTTTACAAAATAGTCAATTAGTTTATTGATTTATACAAAAATTTTTAATGCAGACATTTCACTATATGGGGTTATCATAAAGTAAGGGGTCTATTTTAAATTATTATATAGTTTTAAGAAATTATACTAGTAGCAAAAAATAAACAGAATCTAGTTGCTTCAATAATTGGATTTTAGTGTATCTATGGAAAACGAAAGAATTGTTCTGACAACTATTGATACAAGTGTCAAAGAAATAATAGTAGTTTAGAGAATTGTCTCAAAGTAAAACTCGCGTAACGTAAATTGTAACAATTTGAACATGGATCTGCAAACAAAAATTGGTTTCGTGCAATGTTATTATGAAGGCGGTAGATTACGAAGATTTCTTACGAAAATGGGTTTGAGATTGAGAGCAGGGCCGTGCCAAATGAAGGCGTATCGTAATTTGATTAGCGAATTTGAATCAGGAAGACCTGGGGCTAGTGATGTTCAAATTGCAGAGGCTCTTCAAGAAAATCAAAACGTAACCAATACTAATCCGCTAGCAATCGGTAGCGTGAATGCGATAGCAAAACGAATACAAATGCCATACACCACGATTTGGAAAATTTTACGGAAAATCCTGAAAATGTATCCCTTTAAACTGCAACTCCTGTTTGAATTAAAGGACGCAAATTTTGCTGCCAGGTACAATTTTTCATTACACGTATCGGCTCAGAGATGGAAATTGAACCCGACTGGTTGTCCCGTATTTAATGGACAGATGAGGCTCATTTCTCTCTTAATGGTGGAATTGATACTCGAAACTGTCGAATATGGTCCACATCGTTCAATAAGGCCTTCATGACAAAAAAGTCACAGTTTGGTGCGGTTTCACAGCTAATTTCATCATTGGTCCATACTTTTTCGAGGAATTACATAATGGAGAGGCCGAATCTGTAACTGGTACTGGTGAACGATACCTGCAAATGTTAAAGGATGATGCAATTCCACAGTTGCAAAACGAGCACGAAAGAAATGACAACATAATTTTTAAGGAGCACCTCCGCAAATTTACCGACTCGTTGAAGAATTGATGACTGCTATTGTTCAAGATCGTGTTATAAGCAGACTTTTTGCAAATTCAAGGCCACCAAGATCGCCTGATCTTAACCCAGCGAATTACTGATTGTGGGGTTATTTAAAAAAATTGGTGTTTAGAAAACGGCCAATAACGCTGGAGGAATTAAAGGAGTATCAGGGAGCAAATGCATACAATTCAACTAGAAATGTTGAATAGTACCTACTGTATACAATTTGGAGGAACGGTTGGTAATATTAGAACAACAAAAAAAAGAGGTTATCGAGCATTTGTGGTAACTACTGTATGACATCAGAAATCCCATTACGTAAGCAACTAGATTCCATTTACTTTTTGTTATTAATTTGATTTGTTAAAAATATATAATAAGTTGAAATATATTCCTTACTTTATGATAACCTTGTATATTAATAGAAGACATATTGTAAGTTGAAAACTCATATTATTTTAACAACTTGGACAGTATATGCAAATCTATATATCTATAAATAACATTAAGGAAAATGTCTTAATCAAAAAGGCATATCACACGTTGGACGAATATCTTCAATACAACGTCTTCCAATGAACTCAAATATGTAGGTACTATTATCTATAGTTAGTTTCCGCGGATAGCTAATTTCGAAAATTCTTGGCTTCCGGATGAATTCCGCGTCACAATAGCTCGACTTGATATCGACGTTTCACCAACCATTACAGGTGGTATCTTCAGGGCCGGCTTGAGGTTTGAAGTGAAACTGATTCTCCTGGCTTCTGTAGCGGTATTTATTGTAGGAAAAAACCTTCACGCTACACAGTTCACTGCGTTTATTCCGGTGGTTAACTCCGTTCTGGCACCTGACCCTGTCCTTGTGTGATCATGTGCGAAGGGGAATTTTCGAGGATGGGTTTACAAATGTTGGGAAGGGTATATCCTGAGTCACGGCTCAGATTGTTTGGATGTTTTAGGATTCCTACGGCTCCAAGAATTTTTCGCTGATAGAAGTTAGAGGCTCGGGCTATGATTTTAGTATTTTCGAAAAGGATTTGATGATTAGTGTCAAACTTATGTTCCGCAAGTGCAGATATACTGCGCAAGTGCAGATCTACTGGTGTCACGAAGCCTTGTACAGCGCTCATGTTATTTCACACGGGTAGCTCCTGTACGGCCTGTTTCACCAATGTAGACTTCACCGCAACGATATGAAATGCTATAACATATAAGGGGATCTTTGATAGTTTTGTAACACTGAGATAGTTTTGTAAGTGTGGAAAACCAAGTAGAAATATTATGTTTTTTAAGGATTTTGGAAATGAGATCTGTTACATTTTCAACATATGGAACATAGACAGTGGATAAAGCAGCGGGGGAGTAATTTTAATAAGTTATTTTGGTTCAAATTGTTTTATACATGCATTAATATTGACATATTATTATTTTAAATATTGTATAATTTCATGTTTTATGTGACTTATATGTATTTTAGTTTTTTTTTCATCACTTTAATGTAAACAGTATAAATGGAACAAACAAATGCTCACTACACCCACTAGTCCCAAAAATGTTAAGTTGGTTTGAGAAGAATATTTTCATTTTATTTTATTACGTAAATATAATTTTTTGTGTAATAAGATTTAGAGTTGGTTCAGGAGAAGTCAAATAACTAAAACTTAAGCTCTGTTGCCGACGTTGATACTTTTATAAAGTCATCCTCAGGGTACTACAATAAGGATTCTGATTACTAATGGTTTTAATAAGAAAAAACAAAAATGATATTGAGAATTGAATGATGAAAAATACATTGAGGTTAATAAAATACACGTAATTAAATTTACAATATAAATATTTCAACTCAGGTGTCAGTCACTGAAACGTATTAAAATGGAGAAAAATTATAACAGTTACTATAGAAAACAACAGGTTACGTAGAAGATCAATGGTTTTTTCGTATGTAAATAAGTAAGGACATTTATATATTACATATTGTCTATTACGGCGAGAGAGTTTGTATCTGAATGAAGTTATCACATGGAGATTGAAAAGATAAAATAACTAATAAAAAAGGTACAAATTCCCTCCTCTCTCAGTAATGGACAAATATTAATTTCTAAATAGTGAATACAAATATAAGGAATTCAAGTATATAAGTAACTGTCCTTATACTTATTTACTTGTCATCAAGACATCGAATTAGAATGTTATTAAATGGCATCCAGAGGTCCAATATCTCAACATTGAATTAGCAAAAAACAAAGCCACACAAGCTCTAATGGTGCCCAGATAATTTGTGGTAATAAACTGTGGGTGCAACCCAAGTACTCTGCATTAGTGAGACTGATCATCACTCATGGGAAGTTGTCTAGGACAGCATGGTGGCTATTACAAGGATAAATCTATCGAAAATTCAAAGACTAGCGTGTATATGCATAAAGAGGACAATAAAAACGTGGCCAACGGCCGCAAAGGAAGTAATCCTAAATCGTACAAACCTTACCCCGCACAAAGCTAAGTCGCAAGAATGTATGGGACACAGACACTATCCCAAAAGTAGCAAGTCCATTAAATGGTACACAGGTGGTTCTAAAACAGGAGAATGGACTGAAATAGAAAGTATGTGTATGAGCCTGGAACGAAAAACTTTGATAGCTTAGGCAAATCCCAAAGTATCATCCAAGGGGAAATGTACGCTATAGGATAATTTTCTCGAGAGAATCTGACGGGACCAAAGTGGTTTAATTAGTAAACACGCTGGACTACACATTCAGGAATGTGGGTTCGAATCCCGCCTACGGTTCTATGTTTTTTGTTTATTCATCTTTATAATTATCTCTGAGTTACATAATGGTGGTGTACCTACGAGAATCACTCATTGAAAAAAAGATTTAGACGACATGGGCAACATTTAGAAAAAAAATGAAATCACCCAAGATATTTAAGAACGGTAAACTTTTTCATTTTTGTTCACACTATTTCACATGGTAAGTTAATGCAAAGCGTAACGGAGTAGGCCGATAGAGCCCACTTGTTTATTAAGGGACTTAGTTGTTAAACTCATTGCCATGTGGACGAATCTAACGGAGGCTAGAGTTAGGGTAAGTTGAGACAAATATAATAGAGAAAGGGAATATTGTCATTCCCTGCTAAAATAATGTGGAAAAGAAAAGCGGTGCGAAGTTTAAAATGTCTTTTGTGGTAACTATTAGCATTTTGTTCCTGTAACCACATTTTTATTAAGTATTAAGTAATTCGAAATATTGTAACGACGTGAACCCCGTTGCAGGGTTTAATTTCAGTATTGTTTGAATTGATAATTAATTTGAATAAATGAGTCAGGTTGTGTCAGACATCTATGTTATAATAGCGACAACTGTACAGTCATCGCGGTATGTTATGTTCTACATGAAGTCACGGAAGATGTCGTTCTGTCGGAATTATTGATTTTTAGACAGGGAGATCGATTTGGCATTGTATGTGGGAACGTTTAAGCAGGTATGCCATATTTAATAATTTTCTGCCATTTTGGGTATTTTTATATATCGGTCAAGAATCTAGTAAACGACAACTTTATAGTCCCTTAATTATTATTATAATTACGTTTGGTATAATATAGAGTTACCGATTGACTGGATTCTTGGATGTTTGACATACCTGCTTTAACGCCCACACACAATGCCGAATCGATCTCCCTGCCGAAAAATTATTAATCCCGATCGAACGACACCTTGCTTGGATTTATGTAGAATGATAACATACCGCGATGACTGTACAGTTGCCGCTATTATAACACTGATGTCAGGGCCTGACTCATCCGGACTTATTTATTCAAATTAATTATCAACGGTAAACTTCTTCATTTTTGTTCACACTATCTTATATGGTAAGTTCTATCTCTTAAATACAAAGCGTAACGGATTAGGCCGATAGAGTTCACTTGTTTATTAAGAAACTTAGTTGTTAAACCAAAGTATGTTAATTCAATCTAAAATTCGCAATGTAATAAAGACATTACAACGAGCTTCCGTTATTTCTCAGCCAAACTTGTATTACTCGCTCCGATACATTGTTTCGATTTTTTTGCAAACCGTTAAACACACATGCGGAGTAGAAAATATTAATAACGTCACGTTTTACGACTGTAGGCGGCTACACCTGACTCCCGTACTTCCTATCTATAGCAGGGTGTCGTCAGTGACAACGTCGGTGGCGGGGGATGATTCCTAGCGTCAGACCCGCGACACGTCCACTAAGCCCTTAATCTGGCCTTCCTTTAGGATTTTAGGAAGTCATTTATCAGTCACATATTAGACCGCCAGGTGGCACGCCTATAAACTAACACTTCTGAAGCGGGATCTCGGGATTAACTGAAGATTACCTCTTGTTTATTGTATACTTTGTGACAATTCCATGCAAAATATACAAGATTACCAACTTAAATAGTAAATCAGTAAGTGATTTACTCATGTTCTAAAGAGCTAACTAACACATTATTATACTAGATTTATACATAAAGACAACTAAATACTATGTATTAAAACTATATTGTTCTTGTTATCTCAAGAATAACACATTATCCGACGATACAATGTATTTATAATAGGCAATTTCAACTTTTCCTGAAATTGAATCATTGTAATCAGTAGCGGATCCTAAGAGATGGGAAATGAGTCGAATCCTTCCCATTAATTGCCAGCAAGTAAGAAACTAAATACTAAATCTGATGCGCTTCACTTAGTTTTATTATTGAAGAAATCTCTTGGATATAGTGGAAGCCTTTAACAGGACCTCTATGAACTCAAGTAGACAAGCGGCGAAGAGACATGGTTTCCGCAAGAGCTAGTAAGGTGGATTATTAACACCCATGAGGGTAGACACCTTACCACGTCGTGGGAAAGTTGTCCACAGGGAGGGTACTGTCCCCCCCCCCTTTTTTTTCATAGGATTGGCCTAAGTAGCTGATCTACTCAGCTATTCTCATCAAAAGACTCAGTCATGCGATTCTCATGTGGGGGGAGAGAACCGAACTTGTCACGGCCTATAAGCTTCTGAACAGAATACGGGGATCTTCCTCAGTGGCATTACATCCACGAGGAAGAGTACAACGACTGCATTTAGGGATTTGCTGGGCGTGCAACCCATTGACGATGAGTAATCTTACAACGATGGCGGTCTACAGGATTAGCTGGAACGGTTTTCCCTAAAGAGATGAAGTTCAGATCAATCTCGTCTTTTCAGGGGTGAGCCAAAAAAGCTGCAAAATGACCGTACGTGAAAGCACGGCACAATTTGGTATACGGATGGGTCTAGACAATACACAAGAATCGGAGTAGGTGTTTGCGGTCCTAGATATATTGATGGGTACTCCGTGCGAATGGATGATCTCATCAATCTTCCAAGTTATCTACAAATGTGCGGAGAAGCTCCTTGACTACGGTGAGGAAAATGAGATCATCTGGATCTGTTTAAACAGTCAAACGGCGCTCAACGCACTGGAAAGTGCGACTGTGTCCTCGAGGCTTGTCATAAATACCGATGACATCCTTAACAAGTTAGCCATTGGTTCACCTTACCCGAATTCCGGGTCACTCAGGATGGAAAGGGAATGAGAGAAGAACCTGGCTAGAGAGGGAGTCAGATTGGACTGCGCTCAAAACTCCCTTGCTGGTATCCCTCCAATCAAACAATCAAGATGGGGGCGGACAAGTCCTGAGCACTTAGATCACTCGATTGGGTCCATTGTGCGTCCCTTGATACAAGAATCAGTCCAGCAGGTCTAAGGAAGAACCGAAGGCTAAGATTTTGCATGGACTGATATCTCTTATGGCTTCAAGCAGCATATGTGTATTGCCGAGGTGTTGTAGCCTGATGCTGGACATTCTGCTAGGATGTGAGAGGCAGTTTCATCAGCCTCTCCACATCTACTACAAACTGGGTCTTTGACAATGCCCATTGTGTGATGCTTATTCAGTTGACAGTGTTCTGTGAGGAGTCCTGTCACCAGTTTTAGGCCTCTCCTGCTCATATAGAGTAGGGTTTTAGAGAGTTTAGGCGAGAACTCCCTAATATGGAGCTTATTCGCTTGCCTCATGTCTGGTATCCCTTACAGCGGAGGTATACAGACCTTGCGGAAAAAAGGATGAGAATTTCTTTTGGTTTTGATAAATTAATCGTGTAGAAGTTTTAGAAAAGTGTTTCATATCAGAAATTGTTTTAATATCTATAGGAAGCAAGCTATAGGATTTTATCGCAAGAATTAGGAATGGTCTTTGTGTTTTAGATTTGGTGAATATAGGGATGCCGATTTGCTTATTTGCAGTGTTCCTAGTTAAATGTGTATGATAAGGGTGACTGTTTTATTTCTCTTTTGGTGGAAAAATTTACATACATTATGAGTATATATTAAAATTTCTTCCGAGTATTAGTGTTTCGTGGGAAATAATTTAGATTTGTGTTTAATAACTTTTAAAATATAGTTGTGGCTGATATTTGGAATTTCTAATGAACTAGTATACCTCATGTGATTATCATAACGGATTAATGATTTCACCAAAGATTTGTAAGCTGTTACAAGTAAACCATTTTGTAGTATATCCCTTAGAAAGTAAAATTTATGTATTAGTTGTTTAATCTTTTTGCTCAGATAAATGACATGATGGTCCCATTTAGGATACTTATCAACATAGATACCTACATATTTAATTGTATAAGTTTCATAAATATAGTCAGTAATATTAAGTTGTAGGTGATTGAAATCTGGCCGAGAATGGCTGATTTGTTAAGTTAATTGTTAATCTAAGAGCATCCAGCACGGTCTTTATTATTTTGAGTCCTTCGCAAGCCCTTTCTTTTACAAGATCCCATGATCAACCAGGGAAAATAAAAATGGTGTCATCTGCATAGGACTATATATTTCCCCATTTATATCCCAACTGCAGAGTGTGTTGATATAAACTATGAAAAGTATCGGGCTTAATACTGTACCCTGTGGAACTCCTATATTAACTGTCAGTGGGTACCGTTAATTTCAACTATTTGACAACTATTTTCTGAATAACTTTTTATTGAAGTGTGCGTCTTTATGGGGGACCGTGTCAAAAGCCTTAGCTATGTTCATAACTACTGCAATAGTTTTTTGATTATTAATAAAACTATTTGTAACAAAGTTTGTTAATTCAATGATGGCATCGGCCGTGCTCAAATTATCTCGAAATCCAAACTGAATGTTGGAAAGAATATTGGATGTATTAAAGAAACTCATTATCCTTTCTTTTGAACATTTTTCGAAAATTTTACAAAAATTATTGATGGGGCGATAGTTGCCGATAAGATTTTTAGTACCCGATTTGTATCAAATTTCAGATTTAGCTGATAACTTTTTACTTCCGAAAGACAAAAAATATTACTTGAATATTCTCGTGTTGATTGAAAAAAGTTCATAACTTGTTAGAGTAACTTAAAGGAAGGAAGATGAGGCAGATATTCCATGCGCCTTTAAAATATCCTAGATTTGGGGCTGGAATATAGCAATTGCTATTAGATTTTCAGGGTAGTTAAGTTTGGCCTGTTGTTATTAATAAAATATACAAAAAATAAATAGTAATCTTATATTCTATATCTTCATGATGTTTATTTTGTGTGACGGCATGGCAAATCGGATCAGAGATGAATTAAATGAATGAATAAAAAAATAAACGCAATCGCAATGAATATTTTACATATTTGATAAGTAAAGCAATTCATCAAAAAAGAAATATGAGAGGGCATTATTAAAAAACTGTATGAGAATTCGAGCAAGTGTCGATGTGCAGAACCCGAGTTCAGTTATGACAGCGCCCCCAATGGTAGATTAACGAATTATTCCGACTCGCTGGCGCTGTTATAACGTCCCTCCCGCTTGTACAGTCAATCGCGTCGTTTTTCATAAATTCCATCATGCGAGGTGCGTGCATGAAATGATTGATCGACAGCAGGCATAAAAGAGCCATCAGTGTATTGAATGTTTTGTATGTAACACGCATGAATTAGCTGCCAAAAGGGCCCTTAGATATCATCAATACGGAATTAGGAATTAATACGCATTGTTTAGATTCACAAAGGGAAGTAATCACTCGTCGGACAAACAGATCGTGGGCGAAAACATTATTGTGATTATTATATTGTATTTATTAGTATAACTGTCCTTTAATCCACTTCTCTTATATTGGACTACTAGAATTATTTAATCAATTAACATAGAACGATAGAATCCATATGGTTTTTCTTGAAAATTATTACCGTAGTCCGGTGAAACTAGATCACCCTATGGTTACTTGGTCATTTATGACGTTGTTTTTGTTTATTTTCAATTTTTTTCACTGGGTTGTTTTCTTGTGTGGTTTTAGGTTCCTTCTGTTTGTTTCAGGTAACTTCTGAGTAAAAATGGTATGAAACCACCAAAGGACTTTAGGATCAAGATCCTATCATCAGGATGCAAGAAAATATCGATTAAGCCATTGATGCGATAAGGGATGGAATGTCGAAAAAAATTAGCCGCAGCAACCTATCAGATACCTCGAACAACGTTAACCAGGAAGATTCTTGGAAAGAATCTTGGAGCTGTATAGTCCGTCCAAGTGTTCTTTCCACCGAAGATAAGCGAATATAGCTGAGAACCTTGGAGTGATCGCCAATAGGGGGTTTCCCTTTAACCAGGTTGGATATGAGGACGGTGATTGCAAAGTACCTTCACAAATAAAGAAAACCTGGTCAGGTCTTTAAAGACAACATTTCCGGGGAGAAACAAACTCTCTACCAATCTTGATTCAAATATTAAAAAAATTTGAAGTTGTTTCTGTATAAGTTTAATAGTTTTCTACAATAGAGAACATATTTTTAAGAGTTTTTGGTATTATTTCAAATTTTAAATCTAATAAATTGATTATTCTGAAATAACCCCAAAAAAAATTGTTGAGATTGTTTGACATTTTTTCAAGCAAATTTGGGGTAGCCAGTTTTCTGCAGGTTGCTTACCCTTCCATACAAACTTGGTATGTTTCCTTCCAGCTGGAAGCCAGCTAGAGTGCCACTAATTCCAAAAATAGGAAATAAGACTCTTCCTTATAATCATAGACCCATTGCACTATTATCTGTGATCCCTAAAGTGGAGGAGAAAGCAATCAACATCGAGCTCATCAAATACCTAGAGAGCTGCAAAATCTTGAAAGACCGGCAATAACTCTTTCGTAAGCAGAGATCAACAGGAGACCTGCTTGCCTACGTAACACATGTATGACAGAAATCTAATGAAAAACATGAGGAATCTCTAGCTGTATCATTGGATAACTTCAAAGAATTTGACAGTCTGGCACCAAAGCCTTTTTGGGAAACTCCCGTCATATGGTTCGCCGCCTCAACTATGTCGCTTACAATCGAAAGACAATGACTATCAACGCTGGTGTTCCACAGGGATCTATCTTGGCACCAACTTTATTTGTGCTCTATATTACCGATATGCTAGAAGTGACCACCTGTTCCGTCCACTGCTTTGCAGACGATGGTACACTTCACACCGCTTTCTCATCTGAAGACCCTATACTATCCAATGAAGGAGGGACGAGACAGGTACAGCTTGACGCGATTAATGGAGATCTGGCAGAGATTTTGAAGTGATTGTAACGTGTAAATTCCACTTAACGGCTTGGAAATGGCCGCTATAGTACAATCGGTTAACTACGACAGTCAGCTATGCTTGATCGTATATTCTAAGTCATGGACTGTATATTCTAAGGGTCATGGTTGTTCGGTGTCAGATCTGTTTCTATTTCGAGGGTGTTCTGTGAGACAACGAGAAAGCCGTAAAGGCGAGAAAATGGCGTTCAAGTGAGAAGTGCGTCGCTAGGTTATTTTCAACAGGGAGGTGATACCAAGCTTGTTGTTTGGAACCAAATTCTGGGAATATTCTTCCGTTGAAAACAAAGACATGAATTACCAATTTGGATTGGAATCATTGGAATTAATTGGGTAATTAATGTACCTTAGGGAATCTAAACCTAGTTTGGACGTGACTGGTTGTGAACGGAAATAAAGTTGCCTTATCTGAAGGAAAACCCTATCGTGATAGAGGTTTCTTCTTCTTCCTCTTTTTTTTATCTATGTTGTGGAAAATTCAACAAGAAGTGTGTTGAGGATTGCTTGAATCTGCTGTGGAAAGATTACTTAGGAGTCGCTGATTTATTTGTGCTGTACAATCGTGGAAACGGTATTACAATTGTGGCAGGGACCCCTACATGGAGTAGAAGTAATTAAACATCACCAAGCAAGTACAACATCCGGCTCTCACAGGTCAGACTATCGATTTGGTTTATGTAACAATTTTAATAATCATTGAGTATTGTATATTCTTTAAGTTCGACTGTTCACTGTTTTAATGATTTAAGTAATTATCTTCATCCATATTCTCCATTCATTCGCTTCATATCTCATTCATATTAAATTCTGTCATAAATTATATCAATATTAGTATTTCAAAGTAAATTTCATTATTCTGGGTACAGGTCTTTTATTTTCTTTTCTTTCAGGGTAATTTGACCTGGGGACTTGAGTATTTGCACCCCCTAGTTATATACATAATTCATTGGTTGGTTAAAATACTCTGGCGCCCGAATTTTTAACATCTAAAATACAACCTACGACCATCTTCACTGTAGCTGTCGGCAACCAAGTGATAAAATAGAGCTTTTAGTTAATTGTAACCCTAACATGAGGATTTCTCTAGAACTACCAACAGCACCCTCTAATGGAACGATCATGTGAAGTCCATTGCGAAAACCGCTTCACAAACTCTTGGTTTTCTATTTCGTGTCAAGAGCTACTTCACATTTCAGCAACTCCTCATATTCTACAAAGCACAGAGTCGACCTGTTTTGGGATGCTTTCACGTGTTTGGAGTTCGGCACCCAAACATACGCTAAAGCTCTTGGATTCTATCCAGATTTTGCCTAGTTAGGTCTTTCCCTCCCTATGCCTATAACCTCCAAACCTTCAAGAAAAATACGAATGCCTATCGCCTCTCCCTACATTCCACTGCTGGCTCACACGATGTTCTTCGAACATTATACGTTTTTCTCCCATGTAGTCAAAGTTAAAAGACAGCAAACCATTTATAACCTGTTCTCATCGAAATTCTCGAAGTTTACCAATGTAGAATGCATCAAAAATGGTTACTCAAGAGGTTTTTGAGGTCGCTGATCACGAATAAGTTTCAAAAAATGCCCTCCATCTGATGTCAGGAATCCCTGGACAACTATGTAATTATTACCACATTTTTTTAAATTAGATCCAATGATTTACTGTCTTTTTCGTCGGTGCTAACAATGAATATGACAATGAAAAAAAAGGTAATGCAGAAGCTTGTATCAAAATGTATTCTAAAGTGTATATAACTCCTAAAATGCAAATTAATTGTGTAAAATTTAATATTATTTATAATTAATCTAAAAAGTGACAGAACTAAATTTCGAATTTATATGAAAGATCAACGATATATAAAAATGAATTATATTATATTAAAATATATCAAATTTCTAGTAAGAGGATAACGATATATAGTGATAAATAAATTAGTCTTCAAGTAGTTTTATATGTTAAATGTTCTATTTATTTATTTAAATTGACATTATATTATTATTAACATATTTTATGTTATTGATGTGATCAAATCTATTATGTTATCGTCAGTTGCATTTTCATCCTCTGTGTTATTTTCATTTTCTACTATACCTTCTTATTCTACTCAATCTGTTACAGCTGGTGTTCGTTCTTCCACGTTAATGCAGTTGGAGCCTAAACAAACAGTGCATGCAAGAGTGTAATACAGGCCATGTTCCTTTTGTTGTTGTTTGAAAATCGAACTCGAAAATCCCCTAGTGAAGAATTAAACAAAATTACCGAAGATAGACGTAGTGCCCCAGGACGTCCTTCATACGGAGGAAACCCCCGAATAATCATGTTCGATGCATTTCGCATGTAATTGGAGCCATGTTCCTCCTGAGTTGTCGTAGTGCACCAGAGTATCCCGTGCACCAGGTATATTGGAGACTTTTTTGAACATCAAATTTTCATTCAGCGACCCCAAAAACCCGCCGTGTAATGAAATTGGACTAATTTAGGAGTATATTCATCGATTATAAAACATCTAAACTTAGACTCAAAGAATGCTTCAACAAAATACATTTTATTGATGCCCAAATGCAATTTCAAAGGAGCGCCAAAAACAAAATGGTAATACTTTTTCTACTTGTCTTACAGAATTGAATGCCAAAAACCGCATCTCAATCCATAATTAACTGGCCAGCTCCAAGAAATTGCCTCGTATAAAAACCTTTTCAATATACAATTCCGAAAAAAGGTTCGTTCAATAAAAAAGTCCAAAATTTGAGGTGACTGTAGCTTGGAAACACCTGACAATACACGATTCGGCCCGTAAGAGCTATTGTACATGGAACCTTTCTCCACCAATATACAGTAGTGCCAAGGTGTATTCATTCAGGCCCACCATTACGCTCTAGCTCCTAGACTATTATTAGTAGAGCTGATTTAAGTATCGAAATTTCATTTGCCCTGATTGCAATGTGTTTATATGATAATCTAGAGGGGATGTTTTGTGGAAGTGTATCACTTAAATAGCAACTAAATTTTACTTTACCGTTCCAATAATATTTAATCTTTTACCGTAAAAGGTGAGGTTACAAACCGATCACTTTAATGAATTATAAACGTAAACATGGTATAAACGAGCTGTAAAAAATAAATCAGAAGCCGTTCTTAAAACACGTTGATCCAAGATAATCTTCGATGCGCTATCAAGTTTTATACTATAATTCCTGAGCATAATTTTAATGATCCCTTTAATCCAAAGTATTACACTTGTAAGCTCAATCTAAGAGGAATTAATGCCTGGCGAATTTCTTGTCACGCCTTCAAAACATTGTCATACTAATAACTTATTCGCGATTACGTATAAATTTATCTTATTTACGCATAATAATCTCATAAATCAAACACTATTTTGTATGAAATTATAGCAGCAGAAACTTCAACATTGAGCCAAGAAGTTTATCCATTCTGTGAAATATTAGATACAAAAATAAAATTTTAATATATTGGATGCTTCACCAAATGAACAAAATTTCATTCTCAACGTGATACATATATATATATATATAGGGTAGCAATTTGAAAATGAAATGTGGGCTATTAGTCCAGGCATTTAAGGAGGGAAATCGACGATTTTTGTCTATTTTTGTCTATTTTTTGGATCCGAAAATGGCCATTTTTCGATTTTTTGAGTTTTGAGTTTTATAGAAAAATGTTCCGAACAAAAGTTGTTGGAAAAATCAATATGCGATTTTTGGTTTTGGTCCCAAGTTAATTCGAGGTTGTGGGCCCAAGATAGGACCCATTTAGTGTGTTTTTCGGCACATTGAAAAATTGGGTATATGTCAAAGAGTTTCTGTTTTTTCATATTCTGTTTGGGTGGAAAGATATTATTTTTATTCCTCTTTTAGTTGATGATTTTTGGTATTTTTTTTATTTCTCATTTTTTGGCGTCACAATCGGTCATTTTGAAAAATCCGTATTTTGCAAATTTTAGATGAAATGCTATTGTTATCAATCTAAAACTAAAATTATTCGGAAGATTTCATCATTCTGCATATAATATCCAAAATTGAAGCATTTTGCTCCGAAGACATAACTTAGCGCCATTTTGAAAATCTTGGACCAACGAAAAATTCAAATTTTTCGAGGTTAGAAATTTTTCACGGAACCCAAATTAGGTTCTATTAGAGTTTTTGATAGCGACTATTTTAAGTTCAAGCAGATCGATTTGAGTTGAGTAGAAATGGAGCTATCCTAATAAATGCTTTTTTGGCCTATCGACAAAAATCTTGAAGCACATTACAAAGAAATACATCTGCTATTTATGTTTGAAACAGCGTACGGACATTCGTTCATAATTCCAAATTATAACGAATTTCATCATAAGAAACTAGCACGGAATTTCATTTAGCGGCAATAAGCGAGGGTCGGTACAATAGATTTGGCGCGCGAAATCATGGTTTTTTAAACATTTTTAAATGCACCAGAAAGCATTATCGTTTTTTATGAATGTGTGAGTGTATGTAGCCGTGTGAACGTGTATATGTGACCGTGACCTGCTGTTTTTATAGGGTGTTACATAACACATTTCAACATATAAACAAAAAAATAAGATAAAGAAATAATTTTGTTTTTTTTTCACATTCATATTTTTTTTGTTTTCATATTTACTAAAAAATTATCTATATGCCTAATTATTCACAAATTTTCGTTATCACTGTCAGCATATATTGCTAATGATGTAATGTGATCATTATTGATATACGGATAAAAACACTATGTTTCCACCGAAACAGAATAGGAAAAAGCAAAAACTCTTTGACATATACTAAATTTTTCAATATGCCAAAAAACACACTAAATGGACCCTATCTTGAGCCCACAACCTCAAATCGACTTAAGACTGAAAATTGCGTATTAATTTTTTCAATAACTTTTGTTCGAAACATTCTTCCATAAAACCGATAGTTTTGTCTCAAAACGCAAAAAAACGAAAAATAGCCATTTTCGGGTCCAAAACATAGACATAGTTTTTCGTGTTCAGCGTGTCAAAATACATAATAATAGAAAGAAAAGTTCCTTAAATTACTGGACTATATTTCCAGAACAAGGAGACATATTTCAAAATGCAGAAACTTGTGTCGACAATTGCAAGGGGACGTATTTTGAGGTACTTTTTGAAGGAGTTGCTTGACTGATAAGTTGCTGAAAATGTCATTTGATTATATACATTTCAAAGTTAAATTTTTTTTAATTCAGGCAGGCTTTCCAAATAAATCATTTCTTGTTACATTTTCCAGGAACTTTTCACTTTGCTCTCATATGTTACCATTATCTTAGAAAATAATGAGTTTATTGGTATTTGCCCAAAATGAAAAATTCAGTAACAGCGTTTTATTAACTTGTAGATTATTCAAACCGTGGACCATTGTTCCAGGGAGTGGATCGTAATTAGGACGTTTTTCAGTAGGTTCTCTTTTTTCTCAACACTTAACACACTATCGTCCGCAGATTTTGCAGATTGTGCATAAATTATTAGAATAGCATAAGAATTGCATTTAATGACGTGCACAAATTAACATTGAATTGAAGAGAGCCACAAAACTAGATATAGTGATGATATTTATCTTAGGACCTAAGCAATAAATTAGCAAATTTGATAATCCCAAATTTAGAGCTTGATAAATTTCGTAAATGGTACAAATGTTTGACATAAACCACAATTCAACTGGAACAAACGTCCGTTACGCCTGGATAGTTGTAACATGATATTTTATCTTGAATTCTGGCACCCTCACATGTATAATAAATTATGAAGACCCATAAATCTATATTATGTGGGAATTAGATCTGTGGTGATCGGTATTTTCGAGAATATCTAATTACTCATTTGTTCTTGACGACTTTAGCAGTGTCGAGGGCGTGGATGTTACAATCACATTATTAAGCGTTTTCTATAACTTGAATATGGGTATATTTTAAAATGAGCACCAAAATAATTATTGAGCCACAAAATTACTTGTCAAGTTTTATACCCTGTCTCCAAAATAATATTTGGCCACCAAAATAAATGAACGAGCACCAAAAAACCTCAACCAGAAATATAATTTATGAGAACCAGAAATGTTAAGAAAGTAGGTATAAATGTTAAAGCCGTACCTGAAATAATACAT
Source organism: Endomychus coccineus (assembly GCA_958510875.1). Taxonomy (NCBI): domain Eukaryota; kingdom Metazoa; phylum Arthropoda; class Insecta; order Coleoptera; family Endomychidae; genus Endomychus; species Endomychus coccineus. Next base: position 24,020,670 of record OY294067.1, read on the forward strand.
GAACACTGAAAGCATTAAATAATCTCCAAAATTAATTATGATATCAAATAAAAGTCTATGAGCTGAAAGTTGAATTAAATGAAAACCCAAACTAAATAATGTGTCGCAAAAATTAACAGTGCACACCAAATGTATTATGCAAACCTCAAAATAATGGTTGGGAATAATACTTATAATATTTATAACTGATTTACGAGACAGAAATGCTTCAAGTATAATTTTGAAAGATTACTTGAGAGCCTTATAGGTTACATTAACATGAACTGAAGTAATAGCATTTAAAACGTTTGCCAACACAGGGGAAGCTGAAAAAGCTGTCAAGAGGGAAAAATGATGGTCTATTTTGAAAACACACGTAACGGAGGTAGGTCGTAAAAGATATTACCGTTGTAAAGAAGTCAAAAGGAGAAGACGTCAGTGCTCTGCCGGATTTTTTTTAACTTTTCGATGCAGCAAAACTTCACAGTTCCAAAGCAACCAAGTGTGACTTTAGAGCAATAGACCTATCAGTGGGCTTAAATGCCTAAAAGGGTACCTAACAAACATGATTACGAAGACAAAACTCGTTTTAGTGGAGTGGAGTAGAGTGGAGATGCATTGCAATCGTTCGACGAGCCATGGACAAAATTTGATGATTACAAGAAACAGTGTCTTTGCCGAAAAAAATAAATGTCTGGCTGCAAGGTACTTTTAATTGTTCAATGTTCATGAAGGAGTATAAGTCGAAACATGTTCTTGGAATGTCCATTCGACGTAAATACGCTATACCACCTCCTGAAGAAAAAAAACCTTCCCATAGCAATGAAAAGAAAGAGGGGACGACCGACGAGAGCCAAAGTAGCTCTTATAGTCCAATAATACAATTATGCTGTTGTTTTCTATGTTATTTTGTATCGTTAAGAGTTAAAACGTATTTTTAGTTTTATGTTCGTTAGCTCTTGTTAGCTTTGTTTGGGGACAGAATATACTTGATGTTTTTAGTTTTAGTGCTCGAATGTAGTCTTGGGGCTTAACTATATTATTATGATGGCGATTCTTGTTTATTTTGGTGCTCAAATATTTAGTGTTCAAGTAAGATTTGTGGTGTCAACGATAATAAGTTGCTGCTGAAATAGGTAAATGAACTTCAAAACTCAGTACTTGGGGGCTCAAAAATAAATAATTTGGTAATTGAATTTTGGTGCTCAACTATGATTTTTAGTGCTCGGTTAAATACAACCCCTCAAATATCTTCTAAAATTAAAGATTTCTTATAGTATATGAATGCGAAGAAGTTCGTCACATTTTCCCTCACTAGCGAGCGCATCATTATCTACATTTATTTATATGGAATTAACTTGTGAAAATACAATTTGTGTGTAATTTTGTATGAATGTGTAGCAGCAGATGTCAATCCTTTCCCTACATAATGAATTACAAGGGTTGACCAATATTATTAATAGTCTATAAACCGAGTGAAGCTAATGACTGGGGTCGAACGTAAGTCATATTCTCCTTACAATGAGAAATAATCAACAGATTTTGCACCAACAGTGACATATGATAAATTGGGAAGTTGTACTAGAGCTATATCCACGATGGAATATTGCAGTTAAATTTAAAGGGTGAATTACTGATTCCTACGTAGCTTCAGGTGTGGATACATTAAGTTTCTCTTAATTATGCAACCAATTCCATAATGTAACGTAATTTTGATTTTTAAAGCGTTTTTAACCTATAATTAATGTTTCATTACAAGGTCAAGGTGAAAAGTCCCTGAAAAATGAAAAAAGAAATGATGTCTGCATTTGGTAAGAATTTATTTTATCTCTCAACATAATCTCCTTGTAGCCCGTTATAGGGTCAGGTGGGGTAAGTGCGGAGTAAAATCTATAAAAGTTAACTTTCTCAGAGTCGTATTTTTTCATGTTATGTAGGAATAAGTTATGCTTCCTATGACGATATAATTAGCTTGTTCGCAGTACATTTCTAAAAGGGAAAAACTCGATAAATTGATACATTGAAAAATTTCAGGGAGTTTTGGAAAAAATCAACAGTGGTACGCTCTTGCCCCATTAAATGTGTGGTCACCATATTTTGTAAAAGACATTGAGTTACTTGAGAAAATTCAACGCCGTGCAACAAAAGTCCCAAGAGAAATGAGAAACTTATCATATAATGAAAGATTGGATGTTTACAAATTGCCGTCTCTTCAGCAAATACGTGTGCGGGGAGACTTATTAATTGTGTATAGAGCTATTTCTCAGCTTTTTAGTGTTGAACTCAGTTACATGTTACCAAGAAATTCGGATCCACGGTTGCGTGGCCACAGCAAGAAACTTGGTTATACGGGCTTCAGTACTTTACCTAGACAGTTTTTTTGGTCTAACCGGGTAGTGTTCAAATGGAACAGCCTACCCGAAGAAACTGTTAGTGCTCCTTCAGTTAACTCTTTTAAAAACCGTTTAGATAGTAATGTCTCTCTGTTAAATCTGTAAATTATTCTCGTTTTATTTAGCTTTAGTTATGCATATCTTATCTTATCTTCTTAAAATCTGATGTTATCTCATATTTTAGTATTTTAGTTTTTAGTTAAGGATATCATATACTTTTTTTTGAACTCTACAGGCTTTGGCCTCAGTCCTAGCGATTTTGTATAATAATAATAATAATAATAAATCACTTAATCATATGAAACAGTTATACTTTAGAGAGATGAGCGAGCGTCTTGTATTATTTGCTAACTATTAGCAAGAATATGAGAAATTTGAAATATTTGCAATAATTTTTACAATCTTTTTCTTACGCCTTGAGGACTAATTACAATTTAGTAAATAGTTTTCAATTTAATAAATATTTTTTCTATTCCGCGAGCGTATTGATCATGATTTGCCAACTCCAGAGCATTGTTTTCAGAAGCTGGTATTGCCAAAAATCATTTCTCCATTAATAATGCGTTTTGAAAACGCGGAATAGGAAAAACAGTATAAAAAATGGTTTCATTAGGTATTTTAGGAAATTCTTTCTTTGGGAAACCTGACGAAAGCATATGGTAGATACACCTATTATATCTTAGAAACAAAATATGTGTCAATAATGCAGCAATTACAATTAATTGATTACTGCAGATAAAATGACGTCAATCCACCAGCAAATTACTAAATCAGTAAGGAAGAGTAAATTACTTTTGGCAATTCTATTACAAACGGGTTTATACATGACTAGGAAAAGACCTCTCTAGGGATAAGGAAGTGAGGATTATCCCGGCTCATCCAGCCATATGCGAGTGAATTCAGAATAGTATCACCATGCCGCGATAAAGCAAGGGTTGCGTTATTTCAGACGAATTCCACCTCCTATTGCTTTAATAAGAGAGAAAGACAGAGAGAGGCACTAGACCGGCGGTATCGGGTCAATAAATTTTGTAACTAAATTGTAACCAATAACAATTACCTAAAATCTTCAGGAACGTTACTCTCCTATAAAAACTACCTAATATCTATACAATATTGAATATATACAGGTTGATTTGCGAGAAGTGTTCGTTAAAAGTTCATGTTTTCTAAGCTGAATTGAAATCTGTAAATTTAGACCACCCCATAAAGAAAGATGAACTACTATCTGAACAACAATCATTCTTTTGAATCAAGTTGCACTTCCCGTTATATCAGAAGTGCAAGACCACTTTCTTATTTTAGATGGAATTATATAATTTCATTACAAATTTGGATTGTACGTGAAATTTCAGGTTGTCTTTCATCAGTTGTCTCTAAAATTAAATTCAACTGTTTCTGAAATAACTTGATTTTCATGCAAAAATTCAGTTCCGTACTTCTACGTTAAAAATAAAAAACTACTCAATTTGAAAATTCAGATTTAATTTTATCAAAATCGTACTCTCGATTCATAACACTTACTTTTAATGTATTTACTCCGTTTTTCTCTTTAGGATGCAGGACTAAATACTGGGTAATTTTGTTTACACTTATCTGCTTTATTTTATCAGTTGTTTGGAGTTATCCAAAAAAAATTATAGGAATGGGGTTACCATTGCAATAAACATTTGCGAAAATCATTACAGGTACAATATGGAAAATAATATAAAAATTCAAGTGAAGATTAATCTATTCATTATACATGGTGAATGTGAGAAAATTACCGACAAAACATGTATAGTGATCAATGAACGATATTTGCTACATTTCTCATGAATTCAAAAGTACATCCATTTGTAGACATAGCTACCTCCTATATCATCTTTCGAACATAACTAGATACCTCCTCTACCATCTATCGAATAGAACCAAAATCTGCGTTCAAATGATAATTATAAACAGTCTCACATACCTAGAGTATTGTTCATATTATACCGTTGACCTTTATTCGACTGGAATAATACCCTTATTATCCCTCTGGCCATAAACGACACAAATTTATCACACGAGTAGCTACTGTACGAACTGTTTTACCAATGTAAGTAAAATGAATCAATAGCATCTTGCTCAAAAGTTTCCCTGAAGATATTAGATAAGATGGGGAACCTATGGCGCTCCCTAGGACTGCTCATAAAACATTCCATCGTACAGAAAATATGGTCACACGACACAGGCAGGTGCCAGAATGAAGTTAACCACCGGAGTAAAGGCAGTGAACTGTATAGCGTGAAGGTTTTTTCCTACAATAAATACCGCTACAGAAACCAGAAGAACTAGTTTCAATTCAAGATTACTCCTGTGATGGTTGGCGAAACGTTGGCATCAAGTCGTGCTATTGTGACGCGGAATCCATCCGGAAGTCAAGAATTTACAAGATAGCTATCCGAGGAAGTCTACTATTTCAGAGAAACATGGTTTGATAGATACACATGACGCTGTAGAAAAAAGATGATTTATCAAAAAAAAAGGCCAAACAAGAGCTCCTTCAAATATAGACAAAAGAGTAACAATAATACATGCAAGTTGAGAAATCGATTTGTCTGTTGCTTTCAGCTAAAAACAAAACCGATTTCAATCTAGGTTACTACCAATAAGACACAGAAGCAAAACTCGCAGAGTATAGAAGATAATCGGGACAATAATTCATGGAATAAATACATTAAATAGCTATGAATAATGGTGAATAAATTATCTTATAAACCCCAGATTTGTCAATTTTCTTTGTTCTAATGGGTTTAATGAACATAATTAGATGCTTCCATGTAAAAACAGGTTTCACATTTGCAGATCATTTTTTTCGTAATAATCATTCCTTCCCTGAAATAGACAGCTTACATATTTTACATGCAGCTGATGAAGGCTCGAAACTAAACTTGCTGGAATCTTTGAAAATTTACAAAACCAGTATTCTACTTCTTAATGATCGGATAGACCTAATTTTATTCCACAAATAATTGTCCTGATTGACTTCTACACTCTGCTATTACCAAGTAAATCATCATTATTCGAATGAAATAACCCACCATGTAATCCTATAGTAATAATCCTCCCAGTCGTCGAAACGAGTAGGAATACGAGTAATCGAAATTGTAACACATAAATGTTTTAAGAATCAAGAATCCACTGCTTAGCAATTTTCTTATAAAATTCGGAGTCTTTTCAAAGCATAGTTTGGCATACCTACGACTGAAACAAAAAAATATAACGCTCAAGTATCCACTTTCAAACCAGATGAAGATTTATGAGGTAATAAAGGTTGTCAGACCTCATTAGAAATATTGCTATTTGAGCATTCTACCTAAAATATACTTTTAACAGTATAAAGACGTATGTAGGAATTTGCAAATGTTTTAATTAATCCAATTAGTGTAAATCTGACTTAATGATTGTACGTCTGCTCTATGATTCACATACTTGGAGCTTTCTATTTACTCCTGTTAATGTTTGTTTCGGCGAGGTGGGCATTTTTAATAGAAAATGTGAAGATGTAATTAATTTAAGAAATCCCGTCTTACATATGATATTTTCAAATACTCATTCTGTAAGCGGATAGTGTATCACCGGAAATAGAAAATACTTTCGATGAATCCATTAGCTCAATAAAATGTGAAATTCCAATGACGATGATACATTTATATTTATGTTACCTACATTAAAAAAATGAAGCCTGTATTCCGACAAAGTCCTATGTTTATAAATAACAAAACAATCTAAGAATAAGTAATATAAATTGGTGAGGGTCGTACAAAATAAGACATAATCCACTCGCGCTACTTATTTCCCGAGATGAGACCTATTTTAGAGTGGTTGGTTTGTTGGGATCGTATGAAAATGTATCGGAAAGTTCATGAAGTAGGTGAAGAGGAAAAGGTATCTGATTCATTAACTGTAAGCTTCACTAGTAATTCCGGTTGATCCGGGTATCGAGATAATGGCCACCTAATGCGTATTATAAACGGTAAAGTAGCTGTACGATGTCGTGTATGCGTTGTCTATATGTTGCCGCTTCTGATAAATTCACAATACATTCATTTGGTTTGTGTTGAATACTGAAATATTTATCACATCATCGTGTACCATTTCTACTTAACAGAATTTACTGGATTTAGAATGTATTTTTGAAATATTTGCTGGTATGTGAATATGTCAAAAAGCTTCATTCGTAAACCAATCTTAGTGGGACATCCCTATATAGAATGACCCAGGGTTAAACCGCCAAACGTTTAGGATCGATTAATTGGGTAAAAACAAGATTTTTTTCTAATAAGCATGTGTCCTAACTTGCTTCGTTTTTGAGATGAAGGGTATCAAAGTTTTTATAAAAAGTCAGTTATTCATAAATTGCCTATTCAAAAACCTTCAGGCTGATTTTGATAAGACTTTGCAGGCTTATTTGGGGTAATAAGTAACTATTTTTAATGTAATTAGAACAAAATTATTGATACCAGTGACGTCCCAGGGGGCAATCGAATTGATATTAGGACAAATCATTGTCGATTCCACAGACTACGCATAAACGCATCTGAAATGAATTGAAACTCGCATTAATCTATGTACATGACACAGGCTGTCAAACTTTGACACAAACAAATCGAGATTGTGCCGGCTCCCTTAGATCTTATTGTTGTTGAAATGAATTTTTTCCTGTTACATGCAGGATCTCAAAAACGAAGAGACAAAAAATTGTATTTTTAGTTGCTTAATCTACAAGAATTAACGTACAAAAAACAGTGGCGTACAATAATTTGTTTTAATATCAAATAGATTTTCCTCAGGGACGCCACAGTTAATAATAATTCAATTCTAATTACATTAAGAGAAGACCTTTGATATAATTTGTTTTTACATCTATAAACGGGTTATATTGCAAATTTAGGAAACAAATTATGGAATTTATAATAATCAATGATAATAAGTGAAAGTTTTGAATTTTATTGAACTACTTGAAGGCTTTGGCTCTAATTTGATAACACCTTCACGCACTGTTTGGCATTACAATCAAGCCGACTAGAATGGTCTTTGTATGTTACCTTGGAGAAGCGTATGTTTTGAATCTGATGACCCAACGCCATGTGCCAAAGAGATTTATGATATTATCAGACTAGGAATGGAAACTTACATACCCCATACCAACAAATCACCATCATCTGGTGAACCATGCCCGAATGGCTCCCGTTCATTTTGAACTTTTTAGCCAAAGCAATTGATAGGAATTTCACTTCTAGTTCATTCCCTCCCCTAACCAAAGATGATGGCACACTGGCTACTACACTACAAGAAAAAGTTAACCTTTTTGCTAGAATGTTTGCAGAAAATTCCACAAATCCCACAAGGGAAAGACCCACCAATATTGATGCCACAGATAGCCAAATTCCTGATATGGTCTTGCACAATTAGGTGCATTCTGATTGATCTCAATACCAAAATGGCTATTGGACCTGACGGAATTCCACCTGTCGTTCTCAAGGAATGTGAGCCGGAATTAACACCAGTTTTCTGTAGGTTCTTCACCCTTTCATGCAAACATGGTGTGTTATCGTTCAGCTGGAAGCAAAAACGGAAAGAAAACCCTTCCTAATAATTCTAGACCAGTTGCACTATTATCTATGATCTCTAAAGTGAGAAAGCAATCAACATCGAACTCAACCAATAACTAGATAGCTCCAAAATCATGAATGACCGGCAATATGGCTTTCGTTAGCACAGATCAACAGGAGACCTGCTTGCCTACGTAACCCATGTACGGCAGAAATCTATTGAAAAATATGGGGAATCTCTAGCGAATATATCCAAAGCATTTGACCAAGTCTGGCACCAACGTCTTCTTGAGAAACTTCAGTCATATGGTTTGATGCCTCAACTTCGTCTTTTAATATCTCTATGTTGTGGTTGACGGAGTATCCTCCGAAATGTCTATTGAAGCTGGCGTTCTACAGGAATCTGTATTGGCGCCAAGTTTGCTTCTGCTCCATATTCACGATCTATTGGAAGTGACCACCTGTCATTTCCACAGCTTCACAGATGATGACGGTACACATCATACGTGGGAGATCTCTCCTAATTTACGTGACAGCCATATTCATAAATTAATGGGTCATTATCATTGCTCAGACTATTTATGGCAGACAAGACATGAGCCCTCAGCAAGACAGCTAAGGTTCACATGACAGGCACAAAATGTCCGTGACAGACCATTCCATAACCCTTTCAATTTAAATAAACTTTCACGTGACATAGAATATAATTTTACGTTTTTCCGCGACTTCAGCTGTTTCAACTCATTGAAAATATTTGCATTAAGTATTAAATTATTATTAAATGACATCGCGGCACTTCAGGCGACCCTTTCTTCTACGGGTATTCACTATACCAAACTTTTGGAAATTGATTCAATTTGGAATTTAACGTGGTTTCATGTTCGCTCAGTAAAATATTCACTATAGAAGGAGAGAGTGGATTGCTCATTGCACATTTACTTATTTGTTTTGTAACGAACGGGTTGCGTTACGTGATTATATATAGAACTCTTTAAAGAACAGAGTAGAATTCTTTTCGGCTAGGAAACTTGTCATATGATATTTAAAGATATCTGCCGGTCAATAAAACATAGATTATTGATACTACCATTCCTGATGTGAGATGTCACTATATATCGCGAAGTGGGAGGTAGATTAACGGAAGTCGAAGAGAACTCATTGTAGTGTGTTCCTTCTGCCTGGGTAAGTCGAGATTTCGTAATTCATTGTTGTTAAATACATTTTCTTAATTTTGCTTCCGAAATATCATCACATCAGGCTATTTAATTTGATTTAGATTTGTTATTGAACGTCTGGATGTACAAAGCCTGATTGTGATAGTATTTCGGCGGATTTTTTTATCTCGATTTGCTTAGGGGGGCACACTCAATCATTTTGCGGATAACATATTTCAAAGAATATCATTTCCATCACAGCATTGATTGTTGTAACTCTTGTAAGAGAATAATCTATCGGAACGTAGGCAGGTTCTCATGATAATATTTCTGTAGTCATTGTAAGTTTAATTCCGCATTGGCACATGCTATTTTTTTGTAATTCGTAAGAGTCGCCATTTTGTAATCTGATACGTAGTATTCAGAGCTGTCTTCGATTGCATCGTGCTATAAATAGTATTTGGAATTATCACAAGGTATTATTCAATTATTGCTTATTGAATTTTTAATTATCAGGACTGCTGCGTTCACGTGATTTCAGAGAAGAGTAATACATCAATTTGATGCAAATCAATTCAAGTTTCTAGATTTGTGCTAACTAGCAAATTCAACGTTTTGGTTATTTCTTTTCAATCACAATTTGATTATTTTTCTTTCTATCTCATTTATTTGTATCGTTAATTCAGTCACGTATTATTATTGTTCAATTTTAAGTAATTCTTGTAATTATATAATTCTTGCAGATTAAATTATATTTTTGTCTAAATTTATATCTCTTCAAGATATCAATTTTGTTATAGTGTATTACATATTGGGGAAGATAACATTATCGGAGGTGGAATCATTAGGTTATTCCTGCCGACGGTGTTACTTGTCCTTTGATCTCAAGTCAGGTACTGTTCGTTCTTTGACATTACAGGGTTTGAACGTCTGAGGTTCCTCACCCCTTCACTCCAAGACGGTTTAGTGACTTTCCTGACAGGACCAGCTTCCAGTTCCTACGAGTTCCAAGGAGGGTAACATTTTCTTGTTGAGTGACCACTATTTCATTTTCTGATTTTGTTTTTCACCAAAATTGTATTTCGCTAGATTTTTTTAGAGCCATTCGTGGTCTCTTTACTATTTAACTATCCATTCTTTCAATTAAGTAATTGAGTTAATTTCATAACTATTTACCCAAAATTCTATATATACAAATTGATTTAATTTGGTAATTGTTACTTCAAAATTCCTTTTATTTATAAATTAATACATTATATAAACTGTAAATTTATTTTGTTAATCACCAAATTCCATCTGGAATAAATCAAATTGTTAAGTTGAACTTGTATTGTTATATCTCGTGGTGCTTGTATTCTAGGCTGTGAATTCATTTATTTTTATAGTTTTCTTTAAGCAATTGGCGCTCAGGCAATTCACCAGTCTAGAATCACAAGGCACGTTTCACTACGAGCCCTGAGATTAATTAATTCAAATTGAGCTAGTTGGGACAATATAAACTGACCCAAGCGGGTCCGTTTCACTGGCGCCCAGCATAGATGGGCTGCCGTTTCACATCCGCTTCAGTTTATAGCAGTTTTGGTTTAATTGTTGTAATCGCAACGGCTTCTATCTAATGGAAAGACGATCTTTTAAATTTCAGAAATAAAGGAATCAAATACTCAGAACCAAACAGGTCAGATTCACGTATAAAAGCTGGATACTTCCAAGACCGGAATGTGATGAAAGTCATAGAAAAATACGATTATAGAACAGAAAATATTGAACATATGAAATTTTCTGGTAGCCTCTAAGAGCTGAACATGCACAGCCGATAGAAGTAATTTCATTCGGACGAATATTGCTTCTTGGTTCGACACAATAAAAAGAAAATACTTCAACGAACTCACCACGTTTCAGTTTCTCCAATGGTTCGTGGTGTAGGGATGGTGTATGCGGAACGACCCCATGATGGTGACTAGGATCGTGATTGGTAATGTGATGTCCTAACACAGATGTTCCACTCATTATACCCGTAATAGCCGAACTAACCGATACCGCTGAACTTACAGAATCGTGTAAATGGTGCACTCCATGCATATCTGAAGCTGAGGATGTCGTCACTCCTGTCACTAGATCTTGGAGACACAAAGCCTGATCGGATAGTGATTCGATTCGTTCCATAACTAAACGGAAGTCTGCTGAGTTCGTATTTGAGATCAGTTCGTTCAGGAATTCATTCTGGGTGTTATTGGACCCTAAAAAAAAACAATATGTTAGATATTGAACAGTGGGCATTAGTTAGAGGGCTAGCCTCTCATGCCAGCTTGTATACACTCGCTCTTTCCGTACAACCTTCTTCCAGCTTCTCCCAACCGTCAGTACTGCTAACAAAGACCACTTGCTACTACTGATGGCTGATAAGGTAAAACACAGCCGACACTTTACTAACCCAGAATGATGCTAAAGGTAGCAACACTATACAGAATGCCCCGAAAAAGTTGGTCATAAATCTGATCACAATATCCTAAATTAGATAACTTACAATATCATATTTTCTTATATCATAATGTTCATTGAATTTGAACATACAACATAATTTTCATTTGTATTATATTCTTTTATATATAAATTCTCGGAAAATGGTCACATCAACACTTATGCTTTTATATTTTCGTTTTTACGTACGTTTCGGTCTCACCATCATTAGAAGACTTATTATGTCCAAAACGGGATATCTTAAAACTCTCAATTAAAAATGCCCACGTCGCCGAAACGAACAGAACCACGGATAATCGAAATTGTACCACATCAATGTTTCAAGTATAAAATATTTCAAGAATCCACTATTTAATAATATTCTTATAATATACAACCGCATGTTAGTGTAGTCTATTCACGACTGAAGATCAAAACTATTACGTCAAGTATCTACTTAGATGTTAAGATTTATGAGGTAATAGAAAAAAGTTGTGTCAGACCTTATTGGGCATATTACTTTTGAGCATTCTCCCTAAAATATACTTTTAACATTATAAAGACGCATGTAATTAAATTAGTATAAATATAAACTTAATGTCTGAATATCTGTCCCGTGATTTACAGATCTTTTATAATAATTGGTTTCCTTAGTTAAAATATTAAAATTTTTTTGTTCGACTTGATGGTTATAATCAAAGTTTTTGTTTCTTGTGATATACTTAGCAAAAATGCTCAAAAGTAATATGTCCAATAAGGTCTGCCGCAACTTTTTTCTATTACCTAATAAATCTTAACATCTGGCTGTGGGTAATGGTACATGCGCGGTGGATAATGTCTCATCACTGTGGACAGATTATGTTAAATGACCGAGATTCAGGTTGAAAATAGCCATATTACAATAATGACTGCGAATAAACTTATTTAAAAACTTTTAAGTCCCTGCTCGACGTTCAGGACAAGAAGAGTCCACTTCCGTGCTTCAACCTTGCGGAGGAACATCCTACTGTGAATAACGCGGAATTATACAAATTCCAATGACAACGTACAAAAAAAGAAAAGTATTATTATTTATTAAAATATAAATCAAAAAAGTTACGATTATAAAATAAAGAATTTATTTGTTTCAAAATTTATTCCAATAATTATAATTAATCTACAAAATCTTATGAAATTAATGTTCATTTATTTATTATTAATAAATAAAGTTTTGTTAAAGTTGGAAATTGTCTTTTTGAGCATTTTTTTTAATGAAATTTAGAAGCACCTATTTTGAAAAATTTTTTACAAATTATTTTATTGAAAACTTTATCTGAATTTATGAATTTTTATGTTAAAATATGGCTTCTTTTATATTTACTAGTGAAAATTGAATTTTCAATGAATAAAATATGTGTTTGTTTATGTGTTATTAGCAAATAAAGTTTGATTTACTTAAAAATTTTATTCTCATCATTTTTAAATATAACAAATTTATTTATAATTAAGAATGAAATTTCATAATAATTTGTGGGGAATTGTTATTAATTTTTATTTTATTGATTAAATAAATAAGAAGCTATATAAATTAATTATTTATTATTAAAACATTTAGCAAAATTTATTAGTTTGTAGGGAATTAATTTTATTTTATTATTCTTAAGATTTTTGCAGGAAATTTTTAAATTTTATATAAATAGATAGACGACAGATTGCGAATAAACTTATTTAGAACTTTTAAAACCCTGCTCGATATTCAGGACAAAAGGAGCCCTCTTCCGTGCTTCAACGTAGCGGAGGAACACGGTTAATTGTGGCATCGATGAAGCCATCCTGCTGCGGATAACGCGGAATTATACAAATTTACAACGAGTGAATGCAATGACTTACACACAAAAATTACTTTGTTGAGGTTCATCTTAGTTCACGAAATACCTATTTGAATCTGAGGAATCAAAGAACTGTAACACTGGTACAGCAATTGGAAGTATTTTGCCTCTTGTGTAAGTCTTGAAATTTTCAAATTTGTTCTAGAAGCGTTATGTGTTACTTAGATTGTTCTTTCCCTGTTCTATTCGTCTATAATAAAGTAAATATCAGTAAAAATCTGAGATAGAAAATTCAGTTGGTCCGCAATATCAGCAATATAAAGAAATTATTTTCGACCTTCTTACAATCTCCAATATATAAGCAATTGTCTTCTTACCGTAACAGATCATCATTATTTGTTGCACTAAATGTATCCGCTTAATGTGATTATTTTTCTATTATTCCAAACATGTATCTAATCTATGTCGATTGCATGTTTTGTTTGATATTTAAACTTAAAGTAGGTAATAAAATATTATCAACATAAACAAGTTTCAATCAAGAACGTTTGTTGATTTGCAATTTTTCTTGATAATTTCCATACAAGAAAACAAATATGTATGTAGAATCGAAGAATTATCTATCAAAATCTTCCACATCAGCGATGATCATTGTTCGAAGTTCAAGTTTAAATATCTCCATATAATATGTATATTTTTGATTCCTGATGATTAAAATTGATTAAATCAATATGCAGGAGATTTTATCGCAACTGATGGCTATTACCTACAAGATTGCATCGTTTTTCCTTCATATTCCTATCTCGGTCCGTCCCACATGTCTAATAACATTTTTCCGTGGTCGCTGAGTATTATTTTATGTTTATAAAATCAAAACCGATGATAGTTTTATGGAAAACTACGGAAAATGAAAATTTACCATTACTACAAGACAAACTTCAATTATTTTGTTTTTCGATAACTGTTAGTCAGTTTTGTCGGAATAATAAAGTACCGTAATGGTTCTCGGTACAAATTTCACTGGTAGAAGGAGAATTCAGGAAAATTGATGGAAAATTGCGTTATATTTCTGTGTCGGTCCTCGTTCAACGTGTCAAATTATAGGTTTCTGTGGTCGCTGAGTATTATTTTAAGGTTATAAAATCAAACTCAAATATAGCTCTCAAGAAAATTCCGGAAAATGAAAATTTGATTAAGCTTTAATATTAATTTTTTTCTAGAAATTGTATTGAAATATCTATATACTAATGATGATATTACTCGGTTATATACAAAGTAGTCTCTTTTGTCATATTATCAAAATCCACTTTTTTTGAGAAAAAACCTTGGATCTTGAATTTACCACAACCCCGCGAGCTGTTCTTTTTGTTGTGAATTATTTATTTATACATTAATTTAATTTACATAATTTTATTTTCGTTAACGTATTTTTTAAATGAAAATGGTAAAAAGTACGTGATCTTACAGTCGCATCTCAGATACTATGGCCATCATGTCAGTTCCTTTCCCTCCACACTCAAAGACAGGTACTGTGTTCTCCGTACGCGTTAACGTGTCCACGTCAGGACAGGTACAGGATCTCTATGGTACACGTACGCCGCAAAATCATTGAAGTTTCAAAAAAAATCTGCTCTTTTTCCACCTGCTTTGAAAGAGGTACCTACTGTACATATCATAATAAAAGATACTTCTTTATCATAATAATCGTCTAAAATTTTTCGAAAAACAAAATAACAATTAAAGATTGTCGTGGCAAATTTTCGTTTTTCACTTTCCAGAAAACTGTAGTTCCCTTTGATTTTATAACTATAACAAATTTACGGTACTTATTATTCCAATAACACTGACTAAAATAATTAAAGTTTCTCGTGTAGAAATAGTAAATTTTCATTTTCCGAAGTTTTCCGGTCCATCGTCAGTTTTGATTTTATCATCATAAAATAATTCTCAGCGATGACGAAAACATATAATTAGACACGTTGGACAAGGAATGAGATAAGAATTTGAAGGAAAACGACGCAATTTTCCACCAATTTTCCAGAATTTCCCTTCATTTAGTGAAAATTGAACAGAAAGACATCACGGCATCTTATAATTACAATAGCATTCAAATCCGAGAAAAAAATTTGTTTGTTGCTACGATTTGGTAAAATTTTCCGGGTTTTCCAGCAAACGGGCCCAATTTATCATTTTCCGACTTCAGATTCGACTTCAGCGGACCAAAAAAACCCCCTATACCAAATTTCGGAAACTTTGCATCAAAGGAGCCCGAGACATTCCATTTGTTATACAAGACATTCCATTTGTTAATTGAAAATGGTTTTTCATTGCTTATTAATACTAATAGTAATAATCACGAGCCCCCTTTTTTTCTGACTAACGATGTGCAATCCATCCTGAAAACGATGCAGAATAATTTTACATTTTCTGTGCCATTCTGTAAAAACCGCGTTTGCTAAACGACGAACTGTGTCTCTGTGTGAAGCTCTTCGATCGGGATACGCTCTCCTAACGCGTCGAGTTAAAATTATCGAAGAAAAGTTTTGGAAATATAATTTAACAATTTCTGCGCGTTCTTGAGGCGAATAACGTTTCATACCAGAATTCTGTATCTTTCTACTTTGATATTAAACTTTACTTGTTACAGTTGTCAAACAAATAACACAATTAAAACAATATTCCATGGCTGGGTATATTTTACCGCACTCCATATAATGTTGAAACAAATTCGTAACATATTTTTTCCAAATAAGTATGTAGTGGTAATATTCTGTGTTATACACTTAACATGCTGAATTGTATGCTTACCATTGTTTCGTGGATTTGTAAACAATATGTTAAGCTGCGAAACCGAATCGGAAAAAATTTACACAAAAATTTAAGGAAAAGAATGTGGAATATTAAGATGCACAAATCAGTTAGAAAATCACTCAGTAGTGAGATCACTTAAGAGATTGCAAGTAAATCCAGGTGCGACGTGAACAAAGACCAAAAGTCTGTTAAGTCCATGAAAAAAGGTACGGAGCTTAAAAACAGCTTTTACCAGGTTTAGTCGGATCAAGCAAGCGTCGCGACGAAGCCGGCGTCGGTCTGAGAGCTTTGCGGCTACTAAGCCCGAGCTTTCCATCCCCTCTCCTGGGCACCCCACTAATTTGAGAACCGTACAAGCTCCAATCACTTGACAGTATTCATTTTAACATTAGCTACCATAATTGACCTAGACATAAGGTGGTAGGGGTTCATCCTCTTGGAAATATTATGATTATTAACCGATGTTGAGCTTGCTTAAGTCCTTGGTTTTAACATTAAGACTACAGATTTGCGATGAAGCGGACAGATCATACTGGATTCCTCTGGACTTGTCGTTTGCCTTTGTACATATCCCTCAGATTTTACGGCTTTGACCTACGGTTTTACGTGTAAAACAAAGCGAATTGATTATTTTATATTCACGTTATTTATTATCTCTGTAAAACGCCATGTCAATGTTTTCTGACAAATCTACGGGGTACATTCCGGTATTCAAAACATTGACAGTTGATGAACGATATGATTTTCGTATGATCTAATTTCTAATTTTCCAAATTCAAATTGTTGCGATAAATAATTTGAGAATCAGTTGTAGAAAAAATACAATTTGAGAGGTCATTTTTATAATTCATGTTACTCAACATTAAACACTGATGAACGTTATGTTTTGTCAAATTTTATTGAATAATCTATTGATGTCATATGAGGGAAAGCTGAAAAGTCCCTGAAACATGAAACAAGAAATGATTTATTTGGTCAAAACTTATTTTAATTCTCAATACAATCTCCAACGTTTTTCTAAGTCTTCGATCTCTTCCAAATGTTACGATTTCGGCAATCCTTCAAAATAGGAGTTTGGTTCAGCGATAATCTCATCATTGAAGCCTAATCTCTTTCCGCCGAGACATTTCTTCAATTTTTAAAATAGATAAAATCGCAGGAGGAGATGGTTGATGACGAACCAATTCGTAACGCAATTTTGCCATTGCGACTGTGCATTGTCCTGGTGGGAGAGCACTTTTTTTGCCAAATATGGCCGCTTTCGATCAAATCGACGTCGAATCGATCCATCAGCTCTGCATGATATACGCTGTTGATCGTTTTGCATTTTTCAAGGTAATCGATATGGACGATACCGTGTGCATCCCAAAACATTCGCCATGACTTTGTTGGCCAATAAACCACTTTGGCCTATTTCGGTCAGGAGAAGTTCATTGTTTCTACTGTTCTTCTCTGGTGTGTTGTGATGGATTCATGTTTTGTCCATGGTCACGAAACGGGCGCAAAAAGTCCTTCTTATCGCGCTTAAACATCACCAAACACTCCTTTGAAGTTATCCCACGGTTGCGCTTGTTTCTCAACAGAGAGCAAATGCGGCACACATCTGGCAAATACCTTTCTCCTATTCAAAAATTTATGCAAAATGTTCCGTATATCTGTTCGGTGGAGATGCCCATTTTCTCAGCAATCTCGTGGACTTTAACTCGCCGATCGTCCAATATCATACCATGGATTTCATCCACGATTTCTGGCGTTGTAACCCCAATCGGTCGACCAGAACATTCGGCATCCTTTGTGGTCATACTACAACAACGAAAATCAGTAAACCACTTGTGTATCGTTCCAATCTATGGTGAAGAGTCTCCATAACGTTCAACAAATGATGCTTTGGTTTGCGTGATGTTTTTTCCACCCAAAAAATAATATTTAATGAAGACAAAAATCATTAAGGAAAGCAAGCAGCTTTCGATGGGTGTCAAAACAGAACTGAATTACTTATCAGTCTGAAATTTTTTATGTATTCTAGTTTTATTTTCCAGGGACTTTTCACCACGCGCTTCATCATGTACGGAACATCAACAAATGATCTTCTATTTCAAATAATTACAAACATTTACTTTTTTTAAACACTACAACCGTTTGTGAATTACATTTAAATCGCAAAAAATGCATCAGTGCAAATCTGACAGCGATAAAATTTGAACTTTTTTGTGAATGTCATTAAGGGAACAAAAAAAATTAGTCAATACACAATACAAATCTTACACCGATAAAAGTGAATTTTTGGAGATGCTCCAAACATAAAACGGTAATATAAAAATTGTACCATTTAGGTAGGGGAGTCCTTAGTTTGGAGGGTCTGCATCGAAGTGTGCCTCTGAGTATAGCGTGTAAAATTTTTAGGAGTTCGGACCCCCTCCTGTGCTTTGTCAAAAGTCACGAATTGGCCGGAGTGGTGTGCAGGTATTAGCTGCAGGGCCTGTCGAATAGGCGATAGGTGATAGACATTAGAATTTTTCTTGAAGGTTTGGAGGTTATAGCCATAGGGAAGAACCTCGCTAGGCAAAAAGTGCCACAATGAAAGGGTGTTTACTTGAGCTCGTCTAGTCCGCCTATCTGGAATCTCTCGTGGTGGAAGAACAAACGAGATTTCTGATGAAGATCGACCACAGAAATATTTATAGAAACGGGAGATTTCGCCCACCTTTCTACGATGTTCTAGAGAGGTCAATGAAATCGTAAGTGTGACATCAGCAATCAAACGAATAGCTCTCTTCTGGCTAGAATACGCTCAATACAGTACAGTACAGCCGAACTCCAAACATGTGAACAATACTCCTGGACAGGTCGAATCTGTGCTTTGTAGATTATGAGGAGCTGCTGGGATGTAAAGTAGCTCTTGGCACGGAATAGAAGACCAAATTTTTTGTGAAACGGTTTTCGCAAGGAACCTCACATGATCATCCCATGAGAGGGTGCTATTGTTGGTGATCTCCATCATGGATATGGAAGACCATAGAAATAGTTGTACCTGCCATCATTATATTAGGGATTTTGAAAAATCTTGTCTTCCGGATGGATTCCGCGTCACAATAACTCGACTTGACGCCGACGTTTCGCCAACCATTACAGGTGGCATCTTCAGGGCAGGCTTGAGGCTTGAACTGAAACAGTTTCAGTTCAAGCCTCAAGTTTCAGTTCAAGCCTCAAGCCTGCCCTGAAGATGCCACCTGTAATGGTTGATCATGCATGATCATGTGTTGTTTCCAAGAATAATCATGAACGCTGCAACACGACTAACTCCGTAGGATGTTCAAAGAGAAATTCCATAACTGGGTCTCAACCACATGGAAGTCGTTTGGCTATACACGCTTGGGCATATCTCTCGCCTGGTCGTCGCCCGACTTTTACACGTCTGTCTGAACTCGGAAGACAAAATCGAGATTCATCGGAAAACAATACGCAACTTCAATCGTCTACTGTTCAAGCCAAGATATTTTGTTCTTCAGAATAAGTGTAAATGAAAAAATTTCGAACTACGAACGGATATGTTTCCTGTTGGTTCGAAATAATATTAATGCGTATCACTCGTATACGATGGCATGGTGGAAAGTCCCTGAAAAATAAAACAGATGGCGCCACAATAGAAAATCCCATGTGACATTTATGATGTACCATCTTTGACTAGAACACATCAACATTTTCAGACTGATGATATGTCATTCAGTTTTGTTTTAAAACCCATCGAAAACAACCAACCTTGAAGATTATTTGATTTAATATTATTTCTTGCTTGGAAAAATCATTACACAAACCAAAACATCAATTGTTAAACATTATTGGGATTCTTGACCATCGATTGGAAAGATTCACAAGTGGCTTACTGATTTTTGTTGTGGCAGTATGACCACAAAGGCCTCCGAACGTTCTGGTCGTCGTTGTTTTGAGTGGTAACTTGCAAATATGTATTATTATTATTATTATATTATCTCAACCGAACGAGTAAGGAACATTTTGCATATATTTTTGAATATGAATAAGCTATCTACCAGATGGGTTCCATATTTGTTCTCTGTTGACAACAAGCGCAACCGCGTGTGACTTCAAAGAAGTGTTTGACGATTTTCAAGCGCGATAAGAAGGATTTTTTGTACCGTTTCGTAACTGTGGATAGAAATGGATCGCAAAACACCAGAGACCCAAGAACAGTCGAAATAATGGTCTTGTCCGAGCAAATCAAAGCCGAAAAAGCCCAAAGTGGGTTTATCGGCAAACAAATTCATTGCGACGGGATGCACACGATATCGTCCTTATCGATTACTTTGAAAAGAGCCGATTTGAAGCGAAAGCGGTCGAATTTGGCAAAGAAAAAGTTCTTCCACCAGGATAACGCACCGGCGCACAGGTCCGCAGTCGCAATGGCAAAATGGCATGAATTGCGCAACGGCATCCACCGTATTCTCCAGATTTGACCCACTGCGACTTTTATCTATTTCCAAACTTGAAGAAATGGTTCGGCGGAAGGAGATTTGGCTTCATGGGTGAGATTATCACTGAAACAAACGCCTATTTTGAAGGATTGCCGAAATAGCATTACTTGGAAGGGTTCGAAAAATTTGAAAAACGTTGGACGAAGTGAATCCGCCTACATGGAGATTATTTTTCAGGAACTTTTCACCTTGCCCCCGTATCTTGAGCTGACGATTATCAAATAATAATTATTATTATCAATGACGATAATCTGAGATACGGCTAATTATGGCGGCAATTTTTTACATTTGTGTCATTTCACATATTATCGTTACAATTAGCAGACACACTCTAAAATAAATATTTGCATCATAGATAAGTTTGTCAGTAAACTGTGAAAAATATTTGTAGGCCTAATTTTATTGCGACCATGGTTTCTAGATAACAGATGATTTATGGCAACTGTCGCTACTATTAAATATTCGCCAGCTCATTATCAATAATTCCACGAACCAATATACATTACGTTGCATAGTAGTGTTTTTTGAAAGGTTGTAAATCTTCAATCGCTTCTATCTTGTTTGAATAATGCGGACGAACCCATTACCAGCAATATATTGCATCTGTTCTCAACTCGTCTAACATCAACATTAATCGAAGTGAAGCCAGAATTGATGAAGAAGCTAGATCAATAATCAGTAACATACAATAGCATATCGCTTCGATCTTATTGGACAAGGAAAGGTCAACCAAAAAGGCCGAAGCATTCTTGGATTGCCTAGATCACCTGGGCCATTGGCGATGTGATCCGATAGGTTCACAGCACTTCCGTATCATTTACTATTAAAAACTTGAATGGGCGGGAGAACGCTGGTTCAATCCTCATATGAAGCACCAAGACCGAAAAAAGTACAGTCGAGAAAAACAACCAAGGAGAAATGATTTCTTCGAACCTGGGGCAAAAATATTAGCAATTACAACATGTGCTCGAATTATGAGCGAGTAGACAAATCACAATCATAGCGAGAAACCTAACAGTGCTTGGGGCACTGTAATCATACACAATTACCTCACAATGTGTACTCGATTATGTAAAGGAAATAACGGAACACGTGAAGAACCCCAATGGAGTGACACTCGTATGGGAGTCTTCGGAAACCAGACGCGAAGGGACCGAAACTGCCGTCGAGCTCGCTAAAGTGGGAACTGATTGGACCAGAGCCAACCTGTGGCATTTTTCTCATTTTTCTCATGCCTACTGGGAGGAAATGCCCCGTATGTCGCATTCCAAACAAGAAATACGGAATCTTGTTCTATTCTTGACCGGAAACACCCCATTCATCAAACATCTCTGCACGATGGGTCTGATAGATCAGCCCACATCAAGGGGTTGCGGCATGGAAGAAGAGACACCTATGCATGTGCTGTGTCAGTGCACCGCATACGCGGTTTGTCGTTGGACATACCTTGGAGACGATAAAACTACAACCGAGGAAATCAGAAGTATCCTTTACATCTTTACATCAGTCTACTGAATTTCATATAGAATACTCTGGACTGATGAGGAGATAGCAATATGTGTGAGCACAATAGGACACTAATGATTGCAATGCAGTGGGGCTCCCTCTGAAAAGGAGAACCGACCTCACGGGGGACGGGTCTCAGTCGGTAAGAATCCGGCACACCCGGGACCAATAATTTCTTAATATAAAGATGGAAAATTTGCTAATGTCTAACTCGCCTTATCTCGTGGAATATAATTTGAATCCGAAAACGTTTATTTTCAACTTGTTAGATATGTAGGAAATATAGTTTTCTCAAAATTAGATGTAAAAGGGGACAGCTAAAGAGCATTTCAATGGGAACTCACAACCAAAATTGCCCACAATACTGCACAAAATCAACATTTACATTTTAGGTTCTGTATACACTCCTGTCAGGATAACACCACTTTTATGAAAAAGCCAACATTTGTTCGATAGAACGTGCATAGCTCTGGCCCAAAAATCCCAAAAGTTTCAGCTAAATAGAAACTAGATAGAAACGTAGCTTACAACAGTACCGTTCAGTCTTGGCCTCTGAACCAGTATTGAATATGAGAGGTGATAAATATTAGAATTTAACAGAATTTTACCTGTTTCCTGTGGAAAAATATATTTTGCACCTGCTCTTAGGTGTCCTTGTGTGATTGGAGATATACAGGGTGTCCTCGAACTGGGTGGCTAAAATAAAACCGAAGATTCTTTGATTCGAAAAAAATTTGATGAGTCTTTTTACTTTTGCTTCAAGTGTCTTGTTTAGCCGGTAGAGGGCTTCAAAGTTGCAAAAATAATTTTGTTTTTTCGGTATAACTTGAGAACGTGATGGAGGACTTCTACAATATTTGGCAGGTGAGTTACTGTCAATAATAGCCGTTTTTGGGAGCGGAGCATAGCGCCTTAGAGACCATAGAAATGGCTCAAACTTGAGGATGTAACGGGAAAAGTGTCCAGAACTTTTTTGTGGTAAATGTAATTCACTCTATATTTTTTATGTAGATAGCTCATCTAATTTGAAAACTTTACCTACTCTTAGAAAATTTTGATAAAATCAACGGATTAGCTTGAAAAAAATAATTTTCGAGTCTCTGCAATTTTGGCTTACTAATTTTACTTGATTAAAATACCTTAGTTGCCTTTGCTTTTCTAATGTCATTTTGGCATTTGGAGAATTTATTCTCAAAACTGTCAGTTTTTACTTTGCTCTCCATTAAAATTTTATAAAATTATGGCTCAAAATTTCACTAACACTGAAATGGTTAATATCTCGGTAAAACACGAATAATAAAAACAATAGAAATGGGGAAACGATGTGATTATTTAGGAAAAACAAATGCTAAATTAAAAGAAACAACAAAACTTTTTTGGAAATCGCTAAGGCATCAATTGTTTGAAATGTTGCCCATTTTCCTGAATACACAAATTAATTCGTTTCAAGAAATTGGATTGAACTCTGGCTAGTACTTCAGGATCATTCTTCAATAAATCCGCTTCATGATTAATTCGTTGCAACAATTCCTCTCGTGTGTTTACTGGAGCTGCATAAACTTTCGACTTCAAAGCGCCCCATAGAAAGAAGTCGCAGGCCGTCAAATCAGGGGAGCGGGCCGGCCAGTTCACTGGTGCATCGTGTCCTCTACCTATCCAGCGATCTGGATATTCCGCATTTAAATGTCGCCTCACAGCTAATGTGAAATGAGGATGTGCACCATCATGGATAAACCAGGCCACGACGAATGTGTAAGGGCAAGTCTTCCAACAGTTCAAGTAGCCTTTGTTCCAAAAAGTTCAAGTAGTTCTTCCCGTTCAATCGATCGGGTATAACGGTAGGGCCAATAATAAAGTTATCCACAATTCCAACCCAAACATTGATTTTAGTTTGATTCTGAAAATATGTAACTTCCGTTTCATGAGGATTTTCATCAGCATAGAAATGTTCATTATGGAGGTTAAAAAGACCACATCTCGTGAAAGTATCTTCGTCCGTGAACAGAATTCTTCTACAAAAATTGGGGTTTGCGTTATGTCTTTGGACAATAAGCCGACAGAAATCTAGCCGATGACCTGGATCCATGGGCAATAAGTCTTGAACTGTTTTAATATGATAGGGATACAACAGTTCTTCTTTCAGTACATTATGAACTAATGATTTTGAGGCTCCAATACGAAGTCCCAAACGTAGTGTGCTTATCCCAGGTTCAGTTTCAACCGCTTCCACTATCGCTTCTTCGAGCTCTAACGTCCTTCTTGTGCGTCTGCGTCCAGTTTCTCTGCGATTTGCTTCAAATTTGCCAGTTTCGCGAAGGTTTGCCGATTTGGAATTCTGCGATGCGGATATCTTTCCCTTCTCCGGCCATTGCAACGACAAAGTCCATAAATCAATAACATATCAACCATATCAGTGTTAGTGAAATTTTGAGCCATAATTTTATAAAATTTTTAAGGAAAGCAAAGTAAAACTGACAGTTTTGAGAATAAATTCTCCAAATGCCAAAATGACATTAGAAAAGCAAAGGCAACTAAGGTATTTTAATCAAGTAAAATTAGTAAGCCAAAATTGCAGAGACTTGAAAATTAATTTTTTCAAGCTAATCTGTTGATTTTATCAAAATTTTCTAAGAGTAAAAAAGTTTCCAAATTAGATAAGTTATCTACATAAAAAATATCGAGTGAATTACATTGACCACAAAAAAGTCTTTTCCCGTTACATCCTCAAGTTTGAGCCATTTCTATGGTCTCTAAGGCTCTGTGCTCCACTCTCAAAAATGGCCATTATTGACAGTAACTCACCTGCTAAATATTGTAAAAGTTCTTCATCACGTTCTCAAGTTATAACGAAAAAACAAAATTATTTTTGCAATTTTGAAGCCCTCTACCGGGTAAACAAGACACTTGAGGCAAAAGTAAAAAGGCTCATCAACTTTTTTTCGAATCAAAGAATCTTCGGTTTTATTTTGGCCACGCAGTTCGAGGACATCCTGTATATAGGCGAGTGTAAAATTGTGAATAAATTTTATTCCATTTAAAAAAATTAACTAGTTCTGTCTGCTTAGGAACAAACCACTAGGTTATATGGAATTCTATACAATTATATGCAATTCGTGAATACAGTTATATATTCTATATCTCAATATCATTCAAGCATGTACTTAGGTTCACGACTCAATTCCCTTTTTTGAAATCTTATCATTCTGTTGTTACAGATAAAGTACCTGATAAAAGCCAGGAGCCATACATAAATCACCAATAAACAAACAGTGGTTTCAACTCATATCTTTTTTATCAATAAACGAATATTTCCATGAGACGTTACGATGATCCAAAGTTGGCTCCCAACGAAAATAATGGAAATAATGGGGTTTATAGAACTGCGTCGACAAGTAGAGATCACCTCAGTTTCATACTGATGTCTCTTATACCCTCACGCGGAATATATGCTCTGCCGAGGTGTTGTAGCCTACGAGAAGCACGTGCTGGACATTGTACAATTGACAGTTTCCTGAGGAGTACTTCCACCAGTTTTAAGCCCCTTCTGCTCCTAGAGAGAAGAGTTTTCGAGCGTTTGGGTGAGAAATTAGCGATTTGGAGCTTCGCCTGACTCATACCGGGGCCACTGCGCCAAACCAGGAGCCACTGATTATCCAGTAGCTCTCTGATAGTGTGGAGCCAGGATTCCAAAGGATCCCCTTCGCCTTATACCACCATTCTCGAGATTGATTGATCAAGTACTGTTATATGATTTGCGCAGCGCTTTTGCTATATCACTGATAGGTTTGGGACCAATTAGAGCCCTACGTGCTCCTTCAGTGGCATTGAATCAGCCTCTTCGTTGCCTTTGTATCCCGTGTGGCCTGGTACCTAGACTAAAGACAGTCTATTTTGACTGCCCAGCTCTTGTAGGGTTTCTAAACAGAATTGACATGTGAGGAACTGAATGCTTTTATAGCTGTCAGAGTATATGGTAATGGTTTTTCCCTGAAACTCTTGCCTTAATAGCTCTTCGGCACAGTGAAGTATTGCAGCAACTTCTGCCTGGAATATCGTCGAATGTTTGCCAAAACTCAGTGCGATTCCTGGCTATATATATATTCCTGCTGCTGCACCTCCCTCGGTGTTTGAGCGGTCTGTACGAAAAATTAATTTTTGCCCTGGACTTGGATCTATGTTGAGTGGGGAACTTTTGTTGCTGCTCTTGTTTGTGTATGTAAGTAGGTATATGTTTGTGTGTAAGCATGACTATATCTGTAATGCATACTTACTTTTACTTGAACCTAATAAATACCTGTCAATAGTAAGCAGTTGAATATGCACGACAAAACAATTTATAGGAATTGAGTACGCAAACTAATAAATTATTTAATTTTGTGTACTCAACGTAATAAGTTAATATTAGTTCAAGCATTTGTTTGGTTAATAAAATCTAGGGCTTATAGGGATTTCGCCGCAATCCAGTATAATAGAAAACTATTCGATTAGTTAAACCACGGATTACAGATTTAAATCGGAGTTACCAATGTATCAAATAAAATTGATTATCACTTTCATAGTTTACTTATTCTGTGCATGAACGATCGTGATTCGTGACCTTTCGGACAATATTGATTTACGCTTTCATCAAATGTCCACGCAAACAAAACTATGCCACTGATATTTTACCTAGGAATTATTGGAATTGCCAAAGAATCTCAACAACAAACTGCAAGTCGATAAAACGAAACGTATTCGTAATAAATATAGAATTGTTTTAACGCAGGAGGTTGATACCGATATATAATGCTATAATCCATTTAAAAACACATGGAAATACTTTTAAAATTACATCACCAGACCCTTTTCTCAATTTTGAGTTTCAACTGATTGTTTTTGTCCAGAAAAGTCCAAGACGAGAAGATGGGAACTGGGAAATGCACCTGGAAATCCGGGTCGTTGCACCCCTTTGGCCATGCAGGAGAGCATTCGCAAGCACATCATGGGGTCTGCGGCCGTGGGTTCTGCACTAGATCTATACGATTTTGATCCGCCTAATCATAACCTACGCAGCCGTTGTGTGATGGCCAGCGACAGAAACGGTTCTGTCCCGTCACAGCTACCTGATCGTTCAACTGAAGCAGGATGGGATAGAGCCTGCTGTCAGACGTCCTCAGAACCCAGAGGACAGACTGGGGGAATAAGAACACCGGACCGCTTCCGTCAAGGCTGGAGAGTCTTGCTGACCCGGAGTCTACTCGTGCTCACCCATGGTGGAACGTTCAGTTTTCCTATAAAAGGTTTTACAGGCCGTGGATTAAGCTACCGAGGTAGGCGGATTTATATCTCCTTCGCGCCCATAGAACGACATCTAAACTTGTTTGAGAATGCAGAGGTTCCCTGACTAAATCAGCTAGAAGGAACCAACTTCAGCTAGTATAGGTAGTCCAGTGGCGGCTCCTCGAAGGAGGCTAAGGAGGCTCAGCCTCCTCCCAAATTTATCTTGTTGATCATTCTTCATTTTATTTCCTGTTTCTCTAATAATTTTTTAAATTTTACAATTAATTCCCCGTTCTCAGTAGTTATTTTTAATCTGGCAACAGTGCCCTGAGGCTAGACTCTCTATATATCTCAAACGCTGAGCATGTGTTGTTCAACACAGTTGCCGTTTTTCCGCCCAGTCAATCGCCAAATAGCGTGAAACAGCGAAAACGGCAACACCCTCTGGAGGCTAGCCTGCCGCCCGCCTTTAAGTTCAGTACAGTCGGTGTGGTACGGAATACGACACATGCGTGTTGCATCAGTGCTTGTTTTGTTTTATGCGGGTATAATGGTTGAGTGACACCACGCGAAATAAGGTTGGATTAGAATTCGTCTGTTAGGTAAATTATTAATTGTAAAAATGGACAACTAGTGGAAAGATTTTTAGGGTTCTACGATGTTAGTTCGGGGAGAACAGCGGTCAATTTATTCAATTTTTTAATGGAAACATTTCAACGATTCGACGAATAAATCAGACTTACGACGGCATCTGTAATGGCGGGACATTTAAACGGTCTTCAAACAAACGAACGTAAGTTTTAAATAACATAGTAGGAAACAGAATTCCCTGTAATGCTCGAACTCGATGGAATTTTACATCACGTGCAATGTTTAGTTTACCATCCATAAAAATATGGACAAATTAATTGAAGCATTTGATTCTATATTAAACAGTGATGACTTTCCAACAGATCAGGTTTCATTAAATGCTGCTGTTGGTTTAAAATCTTATTTAGAAAATGAAGAATTTTTGTTTTTTCTTGATACTTTTAAATTAATATTTGAACAAACTGACTTATTTTTCAAATTTTACAACATAAATTCACTGATATAATTCATTCAAGAGATCGTTTAAAACATCTCATTGATAAAATTTCAAGTTTCCGTTATACAGAATTTCATTTTAATATTTTATTTGGAAATTATTCAACTGTGAAAAGGAGGAAAACATATAATTTGGTAGACAAGAAACTACATTATAAACAACTTTTTTATAAAATTTTAGATACTATTGAAGGTCAAATATTGAGATTCGATTTTCCGATTTACATGAATTGAAGTTTTTCGATTTGACGAATAGAAGATTTTTCGAATCTTTTTCAAAAGAGTTTCTCAATACACTTTCATATAATTTAGTTCTAAAATATAATTTTTTTGATAAAATAGCGCTGCACAATGAATTATGCGTTGTACACTGGGATAAAGATATTTTAGGCCAGTACGCCAATATGATAAAATATATGACAGATAATGATTTGCAACAAGTCTTACCTCAGTTTTATAAACTACTTTGTTTGACAGTCACCATTCCTGTCACGTCGGCATCGGTGGAGAGATCATTTTCTACTCTCAAACGAATTAAAACATACATGCGAAATACAATGGGCCAAAATCGTTTATACAATGTTAGTTTAATATCTATTGAAAAAGATTTAGTAAAACACTTAAAACATAATGATACATTTTATGATAATATTATTGATCATTTTTCGCAAATTAAATACCGTAGAATTTCGTTAATATATAAAAAAAAAAGTTGATAAAATTAATAAAAAAAAACAAAATATGAAAAATTCCAAAAAAAAAGAAAAAAAATTAAAAATCCAAAAAAAATAAAAAACAAAAAACGAACGAAAAAAAAATTTGTGGGCAAGAGAAACTCTATACCTCCACGTTGGTTCCTGCTGGGTAACAATTAATTTTGTCACTGAAGTAGCTGGTACGGTCGCTGCGCGAAGGTTAAATTAATTGACTGAATATAGTATATTTTTACAAAAACGTTTTATGTCCAGCCTCCTCTCTCGAAAAGTTCACGAGCCGTCACTGATAGGTACCCACCCACTCTAGAAAAGGGTACCGAGAATACAATAGCAATTATTGATGGTAATTAAAGTATAAATTAGCTTCTTGTCCAATGGCAGGGGAGAGGCCCATACCGCCATCAAAAGTCCATGGGGTAATAGAGTGTAGCCGGAGGAATAAACTTGCTATACTCCTAGGATGAGACATCAACATCCACAACATAGTTTGGAACAGCACGAACACCAACCAGAGAGGTGAGCAACTTTTAGAATTCAGTTTTGAAAAAAAAAATTATATAAAATAGCTATTAAAAGTTCGATTTCCACTGGTTTAATACTGTGAAGATATTGACTCTACACCAGCTGCATCGACTTTATGCAGTCGATATTGCAATGGCATTGACTAAGCCAGATGATAGCTGCACAGAGATTGAGAAGGAAAATGCCCAGCTATTACTAAGCACGAGTCTATTTCTATAGAGCATACATTAAAACATTGTATGAGTCAAAAGCCAAAGAAATATGCTTTACGAAGGAGTATGCAAGTGTTCACAAGCGTGTAAGACAACGCAGTGCTAGGGTAACATTCCTTGCAGGAAATAAAGAAACCGACGTAACTTTTGAAGGCAGCCACAGCCAGAAATTTATAGTAGAAACCTTTATACCAATAATCGACTCTCTAATGCGCAACATACAAATGCGCAGTAAAAAATATGAGGCGATATTTGAACTGTTAGGGTTTTTTGAAAATATTTGTAATTAGAAAGAGACCGAAATTAAAATAGCATGAGAGAAAATATGAAAATTTTCCGATGTAGATATACATGGGGAGGTACTGACTGAACTTGGAATGTCAACACTTCAAGTCATATCTGATCACCGACGGCGAAAAACTGGAGGAACAGCAAAAAGAAATGTAAAAAGGAAGATTCATAAGAAATACGATTCTACAAATGAAGATGAAGAACTGTTGTTGGGTGAGGAGACTGGGATTGGGTTTATTGAGATCAATACTCTATACATACATATAATGGACACCAGTGATCCCAAATATTGAAATAATATAGAGCATTTTTTTATAGATGATGATCAGCGTGAGCGTTCATTTTCAAAGCTAAAATTGGTTAAAAATGAATCACGTTTGAACAATTTAAGCTTGATGTGTATTCAAAATGAAATATTATCAAGAGTTGATTTTCAAAACATAAAATAATGATTTTGCGAATTTAAAATGTAGAAAACGAATTTCCCAATAAAATTTTATTTTATTATGAATTGTTTTTGTTGAATTTTATATTTATATATACGAAATTCGATAAAAAGGTGGCAGATAGGAGCCTACTTTTGCATAGGGGTCCAGGGCCTCAAGAAGTCTTAAGACGTCCCTGTAACATGATGTAACATAATATATTATTTACATTTAAAAGAAAATTATTATTATTTTCGGATGCACCTAGATGTGAAACACCTGTGTGTGCATATAAACAGAATTACATAAGGACAGTAAAGTATTAGTAATGGTGGTATGTTCATTAATAAAAAAGAAAAAGAAATAAAAGGTTTGCAATGCTGGAATGTTGTTACTAATGTCAAATGACTAAAATAGTTGTTGCATGTAATGTTGAACCAATTAGAACAAAGTGATAATAGAATGATCTTAAAAGGACCATTTACAGTGATGAAGCTGTAGGTAATATCAATTGAGGTTGAGGCAATTGTTGACAACATTTTACAGTAATTCGGGAATTAAATTATACTTACAGTTTACAATGAATACAAAGTTGTAAGAAATCTCAATTAAGGAGAAAGTTGTATTTTTTATTTACATTATTATATATTGTATTGTTGTATATTAAGAAATGAATTATAATTAAGATTTATGTAAGGCTTGCATTTTGTGGAGAATTTTTTATTGTTTTTAACATGTTTGCAGTAGATTGAACATCCTAGGGGCGAGGAAAGCGGAAAACCGTTGGCTTATATCTTTTGTAACAAAAGGGGTAGTCATGACCACCAACATGATTTACTGACATGACCGTACGGTTTGCGAGAATAAATCAAATAAAATATTGAACACATAATTGTTATTGGTTCCACTTTGTTTAAGGTTGATTATTAAGACATATTTCAAACATGACAAAATGAATAGTTAGAAATCCCGAGACTCGAAATAAAAATTCAATTTAATATATATAGGTACTGAGGAAATGGATTTATCTTAATTAATTGCAATTAAATTGGATGAATTCCTTTGATGTTATCAACTCCTTGATGTCACTTTATCTAATCATTATTAAACACAAAAATCATTGATACCGTTATCGATAACTCGTCCAAAATGAATTTCCTACGAGCAATAGAATATATCTTATAGT
This sequence comes from Endomychus coccineus, assembly GCA_958510875.1. NCBI lineage: Eukaryota > Metazoa > Arthropoda > Insecta > Coleoptera > Endomychidae > Endomychus > Endomychus coccineus. The sequence continues at coordinate 24,052,544 of OY294067.1, forward strand.
CTAGGAGCCAGAGCGATATTGATGGTCTGAACATTAACCCCATGGCACTATGGTTTATCGTCAGATGACGGTTCAATGACCAATTCATCTCACAGACCGAATTTTCGCCGGCTGCTAGATCTCGAGATACAGCATCCGCATTTTTTTTTGACTGGAGGTTAACCCTTTCCAAGTTGCGGCTACTTGAAAAGCATGCCATTCTTATACACTTCCACCATGTGCCATCATTTTTCATCGTGCCCGTTCATCAGTCCGACCAGTTAAAATTGGACCGAAAATGGACTGCATGTTAACCCTCCCAAACCTGGTGGAAAATGTTCATTTGGGTTGGCGATTGTTAACATACCTTATACCATCAAAAGTTAACGGTCCATTTCCGAGTAATTGGTCATTATTTGGACCAAAAATGTTTCTTTTTTTCTTTTTGGGACTAATACTTGCGAATTACAAGATAACATGATGGCACCATGTTAAATAACTTTATTGGAGGTCAAATGAAGATTTAAAATTATTGCCATCACTCTTTGCCTATTTCAACCCCCCAAACCCCCTGAAACCACCCCCCAAAACAAAACAAAAACATAAAAACTGCCGTTTCGATTTTAAACCCAGCCAGAATCTCAAAAATTGACTAACTTATCATGGTCATATTGTCCACATTATTCATATTTTTTTGGGGGTGGTTTTATGGGATTTTAGGGCGTTGAGATAGGCAAGGAGTGATGGCAATAATTTTAAATCTAAATTTGATCTCCAATAAAGTTATTTAACATGGTGCCATCATGTTACCTTGTAATCCACACGGTTTAGCCACAAAATGAGAAAAAAACATTTTTGGTCCAAATAATGGCCAATAACTCGGAAATGGACCGATAACTTCTGATGGCATAGGGTATCTTAACAATTGCCAACACCAATGAACATTCTCATCAGGTTTGGGAGGGTTAACTTGCAGTCCATTTTCGGTCCAATTTTAACTGGTCGGCCTGATAAACGGACACGTTAAAAAATGATGGCACATGGTGTAACTGTATAAGAATAGCATGCTTTTCAAGTAACCGCAATTTGTAAAGGGTTAACCTCCAGTCAAAAAAAAAATGCGGATGCTGTATCTCAAGATCTAGCAGCCGGCGAAAATTCGGTCTGTGAGATGAATTTGTCATTGAACCGTTCTCTAACGATAAACTATAGTACCATCGGGTTAATGTTCAGACCATCAATATCGCTCTGGCGCTCCTAGACTATTAGGTGAAGTCATCATAAACTCATCCATACAACTTTATGGAATATTTTTTTGCTTGCCACATCCGACGGAAGAAGTAAAGAGATTCTTATGACATTCAGAACACGTTCAGAAAATACGTATTGTCAAATGAATATAATACCTTGTTAATGAAAAAACTTTCTTCAATATAACGTAATGACATATTTTGATTTGGGATTTATAATTCAGATCAGTGGAATCGAGTGTGAAATTCATTATCAAATGAATTAATTGATATATTCAGTGCAATGGGCGAATAATGTTTTAGCGGAAAATAAACAGAGTTACGATTTCTCTAAGTCGAATATTGACATCACAACTATCAGTTCCCGACAGCTTTTTCACTCTCTCATGAGCTCACCCTTGGTGGATTTGGTCGAATATTGATAAATCATCGTCTTACTCATTCCTTTGATGATGAGCTAATGAGAGAGCAGAACAAATATCTGGAACTGAAAGACATGATGATATTAAGTGGTCACGAGAAGAAGGCCCCAAGAATTGCCACCAGAATCCCCTGACAGTTTCGATGGATTGAAGTGTTGAACTCATGAAAGACTGAGTGCAACAGCTGTCAGCAACTGATAGACGTGAGGATATTTAGTGGTTAAGAGAAGAGGGCCCCGTTGGATTGACTCCACAACCCCCACTAACCCTAATCTGGTATTTCTTGTGGGTTATCAAAAAAGCGATATGTTTGTACCCAAACCAGATAGTTCCGATGAATTATTATTCATAATAATAAAAAAAGTAATATGTTAATTTACACATTTATGGAATTAAATAAAACAGAGAATATATACTGAATATTAACATGCTATATAATATAAGCTGAATACATTTTACAGCATCATACATTGGTTATCATGTTCAAAAAGTCATGTGAATCAAAATCTTTACTCAGGAATAATGGCGAAAATAACATCGATAAACATTTGGAAACTGATTTAATCTAGATTTTAAAGAGTTCGCTCAGTTTGTTTATAGCAGTTTTTGCTAAAACTGAAATAATTGTGCTCCATACATAATGCCGTAAGAATCACGTATTTTGTGCAGCTTGTATCGCGGATATTGATCTCTGAAAGTCATTGCTGTAGAATGTCTATCGACTCGAGGATCGGAGTAATTGTAAATAATGGAACAACATCAAATGAAACTTGATTATCACCAGGTTCAAGTTTGAAATTAGAATTTGTCACGGACAAACTTGATGCTGTTTGGACGTTGCTATATTCTGTTACTAACCATTTTGCTATGTTATACGTGATGGGACAATTAACGCTTGAAATGATTGGTGTCTTGGAATTGCCCGGTTTATGAACTTTAAGCAATACAGTTTAGGAAGATTAGGATTCGAAAGTCTACGTCTGTATTTTGAATTATCGCAGAATGAAAATTTAGTTTATTCTGCTGACGGCTACTTGGTAGGTGAAAGCTCCTCCGTACTTTAACAGTATTTTTAGTTGATAAGGGTGATTATTTCTTATTTACAGTGTTATAGTGTATCCACAGTGTGAACTCTTTCACAGTTTATTTATTATAAGAAGAGTTAAAGCTTTGTGTAATATACAAGTAGGTACTCGGGTCTAAACTTCGCTTTTTTGGGAAAATAAACGGAAATATGTGAATATTTTTTTTTGTTCAATGAGAACAATTTATAAGTAATGTATATATATTTCAAGTTAAATTGTTTCATAGCTATAGCTTTTTTTGAAACGTCTTATTTGAATGTTATTAAATGTCTAAATATTAATTGAATCAATAAATAATAAGCTTTTATTATATTATATTATCAATTCACCTTTTAAACAAATTTGTTTCGTTTATTAAAATTATTACAAACTCATTTCCGTCTTTTTTTACATAAAATATCTTCTTATTTAATTTCTGTAAGCTGGAAATGAAATGGTAATAATTTAAACGAACGAATCAAATTTATTTGTTTGTAGACGTGTTTTGTTTTTTTGGTATCATGCTTCTTTAAAATAAAATAAGACTTCTTTAATTGACGTTACAATAATTTATTTTCATCTTTATCTAAAGTAATGTTCCATGTAATTTAGAAAAAAGTCGATTACTTTGAATTAAAAAAATAATGATAAACGCGTTTGCTATTAGAAAGTATCCAAATTGAGAAAAACAATAATGTTAATGATAAAATTGATTCAAATTTCTCAAAACTTTATAATAACCTAATTCAAAATTCAGATATTTTGAATTACCACTTACTATTGTCTACTTAATTCAACCTCAGAATATATGTATTATCTGACATTGCTACATTTCTGACAGTGACAGTTTTTTAAATTCTTAAAATATAATCATAGTTATTTAGTTTTGTAAATCATAGAATAGTATCTAATTAGCGAAATTCAATCCACTTCAAGCACATACATTTGATAATTAGCCTTATAATACTCTTTTACACATTTAATGCAGTTTTACATGGATTTCAAAACACAAGTCGGCTGCGGACGCATTTCATTAATCAAAGTCATCTATCTTTACTAAATTACATGGAAACACTAATTACTATAACAATTTTTGATAAAAATTAAAAATAAATTATCCAAACGTCAAAAAAAGTTTTATTTTATTTTTAGTAATAATAAAGAACAAGAACGTTTTCTGGCGCGATTGCTGCGGTGTCGCCGGAACACGCGGCAACAACGATCAGGTATTTATGTAAAAAAAATGGGTAAAAATATTTCCAAAATAGAACCTCATTTTCCTAATGACGCTATCAATAACATAAACCGTACAATGTGATTCTTTGGAACGATTGTCCAAGCAATAGCAGAATATGGATTACTCAAAAACTATTCATGAGGTTAATTTTCGAAATTAGTTAGGCAACACAATCTTGCAAGACGAAATTTATAAAAATACGAAACTTTGCGTTTTCCGAACAGTTTGTTCGAAACGTACTCCTTTCTACACAAACTATAATGGTTAGTTCGTTTATCCATTTTGAATAAAATTAATTCTAGAATATTCGGGAACCAGGGGAATCCCATTTCCCTAACCCCCGGTCTCGACAGGTATGCGAATAATTAATGATGGCAGAATATTATTGAATTAATTATCAAATAGCATTGACAATTATTTATTAATTATTATTACGTTACAATTTTTCACATTGATCTAATGTTATATATTATTTGTTATTCTAGCATGTACCTAGGTACTTATATAAATATGTTTCAATTGCAACTGTTCTCTACAATTGTGGATTATAGTATTTTAATATCGTTTTTGGGTATATTTGTCTAGGACTGTACAGATTTCACCACTTCATTGTTGACAATGAAAGTACTATTGCCTATAAAAAATGGAATCATACAATAAGGGACCTTAGTATTCACCTGATGGATATTCCTGAAGACGGTTTCGGACCAGCGCAACTTCTTTAGATCACAAAGTTTATAACAGTCCTCTTAAGCACGGGAAAGTTCCGGAAAATAGAAATAAATCCGCGATCATCCGGTCAAAGTTCGCGTTAGCCGTCGTAGAAACGCGTACAGGACGCGAGTCGTTAATATCTTACAAATCACTGCCAGTGCAAATGCGGGGCATCAGAGACGATTTTCACGAAATCCTATGAAAGTATTAAAAAGTCTTAAGTGCTTAGCGGCCGTACAGATATCGGGTTAGGACTTGATGCAGCAAAGTCTCTCTAATCTGGGCCACTTCCCAGCGCGGTTTAACCATAAGTCGTCTACTCTATATATCATCATAGGGTACGTACGGACCTTTGCCGAGTGTTGCACTCAATCGGGAACATTCGGGCACACATGTCTTCTCTGTCTTACGCGTACACGACACATACACCCGTCTATCTCTAAACCCTTATCTCCTGGCTACTGAACATTTGAAAGCATCGGTCACGCCCCCGCGTCTAATTCAAAGAGCATGCGTGCATATTATGTCATGCATGCGATTGTGTGTCTCGCTCACACGACTCAACGGAGGTAATTACGTCTCTTTAAAGAATATTTCATGATAGGCGGTACTTCAGAAGGCGCTAAGTCAGAGAATCACTCAGAATTGAGTTATAAGATTTCATGTTTTCTATTGATACAGCATTTTGTGACCACTCTTGATGCTGGATTCTCGATTTCAATTTACCTAATGTATGGAACGATTCATTGTTCGGTATATGTGTAGTTACGTTTGGCAATTATTCAAAATGTAGGATAATTATCTGGATTTTCCATTATATGTATATATATTAGGTTTTTTCAAGTCTGTAGTGGATTTAACTAGTCTAATTTTCAAGAACTATCGCTTGCGATAAACAAAATCCTACACTCCTTTTGTTAGCATAATTAAACTAGTATATTGCAACTGATTAGAAGCTGCTAGAGGCGCGGTAATACCTCAGATTATAGTATACAAGCTGATTAAACCCCATTGTGTTGGGTTTTAAGCCGCAAGAAATGGGTCGCCTTGAAAATATACCTAAATATTGATTTATTTTTATTTTTTTACTTTTATTACTAAAGATATAATAAGTACAATAAAAATTAATGTGGAAAAAATCTTACAATAATCAAGTTCAACTACTTAATTCTGTTTTAGATTAAATTGAGTTCTGTGTCACTAATCACTATTATCTTCATCTGAACTTAAAGTTATCATTAGGGGTTGAACATTAGTAATCATACACGTGAAAGAGTTTTTCACCATAATTACATGTTGCATACAGTTTTTCCAACTGTCTACAGAAATTTTTCTAATTCCACTATAGATACGAGGACGAAGTGAAAAGTCCCTGAAAAATTAAACAAGAAATTATTTATTTGGTCAAAACTCATTTTCTTGTTCAACACAATCTCCTTATAGCCGGATATACTACGTCCAACGTTTTTCCAATTTTTCTATCACTTCCAAATGATACGATTTCGGCAAATCTTCAAAATTGGCGTTTGGTTCAGCGATGACCTCATCGTTGGAGCCCAATCTTTTTCCGCCGAGCCAGTTCTTCAAGTTTGGAAATAGATAATAATCGTAGAGTGGCAATTTTGCCATCGCGACCGCGGACATGTGTGCCGGTGCGTTGTCATAGTGGAAAAGCACTTTTTTCTCTGCAAAATGTAACCGCTTTTGCTTCAAATCGGCAAAGCAGCTATGCATAACAAAGGTGATCGTCTTGCCCTTTTCAAGGTAATGGATATGGTCGATACCGTGTGCATCCCAAAAAACTGTCGCCATGACTTTGTTGGCCGATAAAGCGACTTTGGCCTTTTTCGGCTTCGATTCGTCAGAACAAGTTCACTGTTCTTTGATCCCTGGTGTTGTGATGGCTCCAAGTTCCGTCCGTCGTTTACGAAACAGCGCAAAAAGTCCTTCTTATCGCGCTTGAACATCGCCAAACACTTCTTTGAAGTAGTCACATAGTGGCGCTTGTTGCGAACAGAAGCTAATGCAGCACTCCATCTGGTAGATAACATTCTCATATTAAAAAAGTTATGCAAATTGTTCTGTACCCGTTCGGTTGAGATCCCCATAGCCTCAGCAACCTCGTGCGCTTCAACTCGCCGATCGTCCACTATTATACCATGGATTTTATCGACGATTTCTGGCGTTGTAACATCAAAATTGGACGACCAGAATATTCGGCGTCCTTTGTGATCATACAACCACAACGAAAATCAGTAAACCACTTGTGAATCGTTCCAATCGATGGTGAGGTGCCCCATAATATTTAACAAGCGATGCTTTGGTTTGTTGTAATGTTTTCTCCACGCACGATATGATGTTTAATCAAGACGCGAAATTCACGTTTTTCCATGTTTACAAAAATCTTCAAGGTTATCATGATGGAAATGGAAACTTATACCCCATACCAACAAATCACAATCATCTAGTGAACCATGGATCAATAAAATCAATTCTATGGCCGTCGCTACAAAACTAACAGCGTACATACCTACGTTGGCGCGGGGACACCAGAATGGAATATGTTGAAGTCTGGAATATCTGCACATTAGACATCACAATAGACATATCGAGAGAGACATATAACGCCAAAATAAGATCGAAGCTTAACGAATGCCCAAATAGTTTCATTTTGTTTTGGGACAATCGCCAAGCAATTGATGGAAAGAATTTCACTTCTTGCTGATTCCTTCGCCTATCCAAAGATGATGGCTCACTGGTTACAACACCATAAGAGAAAGTCGACCTTTTTGATGAAATACTTCCAGCAAATTTGATTTTGGATCCCATCCAAGAGAAGGATCCTCCTAACATTGCAGCCACCGATAATTGCAATTAACATCGAGAAAGTTCCAATATAGCTTTCATCAGCAGAGATCAACGGAGACCTGCTTGCCTGCGTAACACATGTATGGTAGCAAAATCTATTAAAAAATCTATTGGGGAATGTCTAGCTATAGCATTGGATATCTCCAAAGCATTTAATCGAATCTGGCATCAAAGCCTTGTTGGTTTGCCGCCTGAACTTTGTCGCTCACTATATCGAGTTTTCTGTTAGACAGTTTTACTCCATTTGGTGGTTGACCGATACAATGACTATCAACGCTGAAGTTCCACAGGGACCGGTTTTTGCACCAACTTTGCTTCTGCTCCGTATCAACGATCTACTGGAAGTGATCACCTGTATCGTCCACCGCTTTGCAGATGATGGATTTCTCCGAACGTTTTCTTCATCTGAAGCCCCCATGCCATCCAATGAAGCTATAGAGGATCGAGACAGAGGAAGGCTTACTCAATACATTGAGATTTGGCAACGATTTTGAAATGATGATCTGACAATCTACAGTAGAGTTTAATACAACCAAAACTCAAGCTTGCGTCTGATCCAGAAAGGCGGATCCCACAATCCCCAATATGATGATGTCATGCAGGTACAACTTTTCCTATGAAGTCTTCCATATCCATGCTTGGGATCACCAGCATCAGCACGCTCCCATGTGATGATCATGTGAGGTCCATTGCGAAAAACGTTTCACAAAAACTTGATTTTCTGTTCTGTGCCAAGAATCCGCAACTCCTCATAATCTACAAAGCACAGATTCGACATGTCCCGGAGTACTGTTCACATGTTTTGAGTTCGGCTCCCAAACTTACGCTGAAGCTCTTGGAATCTATACAGGAGTTCGTATGATTGATGATGTTACACTTACGAATTCATTGACCTTCCTAAAACATCGTACAAAAGTGAGCCATTCCTCCCTTCTCTATAGATATTTCGATGAATAACACCATTCCATGGTTTTTGTTCATCAGAAATCTTGTCTGTTATTCAACCACGAAAGATACCAGATAGGCGGACTACACGAGCTCTAGGTAGTCACCACTTCATTGTCAAGCTCGAGACCTTCTGAATTTCTTCCAACAGACTTCATTCTTCTGTCGAACGGTGAAGTTGTGGAACCCTTTGGCCTAGTGATGTCTTTCCTCATATATATAACCTCCAAGAAAGATTCGAATGCTTATCTCATCTCCCAACATTCCACCGCTGGCTCACAGGATGTTCTTCGAACATTATAAGTTTTCCTCTGGTGGTATAGACAAAAACAGCATATGGCTGAGATTGTCTTTAGTCGGCGCACAATTATTCTGCTTGATCTCTGTATCAAAAAGGATATGGGGTTAGACGGAATTCCTCCTGTTGTTCTCAAGAAATGTTAATATACATAGATTTCAGACAATAGTAAATGTAAAAATAAGGAAATTTCAGCAGACCAAGGGCTACGAACCTGAGTATAACAGCATTCATATATTTGCGTTTTGTTATATTAATGCGCACCACCCTTCTTTGCATAGTGAAGATACTTGTTGCATGTGGTGACAGTCTTCAGTTCAGTAAGAAATAAGTCTATGAATAAGAAACAATCACCCTTATACACTAAAAATACTGTTAAAGTACTGGGGAACTTTCAGCTACCAAGTTGCCATCATCAGAGTAAATTAGTTTACTCTGATGATGGCTACTTGGTGGCTGGAAGGTCCTCAATACTTTAACCGCATTTTTTGTCGTTAAGAGTGATGGTTTCTTATTCATAGTGTTATAGTGTAACCAAAGGGTGAACTTTTTTATAGTTCATTAACGTATAAGTCATTTGAACACAAAAACTGACATATTACTGTCGTCAGTATTATCTCATCTAAGACCAAAGGAATTAAAATCCGCATGATAAATGCTCCTGGCTAGTTTGATTGAAAGGTTATCAACATGACCCACCCAGCTCTATTTAGGGGCCATAAGATGAACTGCTAAGCTCTTCATTCTTTCAGGATACGTATGTATAATACGTTAGATTTTTATGGATAAATAACATGAATTAGGTTTTCAAGAATAAGAGAGAGTTATTCTTTGTAAATCAACCCTCGAGCTCTTTTGGCGAAACTCAGTATTCCCGAAATCACCTAATGAGAGACATGCCTATTATATTCTTCATCGTTGAATTCCCACCGGAGCAGAAGTTTCGAACGTTCATAGCCATTTCAATGTCATTTATATAAATGAGGAAAAGAGCAGGAGCAATTACCGACCCCTGTGGCGCTCCAACACGGACGTCACGTAACTCCGCCTGTCGTTGTATATTATATTTGACAAGGGAATAGATTATAATATTTTAGTTTCTCGACTGGCTCACTGGAACATGTTATAGGTCCTGCTATTTCCTCCTTCTCTGCCATCTCAACAGTAGTTTCAATCATGTGATTCAGTGTTTTTCAACCATCTTGAATACGCGATCCATTTACGAGTGAAACAATTCTGGCGACCCTCCAGGACCTTCCGATTTAAATGATGTGCTTAATAGGGGATCAAAGCTGTGAAATCTATTGAAGATAAAACCTTGCAAATTCAACTGCTTAGAATTGTTTGTAAAGAAATATGGGTTCGCTCCTACGAATTCTTCTTTGTAAAATCTGAGGAGAGAAATAAGCTCCAATTAAAAAATGAATTGGTTATTTGCGTCTGCAAATAGAAAAACCCACGATTCGCCAAATTATAAAAAAATAAACAAGCACAAACTTCTCACTGAAATTGTTGTATTTTTATTGTAATTGTAGGACGTACAACTCTTGCTTTTACCCCGAGCTAGACTGATGTAATTTATGGCTTGCTCTGTAGTTCTTTTACACCTGAATCCATAATGATGTTCAAAGAACAGATTGTTAACTTCAAAGTTATCCATGATTTGTAGTTTTAGCACGTTTTCAAATAGTTTGGATAAAACTGGAACATTTAGAAACATCAGAGACGGTCTAGTACAAGGATATCTTTCCGAAAGAAGAGAGCTTGACTAAATCGAGGAGGTTGTCTTATTTCGTCTCGGATCCAACTTAAAGAATGTCCAGGCTTTCACAATCAGATCGGGACTCACTGAGCAGCTTAGGACTGCTTCGGTGTATGGGAAATATATTATTGTTTGAGAAGGATTATAAACTTTAGGTATTCTGAAATAATCCGAAAGGTTCGAATCAATCTGATCAATACCTCACATACCTACTCGAGCAGCCATATTCTAAAATATTTCAATAGCTCGTGTTGGTCCGATACCATCTGATTGAATTGAAATAGCATCGGAATACTTAGAAGATCTTCGTAGATTATCTAATTCCTGTCTTTAATAATGGAGAAGTAAAGTTCTCCGTGATAACTGTGAAGAGAGTACCTAGAAGGTTATATCTTAAGATCTTTCTAGATCCGATCCCTTCTAGGTATCTGGTCATCATATTCTGTAGTTTCCCCAATCACTAGACTGAAATTAGTGATGGGTGATCAGTAATAACAAAATTTGTGTTTACTTCCATTAGATAGTAATTTTGGAAATTGAATATAGGTATTTATCGCATTAAGCATCAAAGTATTACTCAATAATTCTCGCACAAAGGCTTGAAAACCTTTCTCTATGAGTAGAAGAGCCTTAAAACTGTTGACAAGACTCCTCATAGCACTGACATCTAAATAGACATCTACACTTGATGACCATTGTTGATGACCCAGGTTGTAGAAGATGCGGAGAGGAGAATGAAACTGCCTCTCACAACAAAGTAAAGTGTCCAGCACTGACTTCTCTGCAAAATCTCTGCAGCACATACATGACACCTCAGGCCACATTGGGGACATGAGTCGATGCAGAATTATAGCCATCGGCGCTGTCTTAGACCTGTTGGACTGAGTCTTGTATCAAGAGGTGCATGATGGACCCAATCAAGCGGTCTAACTGCTCTGGACTTATTGATTGATTGATTGATTACCTAATATAGAATATAGTGCATCACATGGAGAGAAATAATAAATCTGACTTCATTTTTAAAACAAATACAGTAAAGAATTGACGTTGAATAACCGGCATCGAAATATAATTCCTGCAAATTCTGATCATAAATAGTTCCGCACGATATAACTGCATGCAAAACTGTTACATAAATCAAACCATCGGTAAGATTCAATAAAGGAGGCAACATAGTAAAGCACACGCACACTATCGAAATAAAACAGTGAACAAGTGCAACGTTATCAAACTGCTTGTCAATCAAAGTGAGCACAGCATCACCGTAGGCTCCTCCCACCCAGATAACTTAATATCAGCCACTAACAGCCATAGGAGGGGCTGTCGTCCAACATGGCGCTGCAGGACGCTTGCGACGCTGCACACCACATTCAGCTTTCAATCGCTACGCTGTTATTCTCTAGCACGCTCTGCCGTCGCTTACTGATTCAGTTCTGTTGTAGAGATATACTTAGGTTATGTGTTTGAATGTGCTTGTGACTTATATACAACACGGACAACGCTTGTATTCATTTCATTCTCTTGTATATGTAGTCTAGGTATGTAAATGCAACATCTCAGTATACCATACAAAATACGAAATATCAGTTCCATTACCAGTCGATTCTCTTCTGACTTTTTTCTTTATTTGAAGATGTAGAAAAGCTCAGCCTACAAATTTGGTTGTTTTGTCTTGTTTGCAAGGAATGAATACCTACGTCAATATTGATATAAAGTACCTGCTTCATAATTGATGTGGATCAATCAATTTAATCAAAATATAAGAGCTTAGAGCTGTAGCTGTAAGATTGAATTTTCTGAAGTTCAACAAAATAAAATTCGAATCTACTTACACTAGAATTTGTACTATTTAACTTTAACAATTGTGCCACCTAGAGGACATTTTTCAATCCCATTATTAAAGAAAGAGTAACAAAATCTATAATGGAATGTCTTAATAAATAGACATAAACGGTAATACAGATAATTTTGTAACATTACCATACAATCCGGAGACCTCAGACAAAATTAAGAAATATTTTTCAATCTAAAACCTTCAATACTTAGAAATAAACAAACCCACACAGTATAGGTACAAATTAAATTGTTTACATTGCGATGGGACATATGCAGGAATCTCTAAACAAAAAATACTTACAATAAAGAATGTATGACCATAAGTATAATTACAAGAGACAAACACTTAAAAAATTCAACCGCCCTTGCTAAGCACTGCTTTGATTATACCTAATCATCAATTCGATTACAAAAATGTTAATTTTAACTGAGGAAACCAATTATTATAAACGATCTATTCTGGAGATGATTCACATAAGAGGTGACTCCAAGTCTGTAAATCATAGAACAGATATTCAATAATTAAGTCAGATTTATACTGATTTAATTAATTAACATATACGTCTTTATAATGTTGGAAGTATATTTTAGGTTGAATGCTCAAATAGCAATATTTCTAAAAAGGTCTGACAACCTTTTTTTTATTACCTCATAAATCTTCAACATCTGGTTCGAAAGTGGATACTCGAGCGATATATTTTTGGTTCAGTCCTTTATTAGTCGTATCACAAACTGTGATTTGACATGACTTCTGAGTTTATAAGAAAATTGCTAAGCAGTGGATTCTTGATTCATATTAATATACTTAAAACATTGATGTGTTACAATTTCGATTTCTTGTATTTCTGTTTGTTTAGGCGACGTGGGCATTTTTAATTGAAATTATAGTGCGATAAGGAAGCCTTGTGATGATACAGTTACATAGTTTTGAGAAATCACGTTTTAGACATTGATACGTCTTCTGATGATGGTCGTGACACCGAAACGTACGTAAAACTAAAATAATAAGCATATGTGTTAGTGTGACCTATTTCCCGAGATTTTATATATAATTCATACCTGGGTCAAGAATCATTATCAATTTAACAATTGACAATTGATGCTAACAAATATTTCACCACACTGCGGTGAACTAAATAAACTTTAAGTCCTTAAACACTACATTCCAAAACTGGATGTGAAATAAATTGAGGTACCTATGATGTAGGTGATAGTTTGGTTGGGAGTTTATTTATAAAAGGTATTAACAAGTGGTAAATTAATATTATTTTACTTATTAATATACTCTCTACTGAGTTTTGATTGCCCCACGTTGTGGTGACAACTGTTAAGTAACTCTCTATTGAGTTTTGATTGCCCCACGTTGTGGTGACAACTATTATAATACTCTTATTGAGTTTATTTAATCTTATTGATTATATTTGAATTCTATTTGTTATATGATCTCTTTTATTTCGGCTAGCTCTTTATCGATTTTTTTAGTTTTTAATTTGATTTGTTTGTCTAATTTGATTGAATTGATATTATTTTTATATTATATGGAATTAAATAAAACCTTATTTAAAATGTTAAAAACTTTTATATTTAAATTTGTTTATGACCCTGTATTATATTAGGTTTACAAATTATACAAGTTAATTTTATGTTTCTTAAGTTTCTATGCTGACAATAGTTCTTTTTACTTTAAAATTCTCTGTTTCAATTATAACCTCAAACTACTTAAAATTAATACATGTTTACAATAACAATCTTACATTCAGAGACAACGATACAATGATGAAATTGTAATTGAATTACTTTTATATATATCCTATAATATTAGAACGAATGTTGGTAATGTTCAAAATATCTTCTTATTTTATATGGTTATGCACTTTCATAACAACATACTCTGCTATAACACATTCACTGATAACACGTTGATTCTTCTTCTTATTCAGGAACTTGTTGATAATTTGTTGTTAAACTTCGTTTATAAGAAACTGGAAATGCTATCGAAGATTGAATATTCTACGATGCCACTTAAATAACTTTGGTTATGTTAACCTTACTAACGTTGAAATGAAGATTTATGAACACCATTTGCTTCGTAGGAATTACTAATTGACTTCGGTTATATAAACGAAGCTGCAGAGACTCTTTCAGTTCTCCGATGTTACTACAAACTTAGGTTATGGAAATTAAATTGAGCTGCAGGAGACACATTCAGTGCTCACATGTAAATGCAAACTAACTAGCTTTCCTTTCATTTTTCCTTTTATAGGGCCCACAAAAGGACGCTAGTTCAATCATTCTAAGCCAATCAGGTACTTCTTCTTAATATCTAGGAAGCTATTCCCATTGTTGAATCTGACAGTTCTTTCTTATTGTTGAGCTTTGAAGTATCTAATTGTTGTATCGACCAATGAGAATTGAGTATTCTTAAAAGTTTGCTATATTGAAGATTTTCAAGTTATTGTGCATTCAGCTATTTACATTCATATTACCAACATTTTTTCCCATATTTTGAAATATGATAACCTATGATTAGGTTCCTATTATGACATTTGTCATTGCTTAAATCTAATACATAATTTAAAGTATAAATAACATCTATATAACTTTGTAGAACTGAAATTTCTTAATATTATCTTAAATCTATAACTTATTTTACTAGTTTGTACTATCTTCTGATAGTCTTTGAATCATTTTAATTATGATTTTCCTCTTTCGTATCACTGTACGTTTATCCATTTTCACTGTTTCTTCTTTACACTTCCTATAAACTATTTTACATTTTGGTTTCTGTTATTATACAATGTTTAATATCTTATACTACTTATTATTTGACTTTAAATAATGTTTTTAATTCCATATTATATATACTTTTTGAACTTTTCTATTTTTAATGTTTCGGTAAGTTCAAATTCTACCATTTTATTTTTTATAGGAAATGAAATCATAACAAATTTAAAAAAAAAAGTTTATTTATAAAAGGTATTAACAAGTGGTAAATTAATATTGTATTACTATTAAAATTTACCTTGAGTCTAGAATATTGAGTTTATTTCCTTTTTCCTGAATATGTAAGATATCGGGATCAAGGGTGAAATTATGATTATATATATTAGGTGGTTCACTACGTGTGATGGTTCCTCTCTTTTGAGGCTGTGGCTTCTCAAACTTGTCAATTGTTCCTTGCAACCTTACACTGAAACTCCAGTTTGTACTATATACAAGTCATTAAAGCCTTCATACTGTAGTCTGTAATTTTTTCTTGGTTTGACAAAATATCAAGATCAAGATAAGAACTTAATTTTGAAGTTTTCCAGGATCAAGACCAAGATTTTGACGAGATCTGTAGTGTTGCCCAAATACAGAATTTTTTTAAATATATTCTTCTCATTAATATGTTTTTACTATTTGAGAATATAAAAATGTAAAATAGAAATAAATTGTTCTTATTACTTTTAATTTGATGAAAGAAATATACTTTCAATATTTTTAAACAAAGATTTAGCGGGGAATTACGAAATACAATTTCTTTTACTTTTTTATATTTTTAATAGTTTTTATGTTATAGCTCTACAATCTATTTTTGATATACTTGTACCTACCTATTTAACAATAGTTTATTAGTTGGGATAAGAAACATATTTTTTTTTAATCGTTGCAATTCTAATCTTTTGCTTTTGAAATTTCACATAATTATTAGAGTCATTGAGTCATTATTAATGCTTTAATATTGACATAGCTATATAATAACGCCTGATATGACGTAATTTCAGTGAACGGTGCTAAGAACATTTGAAATAAAAACTACGTACACAATGTAATTTAATATAGCTCCATTCATGAAACCAAAGATAAGTACATGGTAGGTATTAAAATAATTCAATATCGGTAATACTTATTACCTTTTATATATAAATTCTCGGGAAATGGGTAGCACTAACACAATATGATTATTATTTTCGCCTTTACGTTCGTTTCGGTCTCACGACCATCATCAGAAGACATATCACCGTCTACAACGTTATTATACAAACCGGTGAATATCCGGATACCTGAAAAAAAAATGGAAATATTGAAGACATTTTCAATTATCGACAAATCGCCAAAACTCTAGTTGTATCAAAAATAGTGGAGAAAATACTCCGAATCCTTTCATACTTAAACAAAAATAACATAATATCAGAACATCAATACTTCAACCCAAGACGTAATACTTTTCTTAACAAATACATTATATAACACTTTAGATAATTGGTATTTATTGACCTGTCAAAACCGTTCGATTAGTCACAAAAAACTACTGAAATCACTGGAACCTATTGGCTTTAGAGGTACAGCTCATCTTATGAGGAACTACTTAGTAAATAGAATGCAATGTGTTAGAATCAAGAATACAATTAGCGAATATAAATATAAAATCTCAAAATCTGGAATTCCACAGGGTACAATCCTCGGCCCAATATTATTTAATATATATGTCAACAACATATTCTTCCTCAAAAACACTGGATCAGTAATCAGCTTTGCCGATGATATAGCAATCCTACACATAGGCGAAAACTGGTCAACACTGGAAAAGGAAGCTGAAAAGGACCTAGAAAGGCTAAAAAATCCGCGCTTATCCAATACCTATAGAGAGCTCCAAAATTGTGAATGATCGACAATATGGCTTTCACCAGCAGAGATCAACAGAAGACCTGCTTGCCTCGTAGCACATGTTTGTCAAAAATCTATAGAAAAACGTGTGGAATATCTAGCTGTAACATTAGATATCTCCAAGGTAATTGACCGAGTCTGGCATCAAAGTTCGTCGCCTCAACCTTATCTCTTATTTCTAGTTTTCTCTTAGATAGATCACTCCATGTGATGTTTGACGGAGTATTATCCGATACAATGACTATCAACTGGTGTTTCACAGGAATCTGTCTTGGCACCAGCTTTGTTTCTGCTCAATATCAACGATTTGCTAGAAGTGAACACCTGTCTCGTTCACAGTTTTGCAGATGATGGTACACTTCATACCGCTTTCTCATCTAGAGACCCTATACCATCAAATGGAGACAGAGGAGAGAGACAGATACAGATTGGCGTAATCAATGAAGATCTGGCAATGAATTTAAAATGGGGATCAGATGATTTACCAGAGTTTAATGCAAGGTGGATCCCACAAATCCCTAATATGATGGCGGGCTCAACTATTCCTCTGTACTCCATATCCATTCTCGGGATTCCCCCACCAGCCCCCTCTCATGATACGATCATGTGCGGTCCATTGCGAGAACTGCTTCACAAAAACTTGGTTTTCTATTCCGTGCCAAGAGCTAATTTACATCCCAGCAGGTTCTCATAATCTACAATGTCGAGATTACCTGTCCTGTAGTACTGTTCAGGTTCACGTGTTTGGAGTTCAGCTCCCAAACATAAGCTGAAGCTCTAGGATTCTATCAAGGAAAGAGCTATTCGTCTGATTGATTATGTCACACTTACGAATTCATTGACCTCTCTAGAACATCGTAGAAAGGTGGGCGATCTCTCCCTCTTCTATAGATATTTCCATGGTCTTTGTTCATCGGAAATATCGTCTGTTGTTCCACCACGAGAGATTCCAGATAGGCGGACTAGACGAGCTCAAGCTAGTCACCCCTTTATTGTCAAGCTCGAGACCTGCCGAACTTCTTCCTACCAGAAGTTGTGGAACATTTGCTTAGTGAGGTCTTTCCCTATGCCTATAACCTCCATACCTCCAAGAAAAATTTGATTCACTTCCAACATTCCACCGCTGTATCACATGATGTTCTTCGAACATTATAGGTTTCCCTCTTGTGTAGTCAACGTATAGGAAAAAAATTCCTCAGTTTCAACTCTTTCCATGATACAATTGCATGGCGAAAGTATTGTTAATATACAGTTGTCCAAAAATGCATTCGTGTTTTTATTTACAATTTATTATTCCCTTCGTAATGATTTAGAAGATTATGTTTCTAAACTTCTTCAATCCTGAATGTCTATTCAATACAAGAGGGTCTGAAAGAACTAATCGAAATTATAGGGCCATCAGGTGTTCGATGTTTTAGTAAAAAAACATTTGGACAGCAATCTGTCTTCATACCGGCGGGGTTCCAGTCATCAGCCCTAACATATCGTTTTGTATCATTGTCATGCCCAGCATGAGACTTGGCAAATTGCCTGCACTTTATATACAATAACACTAATTGTTCTAGACTACATTCAGCATTTTTCTGAATGTATCAGAGAAAATTTAATTTCTAGTAAATTCAGATTAAAAATATATATTTTTCAACTACTTTATTGTGGATATTATAAAACAGTCAGCGTCTGTTGTGTGGACTTGTACAACTCTGTTTTATGTATCTATACCTGATGCCTTTTTATTTTACTAATTTTTTTTTTCAAAGTTCCATAGTAGCCACTTATTGAGCTAACAGAGCAAAACAGGGGAAGCTCCAAAACTATAAGTAGTTCATTCAACCGTCTCAAAAATTTAAAAGTTATTCGTAATACACTGGAAATGAATGGCTACCCAAAAACATTTTTCAATCCCATCAATGAAGAAAGAATAAATAAAATCTATAATGGAACGTCATATATAAATAACATTAACGGTTATACAGATAATTTTATAACATTACCATATATTCCGAAGACCTCAGAGAAAATTAAGAAATGTTTAAAAAAGTATGATATAAATGTTGCGCATAAACCTACTAATTGTGTTGGGAAAGATTTTTCAAATCTAAACCTTGAATAAAGTTAAACAAACCCACACAGTATACAAATTGGATTGTTTAGATTGAGATGGGAATCTGTAAACAATGTTTACAGAAAAGAATGTATGACCATAAGTATAGTACAAGAAAAATCTTTGAAAATTCCACCGCCCTTGCTAAACACTCCTCTGATAATAATAATCAATTCAATTACAAAAATGTTAATATTTCAACTAAGGAAACCGATTATTATAAAAGATCTATTCTGGAGATAATTCAGTCATCAAGTCAGATTAATACTAATTTAATTAATTAAAACCCATGCAAATTCCTACATGCGTCTTTATAATGTTAAAAGTATATTTTAAGTAGAATGCTCAAATAGTAATATTTTTAATAATATCTTACAAACTTTTTCTATTACCTCATGAATTTTTAACATCTGCTTCGAAAATGGATACTTGAGGGTTATATTTTTTGGTTTCAGTCGTACACAGACTTTGTTTGACATGACTTCGTATATTATAAGAAAATTGCTAAGCAGTGGATTCTTGATACATATTCATATACTACTTGAAACATTACTGTGTTACAATTTCGATTATTCGTGTTTCAGTTCGTTTCGGCGACGTGGGCATTTTTAATCGAAATTGGTGCGATAAGGGCGCTTTGTGCTGATACAATTAGTTCTAAGAAATCCCGTTATAGACATAATATATCTTCTGATGATGGTCGTGAGACCGAAACGTATGTAAAGACGAAAATAATAAGCATATGTGTTAGTTTGACAATTTATATATAATACATACCTGGGTCAAGAATCTTTATAAATGTTACATTATTTATTTGTAAACTTGTGAAATAGAACATTTATTAGTTATTCTATTTCAGTTCAGAATTGAATTTTATAACGTAGTGACTGATTCTATTCTATTTTTGATTATGAAGTATTTGGTTGGATGAGGAAAGTTGAATATTGATAGAAATAAATACACTCTGAAATATAGTTTTCTATATATGAGATATTACAAAATGAGAATATACAATAATATTGATACGAATATAAAATGCAGTGATTTCAATGTTTAGGTCATTTCGAGGCATCAAAACTTGACGTATAATTGGGATGATATTTCGCTCCCCTTTATATCAGGCAATATGCAGGGGTTGAGGTGTCCGTGTCATCCCCTTTCTGACAGCCCATTGTTGCGAGGTTAAGATAAATGATTGTAAAATAAAACGTGTTCCCAACGGCGCATTTCGAACACACTATTATTGCCACATAAGCGGAAACCAATGGGGTGAATCTCAAAGTGAAATGTAAATATTTTCGAA
Source organism: Endomychus coccineus (assembly GCA_958510875.1). Classification (NCBI taxonomy): domain Eukaryota; kingdom Metazoa; phylum Arthropoda; class Insecta; order Coleoptera; family Endomychidae; genus Endomychus; species Endomychus coccineus. Next base: position 24,072,976 of record OY294067.1, read on the forward strand.
TGATTTTAACAATAGTATTTTCATTTCAATATTCGAGATAAATCGTATCATGATAAATTTCAACGTCATCAGTCGAAAATATAAAATGAAAATGTTGAAAGATTTGGAGATAACGATTATCTGTTTGGCTCACTATTACTCACGATAATTTGATTTTTTTCTCAAGCGAACTCTCATACTTCAAAGAGTCACAAATTTTATACCTACAGAAGACAAGTCCACAAATTTGAATTCCCAAACTTCTCCAAAAATAAAAAGGTTTGTAAGTCAGTGGTGACTCCTCAGAAACTTATTTGTGAGAAATATTTGTCTGCGACTCATTCATATATAATTTGAGTTCACCCGAGGGGCAAACCACCCTATACATTCTGTGTTTTTCTTCTCATATATTGTGACTACACTCAGTCTGATGCAAATGTGGAAGTTTCTAAACCATTTTATTACTATTATTAGATAAGAAGTCTATGGTATTATTGTTATGAGGTGGATGTTTAGTGGAAACATATTTTGAAGGTAGGATGTCTCTCCCTTACTTCCATCCATCCTCCTCCAATCATTTAGGATCGCTTTCAGTAATAATTAATAGAAAACAAAAGAAAGTCCCTGAACAATAAAACAGATGGAACCACAATCGAAAATCCATGTGACATTGGTGACGTACCATCCTTAACTAGAACGTATTATAATTTTCAGACAGATATGTCATTCAATTCTGTTTTGACACCCATCGGAAGCAAGCAACCTTGAAGATTTTTGTAAGCATGGATAAACATCGATTGGAACGATTCAAGTGGCTTACTGATTTTCGTTGTGGTATTATGACCACAACATTCTGGTAGTCCAATTGAGGCCAGAACTCGTCGATAAAATTCATGGTATGATATAGGACGATCGGTGAGTTAAAGTGCACGAAATTGCTGAGCTTTTGGGCATCTCTACCGAGACATGGATCCATCACAACACGCCAGAGACCGAAGAACAGTCGAAACAGTGAACTTATCCTGGAGAATCGAAGCCGAAAAAGACCAAAGTGGTTTATCGGGCATCAAAGTCATGACTACAGTTTTTTCGGATACACAGGGTATCGTTCATACCGATTACCTCGAAAATGGCAAAACGATCACCGGCGTATATTATCCAGAGCTGTTGGATCGATTAGACCCCGATCTGAAGCGAAAGCGGCCGAATTTGGCAAAGAAAGAGTGCTCTTCCACCACGACATCGCAACGACGCTCTCCAGATTTGGCCCCCTGCGATTTCATCTATTTCCAAACTTGAAGAAATGGCTCAGCGGTAAGAGATTTGCCTCCAACGATAAGGTCATCACTGAAACAAACTCCTATCTGAAAGAGATCGAAAAATTTAAAAAACATTGGACGAAGTGTATCGGGCTACAAGGAGATTATGTTGAGACATAAAATAAGTTTTGACCAAATAAATCATTTCTTATTTCATTTTTCAGGGACTTTTTCCCTTACCCTCGTGTATACAATGCAAACTTGTTTCTGAATAAAAATAACTAATTTTCAGTATCTTATTGATTTAGGTTAAGATAAAATAGGTAAACATATACTTTTTTGAGAAATCAAATAATGGTCAATAACTTATTAAATACGTTTAAATAGAAGATTCCCATGTAACTATAATCGCAACCTATAGGCGTTTACAGTCGTAATCTGGAATTTGGGTCGTATCAATATAGTATGAAACATTAAAAATTAACAAAAGCCAAAAGATTCCAATACGATGTAGTGGTTTTGGGAACTGTATCAGGACTCATTTTGGAATAGTTGTTCTGGAATATGTTATGTTTTATTAAAAATCTGTGTTGGGCCATCTATCACAAATTATTACACATAGCTCACTCAAATTTGGAAGAAGGTGAAACTGATTTATTATGAAAACATTCTGATTTAAGTCATCACAACGGAGGACTGAATAAGAAGATTCAACATCCATTCAATACAACAATACGTCATTAGTTCAATACACAGTTAATCATTAGTTGACTACAAAAAGAAGAGTATGAATATTATTATTCATACAGATTAGTTGAAGCACAAAATTTCCAAGCCTAGAAAAATGAGGTGCAAATGTCGTTGATTCATGAATTGAATGATGAATATGTAAATTTAATTTTTATCAATAAGCAAATGAACTTTTATTGCAATTAAAGGGGTTAGAAGTAAAACAACCTAAAAAGCAAAATGTTTATCCTGAAAAAGCAGCCTCCAAAGGTTGGTGCTTACTGAAAATTCTGAGCATTTCCAATTTGGTGTTTACCACATTGAATGTAATTAAAATAATTTAAAGAATTAAATTATGCAATTTTTTAATTTAAAATTTTTTTTTTTTTAAAAGGTCACTCAGTTCGCTTTGATACCAAACAGATTAAAGAGTTTATGACGGGTAAATTGATAAAATATGGTATAAGCTTTTATTTCTTACAAAAATCAAACATTTAAATATGCCCAATATCTCAGTCTTTCAGAATACGAACAGAAAAAGAATTAAGAGAAATCCAGAGAAATTTCTCAAATTATTTCCTTTTGAAAGTTCGAAAGTAGATTTTATATTTCATTATGCCTACACCGAAATGTCTCCATCTTTATCCTGAAATCAATATTTCTATACTGCAATGGTTTAATAAAATTGATTCCATTTGGATTAGACCATATGTCCGATTCTGATATTTGGAATAGCTATTAAATGGCAACCCCTTGACACTTCATTTTATCTAACACTATCACCCTTCCGAAATTAATGTAGCGTAAAATATGAACAACATCATAAATGACTCCACCACAATATGTCATTCAATGAATACAAAGTGTGCCCTTAGCATATTCGCAAAGAGATTTGAAACGTAATAACACTACGTTGGCATTAGTCCAGTCAAATTAGACGAATTATGGCCAAAATAAGGAGAACTTGAATCGCTCGGTTTTTGCTTCAAAAAAGTGTAGTTTTTGGTGTCAGGTAACATAAGTAACCAACGCAATATGTATACAGATACAAGATGTTCCTAAAATAGGTTGTAAAAATTTGGAAACAGATAGAGTACGTAAAATAATAAAAAAGCTCCGACAATTTTTCTCTAACGTGTCCCCCATCAAAGTTCAACCCTGAAAATCGGTTTTTTATCATAACCTCTAGACCGTTAGTTCAATTTTGTTTGTTCAAAGTTGGTACAGATGATGTTGACATGTATACCTATGATTCAGTGAAATACATTTATCTATAAGATAATCTAGTGGCGTAGATGCTGGGAGGCGTTCTCCTTTTTCCAATGCTAATCTGTACGCCACAGAATATTTTCCAAAAATGTCCAAAAAGATTTTCGAGTTTTGGAATTAAAACAGGAACCCCTCTGGTATTGTCATTTCAATATATTCTGTAATGTGAATTATTCTCTTTTTAATCAGATATTTTCTATTTTGTAATAATTATTATTGTTTTGTTCTACACCCAGGGTACAACTATCGAACGAATTAATTATATCTACCTATCTATCTAATAATTTAATAAAAAAACATTAAATGATCATATATAATAATATAAAATTGCTTTTTATCCACTTATCGAAATATGTATTTCATTTTTACCGTTGGAAACTCATTACAGAGTTCCGATATAAATTGTACATTTCTTTCACAATTTCTGACTTTAGTTCATTGTTGTGAATCTGAATTTTAATAGAATTAAACTTCAAAATTTTCCATAATGCTTATTGTAATATTACATAATGGATTAATAATATTGACTAGAAGCTGAAAGTAAATTTTCTATAATTTTATCCAAATCTTTCAGGTGGAAGTAGAAACAGAATTTACGTAAGGATATTACTTTATTTTCTTCAAACATCAATAGATTGTTAATTACATTTTAGCTTATGGATAATTTGTCTTATTTGATATAATAAGTAAAGAACTCTTAATTTTGTTTGTAAATAGTTTATTGAATCAAATCGCTAGTTGTATCCAAAAACATTGAAAACCTGCCCATTCTGACAATGGCTGACCTTGATCCATAACGTCATATAATTCTTAACGTAAATGAAGTATAGTTTATAATATACTAATGTAGGAAGTTAGTAGCAACGTATCCGCAAGCAACAATACCACCTAAGAGAGGGAGAGGGACAACAGACGAGAGACGGAGAAAGCGAAAGAGACAAGACAGAAAAGACGAAAGACATTAAGGTGTCAATCCTAAAAGTTACAGTTCTTTGTTCTGTTAAATTACCTAATATTAATATAGTGTTATTTGTGAACTCAAACTTTATTGATTCCATCCTAAACTTCTAAAATTGTTCTGTGGTCTGAGGTTCATAACATCTTAAAACATTCTTATAGGATAAGGATGCCACAATTTTTAATATATTGTGTTTTAAGTGTAAATTGTTTTATTCACAATTAACTATTCAGGCTGAATGAATTTACTCGTATGTTAACACAGAAAGTCCAGTATCAAAATTTCAAAGCTGGTCCATTCACCATTTCCTGTACTATTTGGAAATGAAATAGGATCCAAGAAAATTTGAAAGGGTATCACTATATTGTAAATTTAAGATCATTAAAATCTTTAATTTCGTAAATTCAATCTTGTTCGTATAGAAGTTTAAAATAAATCCGCATGTCAGTGTAACAAATAATGCTATCTATCATAATCGATGACAACAAATGAATAGACTTTATAAATCACAATAGCCTTATTATGCATACATTGAAAGAGTCATTTTAAAATGGGGGAATGCTTAATTTGAAACAGATGTTAAATATATATTTAAAAACTGGGAAGTGTAAAATGTTGAGTATCAATGAACTTCGGTATGATGACGATTCAAAAACAGTCACTGTCTAGAGGACAAAGGCAAATTCTCCATATCTCAGAAACTAGATACCTTCATGAGTAAATGATTGAACAACAGAAAATGCAAGAGAGGGATAAAACAACTAAGGCCATCTACCCGCAAGTGGATGTCCCTTAGAAAAACCAACGCAATGGAATTGAGTAAATGGACCTTCGGTACTTATTAAAATTCATTACTCATACCCACACAATTATTGAGAATACAGTTGCTTAGGATGGAACCTACCTAAAGGGTAGGTATGGAAAATTTTCGATTTTGGTTGACTTCATCAATTCTACTGAAACTTCGTTAAGATTCGTTTTTACTTATGTGAAATACGATTCTAACGTTAGATTTAACATATGATGATTATTAACCACGGTACGATGTTCCGAAACCCTAAATATTACACAACTTACAAACACTCATCGTAATAGAATGATATTCTGGAGGGATTATTTACCCGAATATGATGTTAACATACTTCTAAGAACATACACAATCATTTACAGCGATTATCTCAATTTTAAAATTTTTTTGGGTCTTCTTAAATTTGATAATGAGTAGGTATGAAAAATATTTGATTTTGGTTGACTTCATCAATTCTACTGAAACTTCGTTGAAATACGCTTTCAATGATGGGCAATTCCAACTTAAAGGAGAAGTCAGAGGGGGGAGGGGTCTGCAGAACTTGCCGGGGCAATTTTTTTCCGTTTCTACATCGTATTTGAACTCGTTTACCGGTATTTAGAGATCAAAATACCTCTTAAAACGTTTTTTATGAATTTTTTCAATTTTGTGGGTTGTTTTCCAATGAAAATGTCAAAAAACTGTTTTTGACCCCAGAAATCGATATTTTATAATAAATAAACGTCCAAGAAGTCATTTCCGATCGAAAATTGGCCGCTGAATCCGAAAATGGTGTCAGTTCCCTTATATAACGCATCATTTTCTATCCATTGGCTGATTTTCGGCAAAATACCTTTTTTTTACGTCGTCCTATCGGTGTGAGCAGCCACTTAACATTTTTTTTTCTTAGCGGAATCTGCGTGTTTTTACCTCAGCTTTGCGATAAAATGAGAATTTTTTTGACTAAATGGATTTTGGAGATCGAAAAATCGAAAAAACTTAAAAAAAACGATATTACTTTACAAAAATCTGTCGTCAGGTCGCTGACAAGTCTTTTCTTGGGACATATGACTTCGGAATCGGATTCAGCGGGAAATTTCACGATAAGACAATTCCCGAACGTCATCCAACAGTTTTGACACTCCAGTATACGATTAATTTTCCGCCAAAAACCAAGTAAACGTAATTTTCTTCCAGTTTTTGACCTTTTTCGACCTCAAAGTTGCAGAATTCAGAATTGTAAGTAGGATATTTGGATTACTTAGAGAATTTTCGATTGGAAACATGCTATAACATTATTTTTTTAAATATTTTGGTGCTTTGGAAAAGCAGTTTATAAAAATCCTTTTTTGTAGCTGCAAATCTAGAGACTTCGTTTTTTTGTAATGTTTGAAGTTTGTTTCTTTAAACTTGAAATCGACTAAAATCGTGATCACAATGACTGATTTTGATGTAAAATTTCCAAAGCATTCTGATTCCGACAATTTTTCAATCCCACATGATGACCCAGAACGACAAAATTACTAAATTACACTAATTTACATTCGGTTTCGTTGTTTTGCCTCCTATTTTTTGCGCTTTATTGAATTTTGTCGCTCTGGGTCATCATGTGGAATTGAAAAATTATCAGAATCAGAATGCTTGGGAAATTTTACATCAAAATCAGTCATGTTGATCACGATTTTAGTCGATTTAAAGTTTTAAGAAACAAACTTCGAAATTACAAAAAAACGAAGTCTCTAGATTTGCAGCTACGAAAAAGCTTTTTTTCAAACTGCTTTTCCAAAGTACCAAAATATTCAAAAAATAATGTAATAACATGTTCTCCATCGAAAATTGTAAAAGGAATCCAAATATTCTACTTACGATTCTAAATTCTGCAACTTTGAGGTCTGGAAGAAAATTACGTTTACTTGGTTTTTCGCGGAAAATTAATGGTATACTGGAGTGTTAGAGCTGTTGGATGACGTTCGGGAACTGTTTTCTCATGGTGAAATTTCCCGCTGAATCCGATTCCGAGATCATTTGTCCCAAAAAAGACTTGTCAGCGACCTGACGACAGATTTTTGTACAGATATATCGGTTTATTGTCGTTTTTTTAAGTTTTTTCAATTTTTCGACCTTTAAAACCCATTAAGTCAGAAAAATTTTTATTTGATCGTAAAGCTGAGGTAAAATCACTCAGATTTCGCTGAAAGAAATTTTTTTGTAAATGGATCCTCACACCGATATGACGCCTTCAAAAAAAAGGTATTTTGCCGAAAATCAGCCAATGGATAGAAAACGATGGATTATGGAAGGAAACTGACACCATTTTCGAATTTACCGGCCAATTTTCGATCGGAAATGACTTGTTGGACGTATATTTACTATAAAATGTCGATTTCTGGGGTCAAAAACAGTTTTTTGGCATTTTCGTTGAAAAAAAAACAAATGATTGAAAAAACCCATAGAAAAATTTTTGAAGGGTATTTTAATCTCTAAATGCCAGTAAATGAGTTCAAATACGATGTAGAAACGGAGAAAAATTGCCCCGCCAAGATCCGTAGATCCCACCCCTTGGCCGTCTCCTTTAATTTAGAATTGGCCTGATGAGAAATTCGATTCTAACGTTAGTTTTAACATCTGAGGATTATTAACCATACGGTACGATGTTCCAAGACCCTATATTCTGGAGGGATCATGTACTCGAATATGATGTAAACATACTTCTAAGAACATACACAATGATTTACAGCGTTATCTCAATTTATTTCATTTTTTTTGGATTTTCAAAAATTTTATAGGGGGTAGGTATGGAAAATTTTCTATTTTGGTTGACTTCATTGATTCTATTGTTAATTAACAATACATTGTTTTATAAACAGTTGACGAACATATTGAGCAAAGATTCTTGCTCATCAAGTTTAAATTATCCGAAATCGACTGTAAACTCAAACCTTGCCCCAATTTTTTTTCGTTTATTTATTGTTCACTACCAAATTGTTGTAAATATTGCATTTTTTTAAATATTGTACTAGAATAGTCGTTTACTTATGGTTTATTCGAATGAGCCCTATTACATCCAAGTCGGTTTAAATCGACTTACGAGAGAATTTAGTTAGTCTGGTCGATTTTCGGTTTATTTGACTGGACTCAGAGCCGTGCGGTGCTATGATGCAAAGAGGCGACCGCATCAGGCGGCACTTTCAGGGGGCGGCAAAAGGCAAAATCACTGGACTACATTTAACAAAAAATTGAAATGCAGGGATTTTATTCCTATGCATATTACTCATCTGCGCTTATTGTCGGTACCATTTGCAAAGGCGAGCGTTCGGCGCCGTTAGATTTTTTATCTGAGGGCGCAAAGTGTTTGTGATCTACCGCACGCGACAGCGCGGCCGCTTTTAATAAGAGCTTGGCGTTAGGTGACATGTATCACCAAAAAAATTTGCACGTGTTACGTTTTCTACTTATTCTTTGAGATGGCGATATTTGATTTTCATGTTAGTTGGTCTTCAACAGCATACTCTTCAACAAGTGTCAGTACGTGTTATGGTACGTTGTTAAATACCTATGTTTTAAAAAGCTTAAAAAGGTAAGAGAATTGAATACTAGCTTTTTAAGTGTGTAATTCCTATCGATTTTAATATCAAGTTTAAATTTAATTTACGATACATATTATAAGGTGTAATTGATATTCTTATAACACCGTGGATCAGAAAAGGAAAACACTGTTTGTAAGCCAATATAAAAAGAAACGCTTAAAGAAAGATGAAGAAGGAAGGAAGCTAACCCATGTCATGAAAGAAATCTTGGTCCCTAAGCCTCAGTCAGAAACGTCTACATCCACATCAACAGCAGCCTCTTCGGATGTGGTGGACTCATCAGCGCTATCTGAATCACCTCCTAAAGAAGTTGTTGAAGAAAGTCAAGAAATCACACCCCCAGAGGATTATCAAGAGCAGGGTAGCAATGGCAGCGAGTTCCAGCAAATAGACAAGATCTCTGACGATCCTGCACTATGGAATATTTTCTGCATGGCATCCAAAACTTGTCAGATACTAGTTGAGAGAGGTCCACATCAAGTTAAAGAACTGAAATTTCCTATCAACACAGGAAGGCGCAAATTTCCACTCTCTCATTTAAGAGAGTATTAAGCAATGGTGAAATTGTTGAGTGAAATTGGTTGATTTACTCTGTTACAACTGATGCCGTTCTTTGCTGCTGCATATTGTTTTATAATTCGTCTTCCCATGATTGGTCTAAAAAAGGTTATTCTGACTGGGGAAATCTTGTACGTGCGCTCACAATGCACGAAAAGTCTGAAAATCACAGAAACTCTTTCAGATAATGGAAAAAATTTGACACTCGTTCAAAAAACCAAACCATTGATGCCGAATATCAAAAAATTTTGGATTTGGAAATTCAGCACTGGAGAGGAGTTCTTAAAAGAATTATTGCAATAATTAGACTATTTTCTTCACAATGCTTAGCCTTTCGAGGAACAAGTGAACATTTGTTTCAACCTAATAACGGAAAGTCAAAGCTTACAAATCTGGCAGTGATTTCTATTGAATGTACATTAGCTGACTTCTCTTGACTATACATCCCTTATTCAGGAATTTGCAAATGTAAAGTTCGAATAGTGAAATTATAGTCTATGTATGTTTATGTTATAGAAAATTGTTACGTTTGAAAATATATTATAGAAATATATTTCACATTTCACATTTTTCTGTAGTTTTTTCTTAATCACAAATATGGGAGCGGCATTTCGAAGACTTGCATCATACTGAAAAAATACACCGCACGGCACTCTGGACTATACTATCACTTTTGCTTTCGCACAGTTCAATAGAGAATCACTTATAAAGTGAAATAGGGGTAACCAATAATAGAACGCTTTTTAGAAAACCTAGTATAAACGAGATGTTTATGCTGCCATCAATTCCTATTCTGGAACGCGGTGCTACGTTACAAGTTTATAATTAATTGAAGTAAGTCAATTCAGACTTGTCGTTACTTATCTGTTTGTCGAGTTGCATGTGCACCATATATATCTCAGTCAGAAATCTGCATCATCCTAGAACGCAAGCATGAGGATTCTCCGGATTGTCCGTAATCCTTATCTGAGCAAGCCAAGCACGAGCCTCGCCTTAACACTACGATTGAGGTGTTTACTTCATGCACTTCACTGCAATATTGACACATGCATCGAACTAGCTTAGCAAATAGAATATGTTGCAACTTGGTGCGCTTCCGCATTGTTTACATGCATTAGAGACGATACGGAAACAAATTGGCATGTCTGTTGATAGATCATTGGAATTGGAAGCTTTCCGGCTGATAAAGTTGAGGTTAAAATCAGAAATATGATTGAACAAAATTGATGAGGGAACGTTTAAAGACTAGCTTTCGTTGAAACAGTCTGTCTCGATTTTCTTTAGGTACTTTTTAGAATATCATTATTTATTTAATTTGAATAGTGAAGGTTGAAAATGTTACTCAATAGACTCAACAGAAATACGTATATGAGTATAACAACTCTTCAGGTATACTACTCAGTGACATGTTAGATATATTCTAAATAATAAACAATTTTGTTCTTCCAGCGGAATTGTATTCTACATCTAGAAAGAATAACTGGAAAATGTGTGCCATAGTCTACTAGAAAGTTGGGTCAAAACTACAGTATCATTTAGTCTTAATGGCGCGTAGCCGGTATTGAATGATAAATATTAGAATTAAAGTTTTAACTCTTTCTTGTGGAATGGGAATGTTTATAAGACTGTTAAGACTAAATAAAGTGCGTTGAAAAATAGCTTCCTAAGTGAATGTCCATGTTGGTTCTGAGTACACTTTACTGACTTTTTTTAGTTAGTTACTTATGCCGAATAAATGTTGTTCTCTTGGCTGCAAATGTTTAGTTTTCCTAGAGAAAATAATTATGAAAACAATGGATATCGGCTGTCCCTGTGAAAGATTTTATGTTACTAACAATGACAGAACACGATTCTCTTATTGGTACCGTAGTTAGTATGAATTTTATCAATTATTTTGAAATTAGAACGAATTGGATACAAAATATTCTGTATCATGAGTGACAATAATGCACTCAACACTTGACTCAACAGCAAAGCCATGAACAATTTTTTTAAACATATCGAGTTTTATATCGGGTATCCTCATCCAGTTGATAATTCAAGACTATTATTTTATCGGTCTGTGATTTTATCCACTCGATTCGGTTCACATTCCCAAATGTATATGAAATAATTGGATGCATTTAAACCCACGTCTCGCTAACCCCTGAAAGTCTTCATAAATGTCCCAAATAATGAATAAAACTTTTGTTTTACTCTCCAAATTGCAGCATCTGGCTTGTGACGTCACGATCAAGCGTTCAGGCCTTGTAGTAAAGAGGGTACTGGTTAATCCCTGATGTAAAATTTGTCACGTGACCAAGTCAGGCCGACTCTACTACTCGAAGCACGTTGTATTCGTCTTTGAATAACATTTAAAAGTACATTGATAAATAATTTGTGCATTTTAATTACCGTATGGCCAAAAGTTGTATTTTTCCAAATGAGAATTATAGTTGCTTATAGCTTATATTAATATTGTAATGTTTGATTCTCATTTTTTTTTGTATATCCATACTACCAGGTTTTGAGGTCAATTATTACACCTCATCCTCAGGTATAGTATCGAAAACAATTCTTCTGGGGTATAGACAGAAATCTACACGACCAAGAAGGAGCGCAATGATATGATAATACCACATAAACAAGAGAGACGCACTGCTGTGCGCACCTCCTCTTACCCCACCCGACGCGTACACAGCGACTCGCACATTCTCTCGACTGGTGCTGGTATGATACTGACGTCCTACGTCCTGAGCTGACCGCCCTAAAATTGTAATGCTCTCTCAACATATAGCAAGCTATTCTTTACGCTCTCATGAAACCACCATACCCAAGATAAAACTTTCCGATACATGAAGCATGGCTGTGATAAAAAAAATGATAATAATATATTTCTCTGGATTGTGAGAATTAAACATTACAATATTAATATCAATTATGATCTCACATTTGGGTGAAACCAATTTTTTGTCTATGGTTTAGTTGAAACGGATTTTTTTCTCGGTTGTGATATTGCATCTGAAATATTTTTCAATCGAGAATCAATCCAGAAAGAAGACAACCTAATAAAGCTATTTTTAAGAGGTTGAAAGAAAATCTCATTAATTGTGGATCCTTCAAGACCAAATAATCAGATACTTGTATCTTATTTTATAATACATTAAACTATAAAATAAAAATACAAATAAAAGTTAATGTTCAAACTGATGTCCGATACATAAATTAGACTTCTTCATAACACTCTGAACTGCATTATAAACATGAAGATTTGAAACCAAATTCACACAGTCTATAAAATTCTATATTAATGATTTTCTTGTATAATTTCTCTTTAATGTATCTCAAATAGTTGGAATTTGAAAAAGTTTAAGCTCTCTAATACACTTTCCAGGAAATTAAATTGAATGAATTAATATGACTGATAATAAAATCAAATAGAGACCACTTAAAAAAATGCTTATTTTCTACAAGCCATAGACATCTGTCACGTTTCATTATCTTGTCTTTTCTAATAATTTCACACTGTCAGGAAAATATTTACAAGTTACCCTTTTTTCTATTTCAAGCTCTCATCTCGTGGAAAAGCAAATGTTGAACAATAACAATTTTCAGAATTACTCGCCTAATTGCAATTAGACACCGAGCACTTGAATCGCATTGAAAATAAGAAAACAAAAATGAAACGTGTGGCACTCGGGGACTGCCGCGGTAAAGCTATTGCATAGCACTACGCCACTGGAAAAATTTGGGCAGAAAAACATCCACTACCCCTTCAAAATCTTCACGAATTATGAGTAAAAAAATTTTTTGATCTCATAGAACATAGCTTGCTATGAGTAGAAAATGTACGCAAAAGATGTTTTCTGTACGATAAACAGTTCCGGAGATATTTGCAAAAAAAAAGGAATTTTTGTTTCAATTTCAACACCCTGTATCTCAAAAACTAAGCGTCTGCATATGTCTTAATAGGAACTTTTTTCCTCAAAATCAAATTTTCTATCGACTGTTAAACATATAGTGTAGTACCAAAAGACGCCACGTAGGGGAAACATGAAAGGCGTCATGTAAGTATCATCTTGATCTCTATGAAGAGTATTCTGTGACAAGCATAGATAACTCTACTACCGGTAGTAGAGTTATCTATGGTGACAGTTACTTGCAAACACAATTTTATACGAAAGTTTTAACGTTAAGATCTCGATAACGCTTCCGGCTGCGGGACTTTCACGTGGCCTATCGAAATTAGAAGGTTCGAATTGTATAAAAACACAATTGCATGAACGCCAGACGTCTTATGTAATTAGCTACGAACGCATAAATTTTGACATATGCCTCCAGGAGCTCGCTGCACGTAAGTCAGAGTTTATACATTTTACCTCTATTTTGTTAATTTGGGGCCGTTTCGAACCCCGTGCGGCCGGCGCTAGTTGTAATAAAGTATTTTGGGCTATGGGCCGCTAGCTTTTACCCGCTTTTGGTATATTTAAGTAGCTAGAAAATTCCCTTTCGTACGTGGTACGTCAGTTGCTAGTAGGTGACAGCTGAGAATACCTCAAACTGTTTTAATTAAATTTTCCTATTTAATCGACATTTTAGGGCCCGAGACTATGCTATTTAGTTGGCCACGTTCATAAACTAACGACATGGAGCGAAAAGTCTTCGTTAAGACGTTCTATTTACCGTTAATTTGCACTTTTTCTAACTCGCGAGCTACGCGCTTCTCACGTGAACGTCATTCGATTTATCGAAAATTAACCAATTCAAAACAGGTTTTGACCCAGTTTGGGGCTATCACGACCTTTTAAAAGGTTCAAAGTTAACATTTCGAAACATTTCCACAATTTTAAGCTCGGCCGAGGTACATGGTAGGCGGAATGGTGGGTGTCAGGATATTTCGTTACAGTATTTGTTTTTTGTTTTATTTAGATTTCCGTTGTTTTTTTTTCTTGATTCGGTCGCCGCGCTCAAAGCCCGCGATAAAAGCTATATGCAATAGCTTAAAATAAGGAAATATCCTTAGGTATCAAGATATCGTCAAGAAAACTGATCAAAACATGCTATATAACAAACTATTCATACAACTAACCACTATAGGTACCAATCTCATAAAATCAAGATGGACGTCTAACACTACCTAACAACTGGAAACAAACAGCTCGCTATTTTAAATTGTCACAGTATCAAACTTCACTCACCCTCTTGAACTAAACTTTTATTAATTGTTTCCACGGAAATGAATTCAATTAGGTCTTTTTTTATGAAACTAGCGCGAATACATTCACCGACTGACTGACAACATGGGATTCTTTACAGACTTGATTAAGTTTTGCACGCGGCACGCCCGCTTTACAGGCCTGAGTTGGTCATGTGACACGAGCATCACATGGTCAAGGTGTTGGCCTGTAGTAGATATGGCTATGATTTCTACCTACTTCAAACATATTTTATTATCCCCCACCAAGGCTTCATCACCAGGTTCTTCCAAATTATCTTCACTACAAATATATCACATTTGAGTCCCTTTTATTGTATGTTTTAAAACTGATGATGAATAATTCAAAATTTCAATGAACACATCAACGAACGCAGTAATAATTAACATTGTTATTTTATAATATCCACAAATTGGTATAAGAAATGAAACATCGGTAATCTTGGAAAAGATATTTTTCATTCTAGCCTTAGATTGAAAATATACTACACCGTATAAGAGGTAACGTAAGAATGAAAATTTTAACTAGCAGTTCCTAATTTTCTTTCCAAAGGAGTATAGTAGGAACTGAATAATGTGCGCTGCAAGCCAGAAAGCTATTAAATCTTCTCAAATATCCGAGTGGCAAAAACTAAGGCATTAAACGGTAAGCAGTGCATTCAATTAGTGCCTTATCCTTTTATAGTTTAATTTAAACCTCTTTTATACCATCCAAGAAAAATAATTGGAAATACGTATTGTCAGCTTTGTTCCTGTATAAGCAGCTGGTTGAACGCATTACTGTAAGACTACCGTATATCCTGCTATCATCCTGCAGCAGCAGGTAGCCAGCTTATCCTCTAAGCTGAAGCAGGTATACCAGCAGTTCAGTTACTTTTTCCTTAAATGATTTCAAGCTGAGTTCTCTCTATCTGTCTGTTAAATTAAAATTTCATCTACCGAATTCTAACTTTTTTCAGTAATAGCATCTATCTTATATCATTATGTTCGATATATTATATTCAGTGGCGGTTTTACTGTACATTTGTGCAGTGCACTCCCTTAAAAATTTATTCAACTATACCGATAAAAAGCTAATAATCGAAACTAATATCAATATTTAATTTAATATGTTAAAACTCAACATGTAAAATACATAGGCTACTGAATAGTAACACCGGCACAATTGCATTGATCCATTTAATCATGCTTTAGAAAGAGACCACTCGGGCACGTGAAACCGCAGATACATGTGCGTACATTATGAGATTCGAGTGCATTGCTCAATGCACATTGTTTGTTTGTGTTCAGCGCTCACACGTTATTTATAGTCAACCTCGGCGAGGATAAAGCGATTGCAATGGAGACATATTCGGTAATTACCATAGTAATGATGAGTGTTGAAAGTGAACGTTGATGTTTGTCAACGATTAAAAGAGTAAAACCTTTTTGAAAAATACAATGGTGCAGTACAGACTAAATTCAATTTACATAATAAATATGAAGAAAACACTAATTGACGTTTTTGCTAATTCCAAAAATACACGAATGGATTTTCTATACAAAATACAAACCTTAAGCTTGGATCTACCTAAGGATTCTGGGGTAAGTTTACTTTTTAACTTAGAAGTTGAAGATCTGAGAACGTGTACCTATAATTTTTTGATATTTACATATTAAATAACTATTTAAATATTATTTTAAATAATTTTTGTCGAGATTTCTTTCAATTGCATCAAAAAACCAGATTTTTGGTGAACGAAATCTTTCACTCTAAGCAAATATTTATCCTCTGTAAATTTCCAATTCATAATTTTAGGGTGTTTGAACTTGAAAAATGAAAAACTTTTACATTTATGCGCCCCTCCATACTCATGTGTCATTAGCCGCTATTGATTATATTTTAGAAACAGAAAGATATATTAATTATAAATAGAAATGAAAATACTTAGAAGAAGAAATTAAATTTATTATCATAAATACAATTCATCAGCATGATAACCGTTTTTATTCAATAAATATTTCTTCAAATGTTTTTTAAATTGGTAAAATTTATTCAACTCTATTATACGAGGGCAAGGGTAAATGTCCCTGAAAAATGAAACAAAAAAAGATTTATTTGGTCAAAACCTATTTTATTTCTCAACATAATCTCCTTGTAACCCGATACACTTTGTCCAACGTTGGATAAAAATTGGAGGGAGGGGGGCAAATTTTGAGAATCTGGTGGATAACGAAGCAATTCGTAGCGCAATTCATGCAATTTTGCCAATGCGACTTAGCTCTTAGCCAAATGCGGCCGTTTTCGCTTCAAATCGGCGTCGAATCGATCCAACAACTCTGCATATCATACGCCGGTGATTATTTTGTCCTTTTCAAGGTAATCGATATGGACGATACGGTGTGCATCCCAAAAAAATGTCGCCATGACTTTGTTGTCCAAGAAACCCACTTTTTTTTCGCCAGGACAAGTCCACTGTTTCGACTGTTCTTTGGTCTCTGATGTATTGTAATGAATCCCTGTTTCGTCCACGGTTACAAAAAGTCCTTCTTATCGCGCTTGAACATCGCCAAACACTCCTTTGAAGTTGTCACACGGTCGCGTGTGGCACATAGCTTTCTCATATTCAAAAATATATGCAAAATGTTTCATACCCGTTCGGTTGAGATGCCCATAATAATAATAGTGAATTCTAATAATAGAAATAGTAATTAAGTACCCAAATAAATGTTTGATTTTCAAAATGGGAAAAATTACAATTTTTCGATTTATTAAATATTCTAAAATTATCAATTTACGCGAGAATTTTCTCAGATGAATTATTAAATAAGTTATTAACGCAATATAATTTCTTTAAACGGGATAATTTGAAAAATGAGCTGATTGTTGCGTACGAAGTACAAATATTAACAATTTTTTTCATACTTTGACTACACGAGAGAGAAATCTATTATGTTGGAAGAACTTGGTGTGAGCCAGCGGTGAAATATTGGGAGAGGAGATAGGTATTCGAATTTTTATTGAAGGTTTGGAGGTTATTAGCATATAGAGAAAGGCCTCATACTTGAATTTCTACATGATAATGATCTAGATTCCTAGATTCTAGAGCCTTGCATCGTATCATTGCCAGTATCCAGTATCGTCCACTTCTGTGATTTTCGGCACTGAAACGAATCAAGAATTACACATACTAACATACTACATAGTATTATAGATCTATACTTATTTTGTAACTATCTTTCAAAATAGTTGATGAATTATTTAACTGACTAAGTAGAGTATCCCTCCGTATATCGCGTTTTCTGGTGTTATGTTACTTGAAACATCTGAGAAAAAAGCTTTTGAGATTAAAAATAGTGTCAAATACTAAAGCTTAGCTGCAAAAAAACAGGTTCCCAAACCTTTTCTGAATTCACTATTATCATTAATACAGTTCGAAAATTCTGCCTTACAATAGTTTAGAGCATGGCTGGACTTACCACCAAGCAAATCAAGCAGCTGCTTGTAGGCCCCCACCCTCAGGAGGCCCCACGTATCTTTTTTTTGGTTGATATAATGTTCGCATAATACAATATTCTTCCGCGAATCATATATACAACCGTCGTGGCTGTGAGACTGAAAGAATAGACGTAAAACTAGATGTAACTAGGAATATCGCAATTCGCAAAGCAATGGTAACTTCAAATATAAAGTTTATAGCTTATTTAAATAAAATTTATGTTTCAATTGTACTTCATTTTTTCCTCATTAAGAAACTTTTTTCATTTTAGAAGGATGGTTTTTGGAGTGGGAGGCCTCATCACGATGTTGTGCTTGCAATATATAAATCCGGCCCTGGTTAAGAATCAACAGCCTCCAGTGCTTCCAGTCGAGTACTTTTGACGATCACAATCTTATTATTCAGGTCTATTTATTTTTCCTTCAAATAGAAACATTTTTACAAAAGTTTTCATACATCAACGACTACTTTTATATTATAATGTTTGTAAGACTGAAAAAACCATTTCTTTACTCCTTATTAATTACAATACTGGACTTTTTAATTTACAAGTGTGCAAAGATGGGCAAACTTCCGACCAGATAGTATATAAAGGTGTCTCAGAATTAATGCAAGATTTGAAATTGTCAACATTTGTGCAGTAAATTGTTGGCAACCCTGAAAAAACAATTTGCCAAATGAGAGTTCAGGGTTAGTAAAAATGGAGCGTTACACGATACAACAACGTGTTTTCATTATTGAACAATATCTCAAAAATAATGGAAGTTTGGGCGCCAAAGTTCGAAAATTTCATACAAAATATGATCGAAACAGTGTTTTAACTTCGTCAACTATGAAGAGATTAATTGAAAAATTCAGGAAGACTGGATCAGTTGGAGATGCTAAGCACACTTTTCGTCCAAAAGCAATCCGTTAAAATGTCAATATCGAAGCAGTGCGTGAGAGTTGGTGAAAATCCCAGAACATCAATTCGGCGTCGTGGACAAAAATTGCAAATTTTAAGAAGCTCTCTACAGCGTATATTCACAAAAGAGCTGTGTCTCCATGCGTACAAAATTCAATTAACACAACAACTGAAGCCTAATGACCATGCACAGCGAAGAGAGTTCGTTGAATGGATTATTGAACATCAAAAAGTGGATGCTGATTTTTCGAGCAAAATCATCCTAGGCGATGAAGTACATTTTTACCTTGACGGCTTTGTTAATCGCCAAAATTGCCGTGTTTGGGGTTCGGAGAACCCAAATGTGATTGTCGAAAAACAAATGCATCCACAACGTGTCACTTTTTGGTGCGGATTTTGGGCTGGAGCTATCATTGGACCATACTTTTTTGAAAATGAGGCTGGTCAAGCATAGTGACTGTTACTGGTGCTCAATATCGAGACATTCTGCCGAAATTGGATGATATTGATGTGGCCAATGTGTGATTCCAACATGACGGTGCCACATGCCATACAACCTGTGAAACAATTCAATTACTGCATGAGACATTTCCTGGTCGTATACACTCTAGTTTCGGTGATCAGAATTGGCCCCCTAGATCATGTGATTTAACACCATTAGATTTCTTTTTATGGAATTATTTGAAGTCAAAGGTCTATGTCAGCAACCCCACGACCATTGGTGCATTACAGGAGGAAATTAAACGTCGCATCAACAAAATTCAGCCACATTTAAGCAGAATCGTCATAGAAAATTTCGACAAAAGAGTGTGTATGTGCCAGCAAAGCCGTGGAAACCATTTTCCCGATGTGTTATTCCATAAATAACCCTATCCTATGTACTTTATAATCCAATAAAAAAAAATAACAATCTAAAGACTAAAAACTGTGTTTTCTATTTAATTCAAATCTTGCGTTAATTTTGGGACGCCCATTACATCCATTTTTGTGGAGAGAATCATGAAAGAACAATTCAACTCCAATTAAGCTTTTGTTTAGAGCAATCATTATAATATACACTGAAAATGAAACTATGAACATAAATGTAATTTGAAATAGTGGCAGTCTTTGGGAGAATCTTTTCCTGGTGTATACTCTATATCCAGAGATATTTTATACAGTAAATTCTATAATAAAGTTAGAGGACAGCTTTAGTAGTCCACCAGGGCCAGTGGGCCTGGAAGCAGCATGTGTGGTGTCCAGCATATAGCCACACTAAGATAATAAAACTCAGTGCTTAAGCCTGGCCGAACAAAGCCTTGGTTGAAGTAAATTGCCGTCCGGGATTATGCGGATTTGTTTAAGAGCTTCCCGTACCTGAAACCGAAGCGCTTTGCTGCGACCAAGGTAATTTCTAGATACGTGACTTACTTAGACGAAAACTGACCTAGATTGACAATCTTGTTGTTTTCTCACCAATAGACTATCATAATACAATGTTTATACCGGAATAGGAAAAATAAAATTCAATTTTTTTTTAGGTTGACAATATATTCAATCCATTTTTGTGATTGTTGAAGCTGAAGTGCTGATAACCACATCTACTTGTTTTGAAAGAGGCAATATGTCTTGTTATTTCTGGATCAACACGTTATATCGCCAATTCGTATGAGGTTCTCACACGTTGGAGCGCTAGTTTACAAAAGTTCAAATTTCCCTCACTTGTAAATAACTAATATTCAATTTTATCACTTGATTGCTGTTACAGTGAAGATGCCTAGATATAGGTCACAATCATAGCAGGGGTACCTCCTCAATTAAAAAGCAATACCCTTGTTGCAATTATCCAGCAGACCTCACAGAAATTCCCCGGCAGACTTACATTTGAAGGAAAAACTCGTAGAAAAAACACTCGAGAAAATGGGCTCCGTTTTTTTCCAAAACTAGCTATCAATTTCCAAATTCCTTCTACAGTTTTTGGTATCCAATTCACAGCGTGTATGAATATGCTTTATAATCCCCTTACAGTAACATCAATCATCCAAAATCCACAATTACCACCAGAATCCGGTATTGAAACATAAGTTTTAAACAACCCTTCCCGTTGGATATCCCAAAAATATACAGATGTTCAGAATACGTCACAGAACAACTTGGAAAAAGACGTAGGAATAGAAATATCCCATTGTCAGAAAACTACCGCGACTTGGATAATATACTGGGTGTCACAGATGTCACTGGAGTCGACAATGCTGTCGTTTCATAGGTGGCGCATCGACTAATTCTCAGCCTTTAAATGGAATTTACACCTCACAAATTTGAGACAAATTTAATGCGCTACCTACTTTCAAGATTTCAGATCCGTGAATAACAGAACCTAAAATTTTGGAGGATAGTCGCTTCTAATTTGACAATATATATATGAAACGCACGT
The DNA here is from genome assembly GCA_958510875.1 of Endomychus coccineus. NCBI lineage: Eukaryota > Metazoa > Arthropoda > Insecta > Coleoptera > Endomychidae > Endomychus > Endomychus coccineus. Next base: position 24,094,092 of record OY294067.1, read on the forward strand.
CATTCATTCAAGAACAAAATCATGCCTCATAGTACACGTTGCACCTTTTAGCTACCACTTCTTGAAAACAAATCAATAACTTTCTACTCTTATTTATTTATTATTTGTTTATGCACTGTCTATGTCTAGGCATTTTATTGTATTTGGTTGAAAAAAGAGATTTCTCTGCATTCATTGACTTTATTTTTAGTTGGATGGTAATTCATGTATCTGAACAACCAAAGTTTTAGGGGATTTCGTAGAAACTGTGCTGGAATATTTAATTCAAATTTGGGTGTGATTATATTTGCCCCACATGCAAAGAAATGTTATTCACCTTCAAGGTACAACCATTAGCCAGTGGATTCCCCAGAAAATTGAATGAGATCCTCAGTTCATTGCAGGGAAGCTTTTTTTTCAGATGGGGCAAACTTTGGGTATGATGCCATGGTACATGATCTTTAACTATAACCTCATGCCAGCCCAAACCGAGAAACCAACAGCGAACGCAACATAGCTGGTTCTTAATGTCAAATCATAAGTAGATCTACCGTTTCCCTTTAATAAATTGAATTAAATGAAATGAAGTAAGTATTTAACACTACAGCTTTTTACCTCTATTTATACCGGGTGTCCGGAAATGGCGTGAACAACGGAAAAACACAAGTTCCTTGACCAAAAATATGATAATTTAACTTAACTTACCTATAGACAAAGTTGCTTAGTTTGGGCGCTAGAGGGCTTCAAAAATGATTTTTCACATTTTTTCAAATAAGACGAAAAATCTTTGTTAGATTTTCTTCATTTTTTAGCCACGCGTTTGTAAAACCCTGATTTAGAAAAGTACAGGGTGCTTAAAAAGTTGATCACAATAAATTATCCACCCATATTTTTGTAACCCCCTTTATAGTCACTACCGATTTTTCTATTATTCTATAATAGAATAACAACATTACTTGAGGCATCATACTTTCACCACAATAATATGGTTTTCGACAAAGCATGTCTGATGCACTTGCCATTTACAATGTGGTTATTTATATTACGAAAAGCCTTGACGACCAGTCTAATTTGCTTCTTTTTATTTGGCCCTTCCGAAACTTTCAATATGATCAGGCATATCATCTCACTGGATAAATTAGAGAACTATTATGGAGTGAGGGAAGTATCACTTGACCTTATAACATCTTATTTAAATGATAGACACCAAGTTGTGCAAATTACTCAACATGGTAAGCAATATTTTTCCATAGCCATATGGATAGCCTTAGATATTTTGTAGAATTTATGATTAGTAAGAATTTTGTTGTTTATGCACGTATTTCTGAAAACAAGACCTTACTACTGGACTGGCAGTACCTACGTCTTTTCAATATTCTGTCAATATTGATTCCTAGACTCGCAAATTCAAATTTTACAATACGAGTATTAAACCAAGTTGGATTCGATTAATTCAATAGAAGAGCCAGTGAGAGGCGTAAGCTATAAAACAAACAGTAGGGTGTCGGCGTTCGCGTTTGTAAATAAGACACGTGTCTTTACGTCAACACGTGTTTCTATTCATGCACCCCAAAAGAACAAGCAGACTACCTTCCAATTGTATTTTCATTCGCCACATTATGCAGGAAGAGTACGTTCAAGTTATGTTGATGTATAATAATATTTTCGAAATATACTATATTAGGTACATAGACACTAATAAAGTATTACAGAGTTCACAATGTGGATACACTATTATAACACTATACATGGTGTTGTCAAATAAGTGCGAAGATTTTTCGGAAAACGTAGATTGAGTCCCATTTTCATATTTTTACGTAAATTCAGTCTCGCTGATGAAATCATTGACCCCGGGTTTCAATATAATTCTCAGAATTCTTCATATTTATAGTGTTATAGTCTGTCTACTCTTTCCTCATTCCCTCCCCTAACCAAAGATGATGGCACACTGGCTTCTACACCACAAGAAAAAGCCAACCTTTTGGCTGGAAAATTCAACTTTGGATACACAAGGGAAGGACCCCCCTAACATTGCTGCCATCGATAGCCATATGCCTGAGATTATCTTTCGCCATGGCATAATTAGGCGCATTCTGCTTGATCAAATACAAACATGGGGAACGTCTAGCTGTATCATTGAATATCTCCAAAGCTTTTGTTCGAGTCTGGCACCAAAGCCTTCTTGGGAAACTTCCGTCATATGGTTTGCCGTCTCAACTTTGTCGCTTACTATCATGTTTTCTCTCAGGTAGATCACTACATGTGGTGGTTGACGGAGTATCTTCCGATACAATGACAATCAACGCTGGTGTTTCACAGGAATCAGTCTTGGCACCAACTTTGTTTCTGCTCCATATGAACGATCTACTGGAAGTGACCACCTGTCCCATCCACAGCTTTGCAGATGATGGTACACTTCATACCGCTTTCTCATCTAGAGCCCCTATACCATCGATTGAAGCCAGAGGAGCGAGATAGAGACAGGTTGACGCAATTAATGGAAATCTGGTATTGAAATGGCGATCTGATAATCTCTAAACCTTCAACAAAAATACGGTTGCCTATCCCCTCTCCCCCACATTCCACTAGTGGCCCATACGATGTTCTTCGAACATTATAGGCTTCCCTTTCGTGTAGTCAAAGTATTAAAAAAAAGTTTAAGTCTTTATAGTTTATCAAATATATTTCAGTTTCAACTAATTAATGTTACATCAGTAGGTATTTGGAAACTAGTCGAAATAAGATCAATACGCAATATGTTGATTATTTTTGAGACCCAAGTCATTTTCATTGACATGAATTGCAATATTAATGATGTAGAAAAGATTGAAGTTCAATACACCCGTTCAATTTCAAAATAGCAGTATTCTATTTCATGATTACCAATAATGATTGTGTTCGAAAGGTGCCAGATTTTCCGTTTATATTTAAGAGAACTCTTCAATAGATGAGTGTTTGTTGAATTTCACTGTTTTCCTTTCCTGTGAATGGTGTGAAAAAATTCTATTCGCTTCCTAGACTAGACTGTCATATCTGTTTAACTAATGTTTGAGGTTTGAAGAAGCAAAACCCCAGACACGTGGCGCGAGATTGCAAGTACGCAAGATATTTTATTGTGTTTAAAAACAATTTAAAAATGCATAATCCAAGCACGAATCGACACGTTTCCATTAGCATAGGCAATTTAAATGCGTTCAAATAAAGTAAATAAAGGGTGGAGGAAGTTTTATGAAACGTTTTTTAACTCTTGAAAATTTTGATTTTAAATATACAATGATCTAGAGTGTTTCGTAAACACTTCTACTCACGGACCATAAAAGCATATGTTACCACGAAAGATTTCATTGTCATTTAAAATTGTCCATTTCGGGAGAGCATGAGAAACTAACTGACTAATTCTCATATGTTACAGTTTGAGAACCTAGGGGTAGTTTATTATTCATTGCTTGTAATATATCGGTACATTACTTAGATTTCGAATAATAATTATTTCTCTATAAAATTTTTGGAACGGGTTTCTACTTTCTCGACAAGCATTGATTAATATATAAATCAATAATCAAAGTAACAAAACTTAAACTAAGTCCACAATCAGACGGAGACTTTGTATTTCCAAAATCACACAGACAATTTAAATAACACAGGTGCAATTCCATAAATTGTCCAATTTGTTCAAAAAACCCTTTGTTATTTTAGTAACCAACTACAGTTCGCATTATATTCAATTTTATTAGGTAAAATTCATATCAGTAGCATATAAATACGTAAATCAATTCTATTGATCTGTCCTGAATGATTTTGAAACAACTAAGAACCTGTCTAACTTTTATACTTCCCTCACTATACTGAAACGGATGTGAAACGGAAGCCCATCTATGCTGGGCGCCAGTGAAACGGACCCGCTTTGGGTCGGTTTTAATTGGCCCAGCTAGCTCAATTTAAATTAATTTATCTCAGGGCTCGTAGTGAAACGTGCCTTGTGATTCAAGACTGGTGAATTACCCGAGCGCCAACTGCTTGAAAAAAAACTATAAAACTAAATGAATTCACAGTCAAGAATACAAGCACTACAAGATGGTTTAACAGTCGATGGAAATTCAGAAAAACAATACAAGTTCAACTTAACAATTCGTAGAATCTGGATTATAAATAAAATTTAAATTACAAATTTTTAGAATACCAATTGGAAATATAAATAATATTGAATTCGTAGAAAAACAATTATTAAATTAAATAAAATTGTAACATAAATGAAATTTTAAGAAAACAATTATAAATTTAAATTGGTTTGTAACATAAATTGAATTTTAAGAAAACAATTGATATATTAAATCAATTATTAAATTGAAAAGAATGAAATTTCCAATAAGAGGACTTACAGTAGACCTCGAATGATTCTATAAAAATTAGTGGAATACAACTTCGGATAAACAACAAAATCAGAGAATGAAATTATGGTCATTCAAACAAGAAAATGTTACCCTCCTTGGAACTCGTAGGAACTGGAAGTCGGTCCTATCAGGAAAGTCACTAAACCGCCTTGGAGTGAAGGAGTGAGGAACCTCAGACGTTCAAACCCTGTAATTTCAAAGAACGAACAGTACCTGACTTGAGATCAAAAGGACAAGCAACACTGTCGGTTGGAATAATCAGGTGATTCCACAACCGATAATGTTATCTTTCCCAAATTGCGAAAACACTAATACAACATGGATATCTTGACGAGATATCAATTTAGGCAAAAATTTAATTTAATCTGAAAGAAATAAACGATTACAATTGATTTTTGAAATTAGCAAAAAGTTAACATGTGACTGAAAGAATAATAATTAAAATTATATCTGAAAGAATATTATTTGAAAGGTTGAAATTTGCTAGTTAGCATAAAATTCTGGTTTGCTTGAAATGAATTGTACACGTGGATTGATAATGTAAACTGTATTAACTCCCAAACGGCGTGACAGTGTCATAAATATATGTATACTTGATAAGCAGTAATTAGGTTATTTGTTTCGTATTCACCCTTATCAACCCTTACTGCACGTTGGTCTAATAAGACCATCCTATGTATCTTGTACTAGGATAACAAAATGGCGATCTACAAAATCGCGCAACTACCATGTGCACAAATTGCAGGGTCAAGTAAAAAGGTGGAAATTAAATATTGTCTGCATCAACTACCCACGTCTCGTTAGAGTAATTTCATACAATGACTACAACAATCCCGGTAATGATGGAAATGATATACCTGGGATCATGCTAAATGCAAATCTGATTGTGCGTGTCTTAGGATAAGTCGAGTAAATTTCCTCAGAAATATAATTACATTTAGGTACTGTACATCCACACGTTTAATAACAAATCTAAATCAAATTATATGTAGCCTGATGTGCATCATATTTCGGAAGCAAAAATTAAGAAAATGTATGTAAAGAATATGAAATATAAAACTCGACTTACCCTATTAAAGGTTAACACCACAATGAATCATTTCCGATTTCCGCTATCCTACATTCCCACTCCGCGATATTTAGTGACATCTCACATCAGGAATGGTAGTCTCAATAATCTAAGTTTTATTGACCGGCAGATGTCTTTAACTAATTATATGACAAGTTTGCTAGCCGAAAAGAAATCTAATCTGTTCATTATCAAGTTCTATACAATCCCGTAACGCAAACCGTTACAATACTCAGTATACAGGTTGAATCAGATCGACTGGGATAACGTTATAACCTTGTGATAGTGTAAGCGAGCCAGACTTGTACGAAGGCAAGCTCAAAGTCCCTGAAAGATAAAGCTGATGGCGTCACAATCGAAAATCCCATGTGACATTTGAGATGTATCATCCTTAACTAGAACGCATTAAGATTTTCAGACTAATATGTCATGCAGTTCTGTTTTGACACCCATCGAAAGCAAGCAGCCTTGAAGAGTCTTGTAAACATGGAAAAAAGTGAATTTCGTCTTGACTGAACATTATTTCTTGGGTAGAAAAAACATTACGCAAACCAAAGCATCGCTTGTTAAACATTATGGGGACTCTTCACCATCCACTGTAACGATTCACGAGTGGTTTACTGATTTTCGTTTGTGGTAGTGACTACAAAGGACACCGAACGTTCTGGTCTTCCAATTGACGTTACAACTCCAGAAATCGTCAATAAAATCCATGGTATGATATTGGACCATCGGTGAGTAAGGAGATTGCTGAAGCTATGAGCATCTCAACCGAATGGGTATGGAAGGAACATTTTGCATACATCTTTGGATATGAGAAAGCTATCTACCAGATGGGTGCCACATTTGCCCTCTGTTGATAACAAGCGCGACTGTGTACCAACCTCAAAGAAGTGTTTGGCGATGTTCAAGCGCGATAAGAAGGACTTTTTGCGTCGTTTCGTAACCGTGGAACAAACATGAATCCATCACAACACACCTGAGATCAAAGAACAGTTAAAACAGTTGGCTTGTCCTGGCAAATCGAAGCCGAAAAAGGCCAAAGTGGGTTTTACTTCAAGCATGTTTATTGAAATGCACACTGTGTCGTTTATATCGATTACCTTGAAAAGGGCAAAACAACCACCGACGTATATTATGCAGAGCTGTTGAATCGATTCGACGGCGATTTGAAGCGAAAGCGGCCTCATTTGGCAAAGAAAAACCTGCTCGTCCACCAGGACAATGCACCAGCGTACAGGTCCGCAGTCGCAATGGCAAAATTGTATGAGATGTGGCTCCAACGATGAGGTCATCACTGGAACAAATGCCTGTTTGAAGGATTGCCGTCGCATTATTTGGAAGGGATCGAAAAATTAGAAAAACTTTGAACCAAGTGTATCGGGTTAGAAGGAGGTTATGTTGAGAAATAAAATAAGTTTTGACAGAATAAATCATTTCTTGTTTCATATTTCAGGGACTCGTCTCGTATCGTTTAAAAGATATGCAAGAAGATGAGTTTTTGCGGTAAGAAAAGGGAATTTTCTATTGCACAGTTTACACGTAGTCTGGTGACAGTCAGTAACTCGCGGTAAACGTTCGGGTGTTCATTGCAAAAGTCTGTTCCATAAATAATAAAATAAATAATTGTATAATTCTGAATGCAATCATTTTTGAAGCTGAATCATCCGAACAAAAATTACTTCTAAAAATAAAATGTCTTTGAGACTTTGAACATCCACAAACAGCACAACTGATCTTAATTGTTATTGAATGTTTTAATGCACAAAACACTATTTATTGTCTAATTTACAGTTTATTCACAACACGCTACTCACGATTGAATATCTACGACCATTTGAAACACAAATTATGTAAATAAAGCTTTAGATTTCGCACAAAATAACCGCAAAGCATTAAGAATCCATTTTAAGCGACTACGAACTTACGAACGACAGTTCGTAGTCGACGAAAATGGCCTCTCCCGTCTTATTTATATTATACATATATATATACCCTATACTCCTTCCTAAGATTTTAGATTCTATGATAATATCCGAGATATTTTTTTCCATTCATGAATATACGAGGGCAAGGTGAAAAGTCCCTGAGAAATGAAACAAGAAATGATTTATTTGGTCTAAACTTATTTTATTTCTCAACATAATCTCCTTGTAGCCCTATACACTTCGTCCAACGTTTTTTTAATTTTTCGATCACTTCCAAATAATACGATTTCGGCAATCCTTCAAAATAGGCATTTGTTTCAGCGATGACCTCATCGACAGTGGCGGCTCCTCGAAGGAGGCTAAGGAGGCTCAGCCTCCTCACCAATTTATCTTAATGATCATTCTCCATTTTATTTCCTGTTTCTCTGATAATTCTTTAAATTTTACAATTAATTCCCCGTTCTCAGTAGTTATTTTCAATCCGGCAACAGTGGTCAGAGGCTAGATTCTCTATATATCTCAAACGCTGAGTTGTGTTGTTCAACACAGTTGCCGTTTTTCCGACCAGTCAATCGCCAAATAGCGTGAAACGGCGAAAACGGCAACAGGGTAGGGAGGCTAGCTTTTCGTATCCATTCGTCGGTCGAATGAAATACGATTACTTGCGCTCCCGCCTCCCGCTGCTAGAAGAATGCGGTTAGTTGTTGTTTTTATTCCACGAGGCGTAGTAAGGTTAAGTAGTTAATTTTTAAGTTATAATTTATCTAATCGGAATCGGTGAACGTTAAAATTATGAGTGACTTACTTGCAGAGTTCTTAGAAAATCCATTTAGTGGATTAACATATGATAGAAAAGTGTTCTTCAAAAACAAACGGCCTTTACCGGATTTGAAAGGATTAGTGATGGCAGGGAAGTATCAAAATCGATCGTTTAATACTGATAATTATAAAAAATATGTATGGTTAACGGGATCTGATGTACACAATAAATTATATTGCTGGTATTGCTTGCTATTCACATCAGATACAACTTCATGTTGGGGGCACTTGGGTTATAATGATTTGAAAAATTTAGCTCGTGGCCTAGAAAGACATGAAAAATCGCAGGAACATATTACATCGTGTATTAAGTTTAAATTAACCGGTAAACAGAATATTGTTAATGCGATTGATTCTACACGAACACGCGAAATCGAAAATCATAATAAAACAGTTAAAGAAAACCGCGAAGTTTTAAAAAAAATTATTGATTTCTTATTGTATTTATCATTTCAAGATTTGGCTTTTAGAGGGCATGATGAAACTGAAAATTCAGTTAATAAAGGTAATTTTAGGGAATTGTTAGATTTGTTTTGTAAATACGACAGTAAGCTTCGCGATTTTATGACTAACGCGTCAGTATTTGCAGGCATTTGTTTTGTTTTATGCGGGTATAATGGTTGAGGGACACCACGCGAAATAAGGTTAGATTAGAATTCGTCTGTTCGGTAAATTATTAATTGTAAAAATGGACAACTAGTGGAAAGATTTTTAGGGTTCTACGATGTTAGTTCGGGAAGAACAGCGGTCAATTTATTCAATTTTTCAATGGAAACATTTCAACGATTCGACTTTGCGAATAAATCAGACTTACGACGGCATCTGTAATGGCGGGACATTTAAACGGTCTTCAAACAAACGTAAGTTTTAAATAACATAGTAGGAAACAGAATTCCCTGTAATGCTCGAACTCGATGGAATTTTACATCACATGCAATGTTTAGTTTACCATCCATAAAAATAAAGACAAATTAATTGAAATATTTGATTTTATATTAAACAGTGATGACTTTTCAACAGATCAGGTTTCATTGAATGCTGCTGTTGGTTTAAAATCTTATTTAGAAAATGAAGAATTTTTGTTATTTCTTGATACTTTTAAATTAATATTTGAACAAACTGATCTTATTTTTCGAATTTTACAACATAAATTCACTAATATAATTCATTCAAGAGATCGTTTAACACATCTCATTGATAAAATTCAAGTTTCCGTTATACAGAATTTCATTTTAATATTTTATTTGGAAATTATTCAACTGATGAGGCTTCTCCCGTGAAAAGGAGGAAAACATATAATTTGGTAGACAAGAAACTACATTATAAACAACTTTTTTATGAAATTTTAGATACTATTAAAGGTCAAATATTGAGATTCGATTTTCCGATTTACATGAATTGAAGTTTTTCGATTTGACGAATAGAAGATTTTTCGAATCTTTTTCAAAAGAGTTTCTCAATACACTTTCAGATAACTTAGTTCTAAAATATAATTTTTTTGATAGAATAGCGCTGCACAATGAATTATGTGTTGTATACTGGGATAAAGGTATTTTAGGCCAGTACGACAGTCACGCCGATATGATAAAATATATGATAGATAATGATTTGCAACAAGTCTTACCTCAGTTTTATAAACTACTTTGTTTGACAGTCACCATTCCTGTCACGTCGGCATCGGTGGAGAGATCATTTTCTACTCTCAAACGAATTAAAACATACATGCGAAATACAATGGGCCAAAATCGTTTATACAATATCAATTGATAATATCTATTGAAAAAGATTTAGTAAAACACTTAAAACATAATGATACATTTTATGATAATATTATTGATCATTTTTCGTAAATTAAAGACCGTAGAATTTCGTTAATATATAGAAAAGTTGATAAAATTAATAACAAAAAACAAAATATGAAAAATTCCAAAAAAAAAGAAAAAAAATTAAAAATCCAAAAAAAAATAAAAATCAAAAAACGAACGAAAAAAAAATTTGTGGGCAAGAGAAACTCTATACCTCCACGTTGGTTCTTGCTGGGTAACAATCAATTTTGTCACTGAAGGTTAAATTAATTGACTGAATAGAGTATATTTTTACAAAAACGTTTTATGTCCAGCCTCCTCTCTCAAAAAGTTCAAGAGCCGCCACTGCTCATAATAATAATAATAATAATAATCTTTATTCTCAGAAAAGAGCATACATCAAACATTCTATTTATAATTATAAATGCACGTAAGCAATGCTTATATGTGCTGAGAATGACTCAACTAAAAATAAAAAAGTTTTAAACAAATTATTCATAATATAATAAAATAAATAAAAAAGGGTTTCTACATTCATAAATTCATTAGAACATTTATCACGTCATTATGTATATATCCACAAAGTGCGTATGTAATTGTATATTTTAATTATGTGTGTGTTCGTGTGTGCGAGTGTAGGTGTGTGTGTGTGTGTGTGTGTGTGTGTGTGTGTGTGTGTGTGTGTGTGTGTGTGTGTGTGTGTGTGTGTGTGTGTGTGTGTGTGTGTGTGTGTGTGTGTGTGTGTGTGTGTGTGTGTGTGTGTGTGTGTGTGTGTGTGTTTGTGCTTGTGTACTAGCTTGAAGATAAATTCAAAACTCAGAATTTTCAGAAACATGCTATCAAAACATTTACAATAAATTTATGTAGTTGTAATCAATTCCATTTTGTTTTATATAATTAGAAGTCTCTCTGTAAAATTTCTTTGAAAACCTTATATCTCTAATACTTGGAGGTATTTGGTTATATATTTTAGGACCCAGGAACAATAGAGATCTTTTAATTAGAGAAGAAGATGGTTTTATGTTCATTAATCTTCTGTTTACTTGAGCTCGAGTCTCATACCTATGATTTAGTAAACGGTTTCTACTTTTATGAATGAAGTTAGTAACTGCATGGTAATATAAATATCTTGTGTTCAAAATGTTGGTCTCATTGTACAGGTTTTCAGTTGAATATTGTTTTTTTTTCTTGTACAGAATTTTTAAAAGTAATTTTTGACATATCTCTAAAGGATGAATAGCAGTTTCATATGCACCGCCCCAAATTATTATACAATATTTTATCATAGATTCCACAAGAGCTTTATATACTAATTTTTTGTTGTTATTGTCGAGGATGTTTTTTAGTTGATTTAATTTATAAATCAATTTTCTCATTCTTACTATCAAGTTATTAATATGGTTTTGACACTTTAAATGTTGGTCCAATTCCACCCCAAGGTAACGTATACTGTCTGTTCTGTTTACTGTAGTCTTACAATTACAATTCCCTGTTGCAAAGCATGCATCTTGATTATGTATGATTATTCTATCATTATTAGGGATATCGATAATTGTGGGAGAAAACGTTATAAAGTTGGTTTTCGTATCATTCAATGAAAGATCATTAGTGTCTAGCCAACTTTTGAGGATACTCAATTCCGTACTGGCCTTATGAAAGGCATCGCACCATGTTTCCGAACTCAGCAAAAGCACCGTGTCATCAGCGTAGCAAATAATTCTGGCGTATTTACTTATATTGCATAGGTCGTTTATGTAAATATTGAATAGGGTTGGTCCTAAGACCGTACCTTGGGGAATGCCTCGGTTTACTTGAAGTGGATCACTAAGAGTCTCGTTCACTAGTGTGCGCTGACATCTGTTTGATAGATAATCTTTGAAAAGCTCTAAGATATCGCCTCTTATTCCTATATTTTCGAGCTTTTCGAGTAGTTTTTTGTGAGACACAGTATCGAATGCCTTTGCTAAATCCAAAAATATAGCTAAACACTTTTTCTTCTCATTCATACCTGAGATTACTGTGTTAACTATTTCAGACACAGCTAGTTCAGTACTTATTCCCTCCTGAAAACCAAACTGATTTGTGGATAATAGTTTATATTTAGTAAGGTATGATTTTAACCTATTATTCAAACATTTTTCAAAAATTTTTGCCATGCTATTAATTAAGGATATTGGACGATAGTTATGTTTGATAGTTTTGTCACCTCCTTTATGTAAGGGTATTACTGTTGAACTCTTGAAATCGTTAGGTACACTAGAGGTAGTGAATATCAAATTTATAATATGTGCAATCGGTGCACTTAAATATTTTTGTGTTACTTTTATTATATTTTGTGGTATTTTATCTGGACCTGTTGAACATTTATTTTTTAAGGAAGATATAATTTGAATGACTTCATTTTCATTCACGGGTGTTAGGTAAAAGTTTTTATTCGTAATCTTGCACGGCTTTAGTTTTATTTCAGATTTTTTAATATTTCTAGCTAATTCATTACCAATTTCTGTGAAATGTTCATTAAATTTGTTTGATATTTGCTTGTCGTTAGTTACTTGAGCGTGGTTTTCCTCTTCTATATTTATGTGAGTTCTCGTGTTGTAGCAATTATTATTAGTTGCTTCGTTGATTACATCCCATAATTTTTTGGTGTCCTTGCCGCAAGCATGTATTTTATTTTCAAAATATTTGTTTTTTGTGAGTTTGATGAGCGTATTTAGATAGTTTCGGTAGAGTTTATACTTATTTTCCAACTCTGTGGTGTGTGCTAAAGTCAGAAGTTTTCTCATTGCATCTCTTTTTTTAATTGCGTTCATAAGTCCAGTTGTTATCCATGGTTTAATAAATTTTTTGTTATGTTTTGCTCTTTTCACTTCAGAGTGTTTTTCGATATACACTGAGAATTTACGAATGAATGTCTCGTATGCCCTTATTGAGTTATTTTCATTCATGACTTCAATCCAATTTTCCAGTTTAATATCATTAATTAGAGCTTCTGTATTAAATATTTTCCGGTTGTTTGAAGTCAGATTTTTATTTTTATTAACCTCTCCGAGTATATTAATGTTTAGAAAGATAGGGTAATGATCAGTTATGTTCGATTCTAAAATAATTGGTTTTAATTTAATCTGATTGCTAATTCTATTGCAACCATTTATGAACATGTGATCTATTAATGTTGAACTAGTTTGGGTGATTCTTGTTGGTTTATTAAAACAAGATATAAATGAGTAGCTACTTAGCATATTTAAATAATTTCGGACATGAAGATTGTTATATTCCAAAGTGTTTATGTTAATGTCGCCTAGAAATAGATTTATAGAATTTCCAAAATTATAGTTCTCATAAAAATTACTAACATCATTCAAAAAAGTATTTAAGTTTGTGGATGGTGGTCGATAAACTGCTGCAATTTTGACATTCACTGTACCTATGTTGAGATTTATTTCTGTTAATGCAATTTCTGATAATTGTATGGTATTTGTCTTGTGTTTGTACGATGATTTTATGTAAATTATTAAGCCATCATTTTGATTGAAGCAAGAATTATTGTAGTTAATATCAAAATTTTCAATTTTAAAATCATTTGTATCACTAATTTGCCATGTTTCTGATAATACAATTATATCTATGTTAGCAGTACCAATATCTTCCAAAAATATTATAAACTCTTCGTAATTTTTGTTTATACTACGAATATTTAAGTGTAAAATGTTAAGATTTATACCGTCTGGGTTTTTTATACTTGTTCTAAGTTCGAAGGAGTTTTGACATGTTTCATTTTCAATGTTATTGAAGTTATCTATTTTTTCAAACAGTTGAATATTGTTCATTATATATTTGTGAATAATTGAGAATTATCACTAGAGTATATGCGATTGTGTGGTAAGTTGTGTGTGTGTGTGTGTGTGTGTGTGTGTGTGTGTGTGTGTGTGCGTGTGTGTGTGTGTGTGTGTGTGTGTGTGTGTGTGTGTGTGTGTGTTTGTGTTGAATTAACTGTGGCATCTTGTGTGTGCATAACCCTGCACTATGGCGTCCGTTCTACTTGTGGCATCATACACTCGGATGCTACAGCTAAAGTCATATTTCAGGTACCTACAGTCCCAGAAATTTGAATCCGATGCAACTTCGCGCCTCTATATGATGTACAGCAACATTAAAGTGGAAGATATTGGCGCCAAATGTATAAAAGCAAATGTGTATCGTATTCCACAATACAGGCTATTGCATACCAATATATAACCTGAACTGTGGATTCCTCTGTAAAAACGCGCCCTCTACAGTACACACGCCCAATTGAGGTGAACTAAACGACGGTCGACGGCAGCAATAAAGTTTCTTTAACATCTTAGTAGGGTATATTCAGGTAGATTTGTCTCCAACGATTCGTACATAGTCTTCCAATATATAATTTAGGTACATTTTAAAATCAATAATGTTGAAGTTTAAATTAGAAATATTAAAATACAAAACTTACTAGAAAAACCAAAACAAAGAATAGCAAACGATCTAAATATTACTCTACTAATATGGCATATGTATTAACAAAGTCAGAAAAATCGCAATATCAATTACAAACCTGAAAGTCAGAAATGTTTAATCGGGACTATCTCAAATTTTTGATAAAAATTGGCTTCTTCAATTTTTACAGGTATAATTGAAAGTTTGAAATAAATAATGTAAATAAATAAATGATGTTAGTGAATACAACTTTATTCAATCGAAAAAATTTTCACCTTCATCGTTATTTAGATGAAATTATATAGGTATATTTTGACTATTCTTCATTTTTATTTGTTATAAGAAATTTTATTAATGAAATTATTGAATTTTCATGGTTTTTGAGTATAAAAAAGTTATTTATATTTATGATTAAGAATAAGAAATTTGGGTCGATTTCGACAATGCATTACCGAATAATGAATTTTTTATTTGCTTCAAAAATTGCACATGAAAAAATGCATCTTTTCAATGCAGAAATGCAGTTTCTCATTTGTATATAAATACACATAAATATAGAAGAGGAAAACCACGCTCAAGTAACTAACGACAAGCAAATATCAAACAAATTTAATGAACATTTCACAGAAATTGGTAATGAATTAGCTAGAAATATTAAAAAATCTGAAATAAAACTAAAGCCGTGCAAAATTACGAATAAAAACTTTTACCTAACACCCGTGAATGAAAATGAAGTCATTCAAATTATATGCAGTTTCTCATTTGTATGAGACTCAGAAAGTGGGCAAATGGAGTAAATGCATCAAGGAATCGGATGCAAAAAACCGCATCTCGATCCGTCTCACTGCACAGGTTTTCGGACCTTTGGCCTATTTTTGTGTTAATTTTCCTCGACTATATCTCCGGACTCCGACAAGGTTCATCAGCGGTTTAGCATATATTTGTTGTGTGATGTTTTGATAAACAAGTAACTGAAGTACCGAATAGATTTTTCAACGACTATGCGTTACTCCGATTCTTATAGAGTAACGGGTACCCGAGTAACGAATAGTTACTTTTCTGACAGAACTAGTGCAAAGTAAAAACAGTACGTTTTGTGTACGTTTAGAAGTTGTGGAAACCGACGAACTTCATCGAAAAAACATCATCAAAGTGATATGAGCCTGTTTTCAAGTGATATTTTGATACTACTTCATATCATATTACCATATATGTTAGCCTATGTTGAAGGTCATCGGCGCACTTACTTTCTCATTATGAAGAGGTACCTTGAAAATTTTAATTTTTCAAGGTAAAATAGCTTAAACATATATTGAAGATATATGAAGTAGTTTCAAAACAGTACTTGAAAGTTTTTTTGATTTTTGATTTTATAACCTGTATATCACTAAATAGAAACCTTTTGCACTAATCTTCACATTCTGAGTCAAATATTTAGTCCAGTAAATGAAGGTATTAATATTTAAATTTTTTTGTTATTAGCCGATTTTGATCAGTAAGGGCTCATTTTCTTCGGAATGATGTCTAGAACAAAGTGCGAGGGTTTATTTTCCCGACTAGTTGTTTATATTGTTAATAAACAATAATTAGTATTAAACAAATGCGTGTCTCAGAGCATTATAAGAAAAAATTAAAAAGTACAGGTTTTAAGTAATTGAATATTTTCAAGTGTTAAAGTAATAAACAAAGGTTCACAAAGTGTTGATTAACTATTTAACGAAAAAATCAAATTTAGCCCGCTTGCGCGATATTAGACTCGATTTCGGATATTTTTAACTCGATGAATTCGTGTTCATCGAGTTAAAAATATCCGAAATTGAGTCCCATATCCCATAATCACCTAATTTCATTTTTTCGTTTATTTGTTAATTAAAAAATTGTTTATCAACAAATGAAATAAACAATTTATTGCAATTATCAAATCACCAAATTCGTGTTCATGAAGATCAAAATGTACGAAATCGAGTCCAATATCGCATAACCAGACCTAATTTCATTTTTTCGTTTAATTTATTAACCAATGAAATAAACAATTTATTGCAATTATATTACCGAATTCGTGTTCATCGAGTTAAAAATATCCGAAGTCGAGGCCAATATCCCATAACCATCTAATTTCATTTTTTCGTTTATTTTTCAATTAACAAATTGTTTATTAACAAATGAAATAAACAATTTATTGCAATTATACCGAATTCATGTTCATCGAGTTAAAAATATCCGAAATCGAGTCCAATATCCCATAACCACCTAATTTCATTTTTTGTTTATTAACAAATGAAATAAACAATTTATTGCAATTATTAAATCACCAAATTCCTGTTCATCAAGTTGAAAATGTCCGAAATCGAGCCCAATATCGCATAACCAGACCTTATTTCATTTTTTCGTCTATTTTATTAACAAATGAAATAAACAATCTATTGCAATTATATAACCGAATTCGTGTTCATCGAGTTAAAAATATCCGAAATCGAGTCCAATATCACATAACCACCTAATTTCATTTTTTTGTTTATTTGTTAATTAAAAAATTGTTCATTAACAAAGGAAATAAACAATTTATTGCAATTATATCACCGAATTCGGGTTCATCGAGTTAAAAATATTCGAAATCGAGTCCAATATCGCATAACCAGACCGTATTTAATTTTTTCGTTTATTTGTTAATTAACAAATTGTTTATGAACATTGAGTAATCTTTGTTAACCTTTATTCATTACTTCAACACTTGAAAATATTCAATTACTTCCTTGAAACCTGTACTTTTTAATTTTTTCTTATAATACTCCTGAGACACGCTTTTGTTTAACACTAATTATTTTTTATTAACAATATAAACAATTAAACTGGTCAGATACATAAGTTTGAATTGAACAAATTATGCTATAATACCAAGAAGACTTTAGAATAATTTTGAGAGATCAACAGATCAAATATACAAATCAAAATGGTTCTAATTGAAAGGGAATAATTAGGAGAAATAGGTAATACATCAATAGGATGGCTAATATCAATGAGTGCACTGATTCCGAAATCGGTGTTGAATCGTTGCTTAATTTGTAAATAAATTTTAGATCTTGACACTAACAGCAATTGCAATCCGAATTCCATTGTTTCACTTTTTTTATTTTTCATATGACCTAAGTAGCGTGTATCTGTAAACTTCTTCCAAATTAATTGTAGATGTATGAAAATTTAGCGAATAATTCAAAATTAAGGTAAACTTCCTCATTGCTATTCCTGTCTTCCGAAGTTCTTTTGAAGATATAAATGGTTCTGAAAAATTGATAGAAATTGGTGACATATTATCAATTAGTATCGTGAATAATGAAAATTAATTATTCAATTGATTTTGAATTATAATTCAGAATTGGATCAATTTTATTTGCGAGTTATGTTCGAATCTCAGTTTCTAATTTTCATTCATCTCTCCAAAATTGTGAAAGACAGGTGAAGGAGTGTTTAAATTTATCGTTTTATAGAGAATTCTTATTGTGGAAATAATTAAACTAGACCTGAAATTTAACCAAATTAAAAATATGTAGATGTTCCAGATGAGAATATCTATTTCCCGTTATTTTACCAGGCCTGATTCATCAAGTAGTTTTTGATAACGACTTGTGCAATTCAGAATAAGCGTAGGCAAATAAGTAAATATTCCACTTCCTACTATAACTTATTCATAATTTATATTCTTATTGCCAAATATTGCCATTCAGTTGAGGGTACTAACTACCTGGAGATTCTCTAGTCAGTTTATTACTACCACTAGTTAGAGAAATGCGTTGAAGAAAATAATAAATTGCGGCTATTGAACTATCAATCCTGGATCGTCGAAAATATATTAATTTTATTTTATAGGTACTATTTTATTATTCCAGCTCTAATAACAGTACCTACTTACTCACTTCCTTATAACAATATACAAGGTGTTGCATTATTAATTGCACATTCATACTAACTGAATTATACTAGACTTAACAAGTGAAGAAAAAAATTATGAGCATGTATTCAAGTAATATTTTGATTCTACTAAATACTATATCTCCGGACTCCGACAAGGTTTATCAGCGGTGTAGCATATATTTGTTGTGTGATGTTTTGATAAACAAGAAACTGAAGTACCGAATAGATTTTTCAACGAATATGCGTTACTCCGATTCTCATAGAGTTACGGGTACCCGAGGAACGAATAGTTACTTTTCTGACAGCACTAGTGCAAAGTAAAAACAGTACGTTTTATGTACGTTTAGAAGTTGTGAAAACCGACGAATTTCATCGAAAAAAACATCATCAAAGTGATATGAGCATCTTTTCAAGTAATATTTTGATACTACTTCATATCATATTACCATAGATGTTAGCCTATGATGAAGGTCCCCGGCGCACTTACTTTCTCATAGCTTAAACATATATTGAAGATACCTATATGAAGTAGTTTCAAAATAGTGCTTGAAAGTTTTTTGATTTTTGATTTAATAACCTTTTGCACTAAATCTTCACGTTCTGAGTCAAATATTTAGTCCAGTAAATGAAGGTATTTTTGTTATGAGCCAATTTCGATCAGTGAGGGCTCATTTTCTTCGTAATGATGTCTAGAACAAAGTGCAGGGTTCATTTTTCTGACTAATTGTTTATATTGTTGATAAACAATAATTAGTATTAAACAAATGCGTGTCTCAGAGCATTATAAGAAAAAATTAAAAAGTACAGGTTTAAGCAAGTAATTGAAGATTTTCAAATGTTAAAGTAATAAACAAAGGTTCACAAAGCTTACTTAGTGTTCATAAACAATTTGTTAATTAACAAATTAACGAACAAATGAAATTTAGCCCGCTTGCGCGATATTAGACTCCATTTCGGATATTTCTAACTCGATGAACACGAATTTGTTGACATAATTGCAATAAATTGTTTATTTGGTTTGTTAATAAACAATTTATCAGTTAACAAATAAACGAAAAAATTAAATTAGGTCTGGTTATGCGATTTTGGACTCGATTTTGGATATTTTCAACTCGGTGAACACGAATTAGTTGATATAATTGCAACAAATTGTTTATTTCATTTGTTAATAAATAATTTGTTAGTTAACAAATAAACAAAAAAATTAAATTAGGTGGTTATGGGATATTGGACTCGATTTCGGATATTTTTAACTCGATGAACACGAATTCGGTAATATAATTTCAATAAATTGTTTATCTCATTTGTTAATAAACAATTTGTTGATTAACAATTAACAATTATTAAATCATCAAATTCGTGTTCATCAAGTTGAAAATGTCCGAAATCGAGTCCAATATAGCATAACCAGACCTGATTTCATTTTTTCGTTTATTTTATTAACAAATGAAATAAACAATTTATTGCAATTATTAAATCACCAAATTCGTGTTCATCAAGTTGCAAACGTCCGAAATCGAGTCCAATATAGCATAATCAGACCTGATTTCATTTTTTCGTTTATTTTATTAACAAATGAAATAAACAATTTATTGCAATTATATTACCGAATTCGTGTTCATCGAGTTAAAAATATCCGAAATCGAGTCCAATATCCCATAGCCACCTAATTTCATTTTTTCGTTTATTTGTTAATTAAGAAATTGTTTATTAACAAATGAAACAAACAATTTATTGCAATTATTCAATCACCAAATTCGTGTTCATCAAGTTGAAAATGTCCGAAATCGAGTCCAACATCCCATAACCAGACCTAATTTCATTTTTTCGTTTATTTGTTAATTAACAAATTCTTTATTAACAAATGAAATAAACAATTTTTTGCAATTATATTACCGAATTCGTGTTCATCGAGTTGAAAATATCCGAAATCGAGTCCAAAATCACATAACCAGACCTAATTTCATTTTTTCGTTTCTTTGTTAATCAACAAATTGTTCATTGACAAATGAAATAAACAATTTTTTGCAAGTATATTACCGAATTCGTGTTCATCGAGTTGAAAATATCCGAAATCGAGTCCAAAATCACATAACCAGACCCAATTTCATTTTTTCGTTTATTTGTTAATTAACAAATTGTTTATTGACAAATGAAGTAAACAATTTATTGCAATTATATTACCGAATTCGTGTTCATCGAGTTAAAAATATCCGAAATCGAGTCCAATATCCCATAACCACCTAATTTCATTGTTTCGTTTATTTGTTAATTAACAAATTATTTATCAACAAATGAAACAAACAATTTATTGCAATTATTAAATCACCAAATTCGTGTTCATCAAGTTGAAAATGTCCGAAATCGAGTCCAATATCGCATAACCAGACCAAATATCATTTTTTCGTTTATTTGTTAATTAACAAATGAAATAAACAATTTATTGCAATTTATTATTACCGAATTCGTGTTCATCATGTTAAAAATATCCGAAATCGAGTCCAATATCCCATAACCACCTAATTCCATTTTTTCGTTTGTTAATTAACAAATTGCTTATTAACAAATGAAATAAACAATTCATCGCAATTACATTACCGAATTCGTGTTCATCATGTTAAATAATTCGAAATCGAGTCCAATATCGCATAACCAGACCTAATTTCATTCTTTTGTTTATTTATTAATTAACAAAATAATTGAATATTATCAAGTGTTAAAGTAATGAGCAAAGGTTCGCAAGGCTTATTCAATGTTCATAAACAATATGAACATTGAATAAGCCTTGCGAACCTTTGCTCATTACTTTAACACTTGATAATATTCAATTACTTGCTTAAAACCTGTATTTTTCAATTTTTTCTTATAATACTCTGAGACACGCATTTGTTTAACACTAATTATTGTTTATTAACAGCTGGCGTTATGTTCAATTATTAATGATATTTTCCCCAAAGTACGAAATGAAGTGAATTTTCATTATGACCCCAGACCTCATGAATTTCACCTCCATGTACTTGTTCTGTACGTAAGATACACCTTCAGACACGTATTAACTACATAATTTCAACGGCACAGTAGGTTTTCTAATATTCAATTTAGTAACAGTGAAGAACTGCAATATATATAATTGATAACTAAATATACACACGTGAAATAAAAACTACATTTGCAGTGACATCCATATTTACACTGCAATTATTGTACATTTCTTGTGGCATCTTTTATACACATCCGATTTGTTGTGGCAACGATGCCACAATTTAGGAAAATAAGGGGTACGTATCTTCCCTGAAATGGAGTGTATCGTGACGCGAGTCGGTGTGCAGTGTTGCTAAATTCAATTGGCACTCCGCTACAGCTAGTATTTCCATGTGTCCACAATCGATGTTATAGTCTGGATGCCACAGTAAATACGGGGACGTGTATGTGTGTGTGTGTGTGTGTGTGTGTGTGTGTGTGTGTGTGTGTGTGTGTGTGTGTGTGTGTGTGTGTGTGTGTGTGTGTGTGTGTGTGTGTGTGTGTGTGTGTGTGTGTGTGTGTGTGTGTGTGTGTGTGTGTGTGTGTGTGTGTGTGTGTGTGTGTGTGTGTGTGTGTGTGTGTGTGTGTGTGTGTGTGTGTGTGTGTGTGTGTGTGTGTGTGTGTGTGTGTGTGTGTGTGTGTGTGTGTGTGTGTGTGTGTGTGTGTGTGTGTGTGTGTGTGTGTGTGTGTGTGTGTGTGTGTGTGTGTGTGTGTGTGTGTGTGTGTGTGTGTGTGTGTGTGTGTGTGTGTGTGTGTGTGTGTGTGTGTGTGTGTGTGTGTGTGTGTGTGTGTGTGTGTGTGTGTGTGTGTGTGTGTGTGTGTGTGTGTGTGTGTGTGTGTGTGTGTGTGTGTGTGTGTGTGTGTGTGTGTGTGTGTGTGTGTGTGTGTGTGTGTGTGTGTGTGTGTGTGTGTGTGTGTGTGTGTGTGTGTGTGTGTGTGTGTGTGTGTGTGTGTGTGTGTGTGTGTGTGTGTGTGTGTGTGTGTGTGTGTGTGTGTGTGTGTGTGTGTGTGTGTGTGTGTGTGTGTGTGTGTGTGTGTGTGTGTGTGTGTGTGTGTGTGTGTGTGTGTGTGTGTGTGTGTGTGTGTGTGTGTGTGTGTGTGTGTGTGTGTGTGTGTGTGTGTGTGTGTGTGTGTGTGTGTGTGTGTGTGTGTGTGTGTGTGTGTGTGTGTGTGTGTGTGTGTGTGTGTGTGTGTGTGTGTGTGTGTGTGTGTGTGTGTGTGTGTGTGTGTGTGTGTGTGTGTGTGTGTGTGTGTGTGTGTGTGTGTGTGTGTGTGTGTGTGTGTGTGTGGTGTGTGTGTGTGTGGTGTGTGTGTGTGTGTGTGTGTGTGTGTGTGTGTGTGTGTGTGTGTGTGTGTGTGTGTGTGTGTGTGTGTGTGTGTGTGTGTGTGTGTGTGTGTGTGTGTGTGTGTGTGTGTGTGTGTGTGTGTGTGTGTGTGTGTGTGTGTGTGTGTGTGTGTGTGTGTGTGTGTGTGTGTGTGTGTGTGTGTGTGTGTGTGTGTGTGTGTGTGTGTGTGTGTGTGTGTGTGTGTGTGTGTGTGTGTGTGTGTGTGTGTGTGTGTGTGTGTGTGTGTGTGTGTGTGTGTGTGTGTGTGTGTGTGTGTGTGTGTGTGTGTGTGTGTGTGTGTGTGTGTGTGTGTGTGTGTGTGTGTGTGTGTGTGTGTGTGTGTGTGTGTGTGTGTGTGTGTGTGTGTGTGTGTGTGTGTTTTTTTTTTTTTTTTTTTTTTACAGGGTAGGTGGAAATCTTCAAAAGACACCGACAAACTTGTCAGTAGTGTGAGACTTGTACCCACTAAAACCACCTCCCATTCTCACTGTGGCCTTTGTGTCATCCCGCGGAACCGCCGTCAAGCATTACTTCACGGGATGAGCCTAGAGACGTTGCTCCCCCTCTTGTTGTTGATCTGGGCTGCCTTCACCGACTGCCCTCAGCTAATACAGCATAGTGGTTTTCATCTGGTCGCCGCAGTGGTAATGTCGCATCAGCCTGGTGATGCCTTTCCCGTTCCAGGCGTCTCAGCTCCTTCGAGATGCGGGCAGCGAAAGCACCGACCGCACTCCAAACGTCCTCCGACATCAGCATGTGTCCAACGATAGTCTCTGGTGATGGGTATCCCCCAAGCACGTCACATAGTTCACGGCGTTCCTCGAGGAACCGCGGACAACGGAAAAATACGTGCTCAGCGTCCTCCGGTGTCTCCTCACATGTTGGACAGAATGGAATGTCATCGTGCTTGAACCTATGAAGATAAGCCCGGAAACACCCATGCCCAGTTAGGAATTGGTTCACGTAGAAATCTACTTCGCCATGTTGTCGATTGATCCAAGAGTCGATGGTGGGTATGAGGCGGTATGTCCATCGTCCCTTTTCTGACCGATCCCACCGCTCCTGCCACTCCTGCAGGGTTACATTCCTCTCTGCTCTACGGTTTTGCAATTGAAGAGGCTGGTTTTCTTGTCTCTTTAGTCCATACAGCCTCTGGCGTTCCTTGGCCAGTAGGTCGATGGGTGCCATCCCGGCGACGACACACACTGCATCGTTAGATACAGTGCGAAATGCGCTAACCACTCTCAACGCACTCAATCTATATACTGAGGCCATCTTACGCCTATATGATCCAACTTCCATAGCGTTGGCCCAAACAGGAGCTCCATAGAGCATAACGGATCCAACAACACCAGCCAAGAGCAACCTCCGGCTCTGCCTTGGCCCCCTCGTGTTCGGCATTATCCAGGAAAGGGCTGTATTTATTTTGGCAGCTTTATCGCTGACACCCTCAAGGTGTTTCTTGAATGTTAGCCGAGCGTCGATCTCTACCCCCAAGTATCGGATGGATGGTTGTGAAATAATGGTATGGCTACCAACCGTGAGGGTGATGGTCTCCCTCACTTTCCTACTCGTCATCAGGACTGCCTCGGTCTTGTGCTCAGCCAGCTGCAGCCCGACAGATGTCAACCACTCTTGGATAATGGCTACCGTTTCGTTGCACACCTGCATAACCTCCTCACGGAACTTTGCAACAACGACTATTGCTATGTCATCAGCGAAGCCTATGATTTTTGCTCCGCTGGGTATCCGTAGCCTGAACACACCATCGTACATAATGTTCCAGAGCAAGGGGCCTAAAACTGAGCCCTGTGGGACTCCGCACGTTACCCTGCACTGCTCAGGTCCATCATCCGTTTCGTACACCAAAGTTCGGCAACTGAGGTAGTCAGCCACCACTCTTCTGATGTAATTCGGTACACTCAGCCTGTGGAGAGCATCGTGAATACATTCCCATCTGGCAGAGTTGAACGCATTCTTGATGTCTAAGGTAACAATGGCACAGTATCCCTTGGAACCTCTCCTCCATCTCCTCCCGGCGATTGCTCTTCGGGCGATACCAACAACTTGACTGACAGCGTCCACTGTCGAGCGCGCTCTCCTAAATCCGTACTGATGATCAGCCAGACCTCCAGCTACATCAACGGCCTCTTCCAGCCTAGAACAGACTATGCTTTCCAGGATCTTGCCAGCAGTGTCCAACATGCAAAGCGGACGATAAGATGATGGCTCGTCTGGAGGTTTATTCCCTTTGGGAAGCAATACCAATCGCTGTCTTTTCCACGGCTCAGGAAAGACTCCCTCCTGCAGGCACGAATTGTATAAGTCCTGGAAAGTTCTGAGGTGTACCCGAATGGCTGTCTTCAAGGCTACGTTGGGAATATTGTCCACACCTGGCGCCTTGTTGTTTCCAATTCTACGACATGCCCTCTGTACCTCTTCCTCAGTGACTGGTGGCACAATCTCCACTTCCGGGATCGGTCCCAAATCGGTGTGTGTGTGTGTGTGTGTGTGTGTGTGTGTGTGTGTGTGTGTGTGTGTGTGTGTGTGTGTGTGTGTGTGTGTGTGTGTGTGTGTGTGTGTGTGTGTGTGTGTGTGTGTGTGTGTGTGTGTGTGTGTGTGTGTGTGTGTGTGTGTGTGTGTGTGTGTGTGTGTGTGTGTGTGTGTGTGTGTGTGTGTGTGTGTGTGTGTGTGTGTGTGTGTGTGTGTGTGTGTGTGTGTGTGTGTGTGTGTGTGTGTGTGTGTGTGTGTGTGTGTGTGTGTGTGTGTGTGTGTGTGTGTGTGTGTGTGTGTGTGTGTGTGTGTGTGTGTGTGTGTGTGTGTGTGTGTGTGTGTGTGTGTGTGTGTGTGTGTGTGTGTGTGTGTGTGTGTGTGTGTGTGTGTGTGTGTGTGTGTGTGTGTGTGTGTGTGTGTGTGTGTGTGTGTGTGTGTGTGTGTGTGTGTGTGTGTGTGTGTGTGTGTGTGTGTGTGTGTGTGTGTGTGTGTGTGTGTGTGTGTGTGTGTGTGTGTGTGTGTGTGTGTGTGTGTGTGTGTGTGTGTGTGTGTGTGTGTGTGTGTGTGTGTGTGTGTGTGTGTGTGTGTGTGTGTGTGTGTGTGTGTGTGTGTGTGTGTGTGTGTGTGTGTGTGTGTGTGTGTGTGTGTGTGTGTGTGTGTGTGTGTGTGTGTGTGTGTGTGTGTGTGTGTGTGTGTGTGTGTGTGTGTGTGTGTGTGTGTGTGTGTGTGTGTGTGTGTGTGTGTGTGTGTGTGTGTGTGTGTGTGTGTGTGTGTGTGTGTGTGTGTGTGTGTGTGTGTGTGTGTGTGTGTGTGTGTGTGTGTGTGTGTGTGTGTGTGTGTGTGTGTGTGTGTGTGTGTGTGTGTGTGTGTGTGTGTGTGTGTGTGTGTGTGTGTGTGTGTGTGTGTGTGTGTGTGTGTGTGTGTGTGTGTGTGTGTGTGTGTGTGTGTGTGTGTGTGTGTGTGTGTGTGTGTGTGTGTGTGTGTGTGTGTGTGTGTGTGTGTGTGTGTGTGTGTGTGTGTGTGTGTGTGTGTGTGTGTGTGTGTGTGTGTGTGTGTGTGTGTGTGTGTGTGTGTGTGTGTGTGTGTGTGTGTGTGTGTGTGTGTGTGTGTGTGTGTGTGTGTGTGTGTGTGTGTGTGTGTGTGTGTGTGTGTGTGTGTGTGTGTGTGTGTGTGTGTGTGTGTGTGTGTGTGTGTGTGTGTGTGTGTGTGTGTGTGTGTGTGTGTGTGTGTGTGTGTGTGTGTGTGTGTGTGTGTGTGTGTGTGTGTGTGTGTGTGTGTGTGTGTGTGTGTGTGTGTGTGTGTGTGTGTGTGTGTGTGTGTGTGTGTGTGTGTGTGTGTGTGTGTGTGTGTGTGTGTGTGTGTGTGTGTGTGTGTGTGTGTGTGTGTGTGTGTGTGTGTGTGTGTGTGTGTGTGTGTGTGTGTGTGTGTGTGTGTGTGTGTGTGTGTGTGTGTGTGTGTGTGTGTGTGTGTGTGTGTGTGTGTGTGTGTGTGTGTGTGTGTGTGTGTGTGTGTGTGTGTGTGTGTGTGTGTGTGTGTGTGTGTGTGTGTGTGTGTGTGTGTGTGTGTGTGTGTGTGTGTGTGTGTGTGTGTGTGTGTGTGTGTGTGTGTGTGTGTGTGTGTGTGTGTGTGTGTGTGTGTGTGTGTGTGTGTGTGTGTGTGTGTGTGTGTGTGTGTGTGTGTGTGTGTGTGTGTGTGTGTGTGTGTGTGTGTGTGTGTGTGTGTGTGTGTGTGTGTGTGTGTGTGTGTGTGTGTGTGTGTGTGTGTGTGTGTGTGTGTGTGTGTGTGTGTGTGTGTGTGTGTGTGTGTGTGTGTGTGTGTGTGTGTGTGTGTGTGTGTGTGTGTGTGTGTGTGTGTGTGTGTGTGTGTGTGTGTGTGTGTGTGTGTGTGTGTGTGTGTGTGTGTGTGTGTGTGTGTGTGTGTGTGTGTGTGTGTGTGTGTGTGTGTGTGTGTGTGTGTGTGTGTGTGTGTGTGTGTGTGTGTGTGTGTGTGTGTGTGTGTGTGTGTGTGTGTGTGTGTGTGTGTGTGTGTGTGTGTGTGTGTGTGTGTGTGTGTGTGTGTGTGTGTGTGTGTGTGTGTGTGTGTGTGTGTGTGTGTGTGTGTGTGTGTGTGTGTGTGTGTGTGTGTGTGTGTGTGTGTGTGTGTGTGTGTGTGTGTGTGTTAATTCAAATGTTTTGAGTGAAAACGTGTGAGCTTAAACAGAATGAAATATACATAAAATATGTGTTATTCCAGCTATTCATTGTAAAAATCATGAAAAAGAAAAACACAATTTGTTAAATAATATCAATATTTTCGAAAAACAACAAAGGAAATATTTAATAGAATTTTTGATATAGACAATCAATGCTTATTGATTAATTGCAATTTAATATTCACAAAATCTCAAATTTATTCACTTATGTATGTTGTTTTATATTTTATTGTTTACAAGTTGTAGTTCAGTTATTCACAAGAATAAAAACAAAAAGTGGAAAGTATGTGAATTCAGGAAATATCCAATAATTATTTAATTGAAGATTCTATATAATAATGCCTAAACTAGATTCACTTTTAATATTCACAAAATATCATACGAATTATTTCCATTTTGTTTACATACGAATTATTTCCATTTTGTTTAGTTATTAGAATTATGCGGAATCATTGTGAATATTTTTGAAGCTAAAAAAATTTCAAACATCTTACTTTATAATATCGTAGTCCTTATTTCTATACATATGATATGGGATTGTTTACAACAACCTCTTCCGCTCACCTTGTTCCATGTAGTAAATGTTCCCATGCCAAATCCAGACATTTTTTGGTTCATAAATTTGTTTCGCTCTTTTGTATTTTTCATATCTTTGCTTTGTTAGTTCCTCCGTTATTGCTATTTTCTCACCTTTCAGTTTCTTCCGATTGGACAACACGCTGGCCTTGCTGTTATAATTATTAAAATACACCAGTACCGGTCTATTTTTATTATGTATTGGTTTTCCAATTCTACGGCAATTGTTTACATCTGAAGAACTCAGGTTAATATTCAACCTTTCATTTAATAGCTTCACCATATCTGCTTCTTTATCAACAGACTCTTTTTCATCAATACCATAAATCCGTAAACGTTGCGAATATAAATCCTGTTCAATGTTATCGACTTTTTTATCAAGTTTCTGTTGCAAGTCTTGGTTTTTATGTTGTAATGCAATAATATCATTTTCCAGTTTTATTACCTTGTTGTTTGTGTCTTTCAATGAATTTTCCATTTCGTGCAGTACTATTTTGCTTACTTCATCCGCCAGTTGTTTTATAAATTCCGGCTTATTAAACACCTTACACGGGACTTCTTCCACATCACATGTAAATGCTTTAGTAATTACCATTTTTTGATTATTATTATTATTCTTAATGTTGATAGTAGTTGGCAAGTTGATTTCTGATTTAAATTACACTTATTGGAAAACCTGCATGAATTAATTTTTAATATAGCTGTATAACACACTAGACACGTGTTACTCGATCGAATACCACATGCTGATCGAATACCATCGATGGAGTCCAATCTTTTTCGGCCGAGCCATTTCTTCAAGTGTGGAAATAGAAAAACATCGCAGTGGGCGTAATCTGGAGAATATGGTGGATGGCGAACCAATTCATAGAGCGATTCATGCAATTTTGCCATTGCGACTGCGAACCTGTGTGCTGTTGCGTTGTCCTGGTGGAAGAGCACTTTTTTCTTCGACAAATGCAGTCGGTTTCGCTTCAAATCGGCGTCGAATCAATCCAGCACTGCATAATATACGCCAGTGATCGTTTTCCCCTTTTCAAGGTAATCGATATGAACGATACCGTGTGTATCCCAAAAAACTGTTGCCACGATTTTGTTGGCCGATAAACCTACTTTAGCCTTTTTCGGCTTCGATTCGCTAGGACAAGTTTACTGTTCCGACTGTTCTCTGGTCTCTGATGTGTTGTGATGTATCCATGTTTCGTTCACGGTTACGGAACGGCGCGAAAAGTCCTTCTTATCGCGCTTGAACATCGCCAAACACTCCTTTCAAGTTGTTACACGGTCGCACTTGTTGTCAACAGAGAGCAAATGCGGCACCCATCTGGCAGATAGCTTCCTCATATTCAAAAATGTATGCAAAATGTTCCGTATCCGTTGGGTTGAGTAGCCTATAATCTCAGCAATCTCGTGCACGTTAACTCCCCGATCGTCCAATATCATACCATGGATTTTAACGACGATTTCTGGCATTGTAACTTCAATTGGAAGACCAGAACTTTCGGCGCCCTTTGTGGTCATATCACCACAACAAAAAACAGTAAACCACTTGTAAATCCTTCCAAACGCTCATAATATTTAACAAGCGATACTTTTTTTTTGTTGGGAGGTGGTTGAACCCTTTATGGACACCTTATGGGCCTGGAACATCTCATAAGGTAGTGTGGGAGTCCCTGAGTCCGAATTTTAATCACCTTAGATATAGCCACTAAACACTTTACTTCGTGTGGTAGGCTCGATCTTGCAACCAGGGCAGTTTCGATGACACTTAGTCTTGCCTCGTCACTTTCACAGAAATGATAATCCTAATGCGTTCTAATTGAAGATGGTGCATCACAAATGTCACATCAGATTATCGATTGTGGTGCCATCTGTTTTATTTTTCAGAGACTTTACACGTTGCCCTCGTATTCTCTTCAATTCAGTATTTGTCGGGGTATATCAGTGGGCTTTGGGATTGAGTATTTCGTTGGGATATCCTATATAATAATCAAGAACTAACTACAGGCTGCTACTGTCATAATTGTTAATTAATGAGAATTTAATACCTTCAATTTAATGTTATCTAATTAGGTGGATGGTGCATTTATAACGGCTTACGTATCGTGGAACGTACTCAACCGATACAAATCTGATAACTAAATGCGGAATAGATTAAAAAGCCACGGCTCGCAAAGCTGAGCTTTCGAATCCCATTACTGGCAATAATCCTCCTATTTAAAATCAATTACAATGCGACTTCACTGATTTTTAATATCTGCAAAAAATTAATGTATTTATGCTCATTTTACAATTCAGGGATTTTTAATTGTTCAGTTTCCAACCGAAATTCCATTACTGGATTTGAATTGAAACTAAAATTTTAATCGAGTTTTCAATTAGCGACAGATTTCGAAATCTCCCACCATCGTATACATATACAGTGTAGATTGTAGGTGGATCGATTACGAGATTTATAAAATAATATTCAGGTCGTGGCTAAAATTTTTAAATACCTTATTTATTAGCACTATTACTGTTTATCCGTGAATCTTAGACGAAAATTGTAGTTGGGATAAATGATTTAAGTGTAAAAATTGATGGTATTCCACAAAAATTAAAAAATTAATATATAATTTTTATATTGACATAGTTCATGTATTCTGTGTCAAATAGTGGTAAGACTTCTCTTGATCGACCGATGACAACCCAACCCAATATTTCTGGACAGTTGTTTCACCTTCTCGGGCTCATGAGCAGAACTAGTAGGTTGTAATGTCACCGGTCAACTGTTCTATATGTGGTATAAAATATCCTAGAGCTATTGATTGTGTGATGTTAGGTTCTTAGGGTGGTAGAGACTTAAAACCCATTCATGTTACTTCCTTGATGAACTTTATTTAACTCTCGACCTAGATTACATTTATGAATAATGTTGAGTTATTGTAATATGAACAATGTATGTTACAATATGCTAACCTATCAGTTTCTATAATTACAGTTAATATTTAATCAATTAAAAGAATGTCAGGTGTACTGTACAGGTTGTTCCTATTATATCGCACCACATCTCCCTCTATTTGAAAGAATTGACTTTATTTCTGGCCACAAAATAAAGAACTTTCGCAAAAAAACGAGAACGAGAATGAGGAAGTAAGAAATTTGAAATAGGAATTTATAAGCGATATAAAAGCTATGAATTAGAGGAAAGGGGAACCAAAACAACCCATTCATGTTACTTCCTTGATGTACTTTATTTAACTCTCGATCTAGATTACATTTATGAATGATGTTGAATAATCCTAATATAAACAATGTATGTTACAATGTGCTAACCTATCAGTTTCTATAATTACATTTAATATTTAATCAATTAAAAGAATGTCAGGTGTGCTGTACAGGTTGTTCCTATTATATCGCCCCACAATTGTATAACTCTTTCAATCAACTGTAGAATTTAGACAGAATTGTCTACAGAAGCCTAGATCAGCGCCGTCTACCTACGAATAGATAGATGTCCCACTAAGACACCTTCAAAAAGCGTTGAATCATAGATTTCTCGTACTTGAAAGAAGAGGAGTGTTAAAGTTTCTAGACTGCCAAATAACGACTCCGGATAGTGTATTCTCTAGATCGACCAGTACAAGTCTAGGATAACGACTTATTGGACCAGTGAATAGTGACAACACAATTCAGTAATTGTGGACGCTGAACAGCTTTCTCTGGCTTCTATGTACAGGATGTCCCATTTTGGGTACTTTTGCGGGGTATCTCCTTTATTTTTAAAGATAGAGAGTTGCGGTTTTCGCGACACTGTGCTACTTTTTCGTAAAACTCAAGATGCCGTCAACAGAATTTTCATAGCCCTTTTAGTTTTTAAGATACAGGGCATTTCTGAAAATGTTGCATTTTGTGACCCCCCTCGTATCTCCGTTATCCTTCAACTTATCGAAAAGGTAAAATAACATTCTAATAGATTTTTTTCCGTAGAATGCAGTGGTGTAGATAACTTTTGTTACATATTTACTGTTTTTGAGTTATAAAGTAAACTTATGTTTTTTTGAATGGAACACCCTGTATATTTATAGACTATAAAATTTGTCTTTTTTTTACCTTTTCAAAAATATATGATAGTATAAACTTTTTTTCAGGAACACGCAAATAATTGACAATTTTCAGAAAATTAAATACATATTTTAATAGTAGGCTATGGATAACAATAATAAACAAGTGCAACTTACATATTACTAACAAATAATTGGATACCTTGTATATAGGTATCTATTAAAAAAATTTCCATAGATCTTTTGTAACAGTAAGTTTGTAACAACAGTTTTGTGGCGTAAAGTGACAATATAACAAAAACACAAAAAAATAACATTATTAAAAAAAATTAAATGTGATGTTCAAATTGACCACCATTTTCTCTAATGCAAAATTGGCACATCTTTGAGATTCTTTGAATAGCGTTCAAAAGAACCATTGCTCTCATTCGCAGATTTCGAGAAGCTAAATGAATTGCCTCTCGAAGTTTTGCAATGCCGTCATATCGAGTTTTATATACTTCATTTTGTATATAACCCCATAAAAAAAATCTAAAATTGAGAGATCTGGTGATCGTGGAGGCCATCTAACAGGTCCGTTGGTACCTATCCATCTTTGAGGAAAGTTATTATTTAGAAAGGCCCTTAAGAGCCTAGAGTTATGACTTGGGGCACCATCTTGCTGTAGGTAAACAGCATTATACTGGGCTAATGGAATGTTTTCGAGCAGTTCTGGAATAAATTCCTCAAGAATTTCTAGGTATCTACGTGCTGTAAGACCTCCTTCAAAAATCCTATAAACTATATGTCTACCCAAAATAAAACATGAAACCTCAACCCCAAAGCGTCCTTGTTGTGCCCTTTCAAACATTAAATGCAGATTTTCACTACGCCAGTTCCTGGTATTGTGACGATTGAAAATGCCAGCACTTGAAATAAAGCATTCGTCTGACCAAAAAACAAGTCTGCCAAATAAATCGTTAGCATCGATTTGTTGCAAATACCACTGGCAAAACAGTGCCCGGCGCTCGGCATCGCCAGGATGCAAATGTTGTAGTATATTAAATTTGTATGGATGATACTTATATTTCTTCAAGATCCTATGAGCGTTAGTTTTTGGCACACCAATTTCCTTCTAAATTTTTCTACATGAGGACGAAAATGTTGCTTCTATATATCCTAAAGTATCTATCTCTTTTCTTTCCCTGTTCTCTTTGTTGTATGTTTTAGGGCGCGGGTGAACAAATGATCCGTGCTCAACTAAATTTGCTTTTAAACGGGCAAATATCCCAAAAAACGGTTGCCTTCTTTCTGGATATCTAACAAGCAAAAATTAAAATGATAATAGAGATTTTCATAGCCATAATAGCTTACTCACCTTTGGAAATATAATTCCGAAGCTTCTTCAGAATTTTCATTACTCTGTATAAAACATACCATCATATCATATTTCTCATAATTTTCGTAAACTGCCATTATTCGAAAAATTTGATAAATATCTATTGAATAATGATACCAAAAGAACGAAAACAAACAGCTTAAATGCGATAGAGATTAGATGTTTATTTCTGTTTCTTGTCATAAACAATATCAATGGCCTACAATTAAAATATGTATTTAATTTCTAAAAATTGTCAATTATTTGCGTGTTTCTGAAAAAAAGTTTATACTATCATATATTTTTGAAAAGGTAAAAAAATAAATATACAGGGTGTTCCATTTAAAAAAACATAAGTTTGCTATATAACTCAAAAACAGTAAATATGTAACAAAAGTTATCTACACCACTGCATTCTACGGAAAAAAAACTATTAGAATGTTATTTTACCTTTTCGATAAGTTGAAGGATAACGGAGATACGAGGGGGGTCACAAAATGCAACATTTATGAAAATTCTGTTGACGGCATCTTGAGTTTTACGAAAAAGTAGCAAAGTGTCGCGAAAACCGCAACTCTCTATCTTTAAAAATAAAGGAGATACCCCGCAAAAGTACCCAAAATGGGACACCCTGTACTTAGATGCAAGAAGCAGTGGCGGCTGGTACTAAAGGGCCCAATGGCACGTGCTTACCCAACAACCAAGATAAACACAGAAAGAAATTCAGTGGATTATTTCATTCGGCGCGTCAGACGCATGCAATACTAACGCTCAAAACGTTCCGGGGAACGTTCTGAAGTGTATCTACTTCAAGTGTGATTCTGCTGACTACGGTTATCTTCGCCATACACGCTTATACCGTCGGTTTGGGGCACGAAAAATCGTGTCTCCAGTAAACGTCTTGCCTTCATAGTGTACTGTGTGTGAATTCAATTCGAAACCGTGAAGTCTGAAATGCGTCTATTATCAATGATCGAAGTTGATTGTGTACAAAATCTTTTTAAGAACCCGCTATCATTTGAGCAAAAACTTTTAATTAAAAATTTGTTTTATGTGCTTAATTTTTAAGAAAGAGGTCAGGGCGTGGAATAAACAAGATTTGAATGATTTAAAACACATCGCAGAGAGAACAAAGAAATACGAAAATTCAGTTTCTCACATAAATGCTCTAGGCAAAGTGGACATACGTAAACAGTGAGACAGTGCTTATTTGCGACAAAAAATTAAGTACAACAAAGTTGAGGAAAAAAATCGTCATATTTTGAGCCGGTTAATTATGTCTATAAAATTTTGCGGAGCCTTCGAATTGGCGTTACGAGGCCATCATGAGACATTGACGTCGAAAAATCAAGGTATTTCAGTAATTGCAATTTGCAATACATATGAAAGATTCAGGTTCACAAGTGTTTAAAGGCGTCTCAAAAACTATTGAGAACGAATTGCTAGATGCAATGCTGCAAATTTACAAGCAAGAAATATTAAAAGAAATTAAATCTCCAAATGTCAGACACAGACACCTCTAATCATCAGCAAATGGTTGTTATTATTCGATACGTGTGTAATGGACACTATTTTGAACACTGTTGGTCTTTTTTTAACCCGGGTGGACGTAATGCATAATGTATTAGAAAAAACATTGGTGAATGAATAAGTTGGCTTATACGATCACCCTTTTTCCACTTAAAATTACAACTTATCTAAAACACCTTCAAACTGCGATGTATACATTATCAAATAAGTATGTAGACTGAATATGAACTGACATTATGAAAGAAATCGAAATACTTAACGGTTAAATTTGGGAACGGGTTAATTATTGGGACCAGTAATAAAGTGACCATTACGCTATTTCTAATGAATGAATGTGTTACATGTACTTCTTGGCTGGAATAAGCATCAAATATTCCAGGTAGTCAATAATCCTATTCGTAAACGAATAATTACTTATAAATACGTGCTTCAGGAGTTCATCTGAGGTTTACCAAAGTACTTGTGCTAAAAGGATATTTTCGATAGGAGATAAATCAAAATTCAATAAATGTTCTCTTATGTTTATACATTTACATGGCTTCTAATGTATCTAAAACGGTTCGTCGCTATATCATGGTCTCTGGCTATGTTTTAAAAGAGAAAGACACACAAGTTTGTGAGATATGGTTTGCTATAGCGGACCTATCAATGTTATTACCTGGTAGAAATATTCCTCTTAGTTAAGCCAATATAACATTTATTATAGTAATTTCACAGGATTTTATATAAGATTTATCAAGAGCTGAAATTTTACTGAACGTCTTACCGAGTAAGTGTTTTAATATAAATTTGAATTTAAATGCGGGTTTAACATTAAATATCTTGAAGTTGAAGTTCATTTGCGAAGATAGGATTATAAGAAAATGACCTTCTTGGGATCACATGATGCGGGTTTTCTACATAGACTTATTAGGAATTAAGTCTATGGTTTTGTGTATGTTTTCAGTTGAATTCGTTGATTTATCTTATTGGTGAGAACTGTTATAGTTCCCTTCGCTATAATTCATTATGATGAAGCTATTTTCATGATTAATTCTCTAGAATCCTTCACCATTCCAAGCAACCAAACTAATTTCTAATAGAAGTAATATGGAGACTTCCATAATTAACCCTGTTTTGAGGGTTGTCTATCTTGTTATTCCTCATAAATACACCACAAAATCATAAATTACTAAACAGCCTATAACAGATATCAGTTTTGAGTTTTATTTTTTATTGCAAAATCATCGTTTCTATGAAAGAAGTTTCAACGATTTTGAGTGAAGGGTACTAGGTCGAGTTGATAGATTTTCCCATTGTTTTTTATGATCAAGACTCCTTTATTTACAGTAATAATTCAGAAGGTTATTGTCAGCGTATACTGTAGCAGTGTTCAGATATAATATATCATCCGATGTGAATTGTATGAGGTGGAAGTGCGGTGGCACACAAAGGATAGCATTGTAATGGAAATGCGGCCTGGGTCCAGAATACCGGGATACTAAAGGATCTTCGTATTGTCCGCGTAACGCCCAGGATTACTAACTGTTATAACTTCTACACTATTGTTCCTTTTACTATTATTATGTCTTTGTGTCCGTATATTATAACTATTAACTGAATTACAATGTAAAATTCATTTTACATGGTTGTTTATTATGCTTGTCTAGCTTCATCTTAAGCCCGTCGCTATAAAGCTGATTAAATTATAAGCTTTGTCACGATGTTATATGTAATTTCTATTAGGGAAATTGACTCCGAATATTCTTGCAATCATTGATTGAAACATGGTCTTATAATTCATGTATAAGGGTATAAGAGTTAAGTATGTAAGCATTTCTGTATCTATAGAATAGAATAGAATAATTATCAAGTATTGACTTAGCTTCGTCAAGTTAAAAGATAAAAAAACAGATTCAAAATTATGATAGAACAAAGAAGAATAAAAAGTTAGTACGTATTAAATCAGAACTGAGAATCTAAAAATTCCTTAAAAGTGTCAAAACAATGTTCAGTAAGAAATTCTTTAATAACCTTTGAAAAATTGTCGAGTGGGAGCTCTTCAATCAGTTGTGGTAGTTTTTTGAGAAAAAAGTTGGACCCCAGTAATTAACACTATTTCTGCTACGTTTTATGCGGTGATTATTAATATGTAAATTATTTTTCGTTCTAATGCTGACACAGTGCATATCACATCGAGTAGAATTTTCGTTAGTATGTGTTCTACATATATTAGACAATGTTGAATGTAAATGCAAGGAAGAGACATAACTTTTAGGTCCTTAAAGGCATGCTTACAGTCTTGTCGGGAAGGAAGGTTTTGACAATCCTAATTGCTTCACGCTGAATTTGGAAAACATGAGACACATTTGCGAGTGACCACAAACTAAAATACTGTTACTAATTCTCGAGTGTATTACACCAAAATGAGCATTACATTAACACATACAATTTTTTGTTTGAGTTTCTTAGCACTGAAATTCCTTTAGCAACTGACGAAATAACTTGATCACAGTGTTTCCTCCAAGTCGATCTTTTATCTAATAGTAATCCAAGAAATGATATAAATTCACAATTGTTAGAGTCCGATATTTGTCTTAAGGAAAAATAAAAGCTCACAGTTTTTTCAGTAATAATATTCAATTTATTATGTGTCCAGTTAGGCAAATCATTTTGACTCACCATGAGTGAATTTTGTAAGTCAACTAAGTCTGTATTAACCCTTGATGCGGTTGTATTATCTGCATATAAGATTACTTTGCCTTCAGGAACTTGAAACGGTATATCATTAATATATATTGAAATAGTACAGGTCCAAGTAAGGAGCCTTGAGGTACTCCTAAGGTAAACGGCAACATAGACGAGTTAGTAGAATGCATATAGACAACTTGCGTTCTACGAGTTAAATAAGATCGTATTAAAGACAATGAAGTTTCAGAAAATTTATAACTGTTCAGCTTAGACATCAGATTATCAGTAGAAACACAATCGAAAGCTTTTGTGAGGTCACAGAAAATTGAGCTGAAATGCTCACCGTTATAAAATGCTTCACAAATTGGTTCCGTCCGTTTCAAAAGAGCAGATGTTGTGGATTTGTTTTTACGAAACCCAGATTGGGCTTCCGTGAAAATATTATTATCCTCCTTTACCAGGCTAGAGTTTTATCAAATATCTTTCCAATTAACTCCTGGTAAGAGTTGAAACTTAATATTAATATAACCCAGCTATCATCATGACGGAGTGTGTCGTTTCTTGACATAAACTAGATATGATGCTTGGAATAAAAATTCATTGTAGTATCTTGAGCCGATTTTGAGTTATTGAACAGAGCGGTCCGGCGAAATACTCGACGATATTCGCTTAGTTTTGCTCTGGCTTATGCTAGCTGTTACTTTTGAGAACAGAGGTACGAAGGTGAAGAGGAAAAGTCCTCGAAAAATGAAACAAGAAGTTTCAAGAACTTCGGCCTTTTTCGACTTCGATTCGCCAGGACGAGTCGACTGCAAAATAATCAATAGGGTATCATATGCTATTGCAGTGTTGAGGCATTGTTATACAGGGTGTATCAGGATATATGCAAAAAAAAATAATATGTGATTATCATTATCATATTTCTAACAAAAAAGTTCATATAATACATATTCCGATTTTCAACGGTTAACAAGTGTTTCGCTATTTTCTATTTTTTTATGAAAAAATCACATTTCTATGCAATTGACCTCTACCTACAATCAACATACAACGAACGTAGAAAAAAAATTGCAAGTGGAAGAGCTATAAATAAGCATTCATATTATATCATATTTATCGCCGAAATGTTTATTATTTTTGAATCATAACATTTGGGTGTGACCTGTTATTTGATGGAAGTCGTGAAAATTCAAACGTCAAGTACTCAATATTTTTCAAGACAAATATAACTGTTGTCAAAATATCGCCAAAAATCAAGCTTTTAAATAGTGAAAAAAATTTTTTATTGCTTATGCAATAACGAAGCAATTGTGTTAAATGTAACTCAACATCGAGGTTTGTGAAATAGTAAGTTTACTGTTATTCCTCATTTTGCTTCTAGTGAAGTTGTGAAACAAGTTGAAAACACACACCCATAGACTGGAAATTTTCCAAAGAATCTGAAAAATCTATACACAGCTTCCTATGATCAAACGGTTTCAAGAATGCGTAATTGCAGTAGCCGAAGAAATGTGCCCGGAAAAGGTAAATTGATTTAAGACTGTTAGTTTATCAGCAAAAACCTTGGCTCGGAGGATAGAATACATCCCAGAAAATATATCATCTCAATTAACTGTCTGACAAAAATGGACTTCTTGACTGGTTTTCTCTGAAGTTGGATGAGTCAAGGGATGTGTCAGATACTGGTCAGATGAAGAACTTCTTGATAGTATTCACGGCACGACTACTGGGGAAGATATTTTTACGGGAGTTGAAAATGCCATTAATAAAAAGAACCTTCGACGGAAAAACTCGAAATCTATTACTAATGATGGAGGTAAAAACATGAATGGTAAAAATAAAGTCTCTTGTGTCAAAGGCTGTAGAAAATGATGGTGGTTCAACACCATTAGTCTAACATTGTATCATTCATCAACAGTCCTAGCGGGGGAAATGTTTGGATATGTCTGAAGTTCTAAAACCAATCATATCATATCATAACATATCATGTTATATGTTTGTGTTCATATTTTATAATCTTTATAATGTTAGTGGGATTCATTACAATTATTTGTTAGTAATTGTGCTTAAGTAAATTTTTCTGTGTATTATACTTGTAATACTTGTAATACTAGCAAGTAAATGAAACCGAGTTATTATCATTCTGTGTCTTTTTATTCAACTTATCACAACAACAATAAGCCATTAGCTGTCGCGAGCCGGATTGATTACACTGGCGGGCACGATTTGGCCTCGCGGGCCTCAGTTTGGAGACCCCTGCCATAGAGTAATAGCTTGTATCATCGATTTTTTCTCATTAAAATAATTACGTCACATTATCTAGACGTTAATTCAACCAATCACTAAATAACGAATCGAATCCAAAATGCATATGTCACATTACCGGTGAAATGAGAGAGCTGAGATACACGTAAGTAATACCCAAGAGACAGGGTGCTTTTGTGTCTCTGGGGCGTAACTCATCCCTATATCTACTAAACAAACTAATGCCCTTTTTACCAACAGATGGTGCTTATTACCAAACACTGTACATAAACCGCTTTGCTTTGTATCTCGTGATGTAGCGGGAAATTGTATTTGTTATATGGCTATTTATTATATTATCTGTTGGTTTTGTTTGGAAGGATCGTGATTTATGGGAGTCTACCTCAATAAAAAGATGAGCAATAAGAGATGTTTGTTCACGGCATACGCCGTTTATGTCAATAGTTAACAACGGCGAGGGAACTGGATGTCTGGTGGTAACTGTTTCACTTGAAAACGTTATTATATGAAATTAGGATTAAACAGACATGGAAGGAACTCCAAATGAGTGAATAGTAGCTATACTGCGATCGAAAATAGCTCTTTAAATTGTATCCTCAATAATAAACTACCTTAGCTAATAGCTAATTGTTATAATAAAATAAAACACTTTTACTTCGTTTTTTATCGCATATATTATAGAAACAAATCGTGACTATAGTTTCGACACTAGCGTATCATCTTCAAACGATACTAATTTATGAAAATATGAATAATCTTGGCTAATTATGGTAAAAAAATATAAGACACAGATAACAAGTGGGGTTCCGGGAAATACGTTGTTAGAATAGTATAATTGAAATTGAATAATGAGGTAGAGTTAATATTGTGGTAAGGACATTTTAATGCGGAGGTATACTAGGAGGGCACAAGAGGACTATGGGAAATTTTACATTATCAAGACATCAAACAGGATGCTGTAGTACACATCTAATTGATCATTTGAAATTTTATTGTCATTATTTTTTATACCTTTAAAAATTTCTATTGATTCTAGTAAGCTTCTACTCTCGTTATGTAAAATCTTAACTTGATCTAAATTTGGAAAAGTGTGCCGTGTTTCTGAAATATGGTTAGAGAAAGATGAATCTGTATTATTAAGTCTAAAAGATCGAAAATGTTCCTTATATCTAATTTCTATATTACGACTAGATCTACCGATGAAAAAGTTATCACACCCTGAATAGGTTTATCTATATACTCCAGGTTTATTAAACTTATTTGTTTTATGTTTAGCGTGATAAGAAATAATCACTCTTATCCACTAAAAATACTATTAAAGTACTGAGGGCCTTTCGGCTATCATCAGAAGAAACTAAATTATAAATCAAAATGTGCCTGTTTAAATACTATTTGGGGATAATGATGTAAACAATGGGTTACCTTCAGCTGGAGATAAATCATAATTTAATAAATTGCTTTTTCGCTTATACATTTCCATCCCTTCTAAATTACCTAGATATTTGTCTGTATTTTAAAAGTGATAAGCTTTTTTGCGAAATAGTGTAACCTATATTCAAAATATATTCGGCTACAGCTGATTTTCCACCATTATTTTTCTTTATATAGGCAAAATGTTCTTTATAACGAGTTAAAATGTTCCTTCTAGTTTGACCCACGACTCACAATTCGTCAATCCCAGATTTGTCAACCAGTTTGTAGATGTAAGAACAAGCTGAAACACCGTTTAGGCAACACCTTTGATAAAGTTTCCGATTTCGACAAATCCGGGATTCACAAAATCAATTGTTTTCTTTGTTTCGGAACGGAGTACGTGGTTAATCCGAATCAAATAATATTTCCACGGGTTTATGGTTGAAAGACTGTTTTTAAAAATGTTAGTTAGTAAGTTGTTAAATTTAACTAAAAGCTTATTGAAACTAATAGGTTTATTTTTAAATAGTCGGGTCAAATTAGACGTAAAAATGTGAAAGTTCGGAATTTTTTCCAAACAGACCAATCAACTTGATACTTTTTGCAAATCGTTCCTGGACGGATACTGAACGATATTGAAGATCTAGTCGCTCGACCATTTTTCACCTGTAAAACCGGAAATTGGCCAATTTTCATGGGAAAATTTGCGAAATTGGTAAGTATTGCCAAAATTGGCTGGAAAACTTCACTCGAGGGTTTTCGGGGTCGCTAATCACGATTCCGAAGTTAGATTTACCATTTTCGACCGCAGTATCTAGAAATTGGTCAATTATATGTCTGAAAAATAACGAAATTTAATAATTTCGTAATTTTTGTTGCAAATGACTAAAACATTTCACTCGGGGGTTTTTGAGGTCGCTGATCACGATTCCGGAGTTAGATTTATCATTTTCCACCGCGGTAGCTAGAAATTTTATGTAGAAAAATGGACAAATTAGATAATTTCGTAATTTTTGTTGAAATTTTTTGCCATGAAATTGGTAAATTTCTGAATGCTATAATAAAAAAATGTTACTCCAGAATCAAGTAACCCCGAAACGATATTTTCTAGCCATTTTCAACAAAAATTACGAAATTATCTAATTTTTCTGACATAAAATTACCAATTTCTAGCTACCGCGGTGGAAAATGGTAAATCTAACTTTGGAATCGGGATCAGCGACCCCGAAAACCCCCGAGTGAAGTTTTCTAGCCAATTTTGGCAATACTTACCAATTTTGCAAATTTCACAATGAAAATTGGCCAATTTCCGGTTTAACAGGTGAAAAATGGTCGAGCGACTATATCTCAAAGTTCAATATCGTTCAGTATCCGTCCAGGAACGATTTGCAAAAAGAATTAAGTTGATTGGTTTGTTTGGAAAAAATTTCCGAACTTTTTTGCTAAATTGACTTGACTAAAAAGGAAGAACATAAATACTTATTTATATTATATTACAAACTTGATACCGCTTTTACGAAATTTATTTCAAATTCATTGATATTTCTAATTTCGATCTTCAATTATTCAAGTGATATTGGAAAATCATATTTGGTGCTACATCCCTCCTCAAGCGTCCTCCCCCATGGCATCTAAACATAATACTTACAAATAACCAATACTAACCTAGGATTGATGTTTGGACATAATAATATATGTTCTCTCATGTGTTCAGTTAATGTTATTGCATCTAGAAATAAACTCATGAATAACCTATAAACCTAGATCATTCGATGTAGATAATATGATGTTCAGTTCAAGTTATTGCATCCAATCATAAGCTTACAAATAACCTATTAACCTACGACTATAATTTGGATATAAGATGTTTTCTTATGTGTTCAGTTAATGTTATTGCATCTACAAATAGACTCATAAATAACCTATAAACCTAGAATATTCGATGTAGATAATATGATGTTCAGTTCAACTTATTGCATCCAATCATAAACTTACTAATAACCTACTAACCTACAACTATAACTTGGATATAGGATGTTTTCTTATGTATTCAGTTGATCTTACTAGATTAAGTGGAAACTTCCTATTAAGATAAAGCATTTGAAAGTTATATTGGGTATTTCTTTGCAGAATGTACTTACGTTAACTTGAAATAGGGCTCTTCTAGACATATGTTAAATCGGTTGAATTGAACTCAAATATCGGATTTCTGTTATTGTACTACTAAACTGTTTGAAGATTAATCTAATTTTATATTGAAAATTTTGCTGCAATTTATCAAAATCTATGACCCATTATCACTTTATTCAAAGTGCATAGCATACACCATTACATTTTTCGAGTTTATCAGTTTTC
This sequence comes from Endomychus coccineus, assembly GCA_958510875.1. Classification (NCBI taxonomy): domain Eukaryota; kingdom Metazoa; phylum Arthropoda; class Insecta; order Coleoptera; family Endomychidae; genus Endomychus; species Endomychus coccineus. Next base: position 24,137,689 of record OY294067.1, read on the forward strand.
TGTTACCTATAATAATTCGATTGTCCTTTTCAGACCACGCGAAGCATTTCGACCTACCATTTTTGTTTACGAGACGCAACTCTGCTATAAGATAACCGCGGAGCGCAACTCGACAGCTGCAATTTGTTGTAATCCGAGGATATTCATTTTTGGGGTAAATATCTGAGTAAAAACGACAAACACCCATCTAAAGTTTGTTTAGTCCGTCTTATTCTCACATTACAGGAGATGACTTCAATTACAAAAGAAAAGAAAAATTTATACATATTCGTATACTTAGAACATTAACATTTCGATTACTCTGAAAGCCTTCTTGGAAACTTCCGTACTATGGTTTGCTGCCTCAACTTTGTCGCTTACTATCGAGTTTTCTTTCAGATAAGTCACTCCATGTGGTGGTTGACGGAGTATCCTCCGATACAATGACTATCAACGCTGGGGTTCCACAGGGATATGTCTTGGCAGCAACCTTTTTTTCTGCTCCATATAAACGATCTGCAGGACGACCTGTCTTGTCCACAGCTTTGCAAATACACTTCCTACCGTTTTCTCATCTAGAGCCCCTAAACCATCCAATGAAGCCAGAGGTGCGTGACCGAGACAGCTTGACGCAATTAATAGACATCTGCCACAGATTTGATACAACCAAAATTCCTAGCTTGAGTCTTCTCCAGGAAGGCGGGTTACACAATCCCTAATATGCTGATGTCCGGTACAACTATTCCTATTCCATATCCATGCACGGGATCTCCACCTTCTCATGGGATGATCATGTGAGATCCTTTGGGAAAACTGCTTCACAAAAGCTTGGTTTTCTATTCCATGCCAAGAGCTACTTTACGTCTCAGCAGCTCCTCATAATCTACAAAGCAAAGATTGGACCTGTTATGTACTGACACCAACGAATACAACAACGATGATACAGATACTATTGTCTAAGGAGTTTAGTATGAAGTTGTTGTACTCGTTGTGGCATCCGAAATTACAATTTTATTATTTTTAAATGAAACTTAAAATAATTAGTTTTTCTTTAGTTTTCTCAACTGTCAGCATTTCAATCAACAATTATATACATTTTTATATTTAATAATGAAAAACGTATAATGGGCGGTACAATCCCTGTAAAAAGTATGAATGCAACCCGATAGTCATTATAATAAATACACATAATTTTATTTTCAAAACATTATTTATTGATTTTTACATCGATGTAAATGAAAATAATATTAAACAGCACGAGGACCGAGCATTGAGTAAATGAATAACGTCGAGTATTCGACTCAGATATGCACACGTATGTAAGCGTATAGAGAGACTGCCTGACACCCAAGTAGTATACATAATACCTAATATACAGTATCGGAAAGTATTTATCTTGGGTATGGTGGTTTCATGAGAGCGTAAAGAATAGCTTGATATATGTTGAGAGAGCATTACAATTTCTCCTCGTCACGACACAGAGATAGGAGAGTCAGGGCGGTCAGCTCGCATTGCCAGTTGGTCAGTTAACGCGTCGGGTGGGGTAAGGAGGAGGGGCACACAGCAGTGCGTCTCTCTTGTTTATGTGTTATTATCATACCATTGCGTTCCTTGTTGCTCGTGTAGATTTCTGTCTATACCCCAGAAGAACTGTTTCCGATACTTTATATAGCTACAGCGTGATGTCACGTAACGGACTCATGGTTTTACCCCCCATCTGAAATAAAGAAGTTTTCACTTCAAAAAATTCGTGTTTCTGTTCATTTCGCCATTTTTAATTGATTAATGCGATAAGGATGCTTTGTGCTTGATACAATTAGCTTTAAGAAATCCCGTTTTAGACAGTGATTATTTTTGATAAGTCTTCGGGATGATGGTAAGGTAATGATACCGAAACGTCCTTGAAGACGGAAATAATAAACATGTGTTAGTGTGACGTTTTCCCAAGAATTTATATATACTTCATAGCTGGGTTAAGAAACATTATTAATCACTCCATAACTACAAATACCATTAAAAAATTAGGGACAATCTTAAACCGTACAACCTGGAAAACATAAAACTGTGTTGATGCTCTACATCGCTCGGTTGGAAAGAAAACGAAAGAAAATCGAAGCTCCAACATAAATTAATTAGTGCAATTAAGGTTTTTGCTAAGAAATTGATTTCCATTGGATGAAGATGACAATATTTTTGATTTATTACCAAAAATTAGGCTATAGCTCTTGTTACCAAGCTGACTTTTCGAACAAAGTTTCCTATTAGTTCGACAAAACATATAATAATGCAAGTATAGGACATTATTTGCAATTTGCCTACGAGAATACATGTAAAAGCACATTTTGATCCTAAACTGTAAACATAAAATATAGATTGATGAAATTGGTTTCATAACAGTCATAATAGGTTTATCGGAACATGATCAAAGATAAGTCGGCTTATACGCTACTAAATTGACAAGGGGCGAGTTCTTTGCTACGCGGCGTGCTAGATATATTAGCTAGAAATTCTATCTGACACTGCAAGCAACATTATCAAACAAGTCAAACGTGTTTAACGCGCCAATACGTATGTTCCTTATTATAAGGGTCTTTTGTGTGTGTACGTCAATCCCATTAAAGTTTTCCATTTGTATATTCCGATAATAATTTGATTACTTGTTTATATTCCCTTTGATGATGCTCCGAACGAGGTCGTGGTAAGAGAATAATTGTTGAACTGAATGGTTTAAAATTATTTCGGTTTCTTCGAATAATCCATTAGGGATTTTTTACTGGCAATGTTGTTATTTTGTACATAGAGTGACATATAATTACCTTATTTAGATGTTTTAAATGTTATTACGACAAAGTTTGAAACAGAATTTGAACATTGAACTGGTCAGTTTCTAACTAATTATGAGAGCAGCACCAACAATTCCCAGACTGAAACCCTAAATTTTCTGGGAGGTGTTTCTCCTTTTTGCCACCAAAGCATAGACTCCTTTTTGAACGAAGAATTATTGTAGATAATCACGGTTTCTGTGACAATTCAACAGATCAATACAGGGTTTTATCCACAGAGTTCCATAAAGGACCAAGCACTGAATGTGCTGCCGCTGAACTGCTGTTGTGTTGGGAACATAGAGATCAAGAATATGATCCTTGAATGACGGATTTCGTGACTAGCTCTATGAACTCTACGGTGTTTCTATCTCTTTCTAATTGGTCGAAAGAGAAGTATTAGAAAAGGATAAAACCACCGCCGCTCGATTAGATCTAATCAAATTAATAACATTGCGTTTATGGACTTCGCGTACACTATTCTTGATTTCGCCTAATACGTCGTGATCCAAGGGTAATTTCGTCACCTGTCACCACTTACTCCGCCCTTCGTTCTAGCATCATCTTCCAAGGATTCCTATCCCATGAGGAACCATTTTCACCATTGAATAGAAAGGTGCATTTTCCCAGTACATCTCATTTATCCCATCATTGATGCTTTGAGGAGAAAGACCTTATCCCTATCGAGTGAGAAATTTGATACCAGCTCGATAGACTAGCATGCCTACCAGTCCCAGACAGCTGTTTCTCTTTTCCCATAAGCTCATCAGTCATCAGGGGAACGAGTAGGACGATGAAATCACTATTGACCACCTCCGCCGAAGATAAAGAAAATCCCATTTGGAATTGTTGAAGCACCAAGTGATCCAAAAGCCATCTAACAGAAGATAAATGTCCAACTGAAATAATTATTGATAATGCAACGCATTGATTCCATCGACATATACATATGAACTGCGCGTGGCAATGATAAGCACGGGTAGTGCCGGCGTGAGAGAGGGGAAAACGAAGAGGACTAATACTGTCTTTATCTACTTAAACTATCGCGTTTCTATTGGCCGCTGCGTTGCCATGGAAATGCAACATGACTGTAGCTAGTATGTTTACGTCCCGAGCCGATAGATAAAGACAGTATTAGTCCTCTTCGTTTTCCCGTCTCTCACGCCGGCACTACCCGCGCTTATCATTGCCACGCGCAGTCCATATGTATTATGTCGATGATTGATTCAAAGTAAGACACGACGAGGATAGAGTTGGACATACAACCGCCAGGTGGCGGTACTGGCGGTACTGAATTTGCTTTGGTGAATAACAAACACATCTCGATACTCAATTTTCGGGACTTCTGACAACAGTCACGTTGTAAGAAAACTAATTGGAATAAAATTGATTTTTGTTTTTTCAATTAATACCAAATTTCAGTTCAATATTGTCTGCCTTCAGATAAACTTGTATCTTAATATTATAGTGAACATTGGCTATAGTCTAAAATGCAGAACGGAGTCTGGTGAAACGTTCTAACGACTGACACGTATTTTAACGTTTTGACATATTATCACGTTTCTGTTTCTACCAAATTCAATCATTACCAATCTATAATTTTCTTCATTATTGTAAATCATCTTTATTCTCATTATAATCTTTCAGATATTTTATTTCAGTTTATTATCTGATTACAAAACTTACTTTAAACCATTTACTGTCAGTGGGTGTTTGTTTCATTCTCAGATACTTTTATGATGCGAATAATAAATAATACTATCATACTATCATGTCAGTATTAGAGTTTATTAAGCTGCCGGACAAGTTCATTTACCATATGTTTCGTTTTCACCATCAATCGATCGAGTGGACTGTATTTTCATGGGTCTTTTCTGGATTAATTAAAACTGTTTTCAAACAATAACATTTATTTAAATAGATAATTTTGGACTCTTTCAAGAGGTTTTAAAAACTGTACTAGCAGGCTGCTACATCTTTTCTTAACTACACATTTTCTACCTGGTTCCTCGACAAGAGGGTAAATCCGGGTTGAGAGTGGTAATAATGGAGGGGCATGAGCCATAACTTATAACTAACTTAAACAAGAATAGGAAATATCACTTACTTTAAATTATACATACTTAATAATAAACAAATACAATGAACTAATTAACAATATTTAAAACCATACCGGCCACCTTGGCAGACCTCAGGTCTTCAACAACCAGTACCATCAGATAGAAATATAAAATATAAAACATGGAAAAATTAACTTAACTATTTGAATTAGAAATCTTTAAAACTATTGAGAGTTCATCTATTAACAAAAAATGTTTGTTTTCTCAGGTAATAGGGAGTGGACACACCTTTACAACCGGCCGTTTATAAACACCTTTATTGGTCTTAACACTCACAACACGAGTTTTTCCATCACTTCCGGGGTGTAGTTTTATAATCCTTCCCAATACCCATTGGGATGGTGGTAAATTGTCCACCTTAACAATAACCATTGCACCAATTGATATAACATCAGTATCTGCATTCCATTTCTTACGCTGTTGTAATGAAGTCAGGTAATCACGTGACCAACGTTTCCAGAAACTTTGTTGCAATTGTTGAAGAAGTTGGTATCGAGATAACTTATTAATTGTTATATGATGAACATCTGGATCTGGTGGTAATGTCAGTAATTTGCCAATTAGAAAGTGAGAGGGGGTTAGCGGATTTAGATCATTGGGGTCGGCGGAAAGAGGAGAAAGGGGTCTAGAATTAAGTATGCCTTCAATCTGCGTCAACACAGTAATAAACTCCTCATATGTTAAGATTGTTTCGCCGATTACTTTGTATAAATGCCGCTTTAGACTTTTCACATTGGCTTCCCAAATACCTCCAAAATGCGGTGAATTTGGAGGAATAAAATGCCATTTAGATCTATTTTGATCAGTATAATCACATATTAGATCATTGTTTGATTTCAGAAATGAATACATATCATTCAAACTATTATTCGCACCTACAAAATTTGTGGCGTTATCCGAATACAAGTCGCTTGGAAATCCTCTTCTTGACGAGAACCTTCTCAAGCATGCTATAAATGCATCGGTTGACAAATCAGAAATTAACTCAATATGTATAGCCTTAGTGCTTAAACAAACAAATAAACAAATGTAAGCTTTAGTTACTTTATAACCTCTGATCTTGCGGTCCTTTACGGAAAAGGGTCCTGCATAATCAAGACCTGTACATTGAAAGGGTATTAAATTAGCAACACGATTATGTGGCAAATCAGCCATGGTCACAGCCATTGGTTTAGGATTGAACCTAAAACATGTTAAACATTTTCTAACAGTTTCTTTATCCAAATAAATTCCTTTTAAAGGCCAATAATTTTGACGGACACTATTTAGCAATAATTGTGGACTAGCATGGAGTAGTCTAATATGCTCAGATTGAAATATTAATTTAGTTAACATATGTTTTGAATCTAGAATTATAGGATGTTTAGAATTATATTGTAAATCGGAATGTTTGAGTCTACCACCGACTCTTATTATTCCATAATTATCAATGAAAGCAGCTAAACCATTAAACTTATTTTTGATCGCTTTGACATTTCCTGTTGTCAAATAATTGAATTCTTTACTAAAACTTTGCATCTGAGCCATTTTAATCAAACATTTAAGGGCATCATCTAATTCGATTAACGTTAATCTACCATTAACGCGATTGGTACCACGTATTTTCGAATTACTATTGTTATGGAATCTTTTACAATAAGCAATAACTCTTTGTAATCGAGTTAAATTAGAAAATTTATCAAATATTTGCCAGTTTTGACTTATTGTATGTAAAACTATCTCGCAATTAGTTTTTTTTAATTCTGGCAAATCTCTTTTTATAGTAGGAGTAAACTTGAAATTAAAACTAGAGACATTGAAATCGTAAAGCCATGATGGACCGGACCACCATAGTTCATTTTTCATCAATTCAGTTGGGTAGTTACCTCGTGAAACAATATCCGCAGGATTCTGTTTAGTTTCAACATACTGCCAACTGTAATTTGCTGTTAATTCTTGAATTTCCGTCACACGTGTACATACGAAAGTTTGCAATTTATACGTTTCTGTATGAATCCAATGAAGGACAATCAATGAATCTGTCCATAGATAACAATCGAATTCATACATTACGCATTCCGATACGGCTTTCATTAATCGGGATAGCATCAATGCAGCTAACAATTCTAAACGCGGCATAGTCAACGATTTCAATGGAGCTACTTTTGACTTTGAACAAAGTAAAGATACTTTTATCTCATTATTTTCATTGATTGATCTCATATAAACTACTGCTCCATAAGACCGTTGGCTAGCATCTGAAAAACCAAATAATTGAACTTTTGCTGGTTTTTCGATCATGACAAATCTAGGAATATTTAAGGTATTTAAAATTATCAATTCCTTGTAAAATAAATGCCATTTCCTAATTAAATTATCGGGAAGTTCATCATCCCAATCAAGTTTTAACGACCATAATCTTTGAATTAACCTTTTAGCAATTATTATACAAGGTGATAATAAACCTAACGGATCATATAACTTCGAAATTTGTGACAATATACTTCGTTTTGAGCATTTTTCTGAAATCTGTTCATCATCAGTGAATTTAAATGATAAGTGATCGTTTGTACAACACCATTGTATACCTAAACATTTTGTATCTTTGTCACATATTTTAAGAGTTTCTGTGGTTTTATTAATTGATTGAAAATTGTTTAAAATGTGTGCACTATTAGACCGCCATTTATTTAAAACAAAACATCCCGTACCCAAAATATAAGAAATCTGATTACAAATTTCAATTGCATCCCTTTCATCTGAAAATCCAGCTATAAAATCATCTACATAGAAATTCTCTAATATCATTTGACTTGCAACAGGAAATTCATCTCTAAATTCATCGGCAAGTTGGTGTAAACACCTCATTGCTAGGTAAGGTGCACTCGCGGTGCCATAGGTAACCGTATTTAGTTCGAATACTTTAATGTTTTCCGACTTATCAAATCTCCAAACAATTCTCTGAAGACACCTGTCCTCACGATCAATTAAGACTTGACGGTACATTTTCGTTATGTCCGATGAAACTACGTACGGAAATTGTCTAAATTTGATCAATATATTAAATAAACTACTCAAAATTTGGGGACCTACATATTGAATGTCATTTAATGAAACTCCATTTGATGTCGGAGCTGAACCGTTGAATACAACTCTAGCGCGGGTTGTGAGGCTATCTTCTTTCATAACTAAATGATGGGGCATAAAATATGATATTTTTTTATCAACATCGTCATTAATTAAACTCATATGTCCCATTTCCAAATACTCACGCATAAAATCCTTATAATCTATTTCAAAATGTGGAAACTTTTCAAACTTTCTTTCAAGAGACATTAGCTTTTTTACAGCTAATTCTTTTGAATTCCCTAAACTAGTAACGTCATGTTTTAACGGTATTTTAACAATAAATCTACCGTTTAGATCTCGCGAGAATGTCTCCTTAAATATGTTTTCACATTTCAAATCATCATTAGATAATTTACATTTCTCATCAATCTGTTCAACCATCCAGAATTTTTGTAATGATTGATTTAAGTTTACGAAATCTACCGATAATAAACATTTGGTTTCTTTCGAATCTGTAGAGACATCTGGCAAATTGCCGCCAACAATATAACCGAATATGGTTTGTTGTAGAACTAAACCTTTACCTAGAACTATTTTGTGAGATTTTAAAGCGTCCCAAAAGGTCGAGACCCCTATCAACAAATCTATATTATTGGGCTCATAAAATTCAGGATTCGCCAACATAATGTTTGTCGGCATTTTTAAACTTGAAATATCTAAATACTGGCTAGGTAAATAGTCAGTAATTTTGGGTAAAACTAAGCAATCCAAATTCAAACAGAAATCGTTGATCATAGATTGTGCATTTACGATACATTTTTTATCAATAGTAATTCCTGAACCGATACCTGAAACTGAAATATCTATGTTTGTTTGATGTAAATTCAGTTTCGAAACGAGATTTTGTGTAACAAAATTAGACTGGGAACCAGAATCTAATACAGCATAACAAACGTGTTTATTGCCATAAAAATCAACAACGAAAACCTTCGCAGTAGGTAAAAGGACATGAGATTTGAGTGTGCTTGTAAATGCGACCCTTGTCTCAACATCTGTGTGTAGTAATCTACTATGCTTTTGGTTGCATGAAAAACAAGGTTTTGACTTGCACGAATTTGCACTATGGTCTTTACATAAACAATTGTGGCACAATTTCAAATCATTAATACGTTTCACGCGTTCGGAAACATCTAAATCAATGAACATCTTGCAAGTATAAATTTTATGACCTGTCTTGCTACAAAAGTTGCATTTAATTATCTTATTTGAACTACTCTGATTACTAAGAAAACTTTTAGTTGATTTTTGTTTAACATCTGCATGACCTTTGAATTTACTAATATCTTTATTAACGTTATAAGCTATTGATTCAATTGTATCAGCTCTATCTGATATAAACGTAGTAAATTCATTTAATGTGGGAAATTCATTCTTTTTCATCTTTTTCATCTTTTCCCATTCGGACTGGGTAGTTTTATCTAGTTTTGAATTGACAATATATATTAACAACAAATCCCAATTTTTAGTATCTACATTCAGATTATTCAATGCACCCAAATGTTTGAACAAAGTATCTATCAATTCTCGCAACTCTACAAATGAATCCTTTCTAATCAATGGTATCTCAAACAATCCTTGGATATGTGTAGACACTAATAACATCTTTTTATCAAATCTATTGCATAACATACTCCAAGCTACTTCATAATTACTTGCTGATAATTCAACAGACCCTATAATTTTGAAAGCTGAGGGATTGAGACTTGCTCGTAAATAATGAAATTTTTGTATATCGTTAATTTCTACATTTTCGTGAATTAAGGACTGATATATATCTTTGAAATTTAACCATCCTTCATACGAGCCATCAAAATGTGGCAAGTCTATAACAGGTAATTTAATAGGTAGCTTTTTTGATTGAGCAGCTTGAGAAGGTGGCGCTAGATCAGAATCAGATCTACTTTTTAATAAACATGCTGTTCTCGCCAAAATAGTTTCATATTTATCACAAAATGACTCCCTCTCTTCTAACTGTTCATTCAATAATTGCTCATCGCACTCATTTTCGATTTCATTTTGAACTTGATCGAATTCAACAATAATATGTTTTAGTCTCTCAATTTTCAATTCTAACATCGTAATCTTTTCAATATCTTGATTTCTATCAACTTTTATCTGATCATATAATAAATCTACTGATTTTGAAAGAGTGGTTAGTTTGCTTTTAATGCAACCCCTTTTCCTAATCAAGGCATCCATTTTGATTAAACGTAATTCATTTACTACAAATCTCAATTTTAAATAATCAACAGAAAAACTGTTAATCTTATAATCAAATCTTAAATTAAAGTAATAAACTTTATAAACAAACGTATCTGTGAATCATTATTCAAATCTATATCATCAATCTAATCAGCCTCTATATATCAATTTATCATCTATAAACTATTTAAGTAAATCCAGAAGCATTAATAAATCATATTATATTAATCATGTAATAATAAAGCATCGAGAAACAATCTTAACCTGAAGAATCTGTAAACCCTTTTAAACAAATTGAATACATACACAAATCTAAAGGATAACAAAGGAACTCACATTTATATCAGAAAATAATCGTCGCCAACTGCATTCAAACACCAAACATCATCACGTGGCAGGAAATCTTAATTATTTTCGCATCCGGTATTCTTCATTATTGTAAATCATCTTTATTCTCATTATAATCTTTCAGATATTTTATTTCAGTTTATTATCTGATTACAAAACTTACTTTAAACCATTTACTGTCAGTGGGTGTTTGTTTCATTCTCAGATACTTTTATGATGCGAATAATAAATAATACTATCATACTATCATGTCAGTATTAGAGTTTATTAAGCTGCCGGACAAGTTCATTTACCATATGTTTCGTTTTCACCATCAATCGATCGAGTGGACTGTATTTTCATGGGTCTTTTCTGGATTAATTAAAACTGTTTTCAAACAATAACATTTATTTAAATAGATAATTTTGGACTCTTTCAAGAGGTTTTAAAAACTGTACTAGCAGGCTGCTACATCTTTTCTTAACTACACATTTTCTACCTGGTTCCTCGACAAGAGGGTAAATCCGGGTTGAGAGTGGTAATAATGGAGGGGCATGAGCCATAACTTATAACTAACTTAAACAAGAATAGGAAATATCACTTACTTTAAATTATACATACTTAATAATAAACAAATACAATGAACTAATTAACAATATTTAAAACCACCATATGAATCCTAAATTGCAAGATTTCACCAATAAAGTCAATCATGTCCTTTATTTAACTGAACTTTTTCAAATTATTTATCCTGGTGCTTTATTGATCGATTTAAGTATTACCAAATTTGTTCTACCCACTTTTAATAGCTTCATTCCCTACCACCCATTCAAATCGAACTAATTTTCATATTATTTGTTGTCCTGCTTTGTTTTATTTGTTAATTTGTTTTGATAAATGTTATTAAGTTAGTTTCACCAATGTGTGAAAAATTTACTGTATAACAATGTGGGAACCATTAAAAAATAAAATAGTCAATGCTTATAAGTTGATCACAACATCAAGAACATATCATTACGAATGAGAATTTTGATAAGATGAATGTCATTGTAAAGTAAAAGTCCTTTTTTCGAATTGAGTATAATAAGGGAGAACGATAATTAAAATAATTTCAACGTGAATCGTGTATATCTTTTTTGAAATTAAAATAAACGGCAATTAAGTGGGAATAAATCGGTAGATACTTTACTGATTTGCGTATGTGGTAGGTATATTTTATTAGAGCTAATCATACATCCCAATAGGGTAACGGTGTCATTGAGTTTGTAAGTATTTAGTATTCCGATAACGCGCTTTGCTACGTTCATGCATATTCATCAAGCAGTAATTAATCACCAAGCTCGACTGAGGGTTGAACAACACCCTTAAACGGCCCTTGCACCCCTACAAAACGCGTATTATGCAAGTGGTGACACTTGCCACGTATTTCGTTATAAATAGGGCTATTTTAGGTGTCCTTTAAATAATTAAAGCGTTCAGTATGATGGTTCTAATGTTAAAAAAACTCACTATTTCAAGCTTCCACAGCAATTAAATTTATGTAATTTAAATAGTATTGACGGACAGAAAAATTTAATTTATTATTCGGATGTACATTAATACGAAATCAGAAACTCAATGCTAATATAATAATGGAAATTCCGCTTTCTACTTCCCTCACTGTACGTAGTATATAGTGTGAGGGAAGTTTCGTGGTCGACCCAAAAAAAATTTTCAGATTTTCGCAGATATATGTTTTGAGCATTTCTGAATCAATCTAGATTATTTTAGTGTGTGTACGTGCATGCGTTACCCGCACTGTGGAGACGATTGAGCTGTTCCTATTGATCATATAGATTGAAATTTTCAGATCTCTTTAAAACGGTGAAAATTGGAACTGTTTTGTTTTTGAGTGGTAGCCCAGTTTCGAATAGTATTTTTGACATCCATCTTTAGTTTTTCAATTGGAATTATAGTGCTTTATTGAACCATAATGTCAGCCGTGTTTTTCAGACGTCATCGAAGTATGAACATACAGTCTATTTTCTGTGTTGACTCTGTAGTGTAATGGTGTAAATAGTTGAACAAGCTTAAAGCTTGTACTTAGCCAGAACATTTCTCAGTCAGTTCTATAGAAATATATAAGAACAGGGATGCTGTCATTGAATGAGTACTGTCAGATTAATTACCAACCATAGTAATACTCTAAACTACAATCCTCACTTCAAAACGACTGAACTTTAGATGAATATGCGTGAATAGTTGATCGAATCGCATTGTGTACATCAACGATCTACTATCCTTTCAGAGGTTTATATTTACAAAAAATTTAAGAATCTGAGTAGACCAATGTGGTTTAATTGGTAAACATCCTGGATAAGACATCCAGAAATGTAGATTCGAATCCCGCCTTTGGTTCAATGCTTTACGTTTATTCATCTTTATAGTTCAATGTTAAATTATCTAAGTTATCTTATACTTCAGAAATTGTGGACGCTATGCTACGCTCGTAGCTCTACAATAAAAAACAACTAACTACATGGGGAAATGTAACAGTGTGTACCATCGACGAATTAAGAAGAAATAATAAATTTTTCAGGACTATTCCTATTCACAGTAGCGTCATCGGCTACCCCCAGGTAGATTATGAAAACTAAACAGGTAAATTAAAGGTAGGGCAGCTGAAAATAAGACATCTTGACCAGGTACATGCTCTGAAAAATACAACTAAATCATGGGTAGAACTGGTAAGAAGATATCTCGACAAGCCTAGCTTACAAAAATTCCGATCATATTGTCTTTATCAACACTCGCATTTTCTTAAGGCCACCAACATTATTATTATTACCGTTATTCACAACGTATTCATAGCATTTTATTCTAGTGTATTCGCTCATTTCACTTCAGTTAAAATCATTCAAATTCATAATAATTGCCCCTTGAAAAAGACATAAGTGACATCTAACGTGAAAAGTGTCAACATCAACAGTTACCTGCAATCTGTAATGACAGAAGTCTGTAATATAACTTATGAATTCATCGTATGTATAGAGCAGGTATCATAAGGTTTTGAATATCATTACGAGATGTCACATGCTGTCCAAAAATTGTAGTAGTCACTAAATAGAAGGGACTGAAAGCAGCTTTACTCGAAAAATGAGAAATTTAGAGCTAACGCCGAGGACAAGGACTAAATGTTTGATCATTTTATGTTTAGGTTGAAAAAACTGTTATTTGAGTATACAATACAGAACAACACATCACACAGATATATGATCCAATTTAACTATAACCTTGATCATTGTTCTATGAGCGATTCTATATACTGTGTTATGGTGAAGAAATTAAATTATTGTTATTTACAATTGAAAATTCTGTAATCGAAGTGATATTTATTGCGCATTTCCAACGCAACAATATTTTATTACTCACAATATAAAAAGCATAGATGTAATACCTCTATGATAAAAAGTGAGACGTATTCGAAAGTTGCCGAACGTAAGCGAAATTTTCGATGATCGATGAAAGCACAAATCCAAATCCAAAACATCAGCTGTGATTTACCCTCACATGACGTTACAGTTTTTAAGCAATTGCTAAGTTGTTAGTTTGTCGGTATAAGTATTCTTGTTTATAACAAATCGGAAACTGATCTACTAGAAAATGACGAAGACCTTTGTCTTTCTCGCCTATGCAATATTTATAGGTAAGTTGCATTATCCTATTTCAAACAATAGTGAACTATTCTTAGGACCTAAACGCATAATTTCTTTCTATCCCAATGAAATACTTAATGGATAGTGGACCTTGGCATCAGAAGAAAAATTGGTTGATAATAAATTGTTGATCAAAGGAAAACCATATTTAGCTTTGCAATGAACTGTAAGGAACTTAAATAGTTATCTATCAATAACGAAGAATGAACAATGTAAATGGAAATTTCAACAAAACTATCTATCTCATGGCTGAAATACCGTTTACGTTATGTATTCGTAACTCATGAAATATTTAAACTGAAGATAATGATTTCTTTGTTAAAATATTTGAAATATGAATTAATTGGATACTTGCTTACTCGGAGACTTTATTAATAGCTATAAGTCCAATTACAAATATTTCAACACTCCAATCTTACTTGTAAATCAAATATCTTATTTTTGTTATACTGAAACATATAGTTTTTGCCATTTACTTTAGAAACAATTTCCACAGTTTATAAACAAACCTATCAGTACTTGAAATTCAAATTACAATAAGTGTTATTTTGACAAAATTGATTGAATGTACAAATTCACTTCTTGAGATTTTATGGTGCAACAATGATAAGTTAAAGAGTTTATCAAATTTCATTTAAGTTAATTCCTTCATGGAGTTATAATTCTGCCTTATAAGAGATGACCAATGATTTAGCATAACCTTCTTGCATGGTCATGGAAACCGAATCATGTTTATTGCATGAGCAATAATTCAGAATTGCTAATAAAAAACCTACTGAGTTTGTTAATAGAATTAAATAAAAATGTAAATTTAATAGTAATGGAATATGGGTTGACAAAACAAGTTCATATTTTTAATATAGAGCTACAGGCGAATCTAGTCTGTCTCATTTATGTTTGAATCACTTATGTGAAGATGACACATTAAAGTACATATCAGTGGTTTTAATCAATTGTTTAATAGTGATATTTTCATATTCTAGAGGTGACCAAATGATATATGTTTATTATGATACCAAATCAATACGAACCACCAGTTATGAGAAAAATTTTCTGAATATGGAGAGTCCATAAATTGAAGTTTGATATTTATGGTTTGAATTTAAAAGTGCAGAGATTAATTAAGAAACAATGTTGGATTAACCAATGTTTCATGGTCATTATATGTTTTCACCTAAAACCTGAATGAGTATTTTTAAAAGGAAATTAACTTGATTATTTCCCTCATTATGAAATAGACCAATCAGACATCATTTTTTTATTTAGATAAGTGATTAAATTCCTAGAACCGTTAAACCGCGGTTAAATTTTTGTCCTCTATATTGTTGTTTGTACAAAAATTGTTAGAAAATGTCAAATTTTATTATCAATAACTTTTGTTGTTGTTGGCTTAAATGCAAGTTATTCAAGAAATAATCTAGCAGTATACCACTCTACCTATACATTTAAATGGATTAACTACCCAAATATTTTTTGCATGATTGTGCTTCTTGGCAAATAATTTCATGCACAATAATTTTAAAATAATTTTATTGAATTATTGTGCATTTAGCTATTTTCCAAAAATTTTATCGATTAAATTTATAGCTCTTGCTTTTTGTTTGTTTCTTCTTTATTGCCCATTTTGGGCGTTAAGTACAAGGGCTTTCTTGGCTTCTTGTACTTTGGTTCCAACAGCGGGTCATATGCCGCTGCGCCTTTGATTGTGGAGTTTCTATGCGTTTCCATCATTTGTTATCTGTTCGTCGCCTGTTTCCAAATTATTTCCTCAATTTTAAAATAATTTTATTGAATTTTCGTGCATTTAACTATTTTCCAAACACTTCATCAGATTATTAATGCCAAAATTATGTCTCGTTAAATTATTATAAAATACAGTCGAAATTTAGATACGTACAATCAAAATAGTCGACTATACAGAATGTAAATAAATAACTGCGAAAAAATTAAGGGGGCGATTCCTTGTTGAAAAATAAGGTGGGTCTTTCATATAAAATTTTTCTCTAACTCACTTCGTTTTCGAGATACAGGGTGTTGAAATTGAAAAAAAAAATTAGTTTTTTGCGAATATCTCCAGAACCGTTTCTCGTACAGAAAACAGCTTTTGTAAGCAAACTCTACTCATAGTAAGCTATGTTTTGAGCGATAAATAATTTTTTTTTTCATAATTGGTGAATATTTCGAAGGGGTAGTGGTTGTTTTTCTCCCCAACTTCTACGCCACTGGAAAAAGTACGGTTTTGAAATGCCCATTTGAACCTCCAATGTTTTCTACACAAAAAAGGTACTCCTGGTTATAAGCTCTAAAGTTAACCGTTTTCGAGAAAAATCAACTTTTATGTTAAAAAACATGGTCAATTTTTGGTTTTGTTACTTGTGTAAAGAAATTCCGTTTAATTGGTAAAAAATAAATTTCATTTCAAAGAATTGACAATGTTTTTCAACATAAAAGTTGAATTTTCTCGAAAACGGTTGACTTTAGAGCTTATAACCAAGTACCTTTTTTGTGTAGAAAACATTGGCGGTTCAAATGGGCAACTCAAAACCGTACTTTTTCCAGTGGCGTAGAAGTTGGGGAGAAAAACAACCACTACCCCTTCAAAATCTTCACCAATTATGAATAAAAAAAAAATTTTTATCGCACAAAACATAGCTTCCTATGAGTAGAGATTGCTTACAAAAGCTGTTTTCTGTACGATAAACGGTTCCGGAGATATTCGCAAAAAACTAAATTTTTTTTTCAATTTCAACACCCCTGTATCTCGAAAACGAAGTGATTTAGAGAAAAATTTTATATGAAAGACCCACCTTATTTTTCAACAAGGAATCACCGCCTCAATTTTTTCGCATTTATTTATTTCCACCCTGTATATGAAGGTCTTGTTATATTACCTTGGAATATTACTCTTTCTGTCGATAGGTTATTTTGACATCAGTATGATATTATAGTAAGTCATATGCTGGGGCTGATCCAGCAGTCTTCCTGGAGGGGGGATGACGAAAGATCTATTGGGCTTTGAGCAAATTTATCAATAATGTTTTCTACAATCAACTCTATTGAAGAATGTATATTTAATAAATCTAATCCGACTAGTCGGTCTGCTAATATTGTTGTCAGTAGCCAAGTTTTAAGTCTTCTTAAAGTTGCCTCGTGGTCATATGAAAGGTCTTGAAGCAATAATGGCTCATTCAATTATTTTTGAAAATAAATACAATGTCGACATTAAACGATAATTATATCTCGGAACCACTTTTGCTTTTACAAACAAGCAAACTATTGCCAGAAATTGTTAAATATTGTTTTGAAACTGGAAATATTCCAGTTTGTTTGCCATTACAACCTTTTTTCAATAACGAACAAGGTATTTCTCCCAACCCTGCCGATAATTTATTTGGTAAATGTAATATTACCTATTTCATTTTAATAAAGTCCACTGTACGCTATACGATATCATCCCCAAATTTTAAATGTGTTTTCTACATTCTGAGTAAGATGCATTCACATTCACGTTGTGGAAGGGGATTGAAACAATTTAATTTTTTTATTAATATATCTGGCGTTAATTATGCGGAATAAAATAAATATTAACGATCATTAGCATTTGGTTAATCCCAGGCAAAAGCAAGAACCATAATTGATCAAACGAAAGAGTTGAACTACGATTAATTATATCGGAAGTTACTCTAACGTTGCTTGGAAAGAATCGTTGAAATTGTGTAAGAATATGTACAATATAATGTCACGATTAACATTCCTGGCTCGTTAATAGATAAAGATGTTTATGCTAAAACCTCGTTTTTACAATTTAATATTGATATGACCTTTGTATGTTGTTGATTATATTCTGAATTTCACTTATATAATTGGGTAAGAGTTCATGTATCAGCAAATTAAACTGACATGTTTAATCTACAAACAGAATCGAAGTAAATAGAACAGGAAGATAGAAACCGAATAGCAACTGAACAGCAAATATGTGGTCGTATTTTCAAACATTGTCTATTTTTTTTCAACATGAAACCACTTAGTATGTTTTCGAAGGGATTACAGCCACATATCCTTCATTGGTTGTATACGGTCGGGATTAGACCTATGGTCACCTATGCTGCAGTTGTATGGTGAACAGGGAAGAGGACTAGAGGGCTACTATGTCCCAAAGCCCTTTGTATCACCTGCAGTGTCTTCCGTGTGTAGGTGTCACGAGTGGTATGTGGTCGGCTCCAATGAGAGCTCTTGAAGCTCTCCCTGGAATACCACCTCTACACTATCCAGCTATCTGTCTCACCTCTCCCAAAATTCTCATCCCTTATAGGGGGATTGGAACAATAAAAATCTCGCCCTATTGCCACCAAATGGTCCAGTATGGTTTACAGTCTAGTCTCGAATCTCTCATAGTGGAACAACAGACGAGATTTCTGATTTACATCGACCATAGAAATATCTATAGACAAGAGAGAGATCTCCCACCTTACATCATAAGTCAGACGAATAGCGCTCTCTCATCTGGATAAAATCCAATAGCTTCAGCTTATGTTTGGGAACCGAACTCCAAACATGTGAACATGTGCTTTGTAGATTATGAGGAGCTACTGGGATGTAAAGTAGCTCTTGGTGTGGAATAGAAAACCAAGTTTTAGTGAAGTGGTTTTCGCAATAGACCTCGCATAATCGTCTCATGAGAGAGTGTTGTTCGTGGTGATCCCGAGCATACATATGGAAGACTTCATAGGAATAGTTGTACCTGACATCAACATATTGGGGATTGTGGGATCAGCCTTCCTGGAGAAGACGTAAGCTTGAATTTTTGCTGCATCAAACTCTACTAGATTATCAGATCTCCATTTCAAAATCTTTGGCAGATCTCCATTAATTGCGTCAACCTGTCTCTGTCTCGATGCTCTGACTTCTTTGAATGGTATAGGGGCTATAAATGAGAAAGCTATGGACGGGACAGGTGATCACTTTCAGCATATCGTTTATATGAAGCAGAAATAAAGTTGGTGCCAAGACAGTTCCCTGTGGAGCACCATAATTTAAGATTCAGCTGCTGCCATACCCACCAAGGGTATTTATTATCATTTTTTCAAAAATAGCAAATGCGTATTTTTTCGTTCCCCGATACAAAGCCTACTCTTAGTGATATTCAGCCGTTCCCAGACTTTTTGGGTACCCGGTACGTGTTTTATCAGACTCATACCAATTTCAAATTCAACATTTTTAAACAATACCATCTTTTTTTGATCTAGTGTGTTCTTTTACATCTCGAGATGTTGACTATTTTCATTCTGCTATTAAAAATAATCTTTCATTTAATTCGTTTACAGCTTGTTCAACAGCCGTATTTGTGCCACCCCGCCCAGGTCATAAACATGAAGCACTGGGATCCAATGTCTGCACCAGGGGCCCTGCATATTGGTGTCAAAATTTAACGTGAGTTATATTTTCTACATTTTTAACCGGAAAATACGAAATAGAGAAATTCTATTTCATATATTCGTAGCAATGACATTCGACTTGACTTATGCATATATTTTATTGTTATCTATAACTTAACAAGCGCTTTTCATTGCATATGACACATTCATGATAATTATTTGTTTTTATGAGTAGAATAATAGTTCCTGATATTTTATTTTATTGCAGTGTATCTTGGATTGATATAGGTACAGTCGTACAGTATTGTTTGTCAGCAAACTGGTGACTTAGATGATGTGTAATCTTTACTCATGCGAAATGTATAAATGATTCATTTTCTATATAGTAGATTTAAGGCGGATTCTTTCCAGATATATCTGACAACAATAACTTTATTTCAAATAGGACATTCTATAATGTAAATATAAACTGAAGTCGGTTTTAAAAATCGAACAGAAAAACTAAAACTAAAGTAGACATATAACATAAATACTAGTTTTTTTCTTTTACACTGAAACTTTGATGTGCTTAGTTAAGGATTTTATAAAGATATTAAGTGTTGGACTGACTTTAGTATTATTAAGTAGTCTATTAAATTGGTCTTCTACTTAAAAAATAGAGAATTCATAATACTTTTAAAATTAGTTTTTGAAATATAGATATTATTGATATTTTAACTAATATGTTGTTCATTATTAAAAATTATGAATTCATTGAATAAATTGAAAGTATTTTAGAAAAAAAATCATAGAGATGTAATATAACCTTTTTGCAACTGACAACCATATCAATGTTAGTTAGTATCTACGAAATAGAGGTATATCTATTACATTTTAAGATTATCCTCATTCCTCTATTCGTCAACTTTTGTAATTGAGTCACCTTTTTAAGATCAAACGAGTTCTTTGGTCTCTGCTGTGTTGTGATGGATCCATGTTTCGTCCACGGCTACGAAACGGCGCAAAAAGTCCATCTTGTCGCGCTTGAACGCCAAACACTCCTTTGAAGTTGTCACACGGTCGCGCTTGTTGTCAACAGAGAGCAAATGCGGCACACACAACTGGCAGATATTCAAAAATTTATGCAAACTGTTCTGTACCCATTCGTTTGAGATGCCCATAGCCTCAGCAATTTCGGGCACTTCACTCGCCGATCGTCCAATATTATACCATGGATTTTATCGACGATTTCTGGCGTTGTAACCTCAATTGGACTACCAGAACGTTCGACGTTCTTTGTGGACATACTATCACAACGAAAATCAGTAAACCACTTGTGAATTGTTCCAATTGATGGTGGGGAGTGCCGATAATGTTTAACAAGCGATGTTTTGGTTTGCGTAATTCACTTTTTTCCATGTTTACAAAAATCTTCAAGGTTGCTTGCTTTCGATGGGTACCAAAACAGAACTGAATGACATCATTTCATAATGCGTTCTAGTTAAGATGGTACATAACAAATGCCAAATGGGATTTCCGATTGTGGCGCCATCTGTTTCAGTTTACAGGGACTTTTCTCCTTACCCTCGTATGAGACCTCTACGAGGATCCAGTTTTTGCACTGGAAACCAATGTAACGACTCAACGGAGTCATTAAATACATCGGATTCATGTTATTCTTCTTGTAGCGTTACATGTTTATCTATGAAACATTAATCACACAACGACAATGATTGGCACTTACCAGTTACGATGTTCATATTAGTACCTTGTCTTTAATTGCTATCTCGTCAAAATAATTATTATTGTTATTGATAATACGGTTTATATTTTGCTCAGGTGTACTGTCAAAATCATTGACTAGGTTAGGTCGATTCAGAAAGGCTTAAGGGTCGATTACCTGCAATACTTCCCTTATACTTATAGTGAGGGAAGTAATATCTACAAATCCATAAGGCTAGAACATAACTAAGCAGCGCCTACTAGTGTGCAATGTTCGTTCTTGAATAATTATACAGAATGTTCCAAATAAATATGCAGAAACGCTCAAAGTTGATCAATGGAAAATATATGAAGATAATAATAGCTGTTAAAATTAGTAATAAAATAACTATTAAAAATTTGATTTTCACTAGTTTAATAAATAAATTTGACTACTTTCGCTAAAACAGTAGCTTCTTCAAATTAATATTACTAAAATTTGTTGGAAGAAACTACTGTGTTTGCGAAACTATAGTCACTTTTATTTATTAAACTAGTGAAAATCGAACTTTTAATAGTTATTTTATTTAAGTATACATATTTGGTGTTATGCTAGTGAAGGAATGACTAATTCACTTCCCACACATTACATTGAGCGTATTTTGGCTAGTCCTTCTACTATTAAATTGGTGATAAGGAAAGCGAGATATAAAAGACAGTATCAACATGTGGAAAATGCCAACGGGCATAATGAAATTGTAATAATTACTATTATTTCATATCGGATTTTTATTTTGATGGAAAACCACAATAAACCATTATAGTCCAGATAAGAAATACATAAAAATATGAATCGTTCCAATGATTCGTCATAATTCCAAGAAATGATTAGAACATCACGTGAGTAAGAACTAACGACTAGCAATATACTTTGACAAATACAGACATTGCACAATGACTTCAGATCACTTACAACTCCACCAATAATTATTTGATGAGACATCCATGGTTTGGTTATGGTAGAATGAAGAACTTTGTAATGAGACCTGTTAGTACCATTCAAAAATCTGAATGAAACAATGCATATCTTTGTAGCAACATATTGAAGAAGAGAAGTATAGAATATACTAAATATTCAAATCCAAGCTGGACTTCATGAAGAAAAATAAAGCTTATTGTTTCCAGCGTTTTATTACTGGCTAACCAATATCATGTTATTGGAAGGAACAAGCTGTATTTGATCTTAGAATGTAGCTATTGGCATAATCTTGGTGAACCAGGATGGTTGATGCATATTATGGCGGTTTGGTCTATGTGTTATCCAGTGCCTTACCCCGCATCAGAGTTTAGGGTTTCTCATACAATCATAAATGATATTTTTCGCAATTTACGTATGTATCCTCGATATCGTCTTGAGCTACTAATTGAAAAAGAAGAACTGAACAGAATGGAGGCTATCAAATACCTAATGACGAAAAACAATCTTCAATATTTTTTCATTCAATTTATTTACACAAGATATATATACATCAATAAGTTACCTACAAAAGGCTGTAAAGTCAATTAATCTGATAAATTTACAAATTTACTCAGTGACTTTCAAAATAGTCCAGTCGACGATGCGCTAAAATGGCCAATAATCTCTAGACTAGTAGACTTCCGCGGATAGCTAATGTTGTTAATTCTTAGCTTCCGGATGGATTTACCACCGGAATTGAACTGTGTATCGTGAAGGTTTTTCCCCAATAAATACCGCTATACAGAAACCAGAAGAATCAGTTTCAGTTCAAGTCTGCTCTGAAGATGCCACCTGCTAGGGTTGGCAAAACTTCGGCTTCAAGTCGTGCTATTGTGACGCGGAATCCGTATAATATAAATAAAAACTCGATTACGTGGTATCGGTCCTGCTTTGTACGACAGTAAAAAATTAGAGGAAATAGGCCAGCAAAAAAAAGACGTTGTTATCTGTTCAGCGACGTTTCGACCATATATTTTTATGTTCTTCAGGCTAAAAATATTGTATGCACATAAGAATGGGCACTTTACACTTATTTAGAGTAGTATTCATAATTAAGGACTTAATCGAACTGTAATAACTGCTCTAGTTGTGGCGATAGGTCTACAAAGTTTGACTTGATGCTGCAATTCTTAAATAATTTCATCAAGTATTTTCCAGCTTTATGTTCTTATGTTTTTATTTGCCATATATGTAATATCAACATTTTAGCAATGATGGTATATTTGGAACGTAAGTGATTCCAGATTATCTCAGTTATTCCAGTTGTCTTCTCAACCGTTCAAACTTGTGAATATTGTTAATAATACCGGGATATCAAAAATTATCTTGGTCAAGGGTGGTTGTGGAATCTAAATCGTGTGTCTTACTTTACGTTTGAAATAATTATGTCACTGTCACACTGACATCATCAATAACCTACAAATTTCATACCTATTTATTTCAGTTGTAAAACAATAATGAACTACAAATTAAAAATTATCTTGGTCAAGGGTGGTTGTGGAATGTAAAACGAAATGTTAACTTTGAACCTTTTACAAGGTCGCAATAGCCACAAACGGGGTCGAAAACTGTTTTAAATTGGTTAATTTTCGATAAATCGAATGACGTTCACGTGAGGAGCGCGTAGCTCGCGAGTTAGAAAAGTGCAAATCTTCGGAACATAGAACGTCTTTACGAGGACTTTTCGCATGCGGTTTTCGCTCCATGTCGTTAGTTTATGAACGGGGCCAACTAAAAAGCATAGTCTCGGGCCCCAAAATGTCGATTAAATAGGAAAATTCAATTAAAATAGAAACAGGTACTCTCAGGTCTCAGCTACGCGCGTCTAACGTGCGACGTACCAAAGGGAATTATCTAGCTACTAAAATATACCCAAAAGCGGTTAAAAGCTAGCGGCTTATAGCCGAAAACACTTCATTACAACTGGCGCCGGCCGCACGGAGCATAAAACGGCCCCGAATTAACAAGATCGAGTTAAAAAGTTTAAACTCTAACTGACGCGTAGCGAGCTCCTCGAGGCATATGTCAAAATGATTACGTTCGTTGCTAATTACATAGGACGTCTGGCGTTCATGCAATTGTGTTTTTATACAATTCGAACCTCCTAATTTCGATAGGCCACGTGAAAATCCCGGAGTCTAAAGCGCTAGAGACTTCTGAGTGTTATAGCATTCGTATAAAATTGCGAAATTTCTCACTTTTAGAAACTTCAAATTAATTAATTTGACACGTTTTGATAACGTAAAGTAGGACACACGTTTTAGATTTCACAACTACCCTTGACCAAGATAATTTTTGATATCCCGGTACTTTAATTTAGTGTAAAGCGCCAATTTTTATTTGTATACCATGTTTTAAGCCTGAAGAAGACCAAAAAAATATTTGGTTGACACGTTGCTGAACAGGTAGGTAACTTGTTCTATTCCCCCTAATTTTTTACTGTCTACTTCTTGGGATCTATTATAACTTCGATCTGTAAATTTAGTTTATATAACTAAACGTGGTAGAATAACTTGACATTTACTAATCCAGTTACGCCCCAATTGAAATTGATATTTTCTTGTTATCAATGTTAGGAATGCAGAATAAAATTCTATGCCGTTTTTACTCACTTATATTCATACTATATTCTATTATTCAGTAATATTTAAATGAGAAATAAAATCATGAGTTTTTCAGACATGAACTTTTACGTTACTGCGTGTTGAAATAAATTAACGTGGAAGTTAATTATGGACGATTGCATAGCTAGTAATTAGAGAGAAAATTTTGAATCCACTCACGAGGTGCTTGCCAATCGTTGTTTACAAATATAAATAACAAATAACTTTCTCGTCCTTGAACTGTGTTTCCTTGTAGTATTCCTCGATTTAGGCGTGTTTTGTGGCATGGAGCCATAAAAATTCAAAACATGATATATTCGTTGTTCACAAACTAAAAATATTGTGAAGTTCCTCATACGACATTAGTGGGTTTTCCCTTCGTCATTTTTCCTTTAAATAACGTGCATTTGAACTCAAAATTTCACGCTTCAAAATGCATGTTTAATTTTCTGAAATTATGGAAAATCCTTACATTTTAGTTTTCAATTTAGGTAATTCGTTTTTTAATGCGGAAGTAACATTTCGGAACCAATTAGGTGCCGTTCGAAATGATAAAATATTTCAAATCTACATTTCTACTTTACGTGTAAATTGAGGGTGAACCAAATTGAAATTGATTTGAATTGCACGCCGTTTGCGATGATTGAACGTTTGCATGTTTATAAGTTGCATCCAAACACCTGTCAAATTTAATCACGACTCATAAATGTCAACAAATATAATAATTTATTACGAAAACAGATGGATCTGTAACGTTAACGCTGAGGTGTATCAGTATTATACCGGGATATCAAAAATTATCTTGGTCAAGGGTGGTTGTGCAATCTAAAACGAGTGTCTTACTTTACGTTTGAAATAAGTATGTCACTGTCACACTGACATCATCAATAACCTACAAATTTCAAAAACTGGATTAGAAAATTTCAGCACAATGACTTAACAGATTCTGACACAACAAAACATATTCAAAACTTTAAAGTAAGACACACGTTTTACATTCCACAACCACCCTTGACCAAGATAATTTTTAATTTGTAGTTCATTATTGTTTTACAACTGAAATAACTAGGTATAAAATTTGTAGGCTATTGATGATGTCAGTGTGACAGTGACATAATTATTTCAAACGTAAAGTAAGACACACGTTTTAGATTCCACAACCACCCTTGACCAAGATAATTTTTGTTATCCCGGTAGGATAAGGAGATGTGAAATAACAACCAGTATGTACTTAACTTTATTTTATTATTGAAAATTAGGAATGAATAGAGTCTGTTACATCCGTTATAATCAATAGTCCGTATATTATACAAATCCAAAACAAACTTAAGTCTTTCTATAATTAGAAAGGGTCGCTACCTGCTGCTTACTTCCTACGAAAAAAACGATTTTATTCTGTGTAATATACTAAGAATCCAACTAGGAGGAAGAAGCCTCCATAATCCACAGTACTTGTTCTCCGCCTGCGAAACATTTGTAGATGACGGTCATGCTTACACAATGGCAAGATTACCGAACTAGGAGACAGTCCGCTGGAATTCGCTGAAGAAGCTGGACTAGTTGATTGAGACAATAAACTAGGGAAATAGAATAGAACTGTCGAAACCGCAGTGTTAGGGATGGTCAACCCGAAAGGAAAAAAAACGATGGAGATAAGATAACTTCGACAATTTTGGTTAGGCTTTGTCGTGTGGAGTAGTTGAAAGCCAACATAACTAATGCGTTAGCACAAATGCACTATGTACTGTGAACCAGTGGCTTAACTACCGATGTTAAGGCTCTGAAGGAACCCCTTGGAAAGCAAGAAAGAAAAAACTATTGAATTTTGAAGGATTTTCCTAGGAGTTATTATGTACCAAAATAATATTTTCAATTATTGATCGTAAATGTACGTCGATCGAGGGCTTATTATTCATATAACACCCGTGGTGCCTTCAACGTTTAACGTTCTAATTATTTGATTCGAAAAATTTTGGATTTTCAAGTGAAAACAAACTTTTGACATTACGATTAATTAAGTTGCCGTCTATGAATTCTATAGAAGTACAGAGGATTATTTGATATTGGAGAGAATAGAATATTTTCTTGTCGTATTATGTTTGTGAGGAGTGACATCGAAGGGCCACCAACGTGTCTTGGGATCCCATTACCTAAAAGAGAACATCAAACGTGCATTTGCCAGAGTAAAATTGAATGTACTATTTGAAAGCCAAGGGGAAAGCATTTTCGGCGGAGTCATGAAGGGCATTTGGCTGACAGTAGCTAAGTTTGTACTTTATACTAATAGCAATTGAATGGCTGGCGGAAATTGGATCGAGAGAAAAATGAAAAATCGATGGTAGGAGAAAATTACTTAGTTTTTATACCAATTTTAATAATAACATGAAATAGTTACTATAGTTACTATACAGGGTGTCCCAGGTTTTAGTAGCAGAACTTCAACAGTCGATAGAAAATTTGATTTTGAGAAAAAAGTTGCTATTAACATATATGCACAGACGCTTAGTTTTTGAGATACAGGGTTGAAATTGAAAAAAAAAATCGTTTTTTGCAAATATCTCTGGAACCGTTTATCGTACAGAAAACAGCTTTTGCAAGCATTTTCTAATCATAGTAAGCTATGTTCTGTGCGATAATTTTTTTTTTCTTTAGTCATGATTGGTGAAGATTTTGAAGGGGTAGTGGGTGTTTTTCTCCCCACCTTCTACGCCACTGGAAATAGTACGATTTTGAGACAACTATTTGAACCGCCAATGTTTTCTACAGAAAAAAGGTTATAAGCTCTGAAGTTGACCGTTTTCGAGAAAAATCAATTTTTATGTTGAAAAACATGTTCAATTTTTTGGTTTTGTTACTTGTTCTAACGTTTGAATAAATTTTGTTTCATTAGTAAGAATTGACCATGTTTTTCAACATAAAAGTTGATTTTTCCCGAAAACGGTCAACTTTAGAGCTTATGACCAAGAGTACCTTTTTCTGTAGAAAACATTGGCGGTTCAAATGGTTGTCTCAAAACCGTACTTTTTCCAGTGACGTAGAAGTTGGGGAGAAAAACACCCACTACCCCTTCAAAATCTTCACCAATTGTGACTAAACAAAAAATGTTTATCACACAGGACATAGCTTACTATGAGTAGAAAATGCTTACGAAAGCTGTTTCCTGATCGATAAACGGTTCCGGAGACATTCGCAAAAAACGAAATTTTTTTTTCAATTTTAGCACCCTGTATTTCAAAAATTAATGCGTCTGTGCATATATGTTAATAGAAACCTTTTTTCTCAAAATCAAATTTTCTATCGACTGTTGAAGTTCTGCTACTAAAACCTGGGACACCCTGTATATTATCAAACAAATACAAAATTATGAATAAACTATAAACGTTTCAAGTATAAATAGGAACTAAACTACAATAGGGGCTAATGAGATTATAATTGACAGTAAAGGGATCATCGCAAATTCCGAAACTGGTAGATCCCGAGAAAGTACAATGTGAATTAAGAAACAATTTGTGCATTAGGATTATTATTATTTAATATTCTCAGTATTATTCTAAGAGTGCTTTAAAAGACAAAGGAAAAGTCACTCTGGTATAGGTCTAACAGATCATTTGGGATATTGTTATAGGAGTTTTTAACACCTTTGTAAATCTCTATTGATTATCATTATATCAATAGAGGAACCTTTATAAATTTGTATTGATTATCATTACATCAATAGAGACATCTTTATAAATATCTATCGATTATCATTATATCAATACAGACACCTTTATAAATCTCTATTGATTATATTATTCAATGTTGGAAGCCATTACTTTGTGATAATTTATCATATTGATATAATGAATAAAACACTTTCACTTTGTTTTTTATCACATATATTATACCGGGATATCAAAAATTATCTTGGTCAAGGGTGGTTGTGGAATCTAAAACGTGTGTCTTACTTTACGTTATCAAAACTTGTGTCAAATTAATTAATTTGAAGTTTATAAAAGTGAGAAATTTCGCAATTTTATACGAATGTTATAACACTCAGAAGTCTCTAACGCTTTAGACTCCGGGATTTTCACGTGGCCTATCGAAATTAGAAGGTTCGCTAGCTTTTAACCGCTTTTGGGTATATTTTAGTAGCTAGAAAATTTCCTTTGGTACGTCGCACGTTAGACGCGCTTAGCTGAGACCTGAGAGTACCTGTTTCTATTTTAATTAAATTTTCCTATTTAATCGACATTTTGGGGCCCGAGACTATGCTATTTAGTTGGCCCCGTTCATAAACTAACGACATGGAGCGAAAACCGCATGCGAAAAGTCCTCGTAAAGACGTTCTATGTTCCGAAGATTTGCACTTTTCTAACTCGCGAGCTACGCGCTCCTCACGTGAACGTCATTCGATTTATCGAAAATTAACCAATTTAAAACAGTTTTCGACCCCGTTTGTGGCTATTGCGACCTTGTAAAAGGTTCAAAGTTAACATTTCGTTTTACATTCCACAACCACCTACTAAGATAATTTTTAATTTGTAGTTCATTATTGTTTTACAACTGACATAAATAGGTAAGAAATTTGTACGTTATTGATGATGTCAGTGTGACAGTGACATAATTTTTTCAAACGTAAAGTAAGACACACGTTTTAGGTTCCACAACCACCCTTGACCAAGATAATTTTTGATATCCCGGTAGAATCAACAAATTGTAACTATAGTTTCGACACTAGTGTGTCAACTTCCATACTAATGTATGAAAATATGAATAATTTTGGCTATTTATGGTACAATATAAGACACAGGTAGCAAGTGAGGTTGCGGTTGGGGAAATACTCGTACATTGCTAGAGTAGTGTAACTGAATTTGGATAATGAGGTGGAGTTAATATTGTGATAAGGAAATTTTAATGCGGAGGTATACTAGGAAGGCACAAGAGGATTATGGAAACTTTTACCTTATCAATACATGAAACAGAATGCTGTAGTACACGTGTAATTGATCGTTTAAAATTATATTGTCATTATTTTTAATACCTTTGATCTCATTAGCCGTATTGTACTTTAGTTCCTATTTATACTTGAAATGTATATTGTTTACTACAAAATGTCGATGTTGATACTTAGTTTCGTGTTCATGTTATTATTAAAAGTACTATAAAAACGGAGTAATTGTTCTTTCATTTAATCATAATTAATATAAAATTCTCGGGAAATAGGTCACATTAACACATATACTTTTACTTCCGTCTTTACGTACGTTTCGGTCTCACGACCATCATCAGAAGACTTATTACTTCATAACCTAATTACTTAAAACTAATTGTATCAACACAAAGCGTCTTTATCGCACCAATTTCAATCAATATGCTAACGTCGCCGAAACGAACAGAAACACGAAATCGAAATTGTAACACCACAATGTAATAAGAATTATATATTAAGAATCCACTGTTTAGTAGATCTTTCAAAAAATACGCACGCATGTCATCAAGGTCTAAGAAAGACTAACAACCGAGACGCTCAAGTACCTACTTTCAAACCAGATGTCATGATTTATTGGTAATAAAAGAAGGTCTGGCCTCTGGAATATACTCTTGACATTCTACCTAAATATATTTTTAACATTATAAGGATGCATGTAAGAATTTGCAAGAATATTAATTAATTAAGTTAGTGTACATATGACTTAGGGTCTGCACATCAGTCCTATGATTCACAGACTTGGAGTCACGTTTTATGTGAATCATCTCCAGAATAGATCTTGTATGATAATTGGTTTCCTTAGTTAAAATATCAACATTCTTGTAATCGAATTGATGGTTATAATCAAAGCAATGTTTAGCAAGCGCGGTGGAATTACCTAAGTTTTTGTTTCTTGTGCTATACTTATGGCCATACATTCTTTTTTGTAAATATTGTTTAGAGATACCAGTATAGGTCCCATCACAATCTAAACAATTTAATTTGTATACTGTGTGGGTTTGTTTATCTTTAGGAATTACAGGTTTTAGATTTGAGAAATATTTCCCAACACAGTTAGTAGGTTTATGCGCTTTAAATTGTTTAGATTGTGATGGGACCTATACTGGTATCTCTAAACAATATTTACAAAAAAGAATGTATGGCCATAAGTATAGCACAAGAAACAAAAACTTAGAAAATTCCACCGCGCTTGCTAAACATTGCTTTGATTATAACCATCAATTCGATTCCATCAATCAATCAATCATCATATTTACACTAACTTAATTAATTAATATTCTTGCAAATTCTTACATGCATCCTTATAATGTTGAAAATATATTTAGGTAGAATGTCAAGAGTATATTCCAGAGGCCAGACCTTCTTTTATTACCAATAAATCATGACATCTGGTTTGAAAGTAGGTACTTGAGCGTCTCGGTTGTTAGTCTTTCTTAGACCTTGATGACATGCGTGCGTATTTTTTGAAAGATCTACTAAACAGTGGATTCTTAATATATAATTCTTATTACATTGTGGTGTTACAATTTCGATTTCGTGTTTCTGTTCGTTTCGGCGACGTTAGCATATTGATTGAAATTGGTGCGATAAAGACGCTTTGTGTTGATACAATTAGTTTTAAGTAATTAGGTTATGAAGTAATAAGTCTTCTGATGGAGGTCGTGAGACCGAAACGTACGTAAAGACGAAAGTAAAAGTATATGTGTTAATGTGACCTATTTCCCGAGAATTTTATATTAATTCATACGTGGGGGTCAAGAATCTTGATTTTAATCATAATGATAGAAACACAACTCATAGAAATCTTTTGATCGATAGTTCATGTGATAGAAACATAAATTATGGAAAATAGATTTGATAGGAGCAGTATTTGATAGAAACACTTTTTGATTGTTAATACATAACCTAACCTAAGATTTTTACACTAAGAAGAAATCCGATCCTGTTAGGTTAGATTAGGTTATGTTATGTATTAGCAATCAACAATTTTTTCTATCAATACTGCTCCTATCAATTGTATTTTCTATCATTTATGTTTCTATCAAATGTACTTTCTTTAAAAAGTTTATTCCATCTTCTGTTTTTCGATCAAAAGAGTTCTATGAAATGTGCTTTTATCATTTTTCTCTTGATCAAATTTCCGCCATCCTAATTGAATTCGGTTTTTCCCAATATTTTGTTTCCATTCAGAAAACGAACAAAAAGTTTAATTCAAATTACCATATATAAACTAAACATTCTAGAGGGTAGAGGCCACATTAGTCTTGTCTTGTTATGATAATATCTCTATTAAAATAGGATTCTGATCACCAAACAACAATCGTCCTTGAATAAAAGACCGTTTGAATAATATGCATAAAATCTTGGATATAAATCTGTTATACATGGAATTAAATGATTTTTTCGAATATTGAAAACATTAGTTATTCCATATATACGGTAGTGTCATGTGGACAGCGCCGGTCTCTTATACATAATCAATAATCTGAGGTACAAAGAAGTTGATTCCAGAGTCTTTTAATAATCGATCTGCTTGAGGCTATCTTACATGATTATTTGCACTACTAATTAATACTGTTTGTACAATCATCGATGAATTTAATCTACCCACATATTTGTTCTTCTGGTTTCCTAGAGTATCATCATTCCATAGTGAATGGATTCTTCAAACGGCAGTTTGCGTCCTTGAACAATTTCCGATTGTGAGTTAATCGTCCGTAATACATTAATTTACTAATGGTAAACAAACCCGCAGGCCACACTCAAGCGTCGAATAATTCTAAACTAGTAAAATTATAGATAAATCTACATTTAAAATCTCATTTTGCAGATTCATTGACAATTAATGGTAGGGAATATGTTCTATCTGGATTAGATAATATCATTCCTCTTTGTTTACATCAAGAGATACAAGGCCAATTCAATTGACATGAGTTACGTTGTTGTGAATACGGTCAAGTTTTTACCATGAGTCTGTAATTAGTTATTACATTTTTTGCATTTACCTAAATGGTAAGATTTTTTACCTTCGCAAATAGGTTAGAATTGTAATTAATAGTTTCTCACTCTCAATTACGTATCACTAGTCCAGTGACGTGAAGTCACTGATCAACCATCTCCGAAAGTGATAATAAAACACCCTCCAAAATGTTTGCCGGAAAGCAGAATAAATGTATGCCAAAAATTATTAATGAATCCAGAGGAATTGAAAAACAATTCTTTCTACGGTTACTTTCATAATATTGGTGGTCTACGAACTAAAGTAGATTTAAGTGTTCTAAACTGTAATTATGCTATTATAAATAATTCTTACTGTAACGTGACTTAATAATAACTTTACTAATATCGAACTGGAATTGAAGAATTATTCTATATACGGCATGTATCAGGATATATGTAAAAAAAAAATTTGTGATTCTATTTCATATTTCCAACAAAAAAGTTCGTATAATACGTATTCCGATTTTCAACGGTTAACAAGTAATTCGCTATTTTCAATTTTTTTATGAAAATATCACATTTATATACAATTGACCTCTTCCTACAATCAAAAACGAATGTGGAAAAAAATTAAATCATTGCAAAAGGGAGAGTTGAGTTACATTCAACACAATTTCTTCGCTATTGCATGTGCGATGTATGTAATCTTTATACTATTCTAAAGCTTGATCTTAAGCGATATTTTGACAACAGTTATCTTCCTTTATATTTCTTCAGTTATATTTGTCTAGAAAAAATATTGAGTATTTCACGTTTGAATTTTGACGACTTCATCAAATAACTGATGACACCCAAATATTCTGACCTGAAAATAATGAAAATAATAACATTTCGGCTATATATATGGTATCATATGGAAGCTTATTTATTGCTCTTCCATTTGCAATGATTTACTTTTGTCTACATTCGTTGTTGATTGTAGGAAGAGGTCAATTCCATGGAAATGTGATATTTTCATAAAAAAATTGAAATCTGTTGAAAATCGGAATATGAATTATACAAGCTTTTTTGGAAATATGATAAATCACATATTACATTTTTTTATATATCCTGATACACCCTGTATAGTTCTGGTAAAAAGTATGAACAATATCCAAAGTACAAGAGGAGATGTGTGTTTGTTTTTGGATTACTCTCAATATATGGATTTATCTTATTTGCAAAATTACAAGTAGCCACCTCAATATCCCTTTCGTTAAAATATCCACCCAAGGCTCGATTTGAAGATCTATGATCAGGGTATCATAATTCGCGTAAGTTTCAGATTTTTTTCGTGTACCCGATCGCTTCTTCTGTTCGGTGTACTCATATACTTATTTGTAAAATTACTGAGTATATGGTCTAGGCATGATTTACTTCCTGTAATTTTGCGTCATCAAACCATTTTCCAAGTTGCATATATTTCCAGTTTAAATTGATCGCATGTTCTATTGCAGATCTGCATCAGGATGTCACGCAGTAAAGCATTGTATCCAAACAGTATGGGAACATCAGCAACTACCCGCAGATCCAAGTAATATCTGTGAAATATGTTTGGATATGGTTAAGCAAGCTAGAGATCAACTGGAAAGTAATGAAACTCAGGTAAGTGTAAACATTCATATTGGTCTAATTGATAAATACGAAATATCCACAAAAAAAATAATTAAAGTACAAAGGACCTTCAAACGAAATTGCAATGAATTTTCTTTTAAATAAAGTGATATTTAACAACTTATTTCTTGTTTTCATCTGTACAAATGGAATATCTCAAAGTAACAGCGCCATTTAACTTCCGGCATGTTAATTTTTTAACGCGGGGAATCACATCGCGGCGGCGGAGTCTGCAGGCAACATCTAGTTTGTTCATAATACAAAATTACCTTCGATGTTTTCGGACCTTTCCAACAACGAATACTCGTTTCATCAATAACAACAGTTTTTCTTTTTAAAGAGCATTTGTGAAAAATATCCCCATAACTAACAGCAGTTTTATCAAAGTGTTCATTCATACTTTTTTTCTTCAGTGCCCACAATAGTCCAAAGTTTCCAATTTGTTTCTATAGTCAATAGTATTTATATTCTGATTAAACCAATCATTCAAAATTCTTGAGGTATCAATTTTTTCTCTACTCAAGTTTTGTTTGTTCCAGGAACTGATTAAGGAAGTGTTCGAAGGATCATGCAAACTCCTTTATGTGAAACCAGTTGTGAAGATATGCGACGAAATTGCAGATAACTACATACCCGATCTGATCGACACCCTTGCTTCTCAAATGAATCCGCAAGTGGTTTGTGCTGTGGCAGGACTTTGTAATAACGAGAAAGTACACAAACTTATAGCCGAATATCAAGGCGCTATGCCACTTAACCAACCTAAAGTTAACACCTGTGACCAATGTCATACCGTCGTCGATCTGATCAGAAAGAGATTCGATGGCATGTCGCGAGATGAAGTTCTGCAAAGTTTCCTACAGGTAATTGAACTCAGCTTTCCTAAAATTTAATCAAGTCTAGAAGCTATTCTTGGTAGTTAATAGTACACAATAAGAATATAATAAGGGCTATTAACCTTGAATGTGGAATTGGCAGCACGACCCGCAAGGGGGCGCTGTTATTATCTTGAGTGGGTAATAGCCATTGTACGCGAGTTAAATAGTACACTTTATCTACAACTATTGAATAATATAAATATAAGTGACAACATAATTAATTACACTTATTTTATGTCATCCTAATTCTATTGTGTTTAATGTATCTATAAATCTATTACAACATGACCTAATCTATCACGGTTTCGATGTTTACATAGTGTAAAATCATTTTAACATTCCGAAGTTAGAGAATCAAACTCAAATTTACAGAAAACTGGTCACATTTAAGTTATAATAGAAGAAATTGTTTCACCACACTGACATTCTCAAAGCTAGGAGTTCATTAATTATAAATTAAATGTTAGAAGTCTTATGTGAATCTTATACAGGATGTTCTTTAATGATATGCGAGTATCTTAAAGGGTGACTCCTGGGTCAATTTTAAGTAAAAAAGTTCCTATAAACCTGTCGTAAAACGCTACGTTTTCGATACAAGGTGGCAAAGTTTAATTTTTTTTAATGTTTTTTCCAAAAATGTAGAAAATGGTTTGAGGTATTGACACCACACTGACATTCTCAAAGCTAGGAGTTCATTAATTATAAATTAAATGTTAGAAGTCTTATGTAAATCTTACACAGGATGTTCTTTAATGATATGCGAGTATCTTAAAGGGTGATTCCTGGGTCAATTTTAAGTGAAAAAGTTCCTATAAACCTGTCCTAAAACGCTATGTTTACGATATAAGGTGGCAAAGTTTTATTTTTTTTGTTTTTTCCAAAAATCTAGAAAATGGTTTGAGGTATTGAGCTGAGTTTTGCGACAAATTAATTTGAGTTAGGAACACGCTTTTTCACTGATAATTTTAACAACAAAAAATGAGCTTTTTCGATTTAAATATTTTTTGGATACCCTGGTCAATTCATAACTAAGTCACATTAATCTGTCCCAAAAATCAGCTCAATATCTCAAATCATTTTCTAGATTAAAAAGAAAAAAAAATTGCCACCCTGTATATCGAGAACATAGAATCTTATGACAAGTTTATAGGAACTTTTTTAATTAAAATTGACCCAGCCATCACCCCTTAAAATATTCGCATATCATTAAGGAACAGCCTGTATATTAATAGCGTTAGTTCGCCAGAGAAAAGTACAGAGGGTTGAGGTATCGTTTGAAGGAGGCTACACTCATCCCTTGAGCAGGATGAGCCACTGAAAATTAGAGAAAAGCCTACAACTGTGGACACACACTGAGATGCATGGCGGGTCGCCGTACTGTCACTAGGACGGTTATTATGGCGATGCCGTAGGGGTACGCCTAGTTAATTCGGAACAGACGAACACCCTTCTAAGTGCTGTAACGAATACCAATAACAGACGGATATCTTATATTTAATGAATGTATTATTCGATGGTTATAGAAAGAACATATGTTCTCTCATTAGGAGACCATACTACTTACTTATTATTATTTATTATGATATTTTCTTTTAGGTCTGCAGAGATACTGGTAGTCTATCTGATGCCTGCAGTAACATTGTCCTGACCTACTTCACTGAAATATACACTCATATTAAAAATAACTTCAATTCAAAGGATGTTTGTTTGTTGTCGGGAGAATGCAGTGCTAACTTCCACACACACACCAAAAATATTGAAATCACCCCTATCTCGCATATTGGATATATCCCCGTGAAGTAAGTAACATTTTATCCCCTAATCCACTAAAAATACTATTAAAATAAACTAAATTATAAATCAAATACCGCAAACACTAAGAATGAACATTCTGAAGAAATGGCTTTCACATATTAATATCCCCGATAGAAACTGCACATAATACGTGATCCTTACATCTTTATGTATGGAGCAAAATTATTTAATTTTCAACCAAAATTAACAAGATGTGCAATGAGCAATCCACTATCTCTCCTTTTTTTTTGGCCAATATTTTTCTAAGCGAACTCAAACCTTGAAATCAAAATTGAATCAGTTTCCAGAAGTTGGGTATGTTGATGATATTTTCGCGATTGCAAGTAAATATTTTGATTTACATGACTTTTTGAACACGCTTAATAGCCAATTTGATTCACTGAAATTTACTGTCGAAATAGAAATAGATAAGCAGCTTCCTTTCCTTGATATTAATATATAAAAGATGGTAATCACTTGAATTTCGACATCAGAAAACCCACTTAAACAAATAGGTATACTGCGGCGGATTCAGCTACACCATTTAGATAGTTCATAGATTATTGAACGTCTCTTTGAGCCAGTAAAATTATAATAACGAAGTTGCGAAACTTCAGCAAATTGCGTTGGACAATTGTTACCACAAATATTTGATCAATAATTTAATTTCTAAACAATATAGGAAATTGCAACGTAGCCAACAAACCAAATTAGAGCCATTATCTTCAAATAGTTCAATAAAAGATAAAGATTCAATTATAATCGATCAATAATTAATAAATTCCTTTATTTGTTTCCTAAATTTGCAAAACAACCCTTTTATAGATGTAAAAACAAGCTAAAAAACCGTTTAGGCAACATTATTATTATTAAACTGAGCAAGAAATAGTTTTTCAGTTAGAAATTATTGGGGTCACAAATCATAGTAACATAATTCATTGTGCAGCGCTATTTTATCAAAAAAATTATATTTTAGAACTAAGTTATCTGAAAGTGTATTGAGAAACTCTTTTGAAAAAGATTCGAAAAATCTTCTATTCCTCAAAACAAAAAACTTCAATTAATGTAAATCGGAAAATCGAATCTCAATATTTGACCTTTAATAGTACCTATCTACAATTTCATAAAAAAGTTGTTTATAATGTAGTTTCTTGTCTACCAAATTATTTGTTTTCCTCCTTTTCACGGGAGAAGCCTCATCAGTTGAATAATTTCCAAATAAAATATTAACATTAAATTCTGTATAACGGAAACTTGAAATTTTATCAATGAGATGTTTTAAACGATCTCTTGAATAAATTATATTAGTTAATTTATGTTGTAAAATTTGAAATATAAGATCAGTTTGTTCAAATATTAATTTAAAATTATCAAGAAAAAACAAAAATTCTTCATTTTCTAAATAAGATTTTAAACCAACAGCAACATTTAATGAAACCTGATCTGTTGAAAAGTCATCACTGTTTAATATAAAATCAAATGTTTCAATTAATTTGTCTTTATTTTTATGGATGGTAAACTAAACATTGCACGTGATGTAAAATTCCATCGAGTTCGAGCATTACAGGGAATTCTGTTTCCTACTCTGTTATTTAAAACTTACGTTCGTTTGTTTGAAGACCGTTTAAATGTCCCGCCATTACAGATGCCGTCGTAAGTCTGATTTATTCGCAAAGTCGAATCGTTGCAATGTTTCCATTAAAAAATTGAATAAATTGACCGCTGTTCTTCCCGAACTAACATCGTAGAACCCTAAAAATCTTTCCACTAGTTGTCCATTTTTACAATTAATAATTTACCGAACAGACGAATTCTAATCTAACCTTATTTCGCGTGGTGTCACTCAACCATTATATCCGCATAAAACAAAACAAGCACTGAAGCAACACGCATGTATCGTATTCCGTACCACACCGATTGTACTCGTACTGAACTTAAAGGCGGGCGGCAGGCTAGCCTCCAGAGGATGTTGCCGTTTTCGCTGTTTCACGCTATTTGGCGATTGACTGGTCGGAAAAACGGCAACTGTGTTGAACAACACATGCTCAGCGTTTGAGATATATAGAGAATCTAGCCTCTGGCCACTGTTGCCAGATTAAAAATAACTACTGAGAACGGGGAATTAATTGTAAAATTAAAAAAATTATTAGAGAAACAGGATATAGAATGAAGAATGATCAACAAGATAAATTTGTGAGGAGGCTGAGCCTCCTTAGCCTCCTTCGAGGAGCCGCCACTGATCACTGCCATGCAGAAAATATTTTCACTGGAGCCGACGTGGGTACCAGGATGCTCTGGCCCTCATGTGCGTCGTTGCTCTAATCCGACTTCAGAATCCTGATTCTGTAGAAATACTAAAACTCATTTAATTTAAAAACAAACTGATAACTTTTTTTTTAATGAATTCCAGTTATTATTAGTATATTCACAGTTGTAGTCTTTTATATATTTTTTATTATATATGAACAGAATGGAAATTTAAATAGTATCTTCAGAAAATTGCTACTGCATCTTTTTTCTGAGGGAAATGTGCTTTTACAATTCTAATTGAGTTTGAAAGTAGGATATCTTGAATAGTAGATTTCCGCGGATAGCTAATCTTGAAAAACCTTGGCTTCCTGATGATCCATCCGGAAGCCAAGATTTTTCTTGAAAGTAGGAGTTAGGAACAAATTTGCATAGGTACATAAAAGCTGAATTTTGAAAACTAGACCAGAGCACAACAAATTGATATTGAATAGTAATCAAATATTTTCCTGTAATTTTAGTCAACCAAAAGACAACATGCCTTGCGAATTTTGCGAACAACTGGTTGAGCATTACAGAGACGTGTTAGTGGCTAACACCACCGAGATAGAATTCAAGAAAATACTGGAAGGAGTCTGCAAGCAGACCAGATCTTTCAAGACCGAGTGTCTTAATCTCGTGGATGAGTATTATGAGGCAGCTTACAGTTTTTTGATAAACGAATTGAACAGTACCGTGCTTTGTACCATGTTAGGAATTTGCCCTAAATCAAGCTCTATGACAGTAAGTAACCCAAAAATCTTTCAGTATTTACATTTTGATCGTACATTTTTCCATTGCAGGTGTATCCTATCATGCCACTTCTACCTGTAGAAACTGCAGATGCCCTCGAAATACGTCCGGTACCGACGAAAAAACCTTTGGTTCACGTGAAATTAACCAAATCCTCCGTCAGAATACTTCAGAATCCAGAGAAGTATCAACTACCGATCGAGCTTTT
Source organism: Endomychus coccineus (assembly GCA_958510875.1). NCBI lineage: Eukaryota > Metazoa > Arthropoda > Insecta > Coleoptera > Endomychidae > Endomychus > Endomychus coccineus. Next base: position 24,178,102 of record OY294067.1, read on the forward strand.
AATGCCACCACACACGCAAAATATTTACAATCAAGAAACTTGTGCGTTCTGTCAGTATTTCTTGCACTACGTTCAACAAGCAATCACCAATCCAACAACACAGGTAAGGACGATTTTTTATTCTCATCATATTTTATAAGTCTCGCGAAATAATTTTCAATAGGAAACTTTAATTTAAGTACTTCTATTACCGTTCAATAATATAGATGTACTTCATCGATGACGCTATTAATAAAGACGTGAGCGTAGTGGTGGAGTCAATCTACGGAAAAACAGGACGAGGTTCGTGAACATTTGATAGAAGCTTAGCGACCTGAAGTTTCTATTACCAATATTTGGTGGCACCATGTCTAACCTTCATAAAACTGTTTTTTTTTGCCCTTTTTTTAGATCAGTTTTGGAGTTTTACTATTTTTTTTACCCCTTACACTTCTGGCTAAGGTTTGACATTGGTTCCCTTCTATTTTTGATTTTTCCTGAAATTTATATGGGCAATTCTAAATTAAAGGGGTGGGGTCTGCGGAACTTGCCGGTGCAATTTTTTTCCGTTTCTACATCGTATTTGAGCTCGTTTACCGGAGATTAGAATACCCTTTTAGAAGTTTTGACTTTTTTTCGGTTGTTTTTCAACGAAAATGCCAAAAAGCTGTTGTTGACCCCAGAAATCGACATTTTATAATAAATAAACGTCCAAAAAACAGATATTACTGTACAAAAATCTGCCGTCAGGTCGCTGACAAATCTTTTTTTGGATCATATGATTCCGGAATCGGATTCAGCGGGAAATTTTAGCATAAGAAAACAGTTCCCGAACGTCATCCGACAGTTTTTACACCCCAGTATACCATTTATTTTACGCCAAAAACCAGGTAAACGTAATTTTCTTCCAGTTTTTGACCTTTTTCGACCTCAAAGTAGCGGAATTTAGAATTGTACAATTGAATTACTTACAATTATCGATCGAAAACATGCTATTACATAAATTTGTTTTAAATATTTTGGTGCTTTGGAAAAGCAGTTTGGAAAAAAGCTTTTTCGTAGCTGCAAATGTAGAGACTTCGTTTTTTTGCAATGTTTGAAGTTTGTTTCTTAAAACTTTGAATCGACTAAAATCGTGATCAAAATGACTGATTTTGATGTAAAATTTTCCAAGCATTCTGATTCTGACAATTTTTCAATCCCACATAATGACTCAGAGCCATAAAATTACTAATTACTAAATTACACTAATTTATATTCGCGCTTTGTTGAATTTTGTGGCTCTGGGTCATCATGTGGGATTGAAATATTGTCAGAATCAGATTACTTGGGAAATTTTACATTAAACTCATATATTTTGATCACGATTTTAGTCGATTTAAAGTTTTAAGAAACAAACTTCAAAAATTGAAAAAAAAACGAAGTCTCCAGATTTGCAGCTATGAAAAATCTTTTCTTCAAACTGCTTTTCCAAAGCACCAAAATAATGTAATAGCATGTTTTCGATCGAAAATTGTCCAAGGAATCCAAATATCCTACTTACGATTTTAAATTGTGCAACTTTGAGATCGAGAAAGGTCAAAAACTGGAAGAAAATAACGTTTACCTGCTTTTTTGGCGTAATATAAAATTAATGGTATACTGGAGTGTAAAAACTGTTGGATGACGTTCGGGAAATGTTTTATTATCGTAAAATTTCCCGATTCCGGGGTCATATGTCCCAAAAAAAGACTTGTCAGCGACCTGACGGCAGATTTTTGTACAGTAATATCGGTTTCTTGTCGTTTTTTTTTAGTTTTATCGATTTTTCGACCTCTAAAACCTATTTAGTCAGAACAGTTCTCATTTTATCGTAAAGCTGTGGTAAAAACAAGCAGATTACGCAAAAAAAATTTTTTAAGTGGCTACTCACACCGATATGACGCCGTAAAAAAAAGATATTTTGTCGAAAATCAGCCAATGGATAGAAAATGATGGGTTATGGAAGGAAAATGACACCATTTTCGCATTCAGCGGCCAATTTTCGATCGGAAATGACGTTTATTTACTATGAAATGTCGATTTCTGGGGCCAAACAATTTTTTGGCATTTTCGTTGAAAAACAACTCAAAAAATTCATAACAAACCTTTTAAACGGTATTTTAATCTTTAAATGCCGGTAAACGAGTTCAAATACGATGTAGAAACGGAAAAAAATTGCCCCGGCAAGTTCTGCAGGCCATCCCGTTTTAGACATTGATACGTCTTCTGATGATGATCGTGAGACCGAAACGTACGTTAAACCGAAAATAATAAGCATATGTGTTAGCGTGACCTATTTCTCGAGAATTTATATGTAATTGATAGATCATGAAAACGGCGTAATCACTCCGAAGTTGAACTTCGTGAAGTCAAAAATTTGACAAATTTTATTCTGAATTACAGACCGAAATTAAAGATGTACTTGACAAAGCATGCTCCGTATTGCCAAGTTCAGTCAACAGCACTTGCATAGAATTCGTGGCCATTTACGAACCTGCTCTGGTAGCTATCCTTGCTCAAGAAATAGACCCATCTCAAATATGTCCACTCATCAAAGTGTGCCCAGGAGACATTAAGGACATTGATATTTTCATGCAGCACCGAGAAGGCGACAACTCTAAATGTCCGCTTTGTCTTTTCGCCGTTACGAGGCTCGAAGAAATGGTCAAAGATAAGAAAACCGAGGTAAGTAATAAATTTTCGTAAAAATATATACAGTTGAACTAATTCTGTGATACATGATTGCTTTGTAGGAGGAAATAAAGCAGGCCCTGGATCAGCTTTGTTCAAAATTGTCTAAAGACTTAGCTCCAGAATGTAAGGCATTCGTTGACAAGTACACGGAGCAGCTGGTTGAACTGATCATAGCCGATGCGACACCGAATGAAGTCTGTGTGTTTCTGAAACTCTGCACAGATAAATCGCCATCACTTCCATCTTTTATAGCTCCACCGGTCTACAAATTCGCCGGAGATATTGGTGAGTGCATAATTTTAATCGTACATGGTGTTATTAAAATACAGATTGCATTGGAATTTTTTATCTTCAAACGTGCATTATAATAATTACTAAGCGATTAATTAGTAAGTATCGAAAAAAAAGGGTTGTTGCGATTGAAAGGGTAAAACGTAAATTTGTCTGTCTGTGAGTTGGGATCATTGACTACAAACTAAAGTAGTCACAGTTGTTTACATTAAATTGCGAGTCATACCTAGTTATATCCTAAGCGGAGAGTAATACACACTGTATTAAAACTGATGGCATTCCCCAGCGCTCCCCCGCTTTCGCAATGTTACTATGCTGTGTCCATTTATATTTATAGTGATTGGTTAGGATCAACCCTTGACCACGGGCAGAAAAAAATGTAGAGTTAGAAACAAGACTTTTTGTTTCCAAAAATCGCGTTTTTCGACAATTAAATAGGGGCAGTTCTAAATTACAGAAGACGGCTGGGGGGGGGGGTCTGCAGGACTTGCCGGGGTAATTTTTTCCCTTTCTACATCGTATTTGTTTGAACTCGTTTACCGACATTTAGAGATTAAAATACCCTTTTAAAAGTTTTTTCTTTGGGTTGTTTTTCAACGAAAATGCCAACAAGCTGTTTTTGACCCCAGAAATCGACATTTTATAACAAATAAACGTCCAAGAAGTAAGTCATTTCCGATCGAAAATTGGCCGCTATTTTCTATCCATTGGCTGATTTTCGGCAAAATACCTTTTTTTACGTCGTCATATCGGTGTGAGCAAAAAAAAATATTTTTTGCAAAATCTGCTTGTTTTTACCTCAGCTTTACGATAAAATGAGAATTCTTTTGACTAAATAGGTTTTAGAGGCCGAAAAATCGAAAAAACTAAAAGAAAACGACAAAAAAATGCCGTCAGGTCGCTGACAAGTCTTTTTTGAGACATATGACCCCGGAATCGGATTCAGCAGGAAATTTTACAATAAGAAAACAGTTCTAGAACTTCATCCAATCGTTTTTACACTCCAGTATACCATTAATTTTACGCTAAAAACCAGGTAAATGTAATTTTCTTCCAGTTTTTGACCTTTTTCGACCCGAAAGTTGCAGAATTTAGAATTGTAAGTAGGATATTTGGATTACTTGGACAATTTTCGATCGAAAACATGCTATTACATTATTTTTTTAAATATTTTGGTGTTTTGGAAAAGCAGTTTGAAAAAAGCTTTTTCGTATCTGCAAATCTGGAGACTTCGTTTTTTTGTAATGTTTGAAGTTTGTTTCTTAAAACTTTATATCGACTACAATCGTTATCAAAATGACTGAGTTCGATGTAAAATTTCCCAAGCATTCTGATTCTGACAATTTTTCAATCCCACACTTAGAGGCACAAAATTACTAAATTACACTAATTTTTATTCGGTTTCGTTGTTTTGCCTCCTATTTTTTGCGCTTTGTTGAATTTTGTGGGTCTGGCTCATCATGTGGGATTGAAAAATTGTCAGAATCAGATTGCTTGGGAAATTTTACGTCAAAATCAGTCATTTTGATCACGATTTTAATCGATTTAAAGTTTTAAGGAACAAGGTGAGGTAAAAACACACAGATTTCGCAATAAAAATTATTTTTTTAAGTGGCTGCTCACACCGATATGAAAATGATGCGTTATGTAAGAAAACTGACACCATTTTCGGATTCAGCGGCCGATTTCCAATCGGAAATGACTTCTTAGACGTTTATTTATCATAAAATGTCGATTTCGGGGGGAAAAACCACCCAAAAAATTCATAAAAAACTTTTTAAAGGGTATTTGTAAAGGCCGGTAAACGAATTCAAATACGATGTAGAAACGGAAAAAATAAATTGCCCCGGCAAGTTCCGCAAACCACCCCCACCCCCCCTGGCCGTCTCCTTTAATTTTTAGAATTGCCCACAGTATTTCTGACAATAATTATGCCTGTACAAAACATGTTTTCAGCTTCGGGAGTCTATCATAAGGGTTATTTGTATGGTTTTAAAATACAAAAAAGACTATCTTTAGCTTTTCCACTAAGAAAATATTTTCAGCCTCGAGAGCTCAAGTTTGGCCTAGGTTAACGAGGTTGCGGTTTTTAAATAGAAAGAAGACTATATTTAGCTTCATATATGATTATTACCATCTAAAAATACTTTTATTGCAACGAATATTTGGTAACTGCGAAAAATGTACTACAATCTTGAACATGTAATTAGAGATACACTAAAGAGTCACAACTGAGGATAAAACACCAATAAGTACGAAATAATCACGCTTATCCACTTGAAAATACTATTAGAGTACTAAGGACCTTCAACTACCAAGCAAACTCTGATGATGGTTATTTGGTAACTGGAAGGTGGTTAAGGGTGATTATTTCGTACTTATTAATGTAATTAGGGGGTTCTTTTTGGGTAAGAAAAAGTATAGTTTCGTGATATAATTTTGCCGCTATATTTATTTTAGTCCCTTTATTTTTCCCAGGGTTGAAAAAAATCCCACTGGTTCTTTTTGGTTTATTTGGGCATTATTGGGTTTTTTATAATAATAACAAATCCACATGAAACATATTTCAATATGTTTCAACTGTCTATTTTGTACAACTGAACTAATGATAATATTAATATTATCATTTAATATAAGTAATATTATGTAATGAATGCAACAAATGCATTTATTTTATTGTTAATTACAAATAATACATAGCATTGTATTATTTAATATTATATTTAATTTAAAATTGAATTTTTAATTTGCCGCTAAAAAATTGGAATTCAATCACTTTTCGTAACACTAATTCTATTATATTTTTTATTTTGTAAAGAATACGTGTTATTATGTAAAGAGATAATATCTTATTTTTAAAGATATTTTATTATTTATTATATCATTTTTATTATTATTTAGAGATTACATATTACAACATTGTAAAATAACTAAAAAATATATTTATTTACCAATATTACATATAAATTCTCGGGAAATGGGTCACATTAACACTTAGGCTTTATATTTTCCTCTTTACGATACTTCGATTATTCGTGGTTGTGTTCGTCTCGGCGACGCGGGCATTTTTAATTAAAATTGGTGCGATAAGGACGCTTTGTGCTAATACAATTAGTTTTAAGAAATCTCGTTCGACCGAAACGTACGTAAAGACCAAAATATAAAAATACGAAACATAAGTGTTAATGTGAGCTATTTCCCGAGAATTTATATATAATTCATATCTGGGTCAAGCACCTTGATTCAGATGAAGATGTTTTTTTTGGGTGGGTAAAACCCACCTGATTTTCCCATACTAAAAGTAATTTTATTTTATTCTCATAACGACCTTTGGCTAACAAATATTGGAAAATACCTTAAGTGTCATCTAGTGTTTATAGCAGTATCGGCAAATTTTTTCCGTCTGAAATTGTAATGGTGCTTAAAAAATTATGAAATTTCTGTTCTATATTTTTATACTGCTTTTTTATGTGGAAATGAACGGATTTTTTGTACTTTAAAACTTTACACTACTAAAATATAATTACTTAAACAAATATTTACAAATAAATTTTTTAAATAGTTAATTATGCTTTTATATAACAGTTAGTCTTGTTGATGCGACTCATTGAGTATGTCTTGGTTGGCCTAAAACATGTTTTGTCCAAACATAAAGTATTTTAATGTCGTAACTTTATTTCCATTAGAATATAGGTTTTTTCGTTACTACACATATAATATTTTAATTTCTAGAAACTAACGCCATACTTGACAACACGATAAATGGAGAAGAAGTCAATAGTTTGGATGCCCCTATGGATAAAGGTCCAGAATGTGTGCTATGTGAATTTGTGATGAAAGAAATCGATGATCAGTTGAAAGATAAAACCACAGATGTAGGTTGATTAAGCTAAGTTTGTATATCATTAGACATGATGATCAACATCCCCTCTAGTGAAGTGAAAAAAAGAATGCAAATTATCATTCTGGATGTGCAAAATCAAATCAGTCAATTGTTATTTAATTACTTGTTTTTAATCGAATTGAGACTAAACTGGATATATTGGCGATAAACCACTAATGATTATAAAGATAAATTCACTATAAGATTTGTAATGGTAATTAATTCTATTATTCTTGGTCTTCAGAATTGAATTTTCACTTGATCCTAATTTTCTTTTTTCAGGATGAAATCAAGAAGGTCGTGCACAGTGTATGTGATGTTATGCCAGGAACTATCAAAGATCAGTGTAATTCTTTCGTCAACCAATACGCCGATATGATCATTCTTTTGCTTCAACAAGCTTTAGAACCAAGCGAAATTTGTGGGGTTATGAAGTTGTGCACAGCTAATATTCAAGCAGTTCAAGGTAAGAATTTTTTCTTAAGGATTGGTGAACACAGAGTGCGTGCATGGTGAAAAAGCGAAATCGTTCTGTATTCAGATTCAACAGAGGTAACAAGATGAGCGTAACATTTCCAAATTATTAGTTTTGAGATTCTATGAATTTTAGCAAAATGTGTTTGGAACTCAATTTTGGTAATGGTTTTCGTGAAACAATATTTCAGAAACCGATATTAACGATTTAACTTTCTGACTATAGCAGAAAATTTTGATATTACCGAATAATTTTTCTAAGTAGCATTAAAATAGGATATTACCCAATTATCTTTCTTGCTGTAGCAAATAATTTTGATATTACCAAATTATCTTCCTGAAGCACATACTTTGGATATTACCAAATAAGTTAACTTTCTGTAGCAGATGATAGGATATTACCGAATAATCTTTCTTGTTGTAGCGGATAATTTGGATATTACCAAATTATATTCAATAATCTTTCTTTAAGTAGCAGTTAATTAGGATATTACCGACTAATCTTTGTTGCTGTAGCAAAAAAATTTGATATTGCAAAATTATCTTCCTGGAGCAATTACTTTGAATTTTACTAAATAAGTTAACTTTCTGTAGCAAATGATTAGGATATTACCGAATAATCTTTCTTGTTGTAGCAGATAATTTGGATATTAGCAAATTATATTCAATAATCTTTCTTTAAGTAGCAGTTAATTAGGATATTACCGAATAATCTTTGTTACTGTAGCAAATAATTGTGATAATGCAAAATTATCTTCCTGGAGCAGATACTTTGGATTTTACTAAATAAGTTAACTTTCTGTAGCAAATGATTAGGATATTACCGAATAATCTTTCTTGTTGTAGCAGATAATTTGGATATTAGCAAATTATATTCAATAATCTTTCTTTAAGTAGCAGTTAATTAGGATATTACCGAATAATCTTTGTTACTGTAGCAAATAATTTTGATGTTGCAAAATTATCTTCCTGGAGCAGATACTTTGGATTTTACTAAATAAGTTAACTTTCTGTAGCAAATGATTAGGATATTACCGAATAATCTTTCTTGTTGTAGCAGATAATTTGGATATTAGCAAATTATATTCAATAATCTTTCTTTAAGTAGCAGTTAATTAGGATATTACCGAATAATCTTTGTTACTGTAGCAAATAATTTTGATGTTGCAAAATTATCTTCCTGGAGCAGATACTTTGTATTTTACTAAATAAGTTAACTTTCTGTAGCAAATGATTAGGATATTACCGAATAATCTTTCTTGTTGTAGCAGATAATTTGGATATTAGCAAATTATATTCAATAATCTTTCTTTAAGTAGCAGTTAATTAGGATATTACCGAATAATATTTCTTACTGTAGCAAATAATTTTGATATTACCAAATTATCTTCCTGAAGCAGATACTAGATATTACCAAATAAGCTTCAAAAATCTATCTTCCTGTAGCAGATACTTTGAATAGTACCGAATAATATTTCTTTCTTTAGCAGATAATTAAGATGGTACCTAATAATCTTTCTTCGTGTGGCAGATAATTGGAATATTATCAAATAATCTTTCTTGTTGTAACAGACCCTATGGATATTATCGAATTATCTTTCCTTAGCATAATTACGATGGTACCTAATAATTTTTCTTTGTGTGACAGATAATTGGGATATTACCAATTCAACAATCTTCAATAATCTAGCTCCCTAAAACAGATAATTTGGATATTTTAACGAGTAATTCTTGCTGTAGAGTAAATATTACCTAATAAACTTTCTTTGTATAAAAGTTAATCAGCTTTCTTGTTGTAGCAGTTAATTTGGATATTACCGGAAAAGCTTTCTTTTGGTAGCAATTAACTAGGATATTACTGAATAACCTTCCTTGTTGTAGCGGATAATTGGGATATTACCTAATAATCTTGCCGTAGCAGATGATTTGGATATCGCCAAATAATTTTCAATAATCTTTCTTCCGGTAGCAGATACTTTGAATATTACCAAATAATCTTGCTTGCAGTAACAGACACTTTGGTATTATCGAATAATGTTTCTTTCTGTAGCAAATAATTGATATGGTACCTAATAATCTTTCTTTCTGTATGTAGCAAATAATTTTCATATTCCCAATCAATCTTCAATAATATTTCTTCCTAAAAGCAGATACTTTGGATATTATTGAATAATTCTTGCTGTAGCATATACTTTGAATATTAGCGAATAAATTTTCTTTGTATAGCAGATAATTAGGATATTACCGAATAAGCTTTCTTGTTGTAGCAGCTAATTTGGATCTTATCGCACAAGCTTTCTTTCTATAGCAGATAATTTGGATATTTTGTAGCAGTTAAATAAAATAAACGTCAATAAACTTGCTTCCTGCAGAAGATTTGAATATTACCATATAATATTTCTTGCTGTATCAGACACTTTATCACCGTGTAATCTTTCTTTCTGAAGCCGATAATTAAAATAGCACCCAATAATCTTTCTTGCTGTGACAGGTAATTAGGATATTAGCAAAAAATCTTTCTTGTTGTAGCAGATAATTTGGATATTACCCAATAATCCTTCTTACTATAGGGGATACATTGAATATTTCCGAATAATCTTCATTGCTGTAGCAAATAATTTGGATACTACAGAATCATTTTTTTTTGCTGTATCAGATAATTTAGATACTAGAGAAAGATCTTGGCAGATAATTTGAATTTCACCGGAAATATTTTTGTAGAAGGTTCAATCTAATCCATATGTCGCTCGTTATGATGAATAATTTTTCAATTGAAAATAATGACATGAGTTTTCTATAAAAATTGCATTATTCATTGATTTTACTAAACTACAGCATACATACAATTATTTTTACGAAGTTACGTCATATTTCAAGTCAGAGGATTTTAAATGTTTGTTCAAATTAGTCTTTTGTTTTAGTTGAAATCTTCGATTGTGCGATTTGTGAATCGATCGTGTATGTAATGGAAAAAATACTGGCCAATCCAAGAGTAGATCACGACATCAAACACGTTTTAGAGAAAACATGTCGCGCTCTTCCAGATAAGGATCGGGCAAAAGTAAGTTTGCGGATCGGTTTGAGTGTTACCATTATTGACACTTTTACGTTTCAGTGTCAAGAAATCATTGAAGAATACGGAACGACCATTTTCAATCTGATAGAACATTTCGCAAACAAACAAATGATTTGTCGTGAAATAGGGTTGTGCGCAGCAGAGGCTACACGTCCCATGATAACATCCCATTCCGATTGCACAAACTGCTCGTGTGGAAAGAAATTTTGGTGTAAAAATACATCCAATGCTAGAGGTTGTAATGTGAGTAATTAAATACTAATAATCATTTTTTAGCGTCTGATCAAAGTATACACAATTATGCAATATATTGCTTGATGACATTCCAATGGTGAAATTATGTTGAAAAATTGTTGTTATCTTACACTTGTCAGGGGTGACTATCCCACTTGTACCTTTTTAACTAAAGCTGTTTTGACGTACACGAAATACAAAAAAGAGTATTTAAGAAGAAAGTTTTGCAGACTTGGTGTCTTACTCCTTCGACTTCGAAGTAGTACTGGAAAGTAGCATTTCGGCGATAACCGTTTTCTTTTTCTCTTTTCTGACAGTTTCCTCCCCTTCTTCAGATTCGTCCTCTCCCTTCTCCGTTTTCTTCTGATCCTCCTGACCATCCTTCCTCTCTCTGACCCTCGTTTTATTTTTATTCTTCAGCTCGATGCGACTCGTTATCTTCCCCAGAAACAACGTTCCTTATTTTTACGTCTACAGAAAGTACGTTTGATGCTACGTACAATCGTTTGTAGTCATTAGTGTTTTCTTCACGGCGGAACTCATTGAATTTATTTAACCTTGCTTCGAGATTAATTTTCTCTAAGCTTTTTTTTACAGGAAAAGGAGCCTTAATTTGTTTAGCTTGAACCAACCTTCCTTTTTTGTGAGGTATTCTTTCCCAGCTAGCTTACACTTTTTTCTGATGTTACGTTTCCAATTGTCCGGTCGTCATACGAGGCATTCCATATGAAAACAGCACTCGATCCCAGGTCACCCTCGGGGATCGCCCTGAAAGTTTTTCCTACCTTTTCTACATTGACAAATATGACGATTCCCGAAATTTCGGGTCTTAAGTGTCGATTTTGGGCCGAGGAGAACATAATGAAGTTTTTTTGGCAAGTAAAATTCGTCCTATTATCGTGAAATATTCGAAAATTAGCCTAAAAAACTTTTTGGAAGTACATAATCGATCGGGAATTTTCTTTAGAATACGATGCTGCAGTGAGATATCTTGCAAGGAAAATCCGGAAAATGCGAAAATTCGTTTCCCAAAATACCTATATTTTAATTTTTTTCTAACCTGGCTAAAACTCTCACAAAATGTGTGTACTTTAAGTCGAAAATGGTCCGGTAGTGACTTTAGCCCAATTTCACCAAAATTTTAACTGTTTTTCAGAAATTTTCCGATTTTTCTTAAAAAAAAACCATTTCATTAATCGTCATATTTTTCTATGTAGAAAAGGTAGGAACAACTTTCAGGGCGATCCCCGAGGGTTACCTGAGAACGACTGTTGATTTCATAAGGAATGTGCCTCATACTCGTTCCCTACTTTTTCTCTTCTCAGAGTGCTGGGAATGCTGGGCTGAATTTTTCAAATTTCTATTAATCTCACCATCAACATCAGCAGAATTGCTATTTGACCAGCTCGTTTGCCTTACTGATGTCATTTTCAGAACTGTATTCCTCGCTGTCAGATTGCAATTCTTTTTGTATAATTAATAACTATATAACAAGGTAACATTAAATTAACTATTCTGTGGTATCATGAAAGTACCTAAGGTTTTCATAATCCTTTACGTCGATCATTTTGATCGTACTCCTGATAGCAAAACATAATAAGCAAAATGCAGATAATACTGCATCAAGATTCACATAGCGTTGTAAATGTTCGACAAGTGGTTTTTTCTTTGCTTCTTGTTCTAGAAGCCTTTGAAGCAATGTTCTAAAATATACATAAAATGTCTAAAAACTGCATTTTAAATTCGCAAAATGCGATTAAAAATGTACCCCTACTAAAACCGCAGTAGATAATATCCAAATAAAATAACACTATGTAACAAAATTCAACTTTTTGTTCTGCCTTACCTTTTCGATGTTTGCGTTCGATTCTACATCTATTTTGAATAATTAAAAGCCACCTTAGAAGTTAAAAAGTGATTTGCACTCAGGGCGAATTTTTTTTCCCAAAAGTAAAACATCGCTGTGAATATCCTGGAATAACTTTTTATAACTTGACTCGGCATCAGTCTATTATATATCAAATTATTCGCAATTGTGTGGAGAAGTGAGATAAACAGTTAAAAGTTACATATACAGGGTGTTTCAGTTTTTTCGTTCATAACTTCGGCAAACGATAAAACTTCTAAAAATAATAGGGGTCTTTCATATAAAATTTTTCTCTAAATCACTTCGTTTTCGAGATACAGGGTGTTGAAATTGGAAAAAAAATTTAGTTTTTTCCGAATATCTCCGGAACCGTTCATCGTACAGAAAACAGCTTCTGTAAGCAATCTCTAATTTTTTTTCAATTTCAACACCCTGTATCTCGAAAATGAAGTGATTTAGAGAAAAATTTTATATGAAAGACCCCTATTATTTTTAGAAATTCTATCGTTTGCCGAAGTTATGAACGAAAAAACTGAAACACCCTGTTTGGCTGCTATTTGCAGAAAAGTAAAAAAAAAACGCTAAATTTTCATCAAATTTGACGTAAAAATCGCCAAATAAAAAATCGTAGAGCCAAATTCATATCTGAATACCTTTTTTTCGCAATTTGTATCTGTAGAGTGACTCATTACGAAGAGATTGGTACCATTCCGAACTACATATGGACTTTTATTAAAGAGTTATAGCGCGTTAACCGATTAAGTTTCGTGAAAATTCTCACATATTTAATCCATCAAGGCCCAGGCAAAACGCAGCCTAATTACAGCCAAACTAACTACGCAGTTCATAGCATGAGTGGAAAAAAATTACTCGTGTTTTTTTTATGTCGAAATAATTGTTTAAACAATTGTAATATATCATCGGAATTCTTTCGATTTGAGGGTTAGGCAGAACAAAAAGTTGAATTTTGTTACATGGTGTAATCTATGAACAATATTATCAAATGGAGCTATTTTATATCTAAATGGTGTAGCTGAATCTGTCGGGGTATATCTATTTGTTTGAGTGGGTCTTCTGTATATATCGAAATCAAAGTGATAATCATCTTTTATAATGTTAACATCAAGGAAAGGCAGCTGATTATCTGTTTCTATTTTGACAGTGAATTTCAGTGACTCAAATTGGCTATTAAGCGTGTACAAAAAAACATGTAAATCAAAGTCTTTACTTGTAATCGCGAAAATATTGTCAACATATCGATATCAAACTTTTGGGAATTGATTTTAAGGTTTTAAGTTCGATCAGAAAAATATTGGGTAAAACAGGAGGGAGTGGATTGCCCATTGCACATCCGCTTGTTTGTTTATAGTAGTTTTGGTTAAAAGTGAAATACTTTTCCTCCATACATAAGGATCACGTATTCTTTGCAACATCTATCGGGGATATTAATATTTGAAAGTCATTCCTTCAGAATGTTTAATCGATTCAGGGATTTATAATTCAGCTTATTTTAATAGTATTTTTAGTTGATAAGGGTAATTATTTTTCTTATCTATAGACTGATAGATATTTATTTTTAACCTTATTTCAGGCCATGAGCTATTGTCAGGATAACGTTTGGAAAGCCAAGACGCCAAGCACTGCAGGATTGATATAAAGTGTGTATACTTCCTATTTTTTAAGTTCTTATTTAGCCAAACCAAAGTGTATAATGTAAAAAAAAATTCAGACGAAGTAAGCCTTTTTTTCAAATCTAGGAGTCCAGCTCTCATATTCTCATATCATATTATAATAATTATATTCTAATTTTAGAATCATTTTAAAGGTTATTTTGATTATAGATTTGCACTGTTTATTATTAAGAACGTGACACTGGGAATATATAATAATAGTTTTTTAATAAGATTCTTGACCCAGTATGAATTATATATAAAAATTCTCGGGAAATAGGTCACAATAACACTTTGTTTTAACTATTCGTCTTTACGTACGTTTCGGTCTCACGACCATCATCAGAAGACTTACTATGTCTAAAAAGGGGGTTTATTAAAACTAATTATAGCACAAGCGTCCAAATCGCACAATTAAACTTCAATTAAAAGAGCCCACGCCGTCGAAACGAACAGAACCACGAATAATCGAATTGTAATTCTGACGATACAATTCGATTATTCGTGGTTCTGTTCGTTTCGACGGCGTGGGCTCTTTTAATTGAAGTTTAATTGTGCGATTTGGACGCTTGTGCTATAATTAGTTTTAATAAACCCCCTTTTTAGACATAGTAAGTCTTCTGATGATGGTCGTGAGACCGAAACGTACGTAAAGACGAATAGTTAAAACAAAGTGTTATTGTGACCTATTTCCCGAGAATTTTTATATATAATAGTTTTTTAAATGTCTTGGTTGTTTAGAGTTTATAAAATTGAATTTCAATAGAAGTTTTCGAATTTAGTTGTGATTAATAATTCGAATGACAACAGTGCAACATCGGAACCATACGTGGAAAGTTTTATTTGAATATTGAAATATATGAATACATGTTGAACCTTTAGCATTTATCAATGCTCTGATATTAATATAATGTTCAGCTATTTTTAGTGTTAAGTGTTTCTTCATTATTTGGTACATTTAAATATCTGTTTGTACATGTATTGTAGTACATCAACAGTGATTTTGAATTAGTTTGCTCAAAATTTGAATATATATTTTTTTGTGAAAGAAGTTTTGAATAATTATCAAGGTTATTTCTTGTGCATTCGAATATATGCGAGACTAATTTTTGTTTTTACTTCTAAATAAGGATTTTCATATGGTATGACGCAAAAAATAACCTCATTTGTAACATTGCTTAATTTTATTTATAGAATCGAGTATCCAGGTACTGAATCATTTTCAATGTAGAACATTATATTCAAGAAGTAGTCACAGTTTTATTTGAACAGATATGCAATAGCTTGTTTTTGCCATAAGGAAGATGTAAACTGTGATAAGATTGTAGACATGTAATTTGTATGTTTGGCAATTAAATGTAATAAATCTAAGTATAGTTCTTTGATGTTATTTCTTTATCCTACCAACTGCAGCGCCGCCCTTGGAAACAAGATGGAAACAACAAGTGCTCCGACAGTTTCAACTTAATGGTTCTTGACCCAGGTATAAATTATATATATTTTCTCGGGAAATAAGTCACACTAACACATATGCTTATTATTTTCGTTTTTACGTACGTTTCAGTCTCACGATCATCATCAGAAGACGTATCACTGTATAAAACGGGATTTCTTATAACCATCAATTCGATTACATGAATGTTATATAACAGTGCGCCGAGCGTTATATTTGATAAATCTGAACTTACCCCAGATTCAATTGTTCAAGGCAAGTGGATAGGTTTGAAGCCTATCTCACCGCCCGTAACAGTCTGCCGGGTATTGTTTTAGGTAGCGTTAATACCTCATCGACGTGTTATATGAATTGAGAATTGTTTGTTGGAACCTGCTCGAGTATCAAAGATCTTAGTTGATCCGTGTACCCTTCCTTAAGGTTCTTTTAAGCTGCCACTACTTGGTGTATAATTCAGCCCACCTAGAAGCCAGTGGCGGCTCCTCGAAGGAGCCTCCTCACCAATTTATTTATCTTAATGATCATTCTCCATTTTATTTCCTGTTTCTCTGATAATTCTTTCAATTTTACAATTAATTCCCCGTTCTCAGTAGTTATTTTCAATCTGGCAACAGTGCCCAGAGGCTAGATTCTCTATATATCTCAAACGCTAAACATGTGCGCTCAACACAGTTGCCGTTTTTCCAACCAGTCCAATTGCTCTACATCAAGTAAAACACTAGAATTGCAACGTTCTCTGTAGGCTAGCCTCTCGTTCGCCGTCGGTCAGTCTTATGAAATACGAGACTTGCTGGGACACGTGCTGTGTCAGTGCTTCTTATTTAGTCATGCCACGAGACACGAAGTTATGGTTAGATTAAAATTTGTCTGTTCGGTTAATTATTAAACGTTAAAATGAGTGGTAGTCGTAGTAGTAATTTAGTTGCTGGCTTTTTATAAAATCCATTTAGTGGATTAACATATGACAGAAAAGTGTTTTTTTTAAATAAACGGCCTTTACCGGATTTGAAAGGATTACTAATGACAGGTAAGTTTCAAAATCGATCATTTAATACTGATAATTATAAAAAATATTTATGGTTAACGGGATCTGAGGTACACAATAAATTATATTGCTGGTATTGCTTGCTATTTACATCTGATACAACTTCATGTTGGGGGCACTCGGGTTATGATGATTTGAAAAATTTAGCTCGGTGGTCTAGACAGACATGAAAAATCGCAGGAACATATTACATCGAGTATTAAGTTTAAATTAACCGGTAAACGGAATATTGTTAAAGGAGGAAAACATATAATTTGGTAGACAAGAAACTACATTATAAACAACTTTTATGAAATTATAGATACTATATTAAAGGTCAAATTGAGATTCGATTTTCCGATTTACATGAATTGAAGTTTTTCGACTTGACGAATAGAAGATTTTTCGAATCTTTTTCAAAAGAGTTTCCCAATACACTTTTAGATAACTTAGTTCTAAAATATAAATTTTTTGATAAAATAACACTGCACAATGAATTATGCGTTATATACTCGGATAAAGATATTTTAGGCCAGTATGATAAAATATATGATAGACGATGATTTGCAACAAGTTTAACCTCAGTTTTATAAACTACTTTGTTTGACAGTCACCATTCCTGTCACGTCGGCATCGGTGGAGAGATCATTTTCTACTCTCAAACGAATTAAAACTTACATGCGAAATACAATGGGCCAAAATCGTTCATACAATGTTAGTTTGATATCTATTGAAAAAGATTTAGTAAAGCACTTGAAACAAAAATGATACATTTTATGATAATATTATTGATCATTTTTCGCAAACTAAAGACCGTAGAATTCCGTTAATATATAAAAAAAAGTTTATTAAATTAATAAAAAAACAAAATATGAAAAATTAAAAAAAAAAGAAAAATATCAAATCCAAAAAAAAAATAAAAAACAAACGAACAAAAAAAAATTTTGCCAAGAGAAACTCTACACCTCCACTTTGGTTCTTGCTGGGCAACAATTAATTTTGTCGCTGAAGTAGCTGGTACGGTTGCTGTGCAAAGGTTAAATTAATTGGCTGAATAGCCATTTCATGTCCAGCCTCCTCTCTTAAAAAGTTCACGAGCCGCCACTGCAGTAGAAGTTGTTTTTGACTACGATGCTTTGGTTCCTTCCAAGGGACTGCTTCGTACAAATACATCTTATCTATTCAGGATCATTAGGAATTACCAGTTAAACTCGTTAATCAAATTAAATGTTAAATATGTATTGAATAAATAAGTGAAAAATTTAGTACATATCAACACAATAAACGATTATAAAATTAATCCGAAATTTGGTTATGGGAATGATAGCATAATTCAGGTGCACCCCAAGAGGGAGCCTGGGAGACCGTTATCAATGTCGCCAGCTCTACCCCTTTCGCCAGCGAGCGAGTTCCTGCTCAGATTCTCTTAAGAGAGTTGGGATCAGAGAAAACTAAGTAGCACTCACGGAACTGTGATCGATTTCGCGCTCGATCACGCCGATGATTGATAGAAGATTTAGAATTAAAGAAAGATTCCTCTCCTTCTGGTAGCCTGGGTTAAAGCCCACTCACTCTTGCTAGCCTGAAGGGCTGGAAAAAACATATATTAACAAAATAAACATTGGCGTGCAGAGCGTGATCTGAAGGTTAAATAACCACATTGTATTATATCGCCGATTCAGAGGTTGAAGTCAATATAACAGTTGTTCTTTCACAATCAAAATGCAGTTACCCTGTTCTAATATCACAATTCCCTCTCGAACCCCTTGTAGAAATAAGGCACAGAGAATTTACACACTAGAGTTCTACGTCGGTTTAAATTATGGATGTTGGGGAATTGCCACAAAATAATTTTAAGGGGAACAAACACTTTCCGCGAAACGCGAAAAAGTCCAGCGCTGCTTCACCCCTAGGAATAAATAACCCTTGTTGCACAAATCCTACGTTTAAATTTGCTACACAACTGAGTTCTAACTATGAGCCAATTCAATGCTCCAAACTACTCCTACGCAAGCTACCTACAGCTCCGGGTTTCTTTCGCAATACTACAAGCAAAATTTAACGTAGGTAGGTTGAATTTAAATAATTTCTTTGTTGGTTTATATGAACACAAATTAGATGGATAGAACTTGATAAATTAATGTTAACTCAATCTGGTTAATTCAATTTGATCTGTTAATAAATAGGGAAATAATTGATTTACAGCTTTTGCGAACTCTAGACATGTAATTCATCATAGGAGGACAATTTAGTTATTTAAGTTTAGTGTTTTGTTTATTTGATGGTTTTTATTAAAACCGTGGTGAAAACAACCCTTCGATATATTCGTGTCTGGTTTGCTTAAAACATCCTACAGTTGTGATCTTGCCTGATATCGTCAGAACGCTATCTTATGTCGTTGAGGTACATGCGATGTCCTGAGCTTATACCTTTTTACCATTGAATAAAAAATGCTGTAGTACGAAGCTCAATAAATCAACTTAACACGATACCCTAACTTTATTAAATAAAAAAATTTACAATTGATCTTAACCGACTACGTCTTACGTCTTCTTAAGTGGGACTTAAAGCAACAGACCTTGGCATGTGTGGTCTATAAGGGCTATGTGAAACTAACCATTCTGCCAGATACAGTAATGGATCTCGAGGTTTGAGTTTCGCTATTGTTGCTAAGCCGTTACTAAGTGTAGGATGGATGTATTTTTTAAAATAATCTTCCACTTCTGATTTCTCCATCAGTATTGGCTCTAAGACGTCTGAAAATAAAATCATTTTAAAACAATGAAAGCAATAGATAGGGAACTGTTTAATTAATAGAATCATAACAACTATCTAGGATGAAAGGGTATTCAATTTTTATCAGTTCGACAGTGCAACCACAAGTTTGATAAATCCCACCTGTCTCCTCTTCTGATGTGGCTCTCTAAAGAGATGGAGTTTAGACCAATCCCGTCTATTTAGGGGACGACGGAACAATTTTGTATACGGATGCGGGAGAAGCTACTTGGCTATGGTAAGATAATTAATTTCATCTGGATCTGTTCGGACAGTCAAGCGGCACTCAACGCACTAAAAAACCCGACTGTGTCCTCGAAATTTGTCAGAGATATCAAGAAGTAACAGGCTAGCCGGTAGAAACAGGTTCAACCTGGCCTGGATTTCGGATCATTCAGGTTGAAAAGGGAATGACCTGGCTAGGTCCCGGGATCATCACGGTCGATGACATAAATGATCTAAGCTTAGAAAAAAATTTGCAGTTTTTATTAGATAAAAAAAAATAACATAGAACATGTTTAAGGTTCTTTCTTCCCAACAAATAAAAAAGAATAAATTGATAATTCTGAACAAGGTCCGCAATCCTCAGTAGACTTATTTGAATGTGGTCACAGTCACGTATACACTCCTCTATGCTCGGTTGTTTCCGCGCTGGCTCGGCGCTGGTATAAGAGAAGGAGGAGCGTATTGGTGGTCTCGACCAATCAGACCTGTTACGGATCCACGTAACTGTTCTCGCGTAACGCTTTCCATCAATTAGGTCCTCCGTTAACACATATTATATGTTAAAAGATTCAGCGGAGTATTCAAATACCCCCCTGAAAAACGTAGCAGGGGATAGTGTACAAGGGTCTCTGGCTAAGTTCACTGAACTTTCATTAAGACCGTTACTATCTGAACCAATACCAATACGTTGAAGATAAGTTATACGTCAAAGACAATATTATAGTTCTTATTTGTGACATTGAGCAACATTTGAATGAAAATATGATGAAAAATTTCCAACAACCGCATACTCTTTTCCAATAAAAATATGGATTTTGCAAAGAACCTCCTTTTTTGAATGATTTAAAATGAAATGTCTTATTTGAACATTCTACATTATGTCTATATCTAAATCGACTTTTCCTTGTTAAAATCAAAATTATTCGGAATCGAGAGTAGCAAATTGTAAATGGAAATAGGACTTAGTAACGAAGTGTCTACAATACAGTTCACTTACCATGAGGAAAGAAATATCGATTCTCATTTGAAGCTAGTTCCAGACTATCAGATGCATGAATGCCATCAAGTATTTCTCCAGGCAAATTGAATAATCTTCTCATACTCGCGGGAAAGAACCATTCTTCGGGCAAAACTTTGTCTGGGCCGACCAGATTATTCCATCGTCGTACAGCATCGATACCAGCTAATGCAAGAACGGCTGAAGGTGCCATGCTCATTTTCACAATATTAACAGGGAATATTGGGGTTCCATACTGTTTCTCGTAGATGTCTGCCACTTGTTCTGGTGTCAAGTGAATTATTCTTCTCTGAAGCAATGTTTTATTACATATAGTTATGAAGTTTATATTTTATCCAGGCTTCTTCCAACTGCTCACTATCAAACAATTATTACGCAAAATTGGAAATATGGGAAGAACCCAAATAAATTTAGAATGAACACAGGTTTTCACACTACGCATAGTATAAGTATCATGATTTGCATAATGAGGAAATAGACCATTCGAAACATTGAACGATGTAATATATATCAAACAAATTGCTCAAATTCAAGCTCGCTTTAAGAACATAAATTAATACAGTTGTTCTTTGTATCTGTGGGACGGAAACGAGACGTAAAGTTTCTGAATCCTTGTCAAGGAAGGGTCATTATAATTTGTAAAATATCGTCAACGTCGAGTAGGTTCCTCACAGTTATAATAGGAAACCACAAATTACGTATTTAGCAGAAAAGAGTCTACATAAAGCAAGTGCTTTCCAGAATACTGTTGGTTAAGCTATATTTTATGATCAGATTTGAAAAGGCAGGTTGATCGCTTGCTATAGTTTAAACACAGGTTTTTACCCTGTATTTTCATTTAAAGCTACAAATTTCTCACGTAACCATAACATAAGTCAAGCAGGAGGTTGTCGGTTCTTATCAAACATGTAATTCATTCATACCTAAATTTAAGGAGGTCTAATAGAAAAGTTATTTGGTATCGAGCTCACCTGACGGGGGAAAGGCTCTCTATCATTGGGTATAAGTTACTGTCCCCCAAACATATTGGGAAAGAGGAGTGGTTATCCAAGATTATAAAAAATTAAACTCACCATACAAAAGTCTTACATTTTCTAACTTGAATTATTATTGTTATAAATCACGTGACACTGTCATTTTCAACTAATTTAATTTAGTAGTTGCTTCAAAGCATTTTTAGTAAGGAGTGTGGTTTCGCTAAATTAAATCTCAGTTTTTATTCAAGTTAAAGTTCAATAATACATTCAAAATTAGTTCATTTAGTTTCGATCCCCTTGGTTCATTCTGGTTGGGGAGTCAATTAATAATCTCAGTTTTATTTCTTCCTTTTTAGTTTAATTTAGATTGTCCAGGTTATTTTATTTGAGTTAGGTTTTGATCTTATTTTTTATTCTTATTAGTAATAATATTCTTTCATTATCTATTATCATAATCTTTGTTTTATTATTATTAATTTGATTGTTATTTTTATTAAATTCTATTGTTGTTTAGTACGAGTTTATCTGAGTAATATTAGCGTTTACCCTTCCGCTTCCCTTCTATTGAGTTAAGTGTCCTGTGAAATGAAAAGGTAAGTGTCAATGATATTTTTCACGTTTGTTTTGGTTAATCAATGATTTGATCAAACTCCCAAGTAACATAGGTTTTCTAAGGTAAACGGCCACTCTGTAAATAAATCAAGGAAAAGGAATAATATAAATTACTTAATTAGATTTCAAAGTTTGAATAGAGAGAGAAAGCCATGTTACAGTAGTAATACAGTTCATTTCAAATAATAATTGAGAATAAGTAGCTTTTTTTTGGAATTCAATTTTTTTTACTCGGTGAGCTGAGGCTGTTTTAGTGTGTGTTTCGGAATAAGAGACGATATCATTAGTTTGAATAAATTTGGATAAGACCTCCGAGTGGCGACAGTGGGGAAGGATCGTCGTCAAGCCCATACTTTCATCAGGATTTAATTCTCGCTGTTAAGTAAATTTGATTGACTATCAATATCATACAGACCGGAAATGTAAATTTGTAATGGTCTATCAGGATCATCTAACGAAGTTTGTGATATTAAGAGCACTGAAAAAACCCGCGGGGAAGTAGCTTACAATTTACTGGATATTTTCACACTGAATGGGACACCAACAATCCCACAATCTGACAACAGTAGAGAATTTTCAAACCTAATTCTAAGTAGTCTTAAAAGATACTGGCCGATTTAAAAAATTGTCCATGGCAAGCCTAGACAATCCCAAAGTCAGGGGAGTGTCGAACGATCGAAAACATGCTAACAACTTGGATGCAAGATAATGATAGTGAACGTTGGAGTGATGGTTTGCGATTTGTACAACTCATGAAAAATAGAACGTTCCATTCAGGTATGAAAAGAATACCTTACGAAGCTCTCTTCGAATCTAAAATAAAAGTTGGTATAACTGTGCCTCTCGATGATACTTACAACCTGGAAAGTGAAGAGGATCTAGAAAATGTGATTAAGTCATCACCAAGTATGCCCATTGCTTCATAAGCCCTAGTAATAGATTCAGTTCGGACACAAAACCAACCTCTAGAGGCTCAACATCAACAAAACCCCGCCATCGAAAGTTCTGAGTCCGTAGTGAAGCTTCAAATGTTCAAAGTGCGAATGATGAACACACTACTATTCTGAGATCCGAGATTCTTGATGAGCCTGCGAATGTTTAAGATCTTCCTTCTGAGGTAAATGGGCAACCGTTAGATGATCCGAATTTCGTTGCAGAACGTGAGCAATTATTGAGTTCTGCACTCTTGTGCTGTGTTTCTACCAAGGACACAACGGGTGCTCATTCGTGTAGAAGCTAATCAAGTTTGATCAGCAGTCCCTGATATAATGATGTCAGGTACAACTATTCCTATGAAGTCTTCCATATCCATGTTCGGGATCATCACCAACAGCACCCTCTCATAGAACGAGCATGTGAAGTCCATTGCGATAACCGCTTCACACAAACTTGGGTTTCTATTCCGTGCCCAAGAGCTCCTTTACATCCCAACAGCTCTTTATAATCTACAAAGCACAGATTCGACCTGTTCACATGTTTGAAGTTCGGCTCCCAAACAAACGCTGTAGCTTTTGGATTCTATCCAGAAGAGGTTGGTCGGTGTTCATCAGAAATCTCGTCTGTTATTCCCCCACGAGAGCCCCTGCCGATCTTCTTCCTACCAAACTTCATTGTTCTATCGAACCGCGAAGCTGTGGAGCTTTTTGCCAAGTGAGTTCTTTTCTTATGCCTATAACCTTCAAGAAAAATTTCCAACATTTCACCACTGGTTCACACGATGTTCTCCGAAAATTATAGGTTTTTCTTTCATGTAGTCAAAATATAAAATAAAGAAAAAACCTTCAAATTAATAATTTAATGATTCTTTACGACGGCGACGGTCGACTGCTCAACTTTCAAAGATTCACTTAACTGATCAATTTTATTCGAAACTTTAGACCATTTTGTCTATAGATCGTGGATTACTTACATTAACGATATCAAGGCCTTCTTGTGTAATTGCTCTTATAACGGCATCCCTATATATCATAGCGTTAGGTTTTATTATTGCCAATGTTCGCTGATATCTTGGACATGTGCAGATAATCGTTCCAACAGATTCTGGTGGTGGCTCTGTTTGTACAGAATGAACACTAGTGGCAGGCGTTATGTAATGGACATCTTCAAAATGCAAGCATAAACACTGAAATTGAAATCAAAAGTTGAGATCAACATGTATGTTTGTAGTAGATATTAAGCACTGTGAATTCCAATTAATCAAGGTGAATACTTTAGTAAAATGATAGTGTCTTACCGATGCATCTGATCCTCTGCGCAACTCTTCTGCAGCTTCTTTGAGTCTTGCCTCTTCTTCTTTACCCTTTCTCCTCTTTGCTGCACCTCCCGGACATACGCATAAACCAGGTAGACACGTACAAGATTCACCCTCCCCGAAACCTTTCCCAAACTGAAAAATGCACATATGTAGTAGTAGTAGTAGTATTTATCAACCATTATTATACAGGGTGTTTCAGGAAGACCTCCCGTTTATGCAGGGGACGGTAGATTTTACAAAAATAATCAGATTTTTCATATAAACTGTGGTTCTATCTTGTTTCATTTCGGAGATATAGAGAATTTAATTTTTTTTTAAACGAAATTTTGCTGTAGCTCCTGTGCAGCTACAGATATTTCGTTGAAATCTGGTACTCAGAGGTTACAGAGGACGCCGAATAAGATGGATCAGTTAGTTTCAGATATTGCGGTAGAGGGCGCTGGGTGCGCGACTTTTTGGCGTTTCTTTTAGCCTTAACTTTCTTGAGATTATTTTTTTTGTTTTTTTCACACATTTTTCTGGTTTACAATGATTAGGTTAATATTAACTTGATTATTCCAATATTTATATTAATTTTGACTCTTGCTAATTCTTAAATCCATAAATATTTTAATAGTTTGTGCTATCTTATGATAGTCAGGGAATCATTTCAATTATGATTTCTTCTTTCGTATCACTGTACGTTTATCCACTTTCACTATTTTCTTGTTTACACTTCTTATTCTATTTACATTATGGTTTATTTTGTTCTACATTGTTTAATACCTTATACTATCTACAATTTAATTTTTAATAATGTTTTTAATTCCATAGTTTATATATTTTATTATTCTTTTCTGATTTTAATGTCCGGTAAGTTCAATTTTTATTATTTTATGTTGTTTAGGAAATGAAATCATAACAATATATAGGATTGTTTTTTCACTTTCAAAGTATAGCATAGAACTGAAGAAAAAATAAACGTACCTGCCCTAGATCGCCTAAACTCCCCCCACCTTCAGCTCCTCCAGCGCCACCAGCTCCTCCAGCACCACCAGCTCCTTCAACTCCCCAAGTACCATCAGCTCTTACTTCACCAAAAATTTTTGGACCGCAAATACAGGGTATACAGTCACAACATGGACACTGTTAAATATAACAAAAGTTCATCAAACAAATCCAACATTGTGCGTAGATACCTATAGGCATGAAGTAAAATTTCGTTATAGCTTCTATTCGAAAAAAATTACAACTTTGAGTGAAATGAGAATATAGGAATGGAATTTACTCCGATTGTTCATAGAACATATCTTGCAAAAATTGTTAAAATCGCTGAACGTATTAATACGAGTTAGCATTTGTTTTTTTTTTGTTGAAATGAACGTTTAGCTTAAATTACCGATCCTGCAGTTCTAGTACCATCACCACCAACTTTTCCGATTATGTTACCATCTTTATCTATTCTGTTACCATTTTTATCGAATGTGTTACCAAATTCATCAAGTCTGATTCCATCAGTTCCTACGCTTTGATCATGACTATCTCTTTGTTCTCGTTTCGTGGGGATGCAAGATATATTGAATATCTGGGCACATACTGATTTCGTTTGCTGAAGTATGTCCTCGCCTGGAGTTTCCAGTTTTGTGGATGAAGCCTGTGCTCCTTCGGCCTGTGCTCCTTCGGCCTCTGCATCTCCTTCTATTATTAGCTCTACGCATGTTCTGGGGGTACATACATGTTCTGGCTTTGCTACTATATTATAACATCGTCTCTCAACTTCCGGGAGGGGTTCAATAGATGGTACCGGCTTACATCTACTATCTGGTTTGCAGATCGGTTTTACAAATTGTTTCGGCATGAATAATTTTTGGAAAAAAAATCAATCGCGCGAAAATTAAAATAATATACTTTCACATTCCTATAAACAAATTAAAATAAACTTCAAAACTGAAACCTAGGTGACTGATTATGACGTCACCAACTTAGCATGGAGAATTCAAACAATTCAGAAAGTGAGTAAAACCTTTTGTTATTTTTGCATCTCGAGAATATAGTAAAGGTTGTGATTGGAAAGTCTAGGTGAGCATTAGTTTCGAAAATGTGGCAATGTTCTGTCAATTCTTTTATTCCTTCGTTTCGGATATACAGGATATTCCACGAGAGCCGTTCGTTAGAAGTTTTTCGTGGTTAGAAAAAAGTTAGAATTCTGAAATTTTGGGTTCCAGGGTTATCCAAGATTTTCTTTCGTCCAAAATATTTTCAAGATCATACTACTTGCGGTCACACCGGAAGTCGCCATTAACTTCCTTATTTTAAATGGAACACCCGGTACATTATTTCATTTTTAGATTCCTGAGACAATTTCATAGTGGATTCCATCAGGTTTCTCTATACCTATTTTCAATTTTTTCTTAGATATCTTGATTTTTTTGAAAATTTTGACAGATGTAGCGCCCTTTAACCAGTTTCGATTGGTGGAAAGCGTTTCTGGGGTAGACGGAAGCACAGGAATGATTCTTTCGAATGCCATATTGACAACTGATTTATCGCATACAGGGTATCCAAAATTTAATGACCAATTACATCATTTTAAAAGTTGAAAAAGTTCGTTTTTTCAAATGGGACACCCTGTATTTTATTGGATGGTCGGATGCAGAATTTGATTCTGTATTGATTTGCTATAACATTCCATATACCTATTTCCAGTGGTTTTCTTCTTAATCCATATTTTTATCAAAAGATGATCAAATTCCAAAAGTTCTACCAAAATTTAAATGCGGCAAGATATCTGGAGATACTGAGAGGGTTTGTTAGTGATTTTCTAAATGCCCTACCACCACATGATAGAGAAAACAGTTGGTATCAGCTTGATGGTGCTCCAGCACATTCCACTATAGCTGTACACCGGCAATTGTCACTGATGTTCGAGGATCGGTGGATTGGCCCGCGAGGACCTTGGAACTGGCCACCCAGATCAGCCGATTTGACCCCCTTGGATTTTTACCTCTGGGGTCGCATAAAAGGCCAGTACAAACTAGAGAGGAATTGTTGAACCTTGTTCACCATGCGCTTACTAATATAAGTCCAGACGAACTCCGGAGGTCTGTTTCGCGAGGAGTATATGACAGAGTTATTCAGTGTTTGAACCAAAATGGAGGTCATATAGAACAATCATTGCAATTTTACATTCTCTTATTATTTTATGTCATTATGTTCCAATTTTTTGTTTTTATTTTATATTTCGTTCTAAATGTTATGTACTAATGTCATGTTCTAATTAAAGTAAATTTTTTACCGTTTCATTGATGTTTATTTGGCTACGAAAGTTTCTGTTTCGATGTTTCGGTTTCTGCCAAAAAACCACATTAAATTAAAAAATATGGATTAACAAGAAAACCACTGGAAATAGGTATATGGAATGTTATAGCAAATCGATGCAGAATCAAATTCTGCATTCGACCATCCAATAAAATACAGGGTGTCCCATTCGAAAAAACGAACTTTTTCAACTTTTAAAATGATGTAATTGGTCATTAAAATTTGAATACCCTGTATGCGATAAATCAGTTGTCAATATGGCATTCGAAAGAATCATTCCTGTGCTTCCGTCTACCCCAGAAGCGCTCTCCACCAATCGAAATTGGTTAAAGGGCGCAATGCTCAAAACAGCGCTACATCTGTCAAAATTTTCAAAAAAATCAAGATATCTAAGAAAAAATTGAAAATAGGTATAGGGAAACCTGATGGAATCCATTATGAAATTTTCTCAGGAATCTAAAAATGAAATAATATACCGGGTGTTCCATTTAAAATAAGGAAGTTAATGGCGACTTCCGGTGTGACCGGGAGTAGTATGATCTTGAAAATATTTTGAAAACAAAGAAAATCTTGGATAACCCTGGAACCCAAAATTTCAGAATTCTAACTTCTTTCTAACCACGAAAACTTCTAACGAACGGCTCTCGTGGAATACCCTGTATAGTTTAGACAAATAGTGATGGTGTCGGCTTCACCGCCGCAACGATGAATGCATATTATTCCAAATGATTATAAGACCGCTAAAAGCGCGGAATGACGTCATTCTTAGTCTGAGCTGCTGCAATTATGCATCAAGTTATGAGCTGTCTGTCATGTAAACGTTATGTGGTGTTCACCTAAAAGAAAGTAGCTGGCATGGATCCCCATGTGGTGCTCAGGTTCTTTGTATGGTTTGGCAGAGATTGTCATGTGGTATTCATGTTCTTAGGGTCCGTGGCTATAGGTAGTCTAGGAATAACTCGGTGATTGGTTATGGTTTACTATAACACTTATACATCTAGATAACTAGCACTATTTACAAATGTAGATTAACATATAATACGCATAACATGTATAATAATAATAATAAACTTTATTTTCAAATAGGCATAACCTAATTACAGAAGAAAGACTAAGTATATGTTAAATCTATAAATTATCAATGAATCAATTTCGAAGAAACATTTTCAGTTTTACTTTAAATAATCTTAGAGTAACACAGTTTTTTATTTCATCTGATAGACTATTATATTCTTTGAATCCTTTGAAGAACAGACAGTTCATTGCTCTTTTGCTATTCATTCGATTTATATGAAAATTATTACTACTTCTAGTATAATATTCATGTATTTCATGGTTGTAAGTAATATCTGTAAGTAGATATGCTGGTAGTAGTTTTTTCAATATTTTATAAACGAATATCATTGCGAAATATACAAGCCTTGTTTCAACTGACTGCCATTCAAGGCACTTAAGCATCAAATTAATTGGGGTGTATCTATTGCACTGTAGTATGATTCTCATTCCTCTATTCTGTAATTTTTGCTTTGCTGTTTGTATCTAATAAATATATTAAGGAAGCACAATAATCAAAATGAGGCTGTATTATTGTTTGATAAACTATGAGTTTAGAGTTAATTGATAAATTAGCTGAAATTCTCGAAAAGAAGAAAAGTTTTTTTGATATTTTGTTTATGATATAGTTAGCATGCTCTTTGAATGTCAGTGTATTATCTATTATAACACCTAGATATTTAATTTTTGTAACAATTTCAAGTTTGGACCCATAAAGTATTATATCGATATTATTTGTAATAATTTGGGAATATTTATATCTGGATGTTAAAATAATGATCTTGGGCTTATCAATATTAAGTTTAAGTTTCCCTATATCCATGTATTTTTCTACGTTTTTTAATTGAACATTCATTTTGTTGACTGCAGTTGTTAAGTTCTTATCATTTGTAGATGCAAGAGAATCATCAGCGAAGAGATTAAGAAAGTCAGAAATAATATGATAGTTTATATCATTAATATATATAATAAAAAGTAACGGACCTAGTACGCTTCCCTGTGGTACATCTAATCAGTTTTCAATTTCTGTTGACCTATTATAATTTATTGTAGTTCGTTGATATCTGTCAGTTAAATAGCTAATGAATCAATTTAATACAGCACCCTTAATTCCATAGTATTTAAGCTTATTTATCAACACTGAGCGATCGATAGTTTCGAAGGCTCGTTTGAAGTCTAGGAATGCAGCTACTATATAATAATCTTCATCTATAAGTTTATTCCAAGTAGAGATAGTGAGTTGAATAGCTGATTCACATGAGTGATATTTTCTACATCCAGATTGATTAATAAATAATAAATTATTGACATTGAAATAGTCATAAAGCTGGTTATAAACAACCAATTCCAGGATTTACTCCATTGCTGGCAGTGTATTTATAGGTCGATAGTTGCATGCATCGTAGTTGTTTTTAATTTTTGGTATAGGTGTTATTACACTTGTTTTAAGTTCATTTGGAAATATTTTTCAAAGTTTTAGCATTTAAAATATCTCCAATATTAAACTTATTATCGAGGGAATTAATAATTGAAGTAAGTTCTTTTAAGGTAACTAATTTGAATTTGAAGAATTTGCATGTTATTTTTGGTAAGTTTTCAGGGGACCAGGTTTCAGCATCCGCAATTTATGATCTAATCTCTTTAATACTAGATATGAAGTAGTGGTTATTATGTCACATTATAACGTCATGCATACTCCATAATACTCTTTATACTTTATTATACTACCTTATCCTAATTGTTTTCGTTCTCTATATACAAACCATCAAGGTCTCCTTACGAAGGATGTCATTGACTTCTCATGTTGCATATTTATTATCATAACATTTGTATTTACTATATCGGTAGCGTACCTAGGTCACGGTATCGATTCTTTTAAGAAAGTAGAGCAATTTATAGAATTGAGTAAATTCATGGAATCTACTGAAATAATCTCTATTATTCCATTGCAGTTACGTGATTACATGATCTGTCAGAAAAGTCAATATAATTCTCTTTTAAACTCCTAAGGGTTTAATTTCGAAAAATCATATGTTAGCGGGTGCCTAACCTACCTGGCAAATGTCAAGTAGTCGACCTCATTGTTCTGGAAATTTCGTGATGATTGAGTCAGTATTTCTTGTACAGTAATTAAGACGGAGTGAGCTTTAGCGAACCAAGTCGTTTTTTGATTCAGTAGGGTTATTTGCCAAATTTATGTTCTCGTGTAGGGGCCAAATAGTAAATGCAATTCACTTGAAATTTCGACACAAACTAGACATAAAACTCGAAATTTACTCGCATAAAAATTTATTGTCGTACCTTGGGCCGTTTTCGAGTTATTAAGCAGAGCATTGTTCGATGCCCTAACCATCTGGCAGATTGTAGAGAAAAGAATCGAGCTCGCGCAACAAGACAGACTGAAGTCTTTCCTCTTTTCGGCTCATACGGGGCACGTTGTTGGTTTCTATATTGCGGTCAAACGGTGACTACGACTGTACTGTACCTTAGGCATAGACACACTGAGGCTCGTGCTTCATCGGCTTATGCGAAAGCACTGCATCTTAACCCTTTGGGCATATGCGCAGCGTACTGACCGGCCATTCATATGAAAGTTCAAAATTGCCAATATCATTTTTAATTTTCAAGAAATTTTGAAATAAATGAATTTCTTGATTTCCTACTTTATTCTTTCCTTGTGTCATCGTTAGAGATGGAACAAAATAAAGAACACTTCTTCGAGTCAACTTTTTAAGCTCTCTTGTGGTGACTTCAGTTTCGTTTTCGATCGACCATCATAAACTTTTTTTAAATACGGCTGTTTTTTTAATACACATTTTGGGGTATCTTTCATCTTACACTGATTGATGTGCCACATGTGATGGTTCGATTACGTTTCTGATCAGTTTCAGCAGTCATCAAAATTTGAAAAAAAATTAGTACCAGATTGCATTAGAGAAAAATTGGCCCGTCTAATGCTTAAGGAGAATCAAACATAGGAGCTGCCTTTTTTAATAATTTTTGAAACAGAAACAGACAATTGATCAACGATAAATTATCTTGGATAGTAGACTTCCGCGGTCAGCTTACCTTGAAAATTCTTGGCTACCTACTGTAATTCAAATGTGTGAGTTGATGAGGGATGGCTGATGGATACACCAGAAACGTATCGGTGAGATGTTGACTATTCACTCTGATGATGCTTCTTGCTAGCTGATATGCCCTCAGTACAGTATATTTACTGGAAAAGGGCGAATGTTTCTTATTTACAGTGTTCTTATCGGATATTGCAAAGAAAAATGAAGGACTGAGGAAATGCCTTGCGCAGAATGAACGTTTTTTGTTACATGGCAATAATCGTCTCAATATATAATGTATCAAGCCCCAATCTCAATAGAGAACTTGATCAAAAAATAAAACAAATCAATCCAAGTAACATAATCTTATTATACAAAATACACTAGATTTGCACTGTTGATGTTTTCCATCTCATGTAGGAGTCAAAGCAGTAGGTTTTGGCATGTTAGGCCTGTAAGGGTTATGTGTGAGTAAATATGACGCCAGATACAGTATTGGATCGCGAGGTTTCAGTTTCGCTATTGTTGTTAAGCCATTACTGAGTGTAGGATATAGGTATACTTTGAAATAATCTTCCACCTTTGGTCTTTCCGTCAATATTGGTTCCAAGACAGCTAGAAAATAATTAATTTTAAGACTAGAGTTGTAAAATAACAGTATTTGTTCAAAGGTTCGGCAGAAAGTTAATAATTATCCTGAGTGAAAGAGTGTCAAATTCATTCATTTTCCAAGACCAATGAACCATTTGAGTATTAAGTAACATATTTTTTGGGGGATGGAATAAGTCGATCAATCCGTTACGCTGCATTGAGGAACGTTTTTAATCACTAATGTTTAAATTAAACATAACGTGCTATAATCTGTGTTTTGAGATTTTGAAATAGGAGTGTAGCAAACTTTCATACCTAGAAGTACCCATTCAATTACAGTTCGCCTGCAATTCCAGGACTGAAATGAAGATCTGAACATGATCTATAAAAGAGTTGAAAATAACAAATAATCACCCACTAAAAATAATGTTCAAGTAGTGAGGACCTTTCGGCTACCAAGTAGCCATCATCATAATTTGCTCAGTACCTACTCTGTACCCTACTACTAATTATTAATTGGCGTGTAATATTGTATGATCGCGATCCGAACAAACAACGGAATGGCCGATACTTCAATGTACCAAAACAAATAATAACGAGATTAAATGGTTTAAAAGCTCACCCGAATCTTTCACTGGTAATACAATAATTACCAACAGCACGGATTACTAAAAACGGTTTAAAATTTCCTGGCTTGTACTTATATCTTCGCATGATTCAAAGAGAACATAGAAAAGAGCAAAAGCGCGATCCGAATAATGCTTTTTGGTGACGAAATTTTTTCTATCAATATTTCGCGCTCATGATACTCCACCAATTCCTGACCTTGTATGTAGCTTTTTAAACTAAAAGTTTGGAGTGTTAACGCTAACGTTTTACGTTTTTATTGCCTAATTTATCGAAACGAATACAAAATAAAGACAAGAGCTACATGTTGAAACAATTGTAATTATTCGAAATTTTGGAGCTATGTTTATTTATGCGAGCTTCCGAAATGATCATTCATAAAACACTTGAACAATTGAATAAAATAAGCAATTCATATGAACCTATTAGCAAACTTCAAAACTTTCAAATTATTTACCTATGCCAATTGACGAGTTCGTTTCGCGCCATATTGGATTGGATCATAGATGATATTATTGTTGCATTAGATTCAGACCTCAGGAATGTGGCCGCCACCGCACAGGAATCGGTATAAATTAGTCATACGTTATGGAGTAGGAAAATACTAATATGATATTGAAAAGGTGGTTATTATAACATATGTCTGGTCGTTAGGAATCTTATTATCGGGAGGTCTGACACGCTTAGTGATCTATTTTGATTAATGTTCAATTTTAACCTTATGTCCTGGTTTATAAAACTTTAATAATTTTCAAAGATCGGATTGATTTTCTGTATACTTGTATATCTTTCTTATTATATAAGTAATAAGAAACCAAACTTTGAGTGCTTCAAATCATCATGATCATAATTATCACCTAGTAACAACTTACACTAAAGATTTTTCTTACAAAATAGTACGATAACTTGCAACGGAACTCAAGATCTAAACTGTACATTTTTCTCCATGCACATCAGTCTAACGTGAAATTCTAGGAAACTGCAAGCTCAGACCCTTCTTTCTTCAACTGCCTATGTGTAGACAAATTCCAACTAACGATATGCAAATCGGCAGTTCTAGACTGCAGTCGAATTCTATATGAATGGGTACCTTAGATATAGTTCCTTAATTTACTTAAAAATTGAGTTTTACTGTTTGTGCAACAACAAAACTATTCTACTTCCACTAAAAGCAATAATAATTAGAAGTAGTTACTCGCACCAAGCTTACTAGCTGGATATCGAATTTCATATAGATATGTATACTTACAGTGAGAGAAAAAATATCGGTTCTCGTTTTGAGCCATTTCCAGATCTTCAGATGCGTGAACTGCATCAGCTATTTCTCCAGGCAAAGCGAATAGTCTTCTCATACTCGCTGGAAAGAACCATTCTTGGGGTAACACTCTTTCGGGACCTACCATATTATTCCAACGTCGTATTGCATCGATACCAGCTAATGCTAAAACCGCTACGGGTTCTATACTCATGTTTACAACATTAATAGGAAATACTAGGGTTCCATACTGTTTCTCATAGATTTCGGCCACCTGCTCTGGCGTCAAGTGAATTGTCCTTTCCTAATGGAATACGAGACAAATAATAGCGATATATCAAAAAAGGTTTGTTTACAGGGTATGTCTTCCGTTCTCCCCACTTCACGGAACATTGTAAGTCAGAAGTGTAATGTTGGGAGAGAAGGTAGATATTGAAATTTGAAAGTTATTGGCATCAGGAGAGACTTCTTTAGGTAGTTCGACAGAGAAAAATAAATCTGGTGGGGAGAAGTTTGGTAGGTCTCAAGCCTGAGAGTGAAGGGGTGGTCAGTGATAAGGACACCTTAAGAAAAGATGCAACAAGGAACAGATACAATTTTGTTAAATTGTAATATGTAACACCTGTCACATCCAATACCGTCTACGCGCCATTAAAACTAAACGGGTACTGTCGCAAGACTCATCTCGCCTAAGCCTCTTGTTGATGACGTCACATTGGCTCTTATACTAAGCATTCAGGTCTTGTACTATAGAGAGTATTGGTACTGACCATGTAAATATCTGTAGGAAATAGAAAAGATCACCTTCCTTTCTTCGAATAGAACCTAAATGCTTATGCGTATTTTTGGGACCTAAATCTACGCTTTGTAGATCATTAGTAGTTGCTGGGGTGTTAAGCAGCTCTTGTCAGGGAATAGAATAGTTTTCGCGAAGCATTTTTTAAAAGAGAGGGGCTGTTTGAGGCTTCCTAGCTTGCTTCAGTCACATTGGAAAGATACATGCTAGGAGCTAGGGGAGATGGGATCGGTTCGGAAGGAGGTGGTAGTTATTGAGAGGGAGATTGATATTACTGACTTGACATATATTTCGGAGAGACTCTTTCATCATTAGATACGAATACAATACGAATGGTGATTAGGTACTTACATTAACAATATCAAGCCCTTCTTGTGTAATTGCTCTTATAACAGCATCTTTATAAACCATGGCGTTAGGTTTTATTATTGCCAATGTTCGCTGGTATCTTGGGCATGTGCAGACAATGCTTTCAACCGACACGGGTTGCGGCTCTGTTTGTATCGAATGGGCGGTAGTAGCAGGTGAAATATAATGCCTATCTTCAAAGTGTAAGCATAAACACTGAAATCAAAACAACAAGCATTATTTTATTTTCTATAGTTAGCATTGATTTGATTGAATTGATAATATATTTCATTTCGAAAAGAATAAAAATTTTCCACGCCAAACACAATTTCATTTATTTATCCAGTTATTGAGTAAACATGTTCGCTTCGTAAACGTCTTTCCTCATTAATTTTTATTGAGACAATTCTACTCAATTATACTGTAACTTACCGATGGTAGTGAAACATCTGAACCTTTCCCTTCTGCTCTTAGCCGTAATTTCTCCTTTTTAGCTTCTTCTTCCTCTTGTTTCTTCTTCTTTCCTCCTCCTCCCGGGCATATACACAAACCAGGTAAACACGTACATGAAACGTCTTCCTTGTCTGTCTCTCCAGACTAAAAAGCGCTCAAATTAGTTTTCTGAACATATAATTGATAAATTGATAATTTCATGTATTCCAGATTGACTGAACCTAGCCAAAGAATTATCAGCATCTATTCACATCGATTGTTTCAATTTAATCGAGAACAAAAAAATTACGTTAACAATATTTTAATTCTTGATCCAGGTATGAATTATATATAAATTCTCGAGAAATATCACACTAACACATGGGCTTACGACTTACAACAAATTAAAATCTGATAGAACTACATTATCGGTACAAAATGACATGAATAAATTAATGACTAAATGGTACAAAAATAAGATAATCCCTGTTGAATTGAAAAATAAATTAATTTGCCATAATGGGCAAGCACCTTATGTCTATGGGCTTCCGAAACTACATAAAAGTGATATACCTTTAGGACCCATTGTAAGTAATATTGGAACGCCTACCTACAATTTACCAAAATTTTTATCAAAATCTATTAACAATGTAATAGGAAAAAATGAATTTTATGTGAAAGACTCATGGCATTTTAATGAATTTATAAAAAATCAATCCGTACCCGTAGATCATCTATTAATTTCCTTGGGCGTTGTTTCTTTATTTACAAATATACCAGTCCTTTTGGCATTGAGTAGCTTTTGGGCAGAGATTAAAAACCACACACCTCTAGATCAATCTGAATTTATAAATGCAGTACAGTTTTGTTTAGATAAGTACATTCTATACGGTGAGCAATATTTTAGGCAAATATTCGGCACAGCAATGGGATCTCCTATTTCAGCTACTATTGCTACCCTAGTTATGGAATGCATAGAGGAATTAGTAATAAATTCATTAGATTTTCAACTCGTATTCTTCAAACGATATGTAGATGATTGCCTAATGTGTGTTCTCAATGATAAAATTCAGTACGTGATTAACAAATTTAACAATTTCCACTATAAACTTCAATTTACTTGTGAAATAGAAGTGAACAAAAATATAAATTTCTTAGATATAAACTAGCCATGATGCAGATGGAAAAATAGAAACTTCGTGATTTACTAAAGAAGTTTAGTCTCAAAGTTATCTTCACTTAAATTCCGTTGCACCAACAAGTTATAAAAAAGTGTTATGAACAGCCTAAAAATCGTGCGGTTAAATTTTCCCACCCAGAGGACCATCCCAAAAATTTAAAAATTGTTCCTAATAAACTGGAAATGAATGGCTACCCAAAAACATTTTTCAATCCCATCATCAAAGAAAGAATGCACAAAATCTATAATGGAACGTCATATATAAATAACATGAACGGTAATACAAATAATTTTATAACATTACCATACATTCCGGAGACCTCACAGAAAATTAAGAAATGTTTCAAAATGTATGATATAAATGTTGCGCATAAACCTACTAACTGTGTTGGGAAATATTTCTCAAATCTAAAACCTTTAATACCCAAAGATGAACTAATCCCCCTGGTATAGAAATTAAATTGTTTAGATTGCGATGGGAATCTCTAAACAATATTTACAGAAAAGAATGTACGACCATAAGTATAGTACAAGAAACAAAAACTTCCACCGCCCTTGCGCAGCACTGCTTTGATTATAACCATCAATTCGATTACAAAAATGTTAATATTTCCGCTACGGAAACCAATTATAATTCAAGACCTATTCTGGAGATGATTCATATAAAACATGACTCCAAATCTGTAAATCATAGGACAGATATTCAGTCATTAAGTCAGATTTATACTAATTTAATTAACTTGAACCCTTAAAAATTCCTACATGCGTCTTTATAATTTTAAAAGTATACATTAGGTAGAATGCTCAAATAGTAATATTTCTAATAAGGTCTGACAAACTTTTTCTATTACCTCATAAATCTTTAACATCTGGTTCGAAAGTACCTAGATACTTGAGCGTTATGTTTTTTTGCTTTCAGTCGTATTCAAACATTGCTTGAAATTACTTCGGACGAATTTCATAAGAAAATTGCTAAGCAGTGGATTCTTGATACATTTTATATACTTGAAACATTAATGTGCTACATTTTCGATTCATCGTGTTTCTGTTCATTTCGGCGACATGGGCATTTTTGATTGAGATTGGTGAGATAAGGTCGCTTTATGCTGATTCAATTAGTTTTACAAAATCCCGTTTTAGATATAATACGTCTTCTGATGATGGTCGTGAGACCGAAACGTACGTAAAGACTAAAATAATAAGCATATGTGTTAGTGTGACATATTTCCCGAAAATTTCTATATAAGTAAACAATATTGTCTAAACTTTAGAATCGTTTTGTGTTAAAACGAAGAATCATTCTTTTGCGTTAATTTCTTGGTTGAGCACAAACCTTGAAATACGTTTTTTTTACACAGCATAAACCTTTCCACATAATTTATGGATACCATATACGTTGTTATTATGAACTTCATTCATCAAAACGATATCCAATAAATACTATGTTTTGGTTGTAAGATGAAAATTCATCTTCCAGCACATTGAGTGTTAAGAAAATGTTCCCAAAAATTCTTATGCATGATCGCATAACCAAAACGTTTATATTTGAATGAAAATAAACTTAATTAAGAGAGCCACGTATATCCTACCTTGCGAAGGGTTGATTGTAGATCTCCTGCAGTTGTTGTAAGTGCACTTATATAATCTTCAGTATATTTTGGCCCGCAGGTACAGGGATCACATTTACAACACGGACACTGGAAAATATAAATATAATGGCAGTGGCATGATTCTTGTCTAGAACTATCAATGAAATGGAAAAAATTATAATTGCAGCCTGTGAACTACCAAAAATTTGGGATTTAATACGCTTACCTTTAATGGATACTATTCTACAATAATCAAGATAATCAAAAGTTAAGAAGCTTGGAATTCTTTTGTTTCTAGCTATAACGAACTATTATAGGAAACATAGATACCATTCCTCTGTGATCTCCTGGAGTTAAGTTATCATATTTATCGATCCTATTGTCAAATTCATCATACTTGAATTCATCGGTACCTACGCCTCGATCTTGACTAACTCTTTCTCTTTCTCTTTGTTCTCTGGCTAACCTCTCCAGACTGGATATTGGTTTCGTAGGTAGACATGATATATTAAATTTTTCAGCACATATTACTTCGAATTGTTTAGGTAATTCGGCATGTCCAGTTCCCGGTGGCACTTCTCCAACTTCTGATTCTGCAGGTAACGAAGGTTCCTTCTCTATTAACTGCTCCACGCATGTTCGGGGGGTACATACGTGCTCCGGTTTTGCTACGATATTATAACACCGTCTTTCGATTTCGATGGGCGGTGGGATAGGAGGCTCTCTCTTACATCTACTATCTGGCTTGCAAATCGGTTTTATTAAATCGTTTGGCATAGATTTTCTTTGTGAAAAATATCAGAAAAAAGAAGAAAATATGTAATTGCCAAAAAGTCATGAACAAACTTCAAATCCGAAACCTAGGTAACCTTCTCGAAAGTCGAGATTGATACCTAGGGGCACTACCAAGGCAAAAATATACAAATGATGGAATAATAATAATAATATAATAATAATAATGTTTAAAAAATGGATGGTGGAAGCCGTTACTTTATAGTAGAGGAATTATAGCCAAAATGATCGAATTTTTTACTGGCAACCTGTATCGAGATGCGGTTTTCGCCATTTGCTTCCGAAATACAATAGAAAAAATGTTACATATTTGTTCTACCAGGAAAAGCTTGGTTGCATTTGTGCATAAAAAAAATGCATCTAGATCATGCAATTTGCTGATCTGTGTAAATATTATATTGTCGCTCATCAAATATTGATCAAAATTGGCCAGAATTTGTTACTCGGGGATTTTTGGGGTCGCTGATTACAAATTTGATGTTTTCATAATGCCAAGCTGCACGCTGGGGCAGATTTCAGGGGCTTGGGGTGGGGGATTTGCAATATAAAGCGAAGAGCTTTTAAATACAGTATCATGCTCATGCAAAAAGAAATGCGCGTCAAGCAGATGTGGAGGTCGCAAAAAAAATATGAACTTTACTGTTGCTTGTGCAAATTGCATGGGAAATTGTAGTAACAATTTCAGTCTGATCAATCCAATTTCACCTGGAGATGACGACGAAGACGATGACGATGATGAAGTAGATAATACCAATGAAGAAGAAGGCATTGAAAATATTCAAACACGCAATGACAATTATTATGATTATGATAGTGACGATGAAGATTGATTTTACTTGTACTTACTGAAATATGCATTTTGTAAATAATATTCAATTGATTAAAAATATTGTAAATATGTATATGCTGCCAATTACCAGCTGAGGAGTTCGATTTTGGACTATTTAACTTCAGAATCGTACTCAGCGACTCCGAAAACCCCCGAGTGATTTTTCCTGACTATTTTTGATGACATTAAAAAAAATCGTCACTTTGTCCAATTAAAGTGGCCAATTACCAGCTGGGGAGTTCGATTTTGGCCAATCTGAGTTCAGAATCGTAATCAGCGACCCCGAAAACCCCCGACTAAATTTTCCCAATAATTAGCCAGAAAATTGGTCAATTTTTTGTTTGAAAAAATAATAACAAATTTACACAAAAAACTAACCGGTAAGCTTTTTTCTAGACGTCATTCCGAATCGAATGCACTTTGTTTCATCAAAATCGGTCCATATCTAACGATTTTCGTAATGAAATACCTATTTGACTCGACTACTGGTAGAGAGTTGAGTACAGTTGGTCCCAGAAAATTATAGGACCTCTGACCTACATTCCTGGAAGCATGTGGTATGATGTATTCATTTTTACGGCGTGTGATATGCTCATGGCTTGAATGAATGAATGAATGGATGGATTGAAGAAAAAAGTCCACTTCACAGTTAATAAGCATGTTGCTAACTTCAAAACAATTCAGTACTTACTTTGCCTAGATGGTATCTTCTCATTCTTTCTCAAGTGGTGCTTAGAAGCTATTGTTGTTGTCTTACTAAGACTGTACCTTCGGGAAAGCATTACGTTCTATTTTTGCTAGATAGAATCAATACCTATAGATATGAAAACCAATATAGGTGTGATGAATGTTAGAAAAGCGTATCCGTTATTCCGTTTCAGACTAGTATAAAGCGTAACTGTTGTGTTTGCGGCCAACATCGTAGTGGTGCGGGCATGAGGAGAGTGAGATTGGGACACCGTTTTCCAACAGTTTTAACCAGATATGCATTCACACCCTTCGCTTAGAGTGTGGTGAGTTGACAGTTGTCAATGGCAGTTACCGCATCTATAGGCAGATCGCTGTCTTGGAACTTTGGTAGTTGTTTCATTAACTCCAAGAGGGATACAACGTATCTCTTCTATTATGAAGTAAATTACGTAAATTAGATCAGCTGGGGGGGGACGCTATTATTAGTCGGAATAATTACAGAACTAAAAATAAAACTAATGTTTCCAAATTAAATTCTATAGAATTTTCAATATTCATACACAGGTCAGGAAAATCCTTGGCGCTAGATTCCTGAAATCTGTACATTTCTAACTAGCAGCAGAAGAATAAAAGGAAGTGAATCGAGTGTTAAAATACTCTCTTAACAACTGCAGAAATCATGTTTCAAGTGGTGTAACAGGCCGACATCGGCCTAGAAATCTTAGGAATCGTAAGCTTTAGATTCGATTTTCCCCCAATTACAACATTTTTCATTGTTAGAGTACTCAGCGCTTTTCTCCCTGACACCCCTTTACACTACTCGAATATGTTCACTGTCAACCGTCTCTTCTCTCCGCCCTGTGGCAGTTGATTTACGGCGACCTGGTGGTCTACCACCCGTCATACATTAAAGTGTTTTGTCCCAGTTCGTACTTTTTAAATTGCGCAGGTGAACATCCACAATGTGGAAATGTCTTAACGGGAAGGAGAGGGGAGAAGTAATCTTCGATTTAATTTAAACATTGATGTACTTCTTGTACTATTAATTTGATGTTGTTGTGTCGGCCAAAGTGTATGTAACCTTAATGAATATTGACTAAAAAGTCACTCAACATGAACTCATGTGCAAGAAAAATAGATATACATGTTATTATATTTCTTTTTGAAGTATGTAAATTAAATCAGTCAATCGGTTTATTATCATTTCATATTCTATAGTTGGGAAAATGTTCTCCTGGTCATCCTGAATTGGAAAACTATATTATAGGTACTCACAGGCTTGCCAATCGATTCCTAAAGAGATGCAAGATGTTCAAAATGTCTCAACAGAATACATTTCTCGTCGTTATATCTTGTTCATATGGTACACATTATCAACTTTGGTTCGCTCTGATTAACTATAAAAGTGTTCACAGTTATTTATAGTGTTATAAGTTAATCCATAGTATGAACTCTAAGAAACCCTTATGCACTAAAAATACTGTTAAAGTACTACCTTTCACCTACCAAGTAGCCATAATCAGAGTAAACTCACTTTACTCCGCTGATGGCTACTTGGCAGCTAAAAGGTACTAAGTACTTTAATAGTATTTTTAGTGGATAAGGGTGATTATTTCTTATCTATAGTATTATAGTGTATCCACAGTGTAAACTCTTTTGTAGTCACTCGCTGTCGCATGAAGTATCAAAATTATTGAGACTATATAGTAGTAGTAGTAGTAATTTATTGAGCCAAAACAATACATAGAAACTACATTTGTGGCATGTCAAATTAGTTATAGCAATTTGAAAATTTAAAAACAATAAAGTACAAGATCGGCTAAAGACTAGCAATTTTATATTATTAAAATCTATTACAATGACACGGTTAAAACATTTAATAATTAAAGATAAACAGTCAAAGCCTTAGAAAATGTTGCATGTCAAAGTTTAAAAAGTCTTGTTGCGAATAAGAAACTCCATTCAAGAGTAGCCGTTTAACTCTACTTTGAAAAGCACGTAAGTCCAAACTCCTAATTTGCTGGGGAAGTTTATTGTATACGTTTAGATTTAAGGAATTTCGATCCGTTTTAACAAGCCGATTTCGAGGAGTTCTCAGATGACCAGCTAGAGCATCATATCTTGTTGGATAATTATGGACATCGGCTTGAGTCGCAAAACTACCAACATCCTTATGAACCTCCATTAGAGAATAAAAGATGAATAAACACGGCAGAGTTAAAATACCATATTTCTTAAATAGGGGTTCACAGTGTGCAAATCTACTATTCACCCGGACAATTGTTCTGAGTGCCCATTTTT
This sequence comes from Endomychus coccineus, assembly GCA_958510875.1. Lineage (NCBI taxonomy): Eukaryota > Metazoa > Arthropoda > Insecta > Coleoptera > Endomychidae > Endomychus > Endomychus coccineus. The sequence goes on from OY294067.1 coordinate 24,221,465, forward strand.
GTATATAACCTCTGAATACTAGGTGTAACTATTATTCTTTGATATTACCTTATTCCTTGATGCTACAGAGCATATAATATTAATGTGCAGTGTATTTAAAAGTCATAGAGTTAATGTCGTGATCTATATACATGAACAGAAAGAGACTATTGTCATTATGGCTCAATAAAATACTATAATTCCATTTGAAAATCTGAAGATGGATGTGAAAAATACCACTTGAAACGAAATTACCGCGCCCAAAACCATACAGTTCCTATTTTCACCACTTTAGAGCACCCCTTTTGGTTGTCTTGTAAAGAGATGATATACCACCATTCCAAAATCTGTTCATGTTCATAGAAAATTTAAGCTGGCTTCAGAAATAAAACTACAAACTTACTCTGTTTCTTTTATTATCTTTTACTTATCACATAATACATGACTTGATATACTAGAAAATAATAATGAAGAACACACTCTCAACTTATCTATTGATAACTCATCATTGATAACATTATCTTCTCAAACCTACACTACTAATCCAGAAACTAATACCAGCTTACCAAATAGAATCAACATTTCGAGAAAGAGCAATGGGAGTCATAGAAAATATTGTTATCTTTAAGTCGTCATCGTAAACAAAACTAAATAATAAGATACATAATCATTATGTTGGAGCCATAGCCACTACTCTTGACAATTTTGGCATATACGGGTTGCGTGTTACTAAAAACTCTGCCAGATATAAAATGGGGTCACGCGGCTTATTCCTAACCACATTCGCTAAACCCTTAAGTAAAGTTGGGTTGATATACTTGTTCATATAATCTTCAACCTCATTCTTGTTGGTAAGTATAGGTTCTAGAACACCTAAAACAAAAAGATTCATAAATTGAATAGAATCAGCCCTTACGTTATCCTAAACTTAAATAAAATAACTATTAAAAGTTCGATTTTCACTAGTTTAATTTATTTATTAAACTAGTGAACTTTTAATAGTTATTTTATTTAAGTTTACAAAGATTCACGAATGAACAAATGTTTCTATAGCCTTACAGTTATTTATAAGCAACAACCAAGTTTCCAAAAATGTATGGTTAGTTTTGAAAATATGTACACCATTGTTTCTCAATGAAGCAGATTGTTACTCAATAAGCAACACATCATAATAGTAGAAGAGCCAGGGCACCAAGAAAATTGATCTGTTCCAACCTTGTGGATTTTATTGCAACAGAATGGTCAAAAAATTTGAAAAATATTTTAACACTTATATATATGACCCTCGCGACTGGCTCCAATATAGCAGATCCTGGAGATCCAATATTCAAGTCATGCTCGCCTGATTTCGCCAATAACACATACAGGGTGGGCAAATTTCCATATTTGTACAGGGTAACTCGGTAATTATAGGAGATACAAAAATATAGGTAGCGTTATTATCTCATCGAGGTGCTATACGAAATATAAATTTTTGTTGGAACCTGCTAGGGTATCAAAGATCATAGTTGATCTGCATATCCTTAAGGTTATTTAGTAAGTAAGTAAGTAAATTTATTAGTTCATATATATATACAATTACAATACAAGTAAAACATAAAATGCTCGTATAAGTATACACAAATGCCCGTTCGGGCGTAGAACAACGTCAAACAATCAATAAGATCTACATACAATTATTAATAAATACTAGCACATTATTACAGATAAAATAGTTCAAAATATCGTCAGATAGTTTAAATTAAAATTTCTTCATCATTGAAATAATCCTGAAGTGAATAGTAGGCTTTTGAAATCAAAAATGTTTTCAGCTTTGCTTTTAATATTTCTTTTGGTAGGCATCTACTTCTAGGTGGTATTTTATTATAAATTTTAGTTATTATGTATTTTACATTCTTTTGCAAGTACGAATAATTAAATTTTTCAACAACGACATTATTTTTATACCTAGTATGGTATCCATGTTCGTCATCATGTTCTTTAAATAAACGCTTATTATCAATCACAAACATAACCGAATCTAAGATTAGGAGACTGTATAAGGTGAGTATTTTTTGATCCACAAAATGTTGTCTACAACTTTCAGTTCGCTTCATTTTCAAAACACTTCTAAGGCACTTTTTTTGTAGAATGAAAATGCGTGAAGCTTCATTAGAATTGGCCCAGAATATCAGTCCATATCTCAATCTGGATTGAACATGCGCATGGTAAGCTGTTAAAGCGGTTTTGTTATCAATTTGGTTTGATATGACTTTCAGAGCAAAAACATATCGAGTGATATTTTGTGCCAATTCACTGACATGACATCTCCAATCTAATCGACAGTCTATATTAATTCCCAGAAATTTTACACTATCAAGACAATGCAGTGTCTGACTGTTATGAGTAACTACTATTTTATCATTATTTGTCTGAAAATTGAAATGTAGCAGTTGAGTTTTTTCAATATTCAGGACTAAATTATTATTCCTGCACCACGTTAAGACTTTCTGTAGACAATCAGATATTGTAAGTTTCAGATCTTGTGACATTGGCTCACTGAAAATCACAGATGTGTCATCTACGAATTGAATCAATATTTGTTGTACTTCTGCTGGTAGGTCATTTATGTATAGTAGAAATAGCACTGGTCCTAATATGGAGCCCTGTGGTACACCACGTTTTATGAACTGATTAGAAGAAGTTTGTACAACTCCGTTGATATGTTTTTCTACTACCATTTGCTGTCTGCACGTCAAATAGGATTCAATGAGCTTCAGAGAATCGCCCCTAATGCCATAACGATCCATTTTTGTAAGCAATATGTCATGTCTTACACTATCATATGCTTTCGATAAGTCTAGGCACATAATCAGTGTACTATTCTTTTCATTTAAAGATCTTATTACATTGTCTAGAAGTTGATAAGCGGCAACGATTGTAGATTTATTTTTCCTTCCCCCATTTTGACATTCAGATAAGATGCTATGTTTATTTAAAAAACTCACGACTCTAGTGGCAATAAGCTTTTCAAATATTTTACTGAAGTAAGATAAAATCGAAATAGGGCGATAGTTTTCTAGTTCAGATTTGCTGCCTTTTTTATAAATTGCTGTTATTTGAGAAATTTTCAGTGCCGCAGGAAAATTTCCCGTTCTGAATATGAGATTAGCTATAAACGATAAGATAGGAGATAACTCTGACGCTATATGTTTCAATAAAGTAACAGGTACTTCATCTTCCCCTGTTGAATTTGTATTTTTTAGAGATTTTATAACATGTTCTACTTCTTCCTCATCGGTAGGGAAGAAGAATAAACTATGTTCATTTTTTTTAATGTCAGACTGGTTTTGATTTGGAGCAATATCTTGACATTGACTTATAAAGAAATTATTTATATAATCCAAGGTTTTTTTTGAATCTTCATTGTCACGTTTTAGATTTTTAAAAATAGACTCATTGGTGTGGTACTCTTTACCTAATGTTTCATTCACTAACTTCCATACTGCCTTTCCCTTATTATTAGATGAATTTATAAAAGAAATATTTGAATTTTGTTTCGCTTGAATAATTAGTTTTTTAAGTATTCTGCAATAGATCTGGTAGAACTCTTTCGTTATAATTCCCTGTTGTAATTTCGTATATAACTCTTTTTTATTTTTACAAGAAGTTTTTAGACCAATAGTAATCCAGGATCTTTTTTTTATTGGATTGATAGCTTTAACCACAAATATTGATTTCATTAGGCTCTGAAAAACATTCATAAAATAATTATATGCATCAGAAGGTTCTTTTAATGCATACAGTTCATTCCACGTTAAATTTTGCAATTCAGTCTTAAAATAGTCAAGTTTAGTTTGTGAAAATATTCGTTTATAAATCATTTTATCTTTACTGGACGATACTCTTACCGTCCCTACTTCTAATACTTGACAGTAGTGATCAGATAAAGCACTACATATTACCTTAGCCGGCTCTGAAGTTTCAAAATTAACAAATATGTTATCAATAAGCGATTTAGATTTATTAGTAACTCTAGTAGGTTCAGTTACGGTCTGATACATATTAAACGTTTGCAAAATATCTAAAAATTGTTTTACACAGTAAGAAGTAGTAGTTTAAAGCTGCCCCACGACTAGGAGTATAATTCAGCCCCCCTAGAAGCTGTTTTTTACTATGTTGCCACGCTCCCTCCCTATGGATCGCCTCGGAAGGTCGTATTCTCTGACAGGTGATTAGAAATTACAAGTTAAACTCGTTAATCAAATTAAATGATGAATATATATTAGATAAAAGTTAACAAAACTTGGTATATAGCAACACGATTATAAACTTAGTCCCAAAATCTGGTAATGGGAATGATTGCATAAGAATTTGAAGACTAATTCAGGTTCACCCCAAGTGGGAACCTGGGAGGTTATCAATGTCGCTAGTTGGAATCAGTTAATTAGCACAAACTCCGAACATTGATCGATTTCGCGCTCGCTCACGCCAATGATTGATAGATAATATTTACAATTAAAGAAGAATTTCTCTCTCTCTCTCTCTCTCTCTCTCTCTCTCTCTCTGTTCAATTTAGAGCCCCGCACATACGTTATTAAAGCGACCCACAGGAATAGGACGAGGCTCAATAGTGATCCCTGAAGGTTCTTTTCAACTTCAAGTGTTCTCCCCCCAGGGAAAAAGTTTCACTGACTAACATACTACCTTGCTGGCCAAGAAGTCGGTACCCCGTATACTAGATATCGGGTTAGGCGACACCTCGTCGCTAGGCCTGCCTGATATCTAGTATGTTCTATCAAGATATAATAATTTATAAAACTTTATTTCGAATTAAATTGAATTATTCCAAGGGATCCAAAAGTAATAATATTTCGGATTATTACACTATCTGTAAGTTGCAAACATTACTCAATAACAAGAACTAAGAAGAACTCACTCCGTGGAAAGAAATACCGGTTTTCTGTGTCGGCAATGGTTAAGTTTTCAGAAGCGTGTACCGCCTCAATAGTATCTGCCTGAATACCGAATCGTTGTCTCACACTCAAAGGTAAGAACCAGTCTGTGGGTAGAATCCTATCAGGCCCAACCATGTTGTTCCATCGAGCTACTGCATTGATACCGGCTAGTTGTAAAACCAAAGTTGGACCAATACTCATTTCCATAACGTAAATTGGAAACTTTGAGGATCCGTAATATTGTTCATAAAGATCTGACACTTGCTCTGGTGTTAGATGTACAATCCTTCTCTGTAACAACACGGTTTATAGCAATTTTGAGTCAGGTTCTAACACCCTTGTTCATATAGTTGAGCTTTGCTCATATTACGTCATCATAAAACGGCTAATGTACACCGATGATAGAGGGTCAATATATGCCTAGAATTACCTACTACAATTAAGACTCACATGAACGATGTCAAGTCCTTCTTGAGTAATTGCTCTCAAAACCACATCTTTATAAATCATTGCACAGGGTTTTATTATTGCCAACGTTCGCTGGTATCTTGGACATGTACAGACAATGCTTGAATAAGATTTTGGCTGTACGGACGTTTGTGTAGATTGAATAGTGGTAGCTGGTGATATGTAATGCTTGCTTTCTTCATGGTGCAAACATAAACACTGAAATTAGAAGCAGTTAGGAGTTTCACTTTATAATTCATAACGTAGGGATATTAGTGTATAGCCTTGTGGTAGAGTAGCCATGGACCTTAAGCAAGGCAAACAGGCACCCCCGATGAATTAAAAATTTAGTATAAACCTATAAATGAGAATCAACCACCCTTATCGACTAAAAATACTGTTAAAATGGTGGAGACCTTTCAGCTACCAAATAGCCACCATCAGACTAAACTAAATTAGAAAACAAAATATGCCTGTTTGAATGCTATTTGGAATTAATAGGATGTATCGGGACATCAAAAAGTATCTTGGTCAAGGGTGGTTGTGGAATCTAAAACGTGTGTCTTTACTTGTGTCAAATTAATTAATTTGAAGTTTCTAAAAGGGCGAAATTTCAATTTTATACGAATGTTATAACACTTAGAAGTCTCTAGCGCTTCAGACTCCGGGATTTTCACTTGGCCTATCGAAATTAGAAGGTTCGAATTATTTAAAAACATAATTGCATGAACGCCAGATGTCCTATGTAATTAGCTACGAACGAAATCATTTTGAAGTTTCCCACGAGAAGCTCGCTACGCGTTAGTTGAGACCTGAGAGTACCTGCTTCTATTTTAATTAAATTTTCCTATTTAAACGGAATTTTTGGAAAAAAGAAGGGCCGTTGGGTGCGTATCGTGACTAAATCTAACTACATGGAGCGAAAACGGTACGCAAAAAGCCCTCATGAAGAAGTTCTATGTTCCCAACTTTTGCACTTTTCCAACTCGCAAGCTACGGGCTTCTCACGTGAACGTCATTCCATTTATCGAAAATTAACTATTTTAAAACCGTTTTCGACCCGGTTTATGGCTATCCCGACCTTTTAAAAGGTTCAAAGTTAACATTTCGACAATTTTTATTACTATGTTAATTTGTATTCATTATTGTTTTACAACTGAAAAAAATAGGTATGAAATTTGTAGGTTATTGATGATATCAGTGTGACAGTGACATAATTATTTCAAAAGTAAACTAAGACATACGTTTAAGATTCCACAACCACCCTTGACCAAGATACTTTTTGATATCCCGGTATAAGGAATTACTCTCGGCAGGAGATCTCTTTTGTTTAGAAATTAAGTTATTGATCAAAGTTTATTCAACGCTATTTGCTAAAGATTCTCAACCTCGTTGTTATAGTTTCGCTGACTCAAAGAGATGTCTAATAATATATGAACAAAATTATTAAATGGAGCTATTTTATAATAAATTGAACTGCATTCGCAGGAGTATACTTATTTGTTTGAGTGTATATATGTTGAATTGCAAGCGATACAGAAGGTTTTTCAAAATAGCAAGAATCTCACCGATGGTAACGTTACACCAGATCCTAATTTTTCTTTTTCTTTAGCAGCTTTTTCGGCTCTTTCTTCCTTCTTTTTTAACGCTCCAGGGCATATACACAAACCAGGAAGACAAGTACATGATACATCTTTGGTTAACTGCAGAGAAGTCTGCAATATTTATTTAATCATTCAATCGTAGAGGGTTAGAACTTAATTAAAGATTAAGCATTATATCTATACTTGACGGATTTAAACCGAAAAAGGCATAATTTAGACGCGACAAGAAATTAATGAATTTATAAATAAAACTTTTGATGAGATTCACTTACTTACAAAGGTCAGCCATCTATCGATTTTTTAAGGTTGTGTTGGTTATGAGTATATGAGGTGCATGTCGCAAGTAAGAGCTTACCCAGTTATGTATAAATAACATTGAAGATTTGGGGACTGCGGCTGTCATTGAAATTACCAATACAAAAAATAAATGCTGTCGCAAGTTCACTATTACTGGAAACTTTTATAGCATGTATACGAAATATTGCAATCGAAGATCACCAACTACCGAAACGTGTTTTTTCTTAATCATAGAGACCAAAGATGCACAAAACAAGTGGTGGGTATTAACCAAATTGGAAATATACCTAGCGTAGTGGCTAAATTTTTAAATCTAAAGGATCCTGATAAATACACGGGGCAGTGGGCACTCATTTCGCCGTTCATCTGCTACAATATTAGTAGATGCAGGGGGAGATCTAACCTCTCTGAAAACACATCGTCCACAGTTGCAAAAGAATATATTGTTGATTCTGCTAGTTACAGATTAAATATTGCCCTGGAAAGCAGGAGCCTCTTCTCTTGCGTGGAGCCTGAAACCGCAACCAGGCGCGTCCCAGGTGGCAGATAGGGGAATACTCAAGGCCCTGTTGCCAGCAGGGTCAAGGGTAGGAGTGAAAATGCTTCCGCGGATCAACAGGCACCCAGACCCTGGATAGATTATGGACTCCCAATCACATGTTCCTGAGAAGAAGGGGACGGATAGATTGTGATTGGTACGATCCATATGTTCCAGTAGACTAAATTATCCCATCAGATAACTTACTGAAACACAAATAAATATCCAAAGCGAGATAAAGTACTAAAACATAGGAACCATAATAATGGGAATAAACAATATTATGGGACATACAGGAACACCTTAGGAAGTTATCCCAACAAGATAAATCATCTCTGTTAATTTGTAAAATGAGTATGTTATTAATCAAACTATTTTAGTTACAATTATAAATATTTAGAGGATTAAAACATAATTGTTAAGTTGAAACTTTTCTTTATTTCTCTTATATAATCATCAACATTTATCCATCTCGTAGTGACGGAAATTCTTGATTGAGAATTCTTTCTTAAGTTTTTTTTGCTAAAGTAGTTGGCGCTTAGGGTAATCCGATCAATCAAGAATCTAAGGACACGTATCACTACGGGCCCTGAGTGTATAATATCCTAGTGAGCTAATTGGAATCATTAAATACAAAAGGTCACTTCAAAACCTTACAGTGGCCACTCACTACAAAACCTTACAACATCTTCCAAAAACTAACATCGAGTTTGCTACTGTACATAATGAACAAATAACCGTGAGAAATAACTCTTTACTGCAAACTCCATTACAATTTACGAATTGTAGAAATAATAATATTACTTTCAATTTCTACAATTCTAAGTGGTGGTTATTTTAAGTTTTTCTTGTTCAATTATTAGTTTTCTTTGTAAAGTAGGAAAAATGTATATTTTTTGAGATTGTGCATTAATCTGTGGTCGTCGGAAAAATAGTGTACATTACTTGAGTGGAAAAAGTCAATTCATACTAGTAGGATTGTCGAACATTCTTCCCACTCGTGTGAAATGGGTCACTTTCCACTCTAGTAATGTGATATGTATAATACTATTACATGTGACAGATTGAAAAAATTAAAACCTGCTAAGGAATAAAATTTTAATATTTATGATCCTTGGGACTACAAGGGTAAAGGAAAGGGCCTTTCAAAATTTCAAAAATCCAATATGGCGTCCATAAGAAAAAATAAATTTGGTGATGATTTGAAAAAACGAAACGGGTTAGCCGAAAAGATGCGGCTCAAAAAGTTCCATTGAGAATGTATTCATATATTTTTTCTAACTTGTGAAATGAACTCGTAAAATATAAAAACGAAAACTGTAAATTTTAGTTTTTCCGCCATTTTTCCGGAAGTACCGAAGATAACTTCAATTGTTAAATGGAATATTATTGGACTCACCGATACGCAACTTTACCCCAATTTAACCATCGAATTTGAAACACCCAGTATAGGATCTTAAAATGTGAAGATCGAAATACTTCATCAGAGTTTACAACTGCATATGTTAAATACATTCGCAAACATTCACTTCCGATAGCGTGAAATGAAAATAGTTAAAAAAAATACTTTACCTTCTTCAAACTCGTTTCCAGACCTGCCGCAGCTGTTTGAACCATGTCTTCTTCAATTACTTCTTCTGAAGGATATTTTGGACCGCATGTACAGGGATCACATTTACAACATATACACTGCGAAAAATAAAAATGAAAATCTCGAAATCAACAAGGAAACCTGGAAACATTTCGTTGCGGCTATATAGAATTAATAATACTAGTGATTAAAGGCATGACTTAATTTCGATCGATGGATCCAATAGACTCTCCCATGGACGACGTGACCAGTTGTATACGTCATTTACTGATGGATATAATTTTTATCAATACATACGGAAGAAAAGTTAGCAAACGTTACACGACAGATGTAAAAAAACATCATGTGGATAATAAGTTATAATTATTATAATGAGAAGATTAATTTTGTGTATAGCTATAACGAACTTCTGTTTGATATTTACCAAGCCTGTGGTTCCAGTACCATCTCCTCCAATTATGTTACCATGTTTATCGATTCTATTACTTAATTCATCATATCTAATGCCGCCATCAGTTCCCATACTTCCATCTTTCGTAGATTTCGTAGGAAGGCATGAAATATCGAACTTCTGGAGACATATTACTTTGTACGGTGCCTCTGAGTCTTCCTCCTGTTTCTTTGAGATTTTCGAAGCTCGTTCATCTTCCGGGTAAGTAGGAACGTCCGCGGACTCTGCTATTATCTCTGGCACGCATGTTCTGGGGGTACATACGAATTCCGGTTTTGCTGCAATGTTATAACAACGTCTGTGGACGTCGGGAGTTTGTATTTGTACATTAGGGAGATCTTTTTTACATCTACTGCTTGGTTTGCATACCGGTTTCGTTAAATCTTTTGGCATGGAATATTTTTATAGAACAAATTCAGAAAAAAATTAAATAATTCTGGCAAACAAATTAAATACTTCAAAACTGATACCTAGGCAACTATAATTGACTTTAACCCTCCTTCATCGACATAATACATATGGACTGCGCGTGGCAATGATAAGCGCGAGTAGTGCCGGCGTGAGAGAGGGGAAAACGAAGAGGACTAATACTGTCTTTATCTATCGGCTCGGGACGTAAACATACTAGCTACAGTCATGTTGCATTTCCATGGCAACGCAGCGGCCAATAGAAACGCGATAGTTAAAGTAGATAAAGACGGTATTAGTCCTCTTCGTTTTCCCCTCTCTCACGCCGGCACTACCCGCGCTTATCATTGCCACGCGCAGTCCATATGTATATGTCGATGCCCTCCTTGGTATAATTATAATATACAGTTTACCCGACAATTTTCAATCACATATGCACTTTTGAATAAGAAGTCTTGATAAAAAATATTAATATAAGTCCAAAAGAAAACGAGATAAAAATTGTTACAGGTTCAATAATTAATTAGGCTCTACCGAGGAATGAATGTTACTAAACTATAAACTGTGCATGAAAAAACTGACAAAAACGTGGTGCCAAGAGCATTTTGTATATTGAGACTATGACAAAAACGCCATTATAGGTTGTACGAGTATCTCGTTTTCTCTTGGACTTTTAATAGGTACATGTTTTGTTAATAAATCGACTCCCCATTCAAAAGTGCAAATATTCCTAGTTCATAATTTTCGGGTACGTTGTGAAATATTCTGTATCCTGCATACATAAAGGACTTCCAGCTCACAAACGACTTTGAATACAAGTCGGCTATTCAAAGTTGGCTGCGGTCAATCTTACTTTCATGATACAACAGGTCCACAGAGTAATTAATTTGATGTAACTTTATTATAAAATAAGTATTATCCATGACCAATAGAACACAAAAATGTGACGTCACTTCTTCTTTACTTCCCTCACTATACCTAGTGTGAGTAAAGTTTGTAATCGATATTAAAGAACCCATATTTTCACGGAAACATCCGTTTCGAAAGTTTCTTAATCCGTCTAGACTATTTCTCAGATGAAGTCTGTATGTGCGTATATGCGTCCGTAACACACTGTGGAGGCCATGTTCCTGTTGGTCGTATGAATTTGCAATTTTGCAAATCGCTTCATAATGGTAATAATAGGAACTGTTTTGTTTTGGGTACTTTTAATCTTCTGTTTCTCTGTTTTTCAAATGGAACTCTAATATTGTAATGAACCATTATGGCAACAGTTTTTTGGTTAACATATATATCATGCGCATGCATTTAACTCGCAGAAGTATGACGACACATAGTAACATTGAGTTAATTACTCTGTCTGTGGTCTCATGAAAGTAAGGTTGATTGTGTCGAGAACTTCAGCAGTTCAATATGAACAAGTTTTAGAAGAAAATTTATTTGAAAAAGAGAAATATAAGAATGGTTTGAACAGCATAACGTCCAATTTGAACAAGTAACTAACCGTGGTTTTTGAGATTGTTTTGAGATTGCCTCTATACCACAGTGTGTTTCAATGCATTAGACATTGTGTGGGGAATTCCAAGGAAATATTATAACCAGCACATCGTAAGAGATGGGAAATCTATTATACACTGCTTACATATGTGGAAGGAGAATTTAAGCACTGTTATACCTCAGTTTTGGAGTAAATGTGTTCCACATGTTGGAGAAGACATAGGGAAGTAATATAAACGAGAAATCAAGAAAGACTTCTGAGAAATTGTCCCACTGATATATGTTGTCAATTCAAATCAATTAATTTTAAATATTATTTGCCGTATTTCCAGATGTTTAGATGTCTGCGAACTACAGCTGGTACATAATATATATCACAAGCATACCTTTAACCTAGCAATCCTTGTTTTCATCTTTTAGTAGCCAAATTCATTGGACGGCTCAAAACCGTTTGACCAAAGCCTTCCGTCATATGATTTGCCGCCTCAACTTTTTCACCTACTATTGAGTTTTCTCTCAGATATAAAACTCTATATGGTGGTTGACGAAGTATCCTCCGATTCAATGACTATCAACGCTGGTGTTTCACAGGGATATGTCTTGACACCAACTTTGTTTCTCTTCCATATCAACGATCTGTTGGAAGTGGCTACCTGTCCCGTCCACAGCTTTGCAGATGATGGTACACTTCGCTTTATTATCTAGAACTATACCAACCAATGAGGCCGGAGGACCAAGACAGAGACAGGTTGACTCAATTAATGGAGATCTAGCAATGATTTTGAAATGGGAATCTGATAATCTAGTTCGGTTCAGTGCAACCAAAACTGAAACTTGCGTCTTCTCCAAGAAGGTGGATTCCACAATCCCTGATATTATGATGACAAAGAACAACTTTTCCTATGGTCTCCCATATACATGCTCGGGATCTCCACAAAAAGCCCCCTCTGATGGGATGACCATGTGATGAGGTCCATTACGAGAACCGCTTCAGATAATCTTGGTTTTTTATTCCATGCCAAGAGTTCCTTTACATCCCATCAGCTCCTCATAATCTACAAAGCACAGATTTTACCAGTCCTGGAGTATCTACTGTGCACATATTTGGAGATCGGTTCTCAAACATACGCTGAAGCTCTTGGATTCTATCCTATCTAGAAGAGAGTTATTCGTCTGATTCCTCTAGAACATCGTTTTCTATAGATATTTCCATGGTCAGTGTTCATCAGAAATCTTGTCTATTATTCCAGCAATAGAGATTCCAGATAGGCGGACTAGAGGAGCTTAAGCTAGTCACTTCCTCACTTCTTCCTACCTGACTTGATTTTTCTATCGAGCGGCGAAGCTATGGAACTCTGCCTAGTGAGGTCTTTCCTTATTCCCATAACATCCAAATCTCCAAAAAAAAATCGAATGCCTATCTCTGCTCCCTATACTCCACCGCCGGCTCACACGATGTTCTTCGAATACTATAGGTTTCCCTCTCGTATAGTCAAAGTATATAAAAATAATAAATCATCTATGAATCTACTGTGAGGGGTTGGAATCGGAATTTAATATGTTTGTATATTCTTCTAGTGTCTATTGAAGGTAGAACCTCTTCAACCTTGATTTACTGAGTTCTTATTTTGTCCATTATTTCTATATTAAAGAGAAAAATCAACTGTTTATACGCGAATCACGTGACTCAAACGTTGCCTGTAACACTATACTCTTAACGAAGAAGAAACTGTTTCTAATCATCAGTTTTTTCCAAACTTTGATGAACTTGATGATAGTTTTTAAATAAGGTTGATTTAAATTCAGTTCTCTCTTCACTTGAGTGAAATTTTCGGCCTTCGACGATTCGACAAAGTGAGGCCGGCAAAGATCCATGTGGGTTTATAGCAAAGACTTAGTTTATAGCATATAAAGCTGGATAACTCATCAAGAGTAGTAATAACGGAAATTTTAATAACATATAGAAATATTTGTGATTTACTACAGGAAAAGTCTCATAATACCTTACACCATGCTCTCGTATGTGCGAAAGGGGGTCCTCAGCTTTCAGCTTATGTGTCCACAAGGATTAAATACCACAACAGACTTGATTCCGCACCTAACATGATAATACAGCTTTCATTCATAAGTCCTTAAAGTATATCTGCGATAATAATTATTTCACAGGTTTGATTCATCTTGAGCGGATTGGATTGAAGGAATAATTGCATGCTGGTGCCCCATGAGGGAATAAAGCTCCAAAAGACCATAATTATCTGATATATAATTAAAAAACTATTCAAATAATATCAATAAATTACATTCTCAACTTAATTACTAATGAACAACTCATTCATAACATTATCTCCTTGAATTTACTGTCTGTAACCCAGTACCACGTGCTGAAGTTAAAAAAACAGCAGTCACAAAAAATATTATTATAGTTGAGTTGTCATTTACAAACTTATGACAAAAGTTACATAATATTCCACAAATAACTAGGTAAATTATTATTTATACTTAAGCTTCTTTATGTTGGAGCCATAGCCACTAATTTAGGTAAATGTGGCATATATGGGTTTGTTGTTACTAAATACTCTGCTAGATATAAAATAGGATCTCTTGGTTTATTCCTAACCACCGACATTAGGCCCTTACATAGGGTAGGGTTGATATACTTGTTCATGTAGTCCTTAACACCCTGCTTGTCATAAAGAATAGGTTCCAATGAAGCTGAATCAAAAAGTGTCATTAGTAAAATTAAAACACTAGAAAAGTAGGTACATGTGCATCTGCCATTCGGTTACCAAAGTTTTCCGTCACCCTATATGTCAACGTTATATTTACGTCGTTTTGTTGGATTCGTTATCGGAATGAAAACGTACAATAACACAAAACTTGTTGGAACTCATTATTTAGTAAGATCGTTACCACGTTAACAAGTTTTCTGATATCGAAATAGTCACTAATAGCTAAGTAATTTTCCACACCAAAATGCCGGGATTTGTAGGGTTTGCGTTTTCAAACCAAAATCGATGGGAATCAGACATTCAAGTTTCCCAAAAATGCACAATTGCGAAGAAATTCATGGAAATAATGCAGCAGTACCTATTGTATGAGGAGAGTTTGTTTTATTTGCAAAATATGGCGGGTCTGAACATGAGAACAACTTCGAAACGAAGAGTGAAATCAGAAATTCAATCGAAATTCGTTTCATCTAGATGCTACATCAATGTCTTTGTTTAACACAAATTTGTTCAAGTCGACTGTATCTAGAGTGGCTTAAATTTTCATGATCTTCATTCCACAAATACTACAATACGTATGGGGAACACTTACGGTGGGGGAAGAAATATCGGTTTTCCGTTTCAGCCATTATTGGATCTTCAGAGGCATGAACTGCATCATAAATATCTGTCTGAACACCAAACCTTTGTCTTACACTTAGAGGGAGGAACCAGTCGGTTGGAAGCACCTTCTCGGGACCCACCATATTCTTCCATCGCTTGACTGCGTCGATGCCTGCCAGTTGTAAAACCAGCGATGGGGCAACACTCATATCCAAAACGTAGAGTGGAAACTGCGAGGTACCGTAATATTGTTCATAAAGCTCTGAGACTTGCTCCGGCGTCAGATGTACAATCCTTTTCTGAAAGTGGCAAATGATTGAATTTAAATAACACATTCGAAGAATAGCGATAGAATAGAGAGATTGGACGCATTGAGAGATGTATAGTGTAGTGTATATATTCATTACAAAGTTAAATTCGATAATCCAATAATCCAAAATAACCCTATTTCCATTTCAACATATGCTTGACCGTAATCATGGTCCTGACGACACAAGGTTGCGGGCCAAATGGATGTGATAAACAAACACATGAAATGACGAGCGATCAACCTTCGCTCCAAACGGGATTGTTCGTAGAGCACATAGGTTGATCTAAGTATAATTTAGTATAACATAGTAACAGTTAAGGTATAGGTATATATGACAACAATCTGCAGCTAGTCATAAGTGTTGAACTAGTTTTATATCACAGTAATTGAATATGCGTCCTTTGTAATCAGTATCTGTGATTCCAAGTCCCTGTTTCCTGAAGCAAGTTATATATAGAACCAGTCCATGCATGACCATGTTTAAGTATCACATGGCAATCCTGCCAGTGGGTTATCGGAACATGGACAACGAAACTTTTAATTATTACATGACGATCCTGCAGTTTGAGGTCACAACTGGGGAAAAACGTATGCAGATTTATTGATAGATGGAAATTTCAATAGTAGCAATAAGTAATTATGAATTTATATTTCATATGTTGAAGATTCTTTGATATAATATCAAAGTGAAATTCAAGCATTTTGAATAATTTTTATTAAAGACTTTCTCATATTATAATTTCCTAAATAGATTCATGATTGAGTCCAAAATCTTTGGACTGTCTCCAAATACATCGATTAGGAAATTGAACCAATATTGCCTGCTTAGACTCATCTGCCAATGGATGATAAAATGTCATTGTAAAATTTTCGGAAGAAAATGGTCAGCTATGAAAAAATGAGCTGGGATATAACCAGCGTTACGCCCTACAAATCATCGGGTGAGGATGGGATCTTCCTAGCACTCTTGCGGGAGGGATTGGATCTTGTCGCCATCCCGGTGCGCAGTCTATAAGCATCATATCTTTCTTTTTAGATGTTTGACAAACTGGGCGATAGGCATATTAAGGACGAACGGATTTTCCGTGAACCGTCGATGGAACGCCTCCAAGTAGGTGAATCAAGCGAAATAGCCAACTCTTCAACATATCGTCACCCAACTCGAAGGGGCTCTTAGTTTCGGGCATTGCGCCCTAGACATCAAAGAGGAGTTCTACAACACCTCTTTCGATTCCTTGTGCCTATTGTCGTTGTTTTAAATGCATATGAACTTTGAATCAATGCGTGGCATTGTGAATAATTCCAGAGAAACATCTGGTAGATGGCGTTTGTAGCATCTCCAAATGGGATTTTCTATATAACTGGCGCAGATCAGCTGAAGGGAAAAGGGTAACAGCTTTCTGGAACTGATAGATGTGTTGTCAATGTCCGACCTAAAGCAACCTAACACCAAAATTAGTTTGTTATTCATCCAATGCAATAATCAAATTAATTGTTAAAACAAGTGCAAAAAGGATATCATAATATTACTCACATTTACTAAATCCAGTCCTGCTTTCTCGATAGCTCTCAGGATAACGTCTTGGTATATCATTGCCCCTGGTTTGACAATAGCTATTGTACTCTGATATCTTCGACACGTACAACAAGGTATAGAAAACGATTCCACTGAATCTTCTGCCTGTCCAGAGACGCTAGTTGTTGCAGGCGTCATGTAATGAATAGGTTCATCGTCCATTAAACACAAACACTGAAACAGAACACAAAAAATGCATTTCTTCAACTAAGCTTTTCTGAGTATTTCCTCCAGGAAGACGAATCCCACAATCCCTAATATGATGATGTCAAGTATTCCTCAATATCCATGGTCGGTATTATCACAAACCTTATGGGACTCATAGGTCTATCACTAATTTCATACTTCCATGCACCGGATACGTACAGACTTACTTCCAGGGACTCACAGTCACACCGTGTAAGAACTTTAAATAGTTCATCAGCAATACCCCGTTATTTCCGAGGACTCTCAGTGTATACCGGGATATTGTGATCTACCATAGACTCTTCCACTCACAGCTCGAAGAAGCTAAGGGTAGTTTATCATCAAAAACAACGAAAAAAGTTGTAACTTAATTAGCAACACGAAAAACCCCTTAGGGCCGAGGCAGCGCGGACTAGTGTGAATACTCGGTGAATATGCCGTTTCTAACATTTTCTAACGAAACATATCTTTATTCGGCATTAAACTAGATGTTCCCGGCATTTCTAAGGATCCAGGATTCCAGCTTCCTTTCGTGCCCCTCTCAAACTTAACTTGTCAATTTTACGGTTTTTTGAGCAAATGTCGGAAAATATATTTTATTTTTGGAAAAAAGTTATCGAAATGAAAAATGTGAATCTTTTGACAACAAATAATTTCTAATTATATAAAAATATGTTTTTTCCACATATAGTTTTTAACCCCCAATTTTTTCGCTTTAAAAGAGGTATTACTCGGAAGGGGTGTATTTTCCAAAACTCTTTATTCAATGGGCCGCTAACTTCCAACTAGGATATTGTACGTGAAAGAACGCAAACTTACCTTCAACATACCACATCTTTCAGTACTAAAAGCAAGACGTCCTAACCTCGTCCCTTCGTTCGTTCTAATCGTCGACACAATTTTGTACCATAAGCGAGAGAGACGAGGAATGCAAACTTTCCTATAACTCGGCAGCATTCATATTTGAACAGATTTCCGAAATACTAAGTAATCGCGATTTGTCCTGAAGAAGGGTGACTGAACTGGAAACGCCCGTGAATCTGTAGATCTTAGACCGACCCAACATTCACAAGTATTCAAATCAAGAGATAACTGTTGAACTGATCAGGTAGTCCTTCCACTAAAGAACAGATTGATATGTAGATGCAATAATGAATTACCGAGGGAAGGTCCACAAGCTCTTCTTCTCTCTTCTTTCTGGCAGCTTCTTCGGCCGCTTCTCGAACATATTTGGGACCATGTGGACAAATGCACAATCCTGGTAGACATGTACATGAGACCTACGAAAAAATTATAAGATTTTATTAAAATTTTTTATTATAGTCACTAAATCATTTCCAAATTATTTTCTGATCCTATAATCATTTTACATTTGATCCTCAGGAGTGTCCGAAAGCTATTTTGCCAACAAAAGTGAGGGAGGGAATCCACGTTGTTGCTCAACTCGGTTTGCTATAATTTTGCTGGCTTTAATAATCTATGAACAAGACTATTAAATTGAGCTATTTTATAATTAATTGATGTAACGCAATACGCAGGAATATATACTTATTTGTTTGAGTGGGTTTTCTCTATACGTTGAATTATACTGCAATACAACCCATTTTATAGATGTAAGGACAAACTGAAAAACCGTTTGGGCAACACCTTTGATGAAGTTTCCGACTTCGACAAATCCGATATATACGAAATTTATTGTGAGTCGTGTTCAAAATGCTATGTGGGCCATACTAGTAGGAACATAAAGAAAATAATAGTGATAAATCACCGTTAGGCAGACATATTTTATTGTTTCTTATTTATAGTGATACAGGTATACCCAATCGTGTCTCATGAGCTAGGATCACGTGAAATAATGAATCGGCAACTCTAATCTTTATAATACTGGTAGTAAGGACCATGACAAGGAACATATTAATGTATAAGTACGTAGACGAAAACCGCTTCACAAAATCTTGATTTTCTATTCCATGCCAGGAGCTACTTTACATCCCAGCAGCTCCTTATAATCTACAAAGCACAGATTCAACCTGTCCTGGAGTACTGTTCACATGTTTGGAACATACGCTGAAGATCTTGGACCCTATCTAGAAGATAGCCAGCCATTCATCTGATTGGTGATGTCAGTGGCGGCTCGTGAACTTTTTAAGAGAGGAGGCTGGACATAAAACGTTCTTGTAAAAATATACTCTATTCAGCCAATGAATTTAACCTTTGCACAGCAACCGTACCAGCTACTTCAGTGACAAAATTAATTGTTGCCAAGCAAGAACCAGGTGTAGAGTTTCTCTTGGCAAAAAATTTTTTTGTTCGTTTTTTTTTTCTTTGGATTTTTGATATTTTTTATTTTTTTTTGAAATTTTTCATATTTTGTTTTTTTTTATTATTTTTATTAACTTTTTTTATATATTAACGGAATTCTACGGTCTTTAGTTTGCGAAAAATGATCAATAATATTATCATAAAATGTATCATTTTGTTTTAAGTGTTTCACTAAACCTTTTTCAATAGATATCAAACTAACATTGTATAAACGATTTTGGCCCATTCTATTTCGCATGTAAGTTTTAATTCGTTTGAGAGTAGAAAATGATCTCTCCACCGATGCCGACGTGACAGGAATGGTGACTGTCAAACAAAGTAGTTTATAAAACTGAGGTAAAACTTGTTGCAAATCATTGTCTATCATATATTTTATCATATCGGCGTGAATGTCGTACTGGCCTAAAATATCTTTTTCCGAGTAGGTATATAACCCATAATTCATTGTGCAGTGCTATTTTATCAAAAAATTTATATTTTAGAACTAAGTTAACTAAAAGTGTATTGGGAAACTCTTTTGAAAAAGATTCGAAAAATCTTCTATTCATCAAGTCGAAAAACTTCAATTCATGTAAATCGGAAAATCGAATCTCAATTTGATCTTTAATAGTATCTAAAATTTCATAAAAAAAGTTGTTTATAATGTAGTTTCTTGTCTACCAAATTATATGTTTTCCTCCTTTAACAATATTCTGTTTACCGGTCAATTTAAACTTAATACTCGATGTAATATGTTCCTGCGATGTTTCATGTCTGTCTATACCACGAGCTAAATTTTTCAAATCATCATAACCCGAGTGCCCCCAACATGAAGTTGTATCAGATATAAATAGCAAGCAATATAATTTATTGTGTATTTCGATTTTGAAACATACCTGTCATCGTCACCACTAATCCTTTCAAATCCGGTAAAGGCCGTTTATTTTTAACAAAACACTTTTCTATCATATGTTAATCAACTAAATGGATTTTCTAAGAACCCAGCAACTAAGTCACTCATCATTTTAACGTTCACCGATTAGATAAATTATAACTTAACTACTTAACCTTACTTCGCCTCGCGGTACAAAAACAAGAACTAACGGAACACGACACGTGTCGCATTCTTCTAGCGGAAGGGCGGTAGCAAGTAATCGTATTTCATTCGACCGACGATTCCGTACGAGAAGCTAGCCTACATAGGGTGTTGCCATATTCGCTTTTTCACCCTATCTGGCAATTGAACTGCTTGGAAAACGGCAACTGTGTTGACCACACGTATTTAGCGTTTGAGATATATAGAGAATCTAGCCTCTGGCCACTGTTGCCAGATTAAAAATAACTACTGAGAACGGGGGAATTTATTGTAAAATTTAAAGAATTATCAGAGAAACAGGAAATAAAATGGAGAATGATCATTAAGATAAATTGGTGAGGAGGCTGAGCCTCCTTAGCCTCCTTCGAGGAGCCGCCACTGGATGATGTCACACTTACGAGTTCATTGACCTCTCTAAAACATCGTAGAAAGGTGGGTGATCTCTCCCTTCTCTATAGAGAAGGTCGGTGTTCATCAGAAGTCTCGTATGTTGTTCCACCACGAAAGATTCCAGATAGGCGGACTAGACACCACTTCACTGTCAAACTCGAGACCTGCCGAACTTTTTCCTAACATACTTAATTTTTCTATCGAACAGCGAAGTTGTGGAACTCTTTACCTAGTGAGGTCTTCCCTATGCTTATAACCTCCCAGCCTTCAAGAACAACTCGAATGCTTATCTCCTCTCCCATTATTCCACCTCAGACTCACACGATGTTCTTCGATCATTATAGGTTTCCCTCTGGTGTAGTCAAAGTATAAAAAAATACGTCTTTTACGAACCAACATGTATCCTTATTTTGAAACACATAAATTTTTGAAACATATAAATAAGGGCTATAATTTTATGGGTTTGCAAAGCATTATTTTAAGATTCAAACTATTGTAGGTATATCAAAAGATGATATCCGTTCATATTAAGTTTGTATAATGGTAGTGACCATAGTCTAGGAGCCAGAGCGATATTGATGGTCTGAACATTAACCTGATGGCACTATGGTTTATCGTTAGAGGCCGGTTCTATGACCAGTTCATCTCACAGACCGAATTTTCGCCGGCTACTAGAGATACAGCATCCGAATTTTTTTTTGACTGGAGGTTAACCATTTCCAAGTTGCGGTTACTTGAAAAGCATGTTATTGTTATACACTTCCACCATGTGCCATCATTTTTATCGTATCCGTTTCTCAGGCTGACCAGTTATAAATGAACCGAGAATGGACTGCAAGTTAATCATCCCAAACCTGGTGGAAAATGTTCATTGGTGTTGGCAATTGTTAAGATACCCTATGCCATCAAAAGTTATCGGTTCATTTCCGAGTAATTGACCATTATTTGGACAAACAATGTTTTTTTTTCTCATTTTGTAGCTAAACCTTGCGGATTACAAGGTAGCATGATGGCACCAAGTTGAATAACTTTATTGGAGGTCAAATAAAGATTTAAAATTATTGCCATCACTCTTTGCCTAGTTCAACCCCCCAAAACCCTCAAAAACCACCCCCCAAAAAATATGAATAATATGGATAATATGACCAATTTTATGATAAATTAGTCAATTATTGAAACTCTGGCTGGGTTTAAGATCGGAACGGCCCTTTTTTATTTTTTTTTATTTTGCCGGATGATTTTGGGGAGTTTTGGCGGGTTGAAATGGGCAAGGAGTGATGACAATAATTTTGAATCCTTATTTGACCTCCAATAAAGTTATTTTACAAGGTGCCATCTAACCCGCAAGTTTTATCCACAAAATGAAAAAAATAAACATTTTTGGTTCAAAAATGGCCAATTACTCGGAAATGGACCGATAACTTTTGATGGCATAGGGTATGTTAACAATTGCCAACACCAATGAACATTTTCCACCAGGTTTGGGAGGGTTAACTTGCAGTCCATTTTCGGTCCAATTATAACTGGTCAGCCTAATAAACGGACACGATAAAAAATTATGGCACATGGTGGATGTGTATAAGAATGGCATGCTTTTCAAGTATCCGCAACTTGGATATGGTTAACCTCCAGTCAAAAAAAAAATGCGGATGCTGAATGTCGAGAACTAGCAGCCGTCGAAAATTCGGTCTGTGAGATGAATTGCTCATTGAACCGTCCTCTAACGATAAAACATAGTGCCATCGGGTTAATGTTCAGACCAAGAATGTTGCTCTGGCTTCTAGACTACCATGCCGATCAAAGCAGGCTCAATATCAATGCAATCTTCGGTTTCTACATAAAACATGTCGTGTGAGCATGCAAAGATAAAACTAGATCTTACAAGTTACTTGACAACAATAATTTATAATATTTGTTTTGAGGGTACCTTCTTATCTATTTTCGTTGCTTCCACACCTGTAACTTCCGCTGCTGTTAACCATTCTTCTTTAATACTGAAGCCACCATCTTCACCTTCTTCTCCCAAACCACATAGACATGGATCACATTTACAGCATGGACACTACAACCAATAGAACGAATTTTAATCTTCTCCAATAAGCCGAATTTTCGACAGAACGATACTATAGTGTAAACTTGTGCAAATTCGAAACCTTATATCAGAATAAGAAATATTTGTAGCTTAGATTACAATTTCTTGAGACTAGTGTCACAAGGTTATTCCACTGTAGAATTATCTTTTTATTCACATTTCAATCTTTGGTTTCCTGTAATTTTTTGGTATCTATTATTGCTGTTTTGTTTGTTAAGTTATTATATATAAATTCTCGGGAAATAGGTCACACACATATGCTTATTTTTTTTATGTTCCCATTGATAAAACTCAGTACGTGATTAATAAAATCAACAATTTGATCTGTAAACTTCAATTTACTTGTGAAATAGAAGGGAACAAAACATAAATTTCCTAAATATGAACATTAGGCATGATTCAGATGGAAGAATAAAAACTTCGTGGTTTACTAAAGAAGTTTGGTCTCAACGTTATCTTCACTGCAATTCTGTTGCACCAACAAGTTATGAAAAAGTGTTATAAACAGCCTTACAGATCGCGCGGTTAAATTGTCCCACCCAGAGGACCGTCCGGTAATACATATAATTTTATAACATTACCATACATTCCGGATACCTTAGAGAAAATTAAGAAATGTTTAAAAAAGTATGCTATAAATGTTGCGCATAAACCTACTATTTGATATTCATGCATTCATTATCTATTGCATGGATCCCACCTTTTTTTCATTTTAAATCTTACAAGTATTTTCATAGCTATCGAAAAATTATTTTATACTTTCTAGTCCGTTTCAAAACGTTATATATAAAGAATTTTTTATTCATATCACTCAAAGAACCTAGTGAACCAACAATGTGTCTATACCTACATCTGTTTCTTCTTCAACCCCTATAATGAGCTATGAAATGAGAAAAAGAATTTACTCACCATCTTGCCTCCCATCTTTCCTCTTCTGGCTCCCTGTTCTAAACCTTGAAATCGTGTTTCAGTTATCGCTTCTTCTTCTGCTGTCTTCCTTAATTTGATTGCTTTACAAGGTCCACCTTTGATGGTGGCACATATTAAGCGAGATAATTGAGGCCTGGGTTGTTGGGTGCATATATTTGATTTGTCGCGAAATAGTTCTGATCTCATCTCTGCCGTTTTCCGACGGTATATTTCTGATTCCGTTTCTTCCCGCTCATCGGACATCAAATCCGTTCTCATAAAGCATGTACCAGGTTTGCAAACTGTATCTGGTTTTGATGCTATGTTGTAGCAAAAACTTCTTGGTTCCACCTCTTCAGTTTGCTTCTTCCGTTGCAGTAGCAGCTTTTGACAGGGTGAATTTCTAGAACACGTCGGCGGACGACGAATTTTTGTTTTCGATCTGTCCGAAAGTTCTTCTGATCTTAGTTCACAAGGATATTTACCGCAAGGAGTATAACGTGGGTATGGCTTATCGCCATCCAGATCTGAGGTAGAACATGGACCTCTCGATGTGATGGGTTTCGAGGGAACAACGAGGTCATTATCCGAATCAGCGTCTCTTACGTTTCCTCTGTCCTTATGATCGGGTAATATTGTACCATCAGATTTTCTTTGCCTTAAATCTTTCGGTGTAGAAGGTTTTGCTCCATCCCATTCGTGCTCGGAATCTTTTGAGCCCCTAAAACCCCGGTCTCTACGTTTTTTAGATTGATCTTCACCATTATCCTCTCTAGAGTCGACTCGTCTTCTATCATCTCCGCGTTTGATTGATTTCCCGCCTTTATCATCATGACTTTCTTCATCGGGAGCTCTTATACTCTTACCCTTCTGTGAGCCACGTCTTTCATCATCAGGATATCGTTTATATCCTTTGGAAGGAATACCTGGACCTTCACCATCTTGGAAACCTCGCCTTTGATCATCAGCATTTTCTACGTCCTCTCTAGGAAAATCACTCGGACCTCGTTTTCGATCATCAAGAGAACTGTCTGGGACGTCCCACTCTATTCCATCATCAGCGTTTGGATCAAATCCTTTGAAAAAATCTCCTCCTTTAGTAGAATCACCAGGAACTTTTCCTCGTTTCCGACCATCGGGATATTCTTTACCTCCTTTAGTAAAAACACCTGGACCTTTTCCTCGTCTCCTATCATCAGAATATTCTCCACCTCCTGTAGGAGTATCACCTGGGCCTTTCCCTTGTCTCCGATCATCAGCATTCTCCTCACCTCTTTTTGGACCTTTTCCTCTCCAATCATCAGCATTTTCATCACCTCCTTTTGGACCTTTCCCTTGTCTCCGATCATCAGCATTTCCCTCACCTCCTTTTGGACCTTTTCCTCTCCAATCATCAGCATTTTCATCAACTCCTTTTGGACCTTTTCCTTGTCTTCGATCATCAGCATATTCTCCACCTCCTTTTGGGTATTTCCCTTGTCTCCGATCATTAGCATTTTCTTCATCTCCTTTTGAAATATCACCTGGACTTTCACCTTGTCTCCTATCATCATAATATTCTCCGCCACCTTTAGAAATATCACCTGGACCTCTATCCTGTCTCCGATCATCAGAATATTCTGCATCTCCTCTAGGAATATAACCTGGATCAGTCCCTTGTCTCCGATCATCGATATTTCCCTCACCTCTTTTTGAAATGTCACCTGGACCTTTCCCTTGCCTCCGATCATCAGCATATTCTTCACCTTCTTCCGCAGAATCACCTGGATCCCTTCTTCGACCATCATAATATTCTTTATCTCCGTTTGAAACAGTACCCGGACTTCTGACTTTTTTACCTGGATCTGTTCTCCTTGGATCACCTCTTATTTTATTATCACGTTCATCTGTACTTCCTTTACCGCCTTCTCCCTTTCTGCTCATTTTTGGGTCTCCCTTATCTGGATCGAAGGGATCATCAAACTTTTCCCTGATTGTATAATCCCCTCTTGTATCATCATCCCTTGAGTCATCAAATCTACGTTTTACATTGTGATCTTTTCCTGTTATTTTGCCATCATATTTTGTCCCACCAGCTCCACCTTCTTCGCCAAATGCATCAATTGGTGTTTGAGGTAGTCTTCTTTGTGGGTCATGTCGAGATGGGTCATCTCGTAAAGAAAGATCAAATGGCTTCTTTTTGTCATCTTGTTCTTCCCATTCTTTGGGATCGTAAGGACCAATCTTGCCAATTCTTTTTTCATCTTTCAAATGATCAAATGGTTTGTACTTCCCCGTTTTCTTATCAAATAAATCGAGTTCAGATTGTTTACCATCATCATCGTACCTCCGCTTACGAGGGTCACTAAATCGACCTCCAATTTTGTCATCACTCCTTTGGGATCCTCGTGTAATGTCCTTTGCAGGTCTTTGTTTCCGACGATCATGTCGATCAGCATCTTTCTTATCCACATATTTAGACTTGCAGCAAACCTTCACTAATAACTTATTGCCCACATTTGGTTTATGTTTCCTGCATAAGTCAGAATGTCCATGTTCAATACAGCAGATTTCAGGGCTTATCTTACTATCACCTTGATGAGGAGGACAGCATGGAAGTTTTGGTGCGTCTCTTTTGTTGTTTTGTTCATGAAGAATGTGTTTCTTCTGGGTCTTCATGAATATCAATTGTTCAAAGTATATTATTTGAATATATATGTATATAAAAAATCAAAAAGTAATGTCTTCAAAAAATGACATATGTTGTATATTTGGAACATCAATATATATATATATATATATATATATCAAAATTGATTGACAGTGAACTACTAGAACAGAACCTTTAAATTCTGATGCTGAAATACCTATCCATGCGGCATCCGTATGAAATAGCTAATAGTCCATCTCATAATAATCAAGACGAAGTCGTCTCTTGAATCGGGTTATATGGCACAATGTTTTTCATCGTGTATGGTAAAATACCAATCCTCTAGAAATTTTAACACAAAGCAGATGAAATATCTGCGATCGGTAGTCGCAAGGGGAAAAGTTTCTGAAAAATGACACAAGAAATGATTTATCTAGTCGAAACTTATTTTATTTCTCAACATTTCGGCAATCCTTCAAAATAGGCGTTTGTTTCAGCGATGACCTCATCGTTGGAGTCAAATCTCTTTCCGCAGAGCCATTTCTTCAAGTTTGGAAATAGAAAAAATTGCAGGGGGGCAAATCTGGAAAATATGGTGGATGACGAACCAGTTCGTAGCAAAGTTTATACTATTTTGCCATCGCGACTGCGGATCTATGCGTCGGTGCGTTATCCTGGTTGGAGAAGAGCCCTTTTTTCTTTGTCAAATGGGGCCGCTTTCGCTCCAAATTGGCGTCGAATCGATCCAACAGCTCTGCATAATATACGCCGGTATATTCAATTTGTAATGGGTATGGACGATACCTTGCGCATCCCGAAAAAATGTCGCCATGGCCTTCCTTAGCTCCACACAGATCTTCAATAGAGGGTCAACATCAACTCATTTCACGCCTAAAAACAGCAGATTATAGATCTGTCCCTTTTCTCTAGGGCTATAGAGACTCAGGTTTCGAAATGGAAAGTGTCTTCTGAAGTGTCCTTATCGGACCATTCTATTTAATGTTGAATCTATTACAAATGAGGTTCAAAATTACAGAAATTCAAGAATCACCAACTGGAGCCTCTTTAAAGGGATACTAAGTGGCTGAAACAGAGGCTACAGAGTCGGTTCTTAGGTCCGCCATCCTCTCTGCGTATGAAGCCAGCTGTGAACTTAGGCAGAGGGACGCTGGAAGAACAACGCCATGGTGGAACACAAAGGTGTAGAAATACCGGAAAAATGTAAGAAGACTCTTTAATGAAGCTGAAAGATCTCACGCAGTCGCGGATTGGGAAAGCTCTAAAGCAGCCCGAAGAGGCTATAAAAAAGCGCTGAGAACGTTAAAGCGAGATACTTGGCGAACTTCCTGCGGAGATATCAACAAGATGTCTCTCAAAAGATAACAGAGCCACAATTGGATCAGTGATTCTTCCAAGTGGTGAATATACCACGTCTCCGAGGAGACACTGAGACACCTAGTGTTGGTTCATTTTTTTGACTCTGGAGACATAGATCTGACAACCGAAAGAGACGATGGACAGAGTGACCGACGTAATGGCTACTTTCGTCTGTTCTCCCACATAGTCAATTATCACAAGGTGAAGTGGGCCATATACGGGTTCGCACCGTACAAATCACCAGGCGGAGATGGAATCTTGTCGGCTCTCCTACAAGAGGGTCAGGAAATCATCATCGAGCTATTGGCGGAAATCTTCCGAATTAGCATAGCCACTGGCTTTATTTAAGAGCTATGGCGGACAGTGAAAGTCATGTACATTTCAAAGGCGAGTAAAACTGATTATACCCAAGCAAAGGCATTCCACCCTATTGGTCTAAATCACGGGTCTAACCTCATTCCTCATTTCATTAAAGGCAATGGAGAGACTGATTGACAGACACTCGAGAAATGACCCACTGAAGGCCTATCCCTTACACTGTTGTTAACACGGCTACCAGGCTGACCTCTCGACTGAAATGTCCTTGCATCATCTAGTCACAAGAATAGATGGTGCTATGGCCAGTGAGGAACACACCCTGGGGGTATTTATGGACATCGAAGGGGCATTTGATAATACGTCCGTCAGGTCTATCTGCTCCGCCGCTGAGAACCATGGAATCGGTTCAACATTGGTCCGGTGAATTGAAGCCATGCTATCTACACGTGCTATAAAGATGCAACATAACGGATGCGTCTTACAAACCACCGCTACAAAAGGCTGTCTACAAGGAAGTGTCCTATCCTCGCTTCTGTGGTGCATTGTAGTCGATGGATTCTTCGAGGAACTGAAAGAGTCTGGGTTTTATGCCCAAGCCTATGCCGATGACTTAGTTGGCGTCACCTTCGGGCGGCACTTGGGGGCGCTGTGCGAGCTGCAAAACACCCTGGTCAGCATAGTGGACGACTGGTGCCGCACGGAGGGGCTCAAGGTAAATCCTGACAAAACGGAAATTGTACTGTTCACAATAAAATATAAGCAGGGTACACTGCCAGAGATTACCTTCCCTGGCAAGATCCTGCACTTCAAAGGGTCGGTGAAGTTTCTGGGAGTAATACTAGACTATAAGCTGACCTGGCGCGAACACCTTGAACATCGAGTGAGGAAGACCTCTGCGTCATTTTAGACGTGCAGAAATGTTTTCAGCAGCACATGGGGACTACAGCCAAATATTCTTTATTGGATATATACCGCTGTGATCAGGCCTATGGTTACCTATACGGCGGTAGTGTGGTTGGGGACAAGGATTGGTATGTCCCAGCGTCCCCTGGACTGACTGCAGCGGCTTACAGGCGTAAGCATATTGAGCGGTATGAGGTCGGCTCCAACGAAAGCCCTTGAATCTCTCGCCGGATTACCACCTCTACACTTATACATAAAAACTGAGGCCATGAGAACGGCGAGAGTCAACTAGCGCCCTTGTCGGGCCGGAGCCAATGGTGACTTTATCGTGCGTGGGGGGTCTCGCCGTCTCACCCTTCTGGGCCAACCGAACAAAGAATCGTCTGAACTGTGGCGAGAATCATCACCCATGAGGCAGGCCAAGTTCTTCATTGAAGAGCTTGTGCCTAGGCTCTCAAAGAAACTCCTTTCTCTACACAGAAGGGACATCAGAGAGATGACTGGGATCATAATCGGTCACTGTCGTCTTAACCAAACACCTTCACACTATGGGCATCGCAGATGGCCCATTATGTAGGAAATGCAGACAGATGGAAGAAACTGCCTCACATCCTGTTGGAATGCCCAGCATCAGCATCCCTCAGACATCGACACATCGGAGAGTCAAAACTGCTCCCGGAAGCCAGCACTGGCAATATTCTGGGATTCTGGCGGGCCACAAACCTGATGGAATGAAATAGGCTTCTGACCACGACGCGTAAATGGGCCCAGCCAAGTGCAGTTGAGGGCTAAGCCCCTCCCCTCAAACGACGAAGGGTAAACAACCTTCACAAAACTGGTGTTAATTTTGGCGTACATTTTTTGGGAACGAGGTTAACTAGAAACTAGGATAAGAACCTAAGGACATATAAGTGTAATAAAATTGACTATCCTTACAACATAGTCAGACAAATACAATTCTAAATGTTGTTGCCACTAATCACTATTATATGTTAAGATGCGAGCATTATAATCTATTGTGAAAATAAAATATTCTATCTGTTAATCAGCTATTTTCGTTTTATCTGATTTTTCTCCCTCCTGCAAATTTACTATTTCAGACTTATGTGCTTTAATGCTCGAAATTTACTGGCATATAAATTCAACCTCGTACTTTAAGCCTTTTCCGAGTTATTGTAAAGAGTCCATCGAAATACTCTGCGCTATTCGCTTTGTTTCGCGCACCGTTCGCTGTGCTCTATTATTCTCACAAGAACTGTGTATATTATAATACAATAAAATTCATATAATATATAATTTTTATTTCTTAAAACATATTTTATATTTGTGATGTAATAAATGGTGACTTATGCGAAAGACGAAGTGAATCGAATGAAAACCAAACAATAATATTAATATTTATTTTTTATAAATTGTATGATATTCTTACAATAACTGTGTATAATATTATAATACAATACAAATCATATAATATATAATAAATTTTATTTCTTAAAATATAGTTTACATACATTCGTGATGTAATATAAATGGTCCATATTTCTCAAAAGTTAGTATAATATGAAAATTACTCTCTAGATTTTTGTCTAAACTACATTATTCATGTAGTAACGAAGAGTAGAACAGCCCCAACATTCAAATATTGAACTATTGAAACACACTAGACATTGATATCGAATCTCTTTTAATTATGGAAAACTAGAGAGAACTGATATGATAAATTATGGATATTTCGAATCATAATATACAGATTTTGTTGGTTAACAGATATTCTCCCTTCTTTATGTATCTTATACCCATAGTTTTTAAGAAAGATTTAACATTTTTTTCACATTTTCAAAATTATCCGCTGTGGATGTATGATATTTAGTACTAAGACTCTCAATCATAAATAATGGTTCATTAATTACGAGGTAAAATACAAGTCAAATGTTTAACCCTCGTAATCTTCCCATACTAGGGTCTATAGAATTATTCCTTACAACCTACATTCCTATATTACTTGGGGAAAAATAAGTATCAGCAAAATCATCAGAAGTTAACGAGCCACCACATCAGAGAAAATTACCTCTGACCGCGTAGAAGTCTTTTACATCAAAACTTCAACCACAAATAAACAACGTTATCTTTGATTTTTAAGTTCAACATTATCTCCAACTCACGTGCGCGCTAGCAAAATGTTTAGCGGAACATAATTGGGGTGATAAGGGTTGTTCATTAATAGCCACGTAGCTAAGAATAAAAGTGGATCAGCTGGTTTGTTTGTGGCAACAATTGCTAGACCTTGCAGAAGTGTTGGATGTACATATTTTGTGCAATAATCTTCTACCTGCTCCACTTCGGAAATGATTGGTTCCAATACACCTGAAAAGAAATATTATAGTATATATAGTACATTCTCACCTATCATTTTATAAATATATGGTTGTAGGAGCGGTAAAGAGGAGTGACACAACAACAAGCAAGGATCGAAGACCGAAGGAAACGTTTTACGAGATCCTGAGATACAATTGACTTTTTCTTCTGCCCAAGGTATGTTTTCAAACAATGTTTGACACAAACTAGGTATGATTCGACGATATGTGCTCCCTGTTTAACACGTCCTTCTGTGCGCTAACTATCTGCCGGATTGTAGAAAAAAATAGTGGCGAATGACGTTTTGTACACGCCCCGGAGCGCCCTCTACAATGTAGGAACGGCCGTTGATAGAACTAGATTTTTTAGTAGTGTGGAATTTTTGCCAAAACTTCATTCTTTTTTTGATGCCTATTGATTCATTTTCATGGATTTGTAGCTTACTATAATAGACTATCCACTTCCAAGATAGAGGGCACGTAGACAAATGCATGCGGCGTTCAATTGAACAGAATACTTGCATCTAGAGATGGCAATAAATATGGATTAATCGATCAATCAAACTATAGTAATGACTTATATCTGACTTCAAACTATTCACATATTTGACCAATGGATAGGGTTCCTGACATCCGAAATTCATTAGAATTAGTATTTGCATTGAAAAATAGGTTTAAAAGTTTTTGGCTTGGTCTGAAAGTGATATTTAACTTTTGTTTCTCAAAGGTTATCGAGATTTTATTAGATATTGGTTCAAAGTACTTCAAGGTAACATATTTCTTCTCAGTTGCTTCTTGCACGTTGGGATAAATTTGATTAATAGTTGATTTTAAAGATTTTCTCTTGATTAAATTATTTATTAACGATATAGAATAGTCTCTATGTATCATAGAATGGAACGCTGCTATTTTATGTGTAAATGGGTGTGTTGAGTCTGCAGGTATTGTTACATCTGTTTGGGTAGGTTTTCTATAGATGTCAGAAGCAATTTTGTTATTTTGTTTTGTTGATTTTAGGTCAAAAAATTGATTGTTGGAACTGAGAATAATTGAACGCAGATGATCATACTATGTAACATTACGACTGAAGCAGAATGTAAGGTTGCAAAATTACAAAATAGTAATTACAAAAAAGCAAAGTCAAAGGAAAAAATGAAAATAAAAAAAAATCTGCCATTTCACAGGCCCAGAGCAAGCTCAGATGGTCTGTAACTTGATCAGATTTTTGCATATTGGAAAAGGATGACAAGATAATATGGTTTGTTTGAACTTACATCCTATTGGTACATACAAAAGTATTAGAAAAGATACATTTTAACAATATTTTAAGTAACATTCTTGAGAACAAAAGTTAAAAAGATAAATGACTTATTTAGGAAGACAAAATTAAAAATTGAAGTCATATAGGATTCTTTCCTGTAGATACAAATTAACTCTCCTTCTGAAGTGATTGAGGTTATCCACCTCCCTTATCTCCACTGGCAGGCTGCGGTAGGCTTTAATAGCTCTATACTCTGGACCTCTCTCGAAAAAAGTAGAGTTATGATTTGGTATAACTAAGCCATCTCTGTCCCTAGTTGTCATGTACATTTGTGTCTCATAAAAGTGTCTATTTACAGGAAAAAGGTTTTTATTTTTTTTGACAAATAGAACTAATTGCAAAAAATAGAGAGATGGCACAGTTATTATACCCAAGCTTCCAAAATGCGTGTTACATGATGTTCTAGGATCTAATCCTAGGAACGCCCTTATCATACGTTTTTGAGCTTTGAAAACTTTTGTAGCACTGCTGGAGGATCCCCAGAATATGATTCCATAGGTTATAATACTTTGTATACTGGCGAAATAATATGTCTTAAAACTATTTGCGGAAATTAAATCACGCAAACGACGAACTACTCCTGTTGTACTATAAAGTCTTGAGGTTAAAGTTTTTATGTGGTTTTCCCAGCTGAGCAAAGGATCCATGGATAGTCCTAGAAATTTGACTGTGTTTGTGTTTGGAATGGTTTTATGATCAAGTTTGACAAGTAGGGAATCTTTGTTTTGACGAGTTTTTTGAAATTTCATTAAAGCAGTTTTTTGAACATTAAGACTTAAATTATTTTGTTCACACCATTTAGCCATTCTCTCTGCTACTCCAGAACAACTTATTGAGAGGGCTTCAAGCAACAGTTCCGCTTCAGAACAAATAGTGTCATCTGCGTACTAATATGCCTGATCCTCACATCCTCATAGCACAGAGGACGGACTGGGAGAACAAAGAGGACTCCCGAACATTTCCGCCAGGGGGACTCGTGTGGTTCACGGATGGGTTTAAGACTGGCGAGTCTAGAGGAGCCGGATTCTACTCGTGCACACCCAGAAGGAAGCTCTCAGTTCCTCTGGGTGCACACGTAACCGTTTCCCAGGCCGAGATCTGTGCAGTCCAGACCTGTGAACTGGATACCCCGAGACAGAAATACCAAGATAGGCGGCTATATATTTGCACTGACAGCCGAGCGGCCTTGAGTGACCTCTTGGCTCGTTTTGGAGTGCATGAAGACCCTAGCTGAGTTAGCTAGAAGGGTCAAACTTCAGCTAGTATGGATAACCGCCCACACTGGCGTGGAAAGAAACGAAATGATCGATAAATTGGTCAAACGGGGTTCCGAAAACATCCCTGGCCCCGCTACAGCTTCAGCTATCGGAATGTCATCGACCACCAGAGCTCTCTCTCACTCTCTCTCGGTTTGGCGCTGTGCCCCACGTATGAGGCAGGTGAAGCTCCACATCGCGAAGTTCCCACCCAAACGCTGGACAACCCTTCTCTCTATGAACAGAAGAGACTCAGAATTGGTGGCAGGACTCTGTCTTCTGAATAAACATATACACTTAATGGTCATTTGATCCGATTTGATAACCTTTCAAACAATGAAATCTATTGGCATGCTATAATTCAACGGATGGACTTGTAGGTTACGAATGATTTCTAAATTGATTCACTTAGCGGTTCACAACCAGTATTAGGTCGAGTTGTAATTGTGTACAAAATTCCATGTTGTTAAGAGACAGCCGAGAAAAGCCGGATAGGGGCATTGGGCCTTTTCAGTGGATGCCAACCCGCTTTGTACCCGCTACGCTCGCTGCGCTTCAATAATCCAATGATAAACTAATAATGTAGGAATCTCGCGTGATCATAGTACATTCATTGCTGTATCTATAGAAGTAGCGTTTTTTGAACTGAATTAACTTATCAAAACACGTTGGATGTACTGAAAAATACGTAAGTAAAATCTTCGAGTTGTAAATTATAGAATTATATATAACATAACAACATAACTCACTCTGAGGAAAAAAAAATCTATTTTCTATAAGAGATTTTTCTATGGTTTGTGATGCATGTATAGCTTCATCCATATCCTGGTGTAAACCAAATCGATGTGCTACACTGGATGGATAAAACCATTCGGCCCTTAGACTCCCATAAGGACAAACTAACTGTTTGAAGCGGTCAACAGCATTCGAGCCACAAAGCGATATCACCAGAACAGGTATACGGCACATGTTGAGAATAATATTTGGATATGCTGGGCTGCCATAAAGATTTTCGTATATTTCTGACGCTTGCTCCGGAGTCAGATGAACTGTTCTCTCCTATAAATTAAATATAATGATGTGAGCTGCGTCACACAATAATAATTATCTAGTGACGTATTGAAATCATTAATTCAATTTTTGGGTTGTGCCCAATGTTCTTGAAATGTGCAGTTGCCAACTGCTAGTTGGTGGAATTGTGTAACAGTATAATTCTCGGATTATATATACAGCAACACTCCTCATTTCGGCCACTCATCAAAAACGGCCACTCCTCTTAACGGTCAGTTTGAGATTTGAAAAATTATTCTTGTGTCAACTTCTATAATAAGAACCTGACCCTCGTTTCTAAGAATGGTTGTAAGCAATACACAATTGGGGCTGACCTGGCTGTCTCTAGGTAGGAATCTCCGGGAATAATAATCGAAAATTAATAAGATATAAAAAAAAAATATATAAAATTAAAATTTATGACCAAAAAATTATTCGGGTCAATTTGTTCCCCTGAGAACAGCAATCATGTCTCAGAAACGTAAACGTTTGTTTCTTAAAGAAATATGTGAAACAATCGAGAAAAGCGAAAAATACGGTACCAGTACGCGAAAGTTGGAAGAATACAAGTGAATGATATTCTCAAGAATAAAATGGAATTAAGAAACTTTTTGAAGATAGAGGCGCTAATGCAATTCAAAAACGGAAATTTCCAAAAACAGAAGGATTTCCTATTGACTTTATGATTGCTTTTGAAACGCTGCTAATTAAAACATTCCTATATTGGTAACCTTGATAAAGGAAAAAGTATCCGAAAATTTGAAAAATAACGGATTTAAGGCGTCAAATGGCTGGATGAATAGGTTCTGCAAGAGACACAAAATTAATTTTAACAACTTGTGGTGAGTCCGCTGACGTGGGCGAAGTAAGTGTTGGATGTTGGAAAATTAAATTGGTATTATTATCAAGGACAATGAAGTTAAAGATATTTTCAATGCTGACGAAACCAGACTTTACTATTTGGCAATGCCAAACAAACCTTTCGCATTCAAGGGTAATAAATGTACTGGAAAAATCTGCTAAACAGCGAATGACACTTCTTGCTGTAACAGGAATGGTGAGAAGGAAAACCCATTAGTTATAGGCAAAAGCAAAAATCCCGGATGAAGCATATGTAGATAAAATGCTAATAGGATGGGTATCCAATAAAAAAGAAAAGCCTGGATTACAACAGAGAGAATGAGTTTTTGGTTGAAAAACTTTGACAAAAAAATTGAAAACCAAGCTAGAAAAGTTTCAGGTTCGTCTGTAGACCCAGGTTCAGTAGGCTGCTGTAGGGGTGTGTTTTGGTTGCTTTTCGCACCACTATTTGCTTCTTATACTGAGCTTAGTTGACCCGGTTTATCAACTCAAAGGGTTGGAAATTAGACAGTCAGATGAGAATGATCAACTTACGTTCACAATTATCAATCCTGCTTGATTTATGGCTCTCAGAACGACATCTTTGTACTGCATAGCATCCGGTCGGATGATTGCCAACGTTCTCTGGTAAGTTGAACAGATACAGGGAAATGTGGTTGGTTCAATGTATGGTTCTGTTCCTGCTGCTCGACACACACATATTGGTTTACATGGAGGTTCAATACTTAGTTCTATGGAACTAGCCGGTGAAGGCAAATGTAATTCTTCATGGTAACATATACACTAGAAAGTAAACATTTTTTTACGACACGTCTGAAAAAAAGTAGTTCGTGGCTTAGTAGTAGATGTGTGAGAATATTCGTATGAATGCGTATGATGAGCGAGACTGGTCTTGGTCTTGCATAGAAAGCAAGACCGACACCAAGACCAAGATTCTATTTGCAAGAACAAGACCAACACCAAGACCATATCTTGCAAAACTAAGACTCCTGCAAGAGTTTGCTGATTTGCATACATTTTTGATTGTTTTTTTCATTGTTAAATTTGCATACACTAAAATGGTTTTTCGCATTTATCTCAAAATACGGTGCATTTCTTGAAAAATCGCACAAAACGGAAGTTTCAAATTGAACGTAAAATTTTCGGATACTGGAGAGCAGGGACGGTGCACAAAAAAGTTTGTGCGATCACCAAAGATATATGAACCTGTAGAGTGTAGACGTAAATATTGACAAAGGCCAAATTGCTCCGAATGTTGGCTTTCTGACATTTAATAAGCCTACTAAATTCCAATTCTAGAACATAGTTTTTGAAAGAAACAACAAAAATAGTGAAGTTTTGACACGTATCTCGGAAACAAAAAGCACTCTTAGATTAATACGATGACAACTTACCTCATCATCTTCTTTTTCCATTTCTCGAATATGTCTCTCTTTTTCCTCCTTCGCTTTCACTTTTCCTGGACACGTGCACAATCCGGGCAAGCAACTGCAAGATTCCTATAAAGATAGATTACAGTATAAACTATTAAGATCTGGCAATGATTTTGATAAGGGGTTACGATAATCTAGCAGAGTTTAATGCAACCAAAGCTCAAGTTTGCATCTTCTCCAGGAAGTTTTATGAAGTCTTCCGTATCGAAGCTCGCATAGTTACGAATTCATTGACTTCTCTAGAGCAGGGGCTTCCAAACTTCCCAGCCTTAGAGCCATACTATTTACTCCAGTAAGTTCTAACGGTCCAAACCGTTTTAAGTTTCCTTCCATTATCTATAAATTCTAGACTAGTCGCCGAATAAGCGCCCCGAGCGAGCATACGCTTGCTAAATTCGCTTGTTCAATTACTATTGTGTTCTAACTGTACTTTATTGTTACGACTGCGACACTTGACGATGCCTGGTGGTCACATGCGGAAACAGGTAGTGGTAGTACTCTTTATCGCTGACAGACAGCTCTAGTAGTACTTTCGAAAGCGCAGTAACAATTGAACATTCGCGAATAATCTAGTTGTTTCGAGAAAGTTCCGGTGTATCCCACTCACTTCTAGATGGCAGTAATTGGAGTATAAAAATGCTAGCGGCGCGACTGTGAGTCAGTCCGCCTAGAGAAGGCGATGGAAGCGAAACTGTCTGTTGTGAAATAAAGTAGTGCGTAAGTCCTTAAAACCTGTTTGCGC
The DNA here is from genome assembly GCA_958510875.1 of Endomychus coccineus. NCBI lineage: Eukaryota > Metazoa > Arthropoda > Insecta > Coleoptera > Endomychidae > Endomychus > Endomychus coccineus. Next base: position 24,259,647 of record OY294067.1, read on the forward strand.
GTGCAGAACATTCAAAGATCAATTGAACTTTCAATATTTGATAATTGAGTCCAGTAAGAGGGCACTATGTTTGATTTGCAATGAAACCATAGGCGTTCTCAAAGAATATAACATTAAACGCCATTATGAACCGGAACCTTTTTAAAATTATTCAAAATGTACAGGAAGTTTGCGGACAGAAACATTTGAATCTTTGAAGCGCGGATTCAAATCGCAGCAATCTTTGTTTACGAATCTCAATACTGAACAAGAGGCTGCAACTCTTTGCAGCTTTCGTGTGGCTCTTGAAACTGTGAAACTTGGAAAACCATTCACCGATGGAGAAATGATCAAAGAATAATGCGTAATTGCAGTAACCGAAGAAATGTGCCCCGAAAAGGTATATTTATTTAAAACTGTCAGTTTGTCAGCAAATTACGTGGCTTGGAGGGTAGAAGACATCGCAGAAAATGTATCATCTCAACAGTCTGACACAAATGGACGTCTGCTGTTAATTTCATCAGATCCACTGGGCTGAATCACCGACAATTCTGCGAGTTTATTGAGAAGATTGGAGAAAATGACTTACCATATCATATCGCTACGAAGATAAATTTTGATACTCTTTCTCAGACTTTGATGTCATTGCAAATGAAATTAAGACTTTTCAAAATCCTTTTGATACTAACATTGAAACCATAGGCTCGGAACTTCAAATGGGAATTATTGATTTGCAGTACAGTGATATAATTAAGTACAAATATCGAAACTCATCTTTGTTGGAATTTTATAAGAGTCTACCACTGGTACAATTTGATAATTTGCATAAATTTGGCCGGGGGCTGTTCTCTGTTTTTGGCACTACTTACTTGTGTGAGAAAACATTCTCCAAAATGAAGTACACAAAGAATGTTTACAGATCTAAGTTAACCGATGAGCTTTTTAAATCTCTTTTAATAATTGGTCCACAACTACTGTTTTGCGCGGTGAATAACTCAGAATTGAATTTGTTTCAAATGAGCAAAGTGGACTGTAATAATTATCGCGGTTGAATTAAAATGCGAACTAAATCTCAAGATCCTACCTTACATATGATACGCACAGCCAAATCACAGTGTAGTTAGTTACTCTTGCTGAAGTACGGCAGGAAGAGTCCTTGATTCTCCGGGACAGCGTGCTGAACCGGCCGGTTTCTTCTGGTGGATTGATGTGGTCAATTCACTCGAATTTAACGCTGTATTATCGCGTAATATTATAGGATAACTATGATTAGCAGGAGCTAAATATCGTAGGTTATTATTTGGATTCAAAACTTGAAAATAAGTTAATAGCGGTTGTCACTTAATGGCGGGGTAGCGCCTGTTAAATTAACACAAGTGGTTTCTCTGTTAACGATTAAAAGAATAATGTTCAATAGACAATCGACAGAGCGAGCACACGTGATCGATAAGTTATTAATTGTCATTATCGCGCAATGAGTGTAGCGAAGGATCTATAGATTATAGTAGAGTATGTGAAACATTTTGATCGAAAATTGTTTATGATTTAACGCGACCTCACGGAAAATGTTCGTTTTGTGTATAAAACAGAAGTATAAAATTTCTACCTCCTAAATTGACCGCAACCCCTTTTTTTCCGCCATTTTGTGGTATTTTGGACATTTTTAGGGGAAGTTTGTCAAAAAAAAAATTATATCTCCAGTTGTATTGGGAATTAGGAAACGAAACTGGAACCCTTTCATTGTCAATGTTTAAGGAACACCCAGTTCAAATTTCAAGTTGATCCGACCTCCCCCTTCCTCGCAATTTATATATGTATATACATATATGCATGGGAACTTGCGTGACGGCTAACTCGGGCAGTTTTCAACCGATTCAACTGAAATTTGAACTATAGGTAGGTATTATGCCCTAAGAACTGACTTCCGATTTTCAGATCAAAATATTAAACAGTTTCCGAGAAATTCGAGCTTAAGTCAATTTTTTAGCAAATTTCCCAATTGAAATATCTCATGTCCTTTTCATCCGATTGACATTTGCTTAGCTTCAAAATATAGGCATTTGCATATATTTTTACGTAGTGATCATCGTTTTTATATTACATTAGCAATATGATACTATTTTAGGTGATAAAGGTATATACATTTTTTTTAACATAAAAAAATCATAAAATGTGCCTGTGAATGCAAATGTGCATGTATAAATACATGTTAATGTGTTTGTATGTGTGTATGTAAGTAAGTGTACGTGTATGTAAGTGTGTGTGTATGTATGTGTGTGCGCGCGCGTGCCTCATTACGCGTACGTTAAAAAATCACAGAATGGTCTATATAATATACTTGAACACGCCCAATATTCATCTTTTAATAATAATAACAGAACACACATACCTACATGTAAATGCATGCACGTATATGATAATTATAGAATACTATAATAAATATGAGGGGACATATCTATCTCAGGTATACGACAGATTCATCGTATTGTAAAGATGAGAGACCCGTTTTTACTACATTGTATTATGCATAGTTTACACCTACACATACCTATAATGATAAGTATGTGTAAAATGGTGATGATGAGGATGAGATCATAGTCTAAGAAGATCTTCTCATCACGACATGAGATCACTAAGACCACACGTGTTCTTACAAAAACTGACAGCTGTTGTACCAAAAACTTGAATCAGCCTTACAAAGTAGTTCTCATCCATAAGATGAGAAGATCTCCTTAGAGTCCTTAGACTATGTTCTCATTCGTTATCCATGTACAAATTCTTTACACATACTTATCATTATAGGTATGTGTAGGTGTAAACTATGCATAATACAATGTAGTATTATATACAAAATTCTTGGGAATTAGGTCACATTAACACTCTGTTATAAATGTTCGTCTTTACGTACGTTTCGGTCTCACGACCATCATCAGAAGACTTATTTTGTTAAAAAGGGGTTAACTAAAACTAATTAGCACAAGCGTCCATATCGCACAATCTTCAATCAAAAAGCTCACGCCGTCGAAACGAACAGAACCACGAATAATCGAAAATTGTATCGTTAATTTTCGATTATTCGTGGTTCTGTTCGTTTCGACGGCGTGAGCTTTTTGATTGAAGATTGTGCGATATGGACGCTTGTGCTAATTAGTTTTAGTTAACCCCTTTTTAACAAAATAAGTCTTCTGATGATGGTCGTGAGACCGAAACGTACGTAAAGACGAACATTTATAACAGAGTGTTAATGTGACCTAATTCCCGAGAATTTTTTATATAATTCATACTGGGTCAAGAATCTTATTATATTACAATGTAGTAAAAACGGGTCTCTCATCTTTACAATACGATGAATCTGTCGTATACCTGAGATAGATATGTACCTCTCATATTTATTATAGTATTCTATAATTATTATACACGTGCATTAACATGTAGGTATGTGTGTTTTGTTATTATTATAAGATGGATATTGGGTGTGTTCAAGTATATTATATAGACCATTCTGTGATTTTTTAACGTACGCGTAATTAGGCACGCGCGCGCACACATATACATACACACACACTTACATACACACACACTTACATACACGTACACTTACTTACATACACACATACAAACACATTAACACGTATTTACACATGCATATTTGCATTCACAGGCACATTTTATGATTTTCTTATGTTAAAAAAAATGTATATACTTTTATCACCTAAAATAGTATCATATTGCTGATGTAATATAAAAACGATGACTACTACGTAAAAATATATGCAAATGCCTATATTTTGATGATAAGCAAATGTCAATCGGATGAAAAGGACATGAGATATTTCAATTGGGAAATTAGCTAAAAAATTGACTCAAGCTCGAATTTCTCGGTAACGATTCAATATTTTGACTTGAAGTCAGTTTTGAGGGCATAAAACCTACCTATAGTTCGAATTTCAGTTGAATCGGTTGAAAGCTGCCGGAGTTAGCCGTCACGCAAGTTCCCATGCATATATGTATATACATATATATATTGCGAGGAAGGGGGAGGTCGGATCAACTTGAAATTTGAACTGGGAGTTCCTTAAGCATTGACAATAAAAGGGTTACAGTTTGGTTTCCTAAATCCCAATACAACTGGAGATATAAATTTTTTTTTGACAAACTTCCCCTAAAAATGTCCAAAATACCACAAAATGGCGGAAAAAAAAGGGGTGCCGGTCAATTTAGGAGGTAGAAATTTTATACTTTTGTTTTATACACCAAAACGAACATTTTCCGTGGGGTCGCGTATCATAAAAAATTTTCGATATCACTTATTTTTTGGTTTCACATACTCTACTATTACTTTTAAGCGGAAATGAATGATTTCAATACGTTATCTGAAATGCTCATTTATTGAGGTAAAAGGAGAAAATTATTGAATAAATTGAAAATATTATTATAATGCATTTAAAAGTACGTGGGGACGCAACAACTACAAACTATTGTCAGTGGAAAATCACAATTACATAAATCTCATTCCGTATTTTATATGCTATAATGTTTATATGTTTATGTGTTTATATGTTATAATGTTTGTAATGTTAGCGGAATTTCAATCATTTGTTAGTTATTATGCTTAAGTTAAATTTTCTGCGTATTATACTTGTCATCAAGTTTTATTTAGCAAGTAAATCAAACCGAGTTATTATCATTCTGTGTCATTTTATAATTTCGTTTCTATAATGGCGTGGTACTGCCGTTAATGGACAGTGCAGCGACCGTTTTACTTGTTTCTCTAAAAAAATACATCGCGTCTCTAACTCACAAGACTACGTAGTACGTATACACCGCCGAAATAAACTAAATCTGTATATGAATTTTGGTACCTGTTTCTTCACTGTTTCCAATACACCGACGGTTTTCATACTTATGACCTCTTCCTCCTGTTCTTTTCTTTTGCATACGCATATAATACAACGGCAGCATTCGCACTAAAAAATAAATTACGCTTTAAAATAGTATACAATTATTGTTTTACCACACAGTTGCATCCTCGTTAGATTTAATAACTGCATACAACGAAGATATACTTAGCACCATGTTAATGCCTGTGATTGGTATGAAATTATATAAATTATTAATGAATCTATATTAATTGCTTGTGGTTTTCGGAGAGTCTTATTTTTTCTGGTTTCTTATAAACTCAGAGATTTCTGAAGAACACCGACCATGGAAATATATGCAGAAAAGGGAGAGATCTCCCACCGTCCTACGATGTTCTAGAGATGAATTCGTAAGGGTGACCTCATCATTCCGACGAATAGTCTCTTCTGGATAGAATCCAAGAGCGTATGTTTTGGAGCCGTACTCCTAACATGTTAACAGTACCCCAGGACAGGTCGAATTTTTGCTTTGTAGATTACGAGGAGCTGCTGGGATGTAAAGTAGATCTTGGCACGGAATAGAAGACCAAGTTTTCGTGAAGCGATTTTCGCACTGATGGACACATCATCATCACATGAGAGGGTGCTGTTGGTGGCGATCCTGAGCAAGTATGTGAAAGACTTCATGGGAATAGTTGTACCTGTGGGATCCGCCTTCCAGGAGAAGACGCAAACTTGAATTTTGGTTGCATTAAACTCTACTAGATTATCAGATCCCCATTTCATAATATTTGTCTGTGTCCTTTGGCTTCATTGGATGATATATGGGCTCTAGATGAGAAAGCGGTATGAAGTGTACCATCATCTGCAAAGCTTTGGACGGGACAGGTGATCACTTCCGGCATCGTTTCTATGGAGCAGAAACAAACTTGGTGCCAAGACAGATCTCTGTGGAACACCAGCGTCGGCAGTCATTGTATAGGAGAATACTCCGTCAACCACCACATGAAGTGAACTATCTCAGAGAAAACTCCATAGTAAGAGACAAAGTTGAGGCCGCAAACGATATGATGGAAGATTCGCCTAATGTAGCGGAACAAGAGAGTTGTTTGTTCGGTGAGGGGGGGGGGGATTCTTTTGAAGTACGAATCTGATGGATAGGTATCTGAAGGTTTTGAGATGGATCAAAGGGGCTACTGGTAGAAAGTTTGGAATTCCGGAAGGGTATTTCTCTCAGTATAGCCTTGATATACTATCCACAGCTACCTGGTTCGCTTGGTAAATGACGTTCAATTAAGTTGGTACAAAAAAACAATTACAAAACACTAGATTCAAAACAATTAAGCTCGAACACGCCGCTTATGGCTTAGCTCTCCCTGTTCCTTGTTGGAACACGGTTGCTAATGGGGATTTTGAGAGCCCTTCAATTTATGTTTACAGAAGACACACAATGACCCTGATACAACTGAAATGCTATGGAGATATCCAATGATACAAATGGAAGAGTCTTCTTTCCTTTTTTTAGAATTGGTTGCACTTCAGCTGTCTTGAAACACACCAAGTTTATAGGAAAGAGATCTGCAGAAAAAATGATGTCAATTCAGGGACGTAGGTGAAATTCCGTCTGGCCCTATAGACTTTTTGGTATTGAGATCAAGCAGAATGCGCCTAATTGTGCGCTGACGAAAGACGATTTCTGGCATATGGATATCGATGGCAGCAATATTAGGAGGGACCTTCCCTTGTGAATCCAAAGTGGAATTTGCTGCAAACATTCCAGCAAAAAGGTTGGCTTTCTTCTGGTGTAGTAGCCAGTGTGCCATCATCTTTGATAAGGGCAGGGAATGAACTGGAAGTGAAATTTCAACTTAATCATCAGACAGCAGGAAACTAACCTACCATAATTGAACTGGCCGAATAACATAGCTAAGCAAGAACAACGCCACCCGACGTTAACCGAGTATCGACGATGGATTTTTGAACTGAATCTTACTTGAAAATTGGTTTCCTCTTCCAAGTTTCGCTTCTTACATATTACTTATTATTTGAGGACATAGCAATTGAGAATTAACTATGATGAGAGATTACAGAACAACTGTAATGATATATGAATGAAAATTGCCATAATTCTTGAATGAAGACTTCATAAAATCTTAAACCTGAGATTCACAGTATACTGAATATGGTGTTGCATATACCTTATACATCTAAAGTTGAACCATTGCCAAAACAAATGCAGTAATTTTTTTCAAGGTTGTCTATCATGATCCCCATTCTAGATGGATATTTTTATTAATTGAAGAAATCTCGACTAATCTGGTGGTGTATGAATAACAAAGTAATCAAACATAAAATCATTGAGTGAATATTGGAAAGAGAATAAACGTTAGTAGAACCAATAGGTACGCTTACCAAGCCCCTAGTTTCAGTTGCCACCGTTTCTAGAGAAACCTCAACTCCTATAGATCTTGTGGTTACTTCATCAGAAATGTTTGCATGATGTTTCAAGTATTTGTTAATTTCCGATATTGGTTGGATTACCGCTTCTTTTTTTTCCGATTCAATACGTAACTTATCACTTATCTCTTTTTGCTTTTTATCTAACTGTGTTGAGACCACGTACGGTTTGCTAGGTAATATTCTTTCGGCCTCCACTATTCTTGAAATCTGCCTTTTCTTCGGTGTTATTCCAATATTTCCTGGTTGTGTTGGTCCAGAATCAGCATCAAATAGTGCACCAAGATTTCTGGTGTCAAATTCACTGATATAACGATCGCAACAAGTGTTACATTTATCCACAGATTGTTTTGTTACTCTCATCCGCGAAACTCGACAAACATCCTCTTTCATAATCAGGGATTCTTTCCTTTTGATATCAGGCAATTCAAGGCGCACGAGACTGTCTACTTCTGCAAAATGGGTTGCTTCATTACGAGCTGATTCTTTATGAGCGGCCAGCACTTTAACTTCTTTCACAACCAGTTGTGAAATGTTGACACTTTGATTTTCGGGTCTCTTTGATCTGAACGATAATTCTTCTTCGGTTATGCGCTTCAGGTTTTGAGTTGATTTTTTCGAAAATCTCGATCTACTAACTGATTTCGATTGCAGCTCATTCGCATTTTTTCCTAGATCTATCCTGGGCAACGAAAGTTGTTTCTTAAGACATCGTCTATCAATTGTTGATGATAGAGGTAGTTTGTTCACGTCAAAGCTATAGAAACGTTCACCACCTATGACTTCTGGAAGTTTCCCTAATTTTCTGTCTGTCTTACTCGATATACCCTTTACAGATAAATTAGTTGATACTCGTGAACCCGTTGTTACCTCATATTTACTCTGACGACCTTCTTTGAATCCATGATTTTTGTTAATGTTCGGTGTTGGTACACATGTGGTCGATTCACATATATTTTCAGGCTTAACCACTAATTTGTAACAACCTCCTGAACAACCGAACTCTCTTTTTTGACAATTTACATCGAGAGACTTTATATATTTTTCTGGCATAGCTTATAATTCGAGAGGATTATCGGTTTCAAAGTATAACATCTGTCATAATGTGATGTCAATATAATATTTGGTTTCTAGGCAAACCGAATTATCATATTTGATCGATGATTGTTATCCGATCGTGTATTAATTCTTATTTATGGGCATCCTCCAAGTATAACCCCATATTTTCCCTCAATCGATATAATCGTAACTTCTAAACGCTACAACCAATATCCAACTTGGCCAAAATAACGGTTCCATCGGATACCAAGCTGGTGAAAATAGAGTGGCAGCGTTTTGGTATTTCTTACAATTGTCATTTACTTCAATTTTCCTTGGTATTCACGATATAATTTATTTTCGCGGAAATATCTGCTTTGAGCTGATGCCTGTGTATGCATATGTGCGTGAACAATTGTGGAGACTATTGGTCGTACAATTTCGAAGATTTGGAAATAGCTTTGAAGTGGTGAAAATTGAAACTATATTGATTTTAGGAGCTGTAGATTTCTTGCAAATGGTACCGTTAGCATCTATCTTCAGCTCTTCAAATGGAATCTATAGTAATTTTTTTATCATTATAACAACAACGAAAAGTTGGTGTGAAATAGTGCCAAATTCATCTGGAAACCAAGATATATCGATACATATACAACATGCAACATACATAGATGTAACCATCCTAAAGAAAAAGTGAAACATACGATTTTCTCTCGGAAATTTTTAGTTTATGATTTGAAGATAAAATAACAAATAGTAACTAATTTTGGAGGAAATTTAATGCTCTACAACTTTCACTGTGCCGATAATACTGCCAGAAGGCGAAGTTTGTCGGAAAGCGTGAGCATGAGGCAAAACAGGGCTTTTTGAAATTTGGTTTTCCTTAGCGGAAGCTATCGGGAATAGAAAAAAGTAAATTTTTGTGGAAAATTTCGTCAGCTTTCATTTTGAAGGGGGTAATATGGGGAATCTCTAGCTGTAGATGTGGATATCTCCAAAGCATTTGACCGAATCTGGCACCTAACCCTTCTTGTCATATGGTTTGCCGCCTCAACTTTGTCGCTCACTATCGAGTTTTATCTCAGACAGATCATGCGTCATGCCATGTGGTGGTTGACGAAGTATCCTCCGATACAATGACTATCAACTCTGGTGTTCCACAGGGATCTGTCTTGGCATCAACTTTGTTTCTTCTCCAAATTAACAATATGTTGGAAGTGACCACCTCTCCCATCCACAGCTTTGCAGATAATGATACACTTCATACCGCTTTCTCATCTTGAGCCCCTATATCATCCGAGGAGCGAACCAGACAAGTTGATGCAATTCATGGAGATTTGGAAAACAATTTTGAATTGGGGGTTTAGTAGAGTTTAATGCAAACAAAATTCAAGCATGAACAGAAATGAATTAAAAGAGATTAATAACACATTCAATGGTGTGAACATGCGTCTAAATGACATTAGTAGTAAAGTGGAGGCGTTAGAACGACGGATGACATTTGTGGAACCTTCTAAGAAGGTGAATATACCCAAAAAATTAATTCTACACTGGATTTTTGCATTGATGAGATGAGTAGAGAACAAGTTGTTCATGAGCTTCAAAAGCCGAGTAGGAAGAATTTCAAACGCCGCAGAACAATCATAAAAGGTTTGGATGATTTGTGGCACATGGATCTGGCTGAAATGGGTAATTACGCTCGTGAAAATAGGGGATTCAAATACATTTTGGTTATGATCGATTGCTTCTCGAAATTTCTGTGGACTCGTCCGTTGAAAACGAAATCGTCGGAAAAGGTTCGGAAAGCTGTCAGTTCTATATTGCTAGAGGACATCGTAAGCCTAGGAATCCGCAAAGCGATCAGGGAAAAAAATTCTTCAATAAACACTTTAACGATCTAATGAAGAAACATAATATCAACCATTATAATACGTATAGTGTGAAAAAAAGCAGCCATTGCTGAACGTGTCATTCGAACGTTAAAGGAAACGCTCTACAAACAATTCAGTCTTAGCGGGAAATACAAATGGCTTGATATACTTGAAGAAATCACAGAAAAATATGATAAACGTAAACATAGTACTATAAATATGGCTCCAATAAAAGTGACGAAACAGATTGAGAGCGAGATATTGAAGCGATCCTACTCACACATAAAGTTAGCTCTGCCCATGATCGTACATACGGGTCTGGGAACTGGTATGTTTGACATGTGTCTCTTACGCGTCGTCAAACTCGTAGTCCCTCGCTCAGCCACTAGCTAGCGCTTGGATCGAAGTGGTAAAACAATTTCTTTCAGGAATCGCAAGCAGTGTTACTAAGTATTCTGATTTGAGAGAGGAATAGAACTGTTACTCTTGTCAAAATGTATTACTCACCTTAAAAATAACTGCCCCTTTTCCGCACACATAAAAGACATCGTTAAAACGATTTCTTTCCGGAATTGCAAGCATCCCCTTTTTTCGCATTTCCGCATCTTTCGGCACTTTGAAAACAGAAGTTTCTTGCTTTACACTTTTATATCCCGTTCTGCATTTCGGCACAATGCACGGTTTCGTAATTTGTTTACAAGTCAAGAATGACAGTTGTCAGAGAAAACTCTTTGACTACTACTGCACCCTTTTTGGTACTACGCGAAAGTTGACGCTTAGCGGAGTCACTTCTCACATAGGAAAAAGCCTCGAGTTCCCAGACCTGTATGTACGACCGTGGCTCTGCCTCACAAATACAACGTTGGAGATGTGGTGCGAATAAGTAAAGCTAAACATATATTTGAAAAAGGATATACGCCCAATTGGTCGACGGAATTGGTGACCGCGGCCGCTTTATGGGGGTGCTGCTATTAGGATGGTCATAAGAATGGGTATTCCCATATAACTGGGATTAAAATTCGAAAACCAATCGTTTTAGAGGTGATCGAAAATAGGGGTTTCACTGTATTTCGATTGACTTATCTTCAGTAAGAACAAGCAATATGAGTGATAGTGCATCTATGCTACAAACCATCTTTAGACTTGCTGATGTTTGTTTTGAAGCATTTCAACAGAGTAACCGCAACATATTATCATCCCTGCATCCTTTGTAGTATCACAGAATCAAATGAAACCTTAATATGCTCTATATGTTTACTTGTAATTGAAAGGTGTCATGTCTCTCTTAATTTAATTCGTCACCAGAATAAATGTTGACAATGTTGGAATCAAGGCTATTTGATTGGCAGAATTGCAAAAATTAATAATTGTGTTCCGTAGAAAATGGTGTAGCGGTGAAGAATTACATCCTGCTCTATTGTGGTTCAGAAATCGTAGACAGGAAAGTGAACATCGCAGCCAGTGTGATCCGTATCCATTGTCGGGATCACTACCAACAACACCTTCTCATGGGATGGTCATGTGAGGTTCATTGCTAAAACCGCTTTGCAAAAACTTTTTTCTCTATTCCGTGACAAGAGCTACTCTACATCCCAGCAGCTCCTAGTAATCTACAAAGCACTGATTCGACTATTGGATTTTATACAGAAGAGAGCTGTTCGTTTGAATGATGCGATGTTACCCTTACCAAATTCATTGATCTCTCTAAAGCATCGTAGAAAGGAGGGCAATCTCTCCCTTTTCTGTAGATATTTCCATGATCGGTGTTCATCGGAAATCTCGTCTGTTGTTCCACCGCAAAATTTCTCAGATAGTCAAACTAGGCGAGCTCAAACTAGTCACCCCTTCATTGTCAAGCTCGAGACCTGCCGAGCTTCTTTCTACGAGCCTTCACTTTTCTAACGAACGGCGAAGTTGTGGAACTGTTTCTCCAGTGAAATCTTTCCTTCTTCAAAAAAAATTCGAATGCCTCTACCAACATTCCACCACTGATCACACGATGTTCTATGAAGGTTTTCCTCTCCTGTATCTCATTGTTTTCGAGTTATAAACAAAAACTGCTCCCCTGCACCCCGCTCAACTCTTAGGTCCAGTAGATTCACCTCCTACTTCCAAACACACCCTCTAAGTAAGGAATTATGTTCCCAACCATTTCTTCTACATCCTCTTGATTGACTGGACTACAAGGAGAATCAAAACTTGAAGTTGATATTTTTTCGATAATTGTTGAAACAAAAACAAAAAATTTACAAACTGCTTGTCTTCCGGGTGAATAACACGTGAATAGCACGACTTGATGCCGACGTTTCACCAACTGTTATCGATGGTATCTCCAGGGCAGTTCTGAGACTTGAAATGAAAGTGATTCTTCTGATTCCTGTAGCGGTATGTATTGTGTGAAAATCTCACTCTACATAGTTAACTGCCTTTATTGCTGCTATAATTTGAATATGAAACCTGCCAAAATAGAGTGGAAGGTTGAACAATACAAATGTTTATTCGACGTTTCTTGCTTTTATTAGTCACGGTTAGTTATACATTTCGGAAATATGTTAGACCTCCTATTCTACAATTATTTCATAGATTCTCCATAAGAATCTTAGCAGGCATTGGAGGATGATACGGATTATGTGTCACTAACCATTCGGCAAGAAATAATATTGGATCCCGGGGTTTATTTCGAATAACTGCGGCCAAACCATCTCTTAACGTTGGATAAACGTATTTGTACAAGAAACTTTCAATTTTCATTGATGTATCCAATATTGGCTCCAGTATATCTGAAATAATATTTTTTCATAAAATACATCTCAATGAATTTACTACATTATATGCATAGGTCAGTGGCGTAGTGAGAAAAAATGTCGGGGGCCCAAAAATTGTAAGTTTGGGGGGGGGGGGAGGTTAAATACATTAGATTTGAATTTTTAAAGTATGAAAATATTTCAAACATTACGCCGATTGAATATTTAGTACATACGTTATTATACAGGGTCATTCTCGGTGGATGGACTATTATGGGAAACAACGTTTGGACCTTGATAAATTATTATTTAATGGTCATTTATTATTCCGATAACTGTTGTGAAATACTTAATGTCGGAGAGACACAACCTCTGACCTCTGTAGCTTAATAGCTCAAGCTAAGTATATCTGTTTTATTTTTCAGGGACTTTTCACTTTATTTATCTATATTTTCTTGCAATTAACAAGAAATCTTGAAAATCTCGTCATTCTTCGAGTGAAAATAGTTCATTCATGACGGATTAGACAAAACTGATGGTATACAATTAGCTTTTGAAAAAGGTCCAAGTATTAGTATTAACGAAGATAAAAATGCGAATTTAATTTAATTCTGAATATTTATTTGTGACGCGGAATCCATCCGGAAGACAAGATTTTTCATAATTACTGCTTTTGCAACTTTTGACGCAGATCACTCTCGGTAGAGCTATGCGACACTGAGGAGATCCAGAAACTAGATGGTGCTAAACTTTTTCAGGGCTTCAACCACCTACCAGGTCCCAGCTGGGAGTTGAGTAGGTGGCTTTTTTCCACCTCGGGCACCCGGTGAAAACTCTGGAGAGGCAACCGATCCCGCCTACCTCTGAAGCCAGGTGGGAACGCTTCACTAGGACGAAGTTTAAATAATATATCATGAAGTTGGTGCTAACTTCGTTAGGAATCTTTCACCTGGGGGAGAATGGTGAACACTTTTGGGAGGAAATCATCCCTCTGGTAGATAGGGAAACACTCTTGGGTGAGAATCACTCCACTAGGTGACGCCATAATCGTTAACATGGTGAACATTCTATTGTGGGAACTTCCCTTTAGCGACCTGATGACACTCGTCGGTGGGAACCGCTGCACTTGATGACACGCGACACAGGGTGCAAATGGCGTCGACATAGGCATTAATTGACCGCAATGCCCTCCCTCCCCCTAAATTTATAATAATAATAAAATATATTATATTTTATAGATTATTTGAATAAGATTTCATTGTAACATACAGTATATCTCAACGTCTTTCATTAGCAGTTTCTTAATAATTTCCAATATATTTGCTGTTCCTGCAATCACACATTCAACCCGCAGAAGTTTCCGAAACCTATTTCGCTCACAAAGTTGAGTGAAGTTAGTTATCGATTGAGCACAGTTCATTTTAGAAACATTCCACTATGACTTACTGTCAGGAAAAAAATATCGATTCTCAATCTCCGCGTCGTCTATTTCAGAAGAAGCGTGAAGCGTGTCTAGTAAATCTCCGTGTAAGCCATATTCCCTTCTTATCCACGCCGGAAAGAACCATTCTTGAGAGATGGCGTTCTCCGCACCGATCATCTCCCTCCAACGTCGCACCGCGTGAATACCAGCCAACGAAAGTACTAAAACTGGACTTACGCTCGTCATCGCGACCTGTATCGGAAATTTTGGGGAACCATAGAATTTTTCGTATAATTCGGCTACTTGCTCTGGTGTCAAATGAATTGTTCTCGCCTGTAACATGATGAACAGATCACTTGATTACCATCACTACTGTATACACTAAGGCAATCGCAATCTTGCGGACCTAATTATTTTGGTGCTATGAGACAGACATTTTATTGAAATATAATCTAAAAGTTACTTTCTTCAAACCCTAAAATAAATTGTCTTGTATTTTCTATGAAAAAGGAATAATCACCCGTATCCACTAAAAATACTGTTGAAGAACTGAGGACTTTTTGGGCTACCAAGTAGCCATCATCAGAGTTTACTTTGATCGTGGCTACTGAGTAGCCGAAAGGTTCTTAGTACTTAACAGTATTTTTAGTGGACAAGGTTGATTATTTATTACTTATAGTGTTATAGTGTATCCACAGTGTGAACTCTTTTACACTTTATTAGTGTCTTACATAGTAAAACTTCTCATTTCGGTCACTTGTCAAAAGCGTTCATTCCTCTTAACATTCAGTTTTGAGATTTCAAAACTGACTGATTGCAACTTGTATAATGAAGAACGCCTTGATAGCAAAACCTTTTGAAAACGGTCACAGTCACTTTCAAACAACCACCTTTTGACGAAACCTTTCACCCTTAATATCGGTCGGCCATAAGACTTCTCGACGCCGATGATCAACCGACCAGACATAAATTGCCAATAAAAAAGCTTGAATGACAACAAAGATAATGAGTATTTGGTTGAAAACATTTGGCAAAAAAATTAAGAACCAGCCTAGAAAAGTTCTCACATTCTTAGATAACGCTACTTCCCACCCAAAAATAGAATTGGAAAACGTTCGAATTATTTTTCTACCTCCCAACTCTACGTTCATTGCTACTGGATCAAGGGATAATACACAATTTTAAAATAAAATATAGAACATTTTTGATAAGAAGGATTTGGTTTTTACGAACACCGATGACAATTTTGAAAGGCATAAAAAATAATTTTCGACGATCAATTAGACTTGTACTACAACATTCTTTTCGATGTCTTGATAACATAAAATTCCCGAAATTCACTTGTACATTCCTTTTACATCTCCGCCTTAAAACTTTCTAATTAGGTCTAGCCTATTATCATATTTCAATTATTCAATCCCAGCAATGTATCTAACCATATTCAAACCGAAACGACACTTATTACCAGTGGCGGCTCGTGAACTTTTTAAGAGCGGAGGCTGGACATAAAACGTTTTTTTGAAAATATACTCTACTCAGCCAATTAATTTAACTTTTGCACAGCGACCGTACCAGCTACTTCAGTGACAAAATTAATTGTTGCCAAGCAAGAACCAATGTGGAGAGTAGACTTTCTCTTGGCAAAACATTTTTTTGTTCGTTTTTTTTTTAATTTTTTTTTGGATTTTTGATATTTTTTCTTTTTTTTTTGGAATTTGTCATTTTTTTTTCTATTAATTTTATTAACTTTTTTCATATATTAACGGAATTCTACGGTCTTTAGTTTGCGAAAAATGATCAATAATATTATCATAAAATGTATCATTTTGTTTTAAGTGTTTTACTAAATCTTTTTAAATAGATATCAAACTAATATTGTATAAAGGATTTTGGTCCATTGTATTTCGCATGTAAGTTTTAATTTGTTTGAGAGTAGAAAATGATTTCTCCAGCGATGCCGACGTGACAGGAATGGTGACTGTCAAACAAAGTAGTTTATAAAACTGAGGTAAAACTTATTGCAAATCATTGTCTATCACATATTTTATCATATCGGCGTGACTGTCGTACTGGCCTAAAATATCTTTATCCGAGTATATAACGCATAATTCATTGTGCAGTGTTATTTCAGCAAAAAATTTATATTTTAGAACTAAGTTATCTAAAAGTGAATTGGGAAACTCTTTTTAATCTTACCTGACATTACTAATCCTTTCAAATCCGGTAAAGGCCGTTTATTAAAAAAAAAAACACTTTTCTGTCATATGTTAATCCACTAAATGGATTTTCTAAGAAGTCAGCAACTAAATCACTGGTCATTTTAACGTTTAATAATTCACCGATCAGATAAATTATAACTTAACCTTACTTCGCGTCGCGAAACAAAAACAATAACTGACGGAGCACGTGTCGCAGCCTCGCAACGGCAGCAAGTAATCGTATTTCATACTACTGACCGAGTGCGAACGAAAGGCTAGCCTACAGAGAGTGTTGCCATATCCGCTGTTTTACCCTATTTGGCAATTGGACTGGTTGGAAAAACGGCAACTGTGTTGACCACACGTATTTAGGGTTTGAGATATATAGAGAATCTAGCCTCTGGCCACTGTTGCCAGATTAAAAATAACTACTGAGAACGGGGAATTAATTGTAAAATTTAAAGAATTATCAGAGAAACAGGAAATAAAATGGAGAATGATCATTAAGATAAATTGGTGAGGAGGCTGAGCCTCCTTAGCCTCCTTCGAGGAGCCGCCACTGCTTATTACTGTCACCATGACTTTGTTGATCGATAAACCCACTTTGACCTTTTTCGGATCGATTCGCCACGACAAATCTACTGTTTCGACTGTTCTTTGGTCTCTGGTGTGTTGTGATGGATAAATGTTTCGTCCACGGTCTCGGAACGACGCAAAAAGTCCTTCTAAACGCTCTTGTACATCGCAACACTCCTTTGAAGTTGTCACACGGTTGTTGTCAACAGAGAGCAAATGTGGCAACCATCTGGCTTTCTCATATTCAAAAATGTATTCAAAATGTTCTGTACCCGTTCAGCTCAAATGCTGAGTGTAATATCACGGAGTAACGGACAACGCAATCCAATATTTGGATGAACTTTCATTACTACATCTTTGGGAATATTAGTTATTTACGTATCAAGGGAATTATAAGGGCCTTAATTACCGATGGCAAAGCTTGCGTCCCGAGGGCCTCTGGCCCGAAGGACAGCAATTGCCTGAGGTTATTAAGGCTCATTAATTCCCGTGGTACATAGAAAATTTTATTTCTGACCGATTTCAATAAAATTTTGTTCATTTTTAAAACGGAATAAATGCACCAATTCATTACCTTCCCGCTATATTTGAATCAGGTACCGTTGATTAGGACTTTTGCTGTTGCTATGTTAATTGTTTACAAACAAAGCTTTATTATCAAGATGTGTTTGCGTTAAAAACGTGTTTTCTGCCCCAAATATAATGGAGGATATTTTGAAAAATGCTGAAAAAACAAGAGAATCATTATTTTTATCGAAAAGTGAAGCCGTGTACAAAAAAGAATATAAAATATAGTGGACTCGGAAAAATGTTATGCCTAAAGATGCCACTGAAACTGTATTTCTGGCATATTTTCAAGAACTGGTAAGGAATTTTTGGTAGATTTGGTAGTAATTGTGTTTATTCGTTGCAGTCAGAAACGTATAGTCTGAATTCTTTATGGGCTAAATGGTCAATGCTAAAATCGATGGTGACTATACATGAGAAACGAGATATCACCAAGTTCAATGAACTAGAGGCTTTTTTGAAACGGAAGAGTAAGAGTTATAAGCCGAAAAAGTCCGCTGTTTTATCTCCTAAAGATGTCATCAGATTTCTAAAGACATGAATTCATTTATTGCATAAGTTAATTCTTTTTCATTTTCCTTTTTGTGTGTATTTATTTCCTTTTTTTTTGTTATAGGTTGTTTTGATTATGGATTATTTTGGAGGTTGCAGAAGTCAGGAACTTTTCAATATGAAGATATATATACTTGTGAAAGGTAGAGGGAATTATAGAATCTATAATGTCCCAAGAGAGTTATGACCCTCTTTATTGATAGTGTAACTATGACGATATAAGCTTATAATATCTCGGTCAGAAATAAATGAACTAATAGTACAGATTTCTACACTAGTTTTGTTCGGAAATCGGCGCAAGAGTCATCTGGTAACGGGTCACGGCTTTAATAGACAGCCTAGAGTCAGACAAACTGTCCGTATGAAAATTACCGTTCAAAGCCACATGTGGCCTAACGACTCTAGGAGGTACGACCTCCTAGGTATGAAGAGATCAACGATAAATTGTTCTCGGATCGTTCAGCTGCGCTAAGAATCAGTTATGAATTTTATCATCCGATCCGCGAACGCTAGACAATTTGTCAGAATCCAGAATTATTTGCACCGCCAACGCACGTTTTTGTAAAAAGAAACAGAATTACTTACGCTGATAATATCCAGGCCAGATTTCCTTATGGCTCTCAGGACAACGTCTTTATATTGCATAGCGTGTGGCTTGATGATAGCCAAGGTTCTTTGATATCTTGGATATGGGCAAGGAGTTTCTTCAGAATACATTGTAGGGGTTGGCTGATACTCTTCGCTCTCGGCTGGTGAAATAAAATGAATCGTTTCCTCGTGTAAACATGAACACTGAAATCAGACAAATACCATGATCTGTCAGTAATTCACTAGATGTTGATATTAGAAATCAATTTCCAAATACTAACTTTCAGAAAGTAAAAGACTAGGCTCTCAGTTAGTTTCTTAACTTTACAATTAAGTACGATATTACTTTAGCTGTCGTGGATTCAAAATTTGACATCCGTAGTTTAAACCTTTATCAAATTGATCTTGTGATATCCCGAGAAGAGATTCATCCTAAATTAGATAACTCACAATATTTTATTTTCTTATGTCAATAATGTTCATTGAATATAAACATACAACATATCTGTTATTTGTATTATATAATATAACAAATGATGAGTCGACAAGGTTCCGACCGAGAGTGCATAGCATTAGTTTCAATGCCAGCACGTAGTTCAACCATCGCCAAACATAGTATGAACTATTATTAGAGAAGCAAGGCTTCTCCCTTGAGAATAGGTATTTGAGTAAGTAAGTAAGTTCAGCTAGTTAAGTTAGTTCTTAGTCAGTCTAAGTTGGTATTAGAAAGTACCATGTAGTGATCATTGAAACAATACATCACATTTCGTACCCAGTGTTGTGATTCCAACCATCTGCTCCTATGTCTAAGTTTCATACGAAACTTCTACCATAACCCAGCACCGAACCTGTTAACTGATGATTTCCTTGCAAGCCAAAGAAGCAACCTTTGTTCAGATATTATAGGGCGATACTGCCATCCCTCTCATCAGTTATTATAGTCTTCAATTCTGTGTACATAATGATAATAATATAATACTGTTGAATAGGAACATTGATTTGTACGTAACCAGACTTCTAAAGAACACCAAACCATAGCCTACTAGAATGGTAGGTTGGTATCTTGGCTTGTTGAAGTCTAAAACATATGATTGAGTCGGGCTGACAGAACCGAATGCCGTGTACGTTCAACATATTTCAGTCAGTTCGAGTGCATTGGAGAATTCGCTAGTGAGTTGGTGAAATAGAATGAATAATTAATGTTGTATTTAAACTGCAAACGTACAAAAAAATTTGAAAGAATGATTGAAGTGATAACTGTGACAATAAAATGCGTGTTGTTCGTTAGGTACCAAGTGTCTTAGACGACCATTAAAAAAATGATGTATGATATTTCCCTTGCGTTCAGAAGATTTGCGGAAAAATTGCAACGGACCAGTCGTTAGTAGTAAGCTCTAACATCCCATGCATGATACAGAGCTTACAAAATTTGGAAGTGAAACTATTATATTACTCTCCAGAAGTGGATTCTAATGGACATATTTGGTTACGGAATCCTTTTTTGGATATTTCAGTGTAACTGGCTGATGTGACCATGAGTGTGAAAGTAAATCTTATAAATTTATTTGCTGACGGTACGCCATTACTGGAATTTAATTCACAATCTTTCAGTCTTTCGGATGAAGAGATATCCAGAGCTGGCAAGGGAAGCTTTAAAATCATTAATGCCATTCTCCACTTCCTACCTATATGAACTAAAGTTCTCTTCAATGGTGAACATAAGAAAAAGAAGAGAAATAGGCTCCAATTAGAAATTAATTTCAAAAAATAAATAAAATAAAAATATAACAATAAAAATTATTATTATTAAATTATTGTCAAAGATAATAATACTAATAGAATTATTAAAATGCATATTTTGAATAAGCTTCCAAATAAATCTTTTCTCTTGTTATTATTATCAAGAAACAAATCCAAAAATTAAAAAAAATTAAAAATAAGAAATTATATCACAAATTATTAAAAAATAAACAGACAGCCTTCTCACTGAAATTGTTGTATTTTAATTGTAATGTAGGATCTACAACTTTTGCTTTTTTATCTGCGACCGGGATCACTGTGCAAAACACAGGTTGAAAAATACTGGTGTAGATAAAAGGAATGTCTACTTACGGAGGAAATTTCTTTGATAACTGGTTTCTTATCCTTTCCTGGACAGACACATAAGCCTGGTAGGCACAGACATGATATCTGGAAATAAAAATAGAAATAGAAACTAGACTAGTGATTTTGATCACTTTGAACTTTTGATATAGGTATGTGATTTAATTATTGAAAAATGTTCCACCTGCTACTAGTAACATCTGGTTGAAAATCCAAAGCTAATCTTAACTTTTTGAAACCTAGATGGTAATAATTAATTCAAATAAAAGTGATATAATAATGATAATTTGATAGATCCCGAATGGATATAATTGGTAAATTAATAAAAAAAAGCATTAATCAGGATAAGAAATTAAATTAAATTGTGGAAGATATACACATGGGAAATGAGTTTGAATCAAATGTACTTATTCAGAGGAAAGAGTCGAACTCAAATGAAGTCCACATCTCTCCAAGTGAATTTGTAGAATAATGTCAAAAATATGAATATCATTTTATATTCAAAACAGCTCGACTAGACAGAATTAAATAACAACTCACATCTGAACCCAGCTCTCCTTCAATAGCAGCATCACCACCAGCAGTATCACCAGCAGCAGCATCACCAGCAGCAGCTTCACCAGGAGTATCAGTAGCAACAACATCTTTTGCTTCATCTTTTGCAACTGTTACTAAATCTGTAAGTTTTCGTTTTTGTTCTGTTGCTTTAGTTCTCGGAGGGCACACACAAATAGGACAAAAACAGCAAGGACACTACAATTGGACATTTGCGAAGTAATCAATTTGTTTATGTATGTAAGAACATATAATATGACTTGGATTATTGTCAAATTCCTGATTGCCACTTATTGTAAATTTGGAGAACGTTTTCGTAGTTTTAATTGAGTTGAATATTGAATTTCACGCGAAGGGGAGTTTAATAATAAACCTCTGAATAACCCGTTAGTCCACGATTGTCACTCAGGAAATATTTCAGTCATTAAGGAGAAAAATTCTGCATAGAAGTGGAAAGACTCGTAACTATAAGGAGCATTGCCAAAGAGACAAGGTAGCGAATTGCAATAAAGCATAATATCCGAGATTTCTCATTTTTTCAAAATTCTCTTTGTCACTTTTTCGCAATAAAGAGAATAACTCTCGCTTACTTTACTGTGTTGTCAAAATTTTAATATTCATTAGAAAAAATTACTAATTCAGGGGAAAGAGTCAAACTCTATTAAGTTTCGATTTCTATTGACGACGACGAGTCAAATTAGAATTAAACCGAGTCTTCCTTGTGGAAAATTATATGTTGCATCTGTTACTCAGGTGTTTTCGTGCGACAGTTAGGAACTGGAACCGAAAAAGTGCTTTGACTTTTGGTATGGACAAAGTCGATTGAAACTCACTCCATTATTAAACGGGATTACACATCCGAGCACTCCGACACTTTTGTTGGTGCAGGATATGGGTAGGAATGGTCAAAGTTAGTTACTGACAGGGGTCAAGTTATTAAAATCTACTGCAAAAAAATCGTAACTGATGATAATCTCCGGCAAGTAGCTGGGTACAAAAGGCAGTAAAATGGTGTATTATTCGCGCGCCTTCGAGTCCAGCGCGTTTATCATCGATGTGAAGTAACGTCTATTTCATGCGTTCACTTCATGTGACAGCAGGTGTCAGTATAAAACATAAAGTTCTGAAATACATTATATAGACAATTTTAGAATAAAATTTCTATGTAACATATAACGTTGCATTAGTGGTTTCTAAATCATTTTACTGTGATTTACTCCCACCAAGCTGTTGAAGATTTTCACACGTTTCACAAGTTTTAATCGACTTTGTCCTTATCAAATGTCGTAAGCACTTTTTCGGCTCCATCTCTTAGAGTATGATTGGAACGTGTTTTACCTGTAAATACGCATGTATAAGAGTGTTATGACTAGATAAAGTGCGTAAACAATGGCTATCGGCTATCCCTGTGAAAGATTTCATGGTAACAACAATAATAGAGACATATTCTCGTAGTGATAGCATTGTAGGGTGCCTGATGTGTCACACAAATTGATGACTTATCCTTCAATGTATTGCCGATTAACATCTTCCTCTAATGCAAGTACTATCATTCACAACTCACTATTTTTAAAATGCTGAAAATTATTTTAAAGAGCCAGCAACGGCTAGATCGAAAAGAGACTACTTAACCAAGAATATTACGGACTGTGGTACATAGTTTATAGTTGTTCTATGTTACTGTGGATCAGCAGCAAATCACGGTCTATACGACCGTGGGTATACCTCTACTCACTAATCTATTACCAAATAGTGCTATTCGTTTTACGTTTATGAGAAGTTTCTTGTCTTTATTTTCAGTCCTCCTGAATGTAATGTAATACAACTAATCCTCATGAGCAATTATTAAAAGATACAAACGCACTTACCAGTTCATCATCAGCTCTGTTAGTCATTTTGTGAGATTACTCCAAATTTTTCTTGAATACTCGCGAAATTCAGAAGAATGCTGCACTATATACTACAAAGTAGATTGAAGAAGATTAAAAGTAGTACGAAATTACAATAGATTCATAGTAATAAGCGATCGGAAAATTATTTACCTTATTCGTTAATTTTTACTACTCTCATATGCTTTCTAGCACCACCTTTTGAAACACAAATTCATATGACGAGACCACGAAAAGAAACTTAGTGATCATTAAACGGAAACTTCTTAAATTTTTCAGAAAAAATACACTCGTTTTACCTGTAAACGAAATCTACGCGAAGCTTATTCCGCATGAATAGAATAGAAAACACGAACCGATCTGTCAAACGATACACTCAACGCATGAGTGTAATAGCATGGCCTACTTCATTTCATTAAATGGTTTTCACTCATACAATTATTGCACTTACGTAATAGCACAAGTCAGTCATTTGGATTCTTGTGAATCATAGTATACATAGATATTCTCTTTATACTAAGCCTCAATCTATTCTGTCGCTTCAAGTCAAAGTGCATATCTAAGATTCCAGCATGGCTAGGACTAGGAAACCACAGAACAACTGGATAAAACTATGTAAGGTCACCTTTAAGCTTTGTGGCTTAGATTATATTCCTTTACATTTTAAATTGTCTCGATCTTGAAAATTATTTCCTGTATAGTTTACAACCGCTAACAGCGGCTGTCAATGTATGAGCATTGGTTGAAAGAGTTATAAAGATACGTCAGAAGCGACTAGAATACGCATTACTTCTCATATACTGGCTCATCATATATAACATGGGAATCGGTCGTGTTGTGGATATACAAAGGCTGATATAACTTAAACTGTTGGAATGTAATTAATATAAAAGCGGAATTGCTAAAATAGTTACAATACAGTTAACAATGTCCTGATGAAACACCGAAAAACTTACTAATTCTGAAAAATGTCGATCATATAGACAGCAAAGGAAGCAAAAATTAAACAATGATAGTGGCATGCCTACTGAACTAAATGTCATTTGGGATCGGGTGGAAAAACAGTTCAATATTTTTCACCATTAAAGGAAGTCAAAAGCCTTCAGTAAACAAAAGTTGTCATTATTTTATATACCAACGGAGGTTGGTTGGAAGAGTTACGAAATCTGTTAATTTTGTTTTAATCCCTATATTTTCACGTTTGAAACAATGTGTGGAAAGCGTGAGGTCGAGCCGGGGTTAAAAAATATTCAAAGTGAAAGTTCGAAATCAATCTATCTATAACTTTATAATCTATTATCTTGAACGACTCATGTACTACACTCAATAACTAACTGCTGGCACTGATTAAAATCATTGCTCCTGGGAAGTAATACTCTGTGACTGAATCAGAAGCAAGCATATATAATAGTCATATAAGGCTGTAACGTTGGTACGTATGATACGTAATGTACAACAGTCCGATTGTGATAAGGGGAGTTTCTAATAGCAAGTTTAACTATCGAAACCAGTTACGATTTGTAACATTAAATTACTAAATTAGTGGTGAAGTGAAAACATTTTTCAATATAATCTATATCGTAAATTCAGTTTAGGGAATGATTTGAACAAACGGAAAAATAAGGGCCTAGTACAATAAAAATTAAAATATAGGTATGTTACTATTTTATTACAATATTATGTAGGTATTATCATAAGTATAGTGATATAGTTTGAGCTTAAAGCATAAATGTAAATAAATATATAAAGTATAGATATAGGTAAATTCATTTCATAGATAACTTTCCGACTTTTCCATGTCTTGATTCAAGTACGAAGGTCAGTATGTAGGTATCCCATTGTAATACAGGTATTAGTTTCTTAAGTAATAATGGAAGATGAAGTGGATTACAGTTTGTGAATGAACTATAACTATCCATTTTTCCAATGATAAATAATTACTTCTTCATCCACCAGTGGTTTGTTCCATTTTCAGTGAACTCTTCTACTTCAGTTTACAAATAAGCTCAGCTGATAATAAATTGGCAGTATAAGCCTCGATACGATACTGAGAGAATGTTACAAAGGTGTATATGCCACATGTTTCGGTACTCTGGGCTGGAACGGATTATTGGAAACTAGCCATGCTGCTAGGAACCATATCGGATCCTGAGGTTTTACTCTAGCAATGGTTGCAAGTCCTTTAAGCAGAGACGGTTGTACATATTTATCGAAATAATTGTTCACTCCTGATCCTTCAGCAAGAATTGGATCCAATGTACCTGCAAAAAAATCTCTGTATTGAAACGGACCGCTTTGGGTCGGTTTTTAATGGCCCAACTAGCTCAAATTAAAGTAATTAGTCTCAGGGCTTGTAGTGAAACGTGCCCTGTGATTCTAGACTGGTGAATTGCCTGAGCGCCAACTGCTTAATAAATAACCACAATAAAAAATGAATTCACAGTCAAGAATACAGGCACTACGACATGGACGATAGTTGATGGAAATTCAGAAAAATAATACAAGTTCAACTTAACAATTTGATTTATTCCAGATGGAATTTGAACAATAATTTAAAGGAAGTACAATTTGTATTGAACAGTGTTCGTTATAATATAAAATGAACTTGAATTTTGAATAGTAAAAATATAAAATCAGATACTTTAGGTACAATTTTGAATACAAGAAATAAATGAAATATAAATTCAGTTAAGTCCTTTGAATCTAATGTATTATTTAAAGAGGTTATCTAATACCAAAAAAATTAAAAGTGAACCCTTGAAATAGGTTACTATAAAAATTAGTGCAACACAAATTCAGTTGGAAAACAAAATCAGTGGAATGAAAACATGGTCATTCAAACTAAAAAATGTTACCCTCCTTGAAACTTGATGGATCTGGAAGTCGGTTCGGCCAGGAAATTCACTAAACCGTCTCGGAAAAAAGAAGAGAGGCAAATGTTGGAATTTGTCAGTTAGCATAAAAATCTGAATTGCTTGAAATGAATTGCACACATGGATTGATGTCTCTGAGATATTATCGGACAAGTTTCCTAACCGAAAAGAAATCTTATACTGTTCATTACAGTGTTCTTTGAATCACGTAACGGCGAACCCGTTACAGTATTCAACTTATTGAGAATTAAAGAAATGAACCAAGTTTATTCTGACTACTCAAAAGGAAAATTTGTGGAACGTCGTATTAGCCAGCGATGGAATTTTGGGACTCTTACTCGATTGACTTGAATATTCGAATAGTCAATGATTATTCCCAGCACAAAATTAAGTAGTTTGTGATAACCTGCAAGCCGGAATGTATATCTGATTTGCTTGACGGGCTATTTAATGATTTATCTCTGTATGCGGAAAAAATAGATTGAAAAGCTCTTACTTGGAAGGAAGAAATATCTATTTTCCGTATTAGCTTCGTCTAGATTTTCTGATGCATGGAGGACGTTAGGAATATCGGGTTGTATCCCGAATCGAAGTCTTATGCTTCTTGGTAGGAACCATTCCTCCCGAATAACTTTGTCTGGGCCCACCATATTGTTCCAACGATCAACGGCATTAATGCCGGCCAGAGCCAAAACCAAAACGGGAGAAACACTCATACTTAGCAAGCATAGCGGGAAACAGCTTTTTCCATATGATTGTGGATATATTTCAGACACTTGTTCTGGTGTAAGATGTACGATTCGTTGCTGCAAGATTGCAAATATTAGTATTCTCATTCAACTTTCTTCTCGTATTATTTGTGTAGCGAGTAACACGAGGTTTTCTATTCAAGAGTATCGGAAGGGATGATCCTGCTGGTCAACAAATATTTCACAGCAGAAATTTAGAAACATTAGTACTATACCGCGGGTACAACATTTTTCTTGCCGTATATAAGCAATACGATCGATATGATCGATACCAAACTAGTGGACTAGTGTCTTCTAGTGATAGAAAATTGACCTCAATAGCATGTCGTTACAACCTCAGTCGTAATTCAAATCTCAATCAAATTGGTATTTACTCATATGTACATAAGGAGCATACTGTAATATAAAGCTACAATATTTTTTACGTAACTTTAAATAAATATTTGATTAAGAAGTTTGATTAATGTAATCTTAGAGCTGAATAGCTTGCTCTTATTTTAACATAAAGACCTTTGAAAAATAATGAAGTAAACCTATATCGTTACATTTCCTCAGATCTGTGTTGTTTCCCCCAAAATTTATTTTATTTTCGTCTTTGGTGGGTATTTCAGAGTGGAAATTGTTGGGTTTAATTGTTGGAGTTTTTAATGCTTGAAAGACTTTCTCCATTTTGAATATTATAAAGTATTATTATAAAGGACCTTATCCACTAAATTAGAAATCAAAATGTGCCTGTTTAAATACTATCCGGGGTTAATAATGCAAATAGGGGCATCTTCAGCTGGAGATACAAAAGTGAGGCAAGTCACGTAATCAATTGATCACAGTTCTTTATCAAAAGTCTATGTCCTAGTCTCGTTCTTGACATAACCTAATGTCAGTAATCGTACTTTTGTAAGTCAATGTTGAATGAAATTTACAGTGAGAGCTAAGTTCTCATTTAGGATTCATCCAAAATTAAGCTTTATAGACATTAAGAAGATGTTCCATTATTATAGCCATCAAAACGTGATAATTACTTTACTTACGCAGAAACTATTCAATGATGAGAATCAGCTCTTAATGAGGGACGGTTTGTCATAAGCTGATCGGTGGTCTTTTTGGGGAGTAGATGAACTGGTCGCGTTCTCCACCAGGATATCCGGTCTCCACTTCCGGTCTAGCTGTCGATGTGCATCCGGTGCATGAGCTCGTCCTTATCAGTTTTGAAAGGATGTAGGTGATAAGGATTTTATTTTATTTGTAAAGAGTATACAGGGTGTGTTCAAAAAGTGTGTCACATGTACAGAGTCACGTGACTAACACATGGCAGCATGGCGGCCCTAAGGTCCAACTGTCATGGCGACCATAAGAACCAGCTGTCATGGCGACCATAAGAACCAGCTGTCATGGCGACCATAAGGACCAGCTGTCATGGCGATCATAAGAACCAGCTGTCATGGCGACCATAAGGACCATCTGTCATGGCAATCATGAGGTACAGGTTGCTTCGTGTAGGTGTCACCACCAAGTGACAGCTGTCATGGTGACCATAAGGTCCAGCTGTCATGGCGACCATAAGGTCCAGCTGTCATGGCGAGCATGAGGTACAGCTGTCATGGCGAGCATGAGGTACAGCTGTCATGGCTACCATAAGGTCCAGCTGTCATGGCGACCATAAGGTACAGCTGTCATGGCGAACCCAAGGTACAGACTGCTTCGTGGAGGGGGCTCCGCCACCTCTAGGAAGCAATCTGTACCTTTGGTCCAAAGGTACAGGCTGCTTCATGGAGATGTCACCACCACGTGACAGCTGTCATCGAAGGTACAGAATGCTTCGTGGAGATGTCGCCACCACGTGACAGCTGTCATGGCGACCCTTGGGTACAGGCTGCTTCATGGAGATGTCGCCACCATATGACAGCTGTCATGGTGAACCAAAGGTACAGGTTGCTTCGTGTAGGTGTCACCAACACGTGACAGCTGTCATGGTGAGCTAAAGGTACAGAATGCTTCGTGGAGATGTCGCCACCACGTGACAGCTGTCATGGCGACCCTTGGGTACAGGCTGCTTCATATAGATGTCGCCACCATATGACAGCTGTCATGGTGAACCAAAGGTACAGGTTGCTTCGTGTAGGTGTCACCAACACGTGACAGCTGTCATGCTGAGCTGAAGGTACAGAATGCTTCGTGGAGATGTCGCCACCACGTGACAGCTGTCATGGCGACCCTTGGGTACAGACTGCTTCATATAGATGTCGCCACCATATGACAGCTGTCATGGTGAACCAAAGGTACAGGTTGCTTCGTGTAGGTGTCACCAACACGTGACAGCTGTCATGGTGAGCTAAAGGTACAGGCTGCTTCGTGTAGGTGTCACGTGACAGATGTCATGGTGGACCGAAGGTACAGGCTGCTTCGTGTAGGTGTCACCACCACGTGACAAAGACTGCTTTGTCATTGTTTCAATCCGGCGACCATAGTTTACGAACGATGATGACGTCACTGCTTCGAACCGATGACAGTAACTGATTCAATCCGGCGACCATAGTTCACGAACGATGATGACGTCATCATCGTTCACGAACTATGATGGGCTAATGAGGAATAAAATGTGAATAATCATAATGATTGTATTACATTCATACACATGTTTTTTCGCATGATTCAACACATGCTTTAACATTCAGACAAGTGTTTCAACATTCAGACACGTGTTTCAACATTCAGACACGTGTTTCAACATTCAGACACGTGTTTCAACATTCAGGCACGTGTTTCAACATTCAGACACGTGTTTCAGCATTCAGACACGTGTTTCAGACACGTGTTTCAACATTCAGACACGTGTTTCAGCATTCAGACACGTGTTTCAGACACGTGTTTCAACATTCAGACACGTGTTTCAACATTCAGACACGTGTTCCAGCATTCATACCTATTTAACATGTATTTGATACCTGATTTTGACAGAACCGTAGAAGCACCTAACCACGCGATCAGACATACACAATATAACATCATCATCTAGTATATAAACAAATGCTTATTAACATATGTTCCAGTATGATTTCGATTCGCCTTCAGGCATGATGAAGATTGTTAAGCAAAAAGACTCGTTGAGTATTATGAACTTAGGGTCAAGCAATGAGAATGTTGAACAACCACAACGTCACAGCTCTTTGCTGCCTAATACTCTACGAACAATAATCTGTGGTCCAAGTAATTGTGGGAAAACAAATGTGATGTTATCTCTATTGTTAGATGCAAACGGTCTGAAATTTGAAAACGTGTACATATATTCAAAGTCTTCACACCAACCAAAATACCAGTTACTAAAGGAGACATTGAAGAAAATTGAGGGGCTTGGATATTTTCCTTGTACCGAAAGTGATGAGGTCATAGACCCCACAGAAGCGAGGCCTAATTCAATCATAATATTCGATGACGTGATGTTTGAGAAACAGGAGAAAATTCGTGCTTATTTTTCAAGAGGGAGACACAACTCAATTGATAGTTTCTATCTTTGCCAGTCTTTTGCTAAATGTCCAAAACATGGATTGCGCGACAATGCCAATTGTTTGATTATTTTCAAACAGGATGAGCTCAATTTGAAACATATATTCACCGATCATATAAGTACCGACATGTCACTCGAAAAATTCAAAGAGATATGTAGCGTATGTTGGAAAGATAAATATGGATTCCTTATGATAAACAAAGACTGTGATATGAACAAAGGACGTTATCGCAAAGGTTTTGATAGTTATATATACATCTAACATGTATATATACTTTCATTTGAAATAGACAACCCGCTCAGCATGGACGTGGGTGTGAGTAACACGCTTAAAGAAAAACAACAATTGAAGAAAAAAATTTGGGAGTTAGCAAACGTTGTGAGGAAAAAATATATGGCTGTGAAATTGGGTAAAGCTGAAAATGATGAGATTCTAGATAATATGTTCAGGAATGTATCTAAACCTCTGGAGGAAATTGCGAAAAATGCTGAAATAATCAAACAAAATTCGTTGGTTAAACCTGAAAGTATTGTTTCTACAGCAACACAAATGGAGAACATACCAATCCCAAATATTGTAACTGAAGGGGAAGAGTTCGTATATAACCCCCAAAATACTGAGGAGGATGTGTTTACCCTCGAACCTACTATCGATCAGATTCGTGAAGAATTCAGAAAACATAAGAAAGATAATGCAGAGGCTACAGAGGAGTTTCTGCAACAATACCCCACATTAGCACGTTATTACTTGGAAGGATTCCTATTGGATGATGATGTCAAGAAATACGATGATAGAATGGGATTGCAATATAATTCAACTTTAGACAAATGGTTCATGGGTGATCAACCTATAGAAATTGATAGTGAGAGTAATATAATTATCAAGGGTACTCCGTTCAAGGGTACCACAGGACTGTATAATTTGATATTTTACAGAGATGTTCTACCTGATACTTACACTGTGGAAGATGGGAAAAATTACAGTCAAATGATGGAAATGACTAGTGCCCATAGGCGTAATAACGATCCAGCTGATCGAATAAGAAACATTGTAAAATACAAAAATGTACTGAAACCTTTGATTAATTCCATGAAAAGACCCAGAGCCAAAACATACACTGGAAGTGCATATATCAAAAATGATATGCTTGAATATAACGAGAAACCTATCGAATATGTTTATTGGGATGACGTTAACGAAATTGTGGATAGACTGAGACTTCTTGTTGCATCCTGGCATGCAGGTAACCATAATCATCACAATGAGATAATCTCTATAATAGAAGAATTGATAGAGGCAGGGGTAATTGAACAAAAACCAGGTGTAATACAAATTCATCTCAGTTATAAAGATGGTTTCAATGGATAAGTTTGGCAGAGCCTCCTCTTCCATGTGGATATATGATACAAATGTATTTAATAATAATTTCAAACAAGTTCACGGACAAGGATTATTCCTAACGAGCGATGGAAGTTATGATATGGAAAATCGTAGATTGTGCAACGTAAAATCACCGAATGATGATGGAGATGTTGCAAATAAAGTATATGTTGATAAATTAACACACAAACTGAATCTGAAAACGGAAACCAGTCTTAAAGATACCTTCAATGTTAGGGTTGATAATTTGATCAAAGATATCAACAAGGATCTGGATGAACATAACTTAACGAATGACAAGGTTATTCTCAACATTGATAAACATCTGATGGACATTCAGAATAAATATAATGGAATGGGGATCTATATAAAATCAGAGTATAAAACAATCAGTGATAGTGTGAGGGAAAACAGAAATGAATTGTGAGAGATCAATAACACATTTAACAGTGTGAACATGCGTCTAAATGACATTACTAGTAAAGTGGAGGCGTTAGAACGACGGATGACATCTGTGGAACCTTCTAAGAAGAGACCCTCATCATCCACAACAACAAAGCAGGGCTCTGTGAAACGTATATCTCCAAATTCTGTGAATATACCCAAAAAATTAATTCTACACTAGATTTCCACATTGATAAGATGAGTAGAGAACAAGTTGTGCATGAGCTTCATAAGCCGAGTAGGAAGAATTTCAAACGACGCAGAACGATCATAAAAGGTTTGGATGATTTGTGGCAAATGGATCTGGCAGAAATGGGTAATTACGCTCGTGAAAATAGAGGATTCAAATACATTTTGATTATGATCGATTGTTTCTCGAAATTTCTATGGACACGCCCGCTGAAAACGAAATCAGCCGAAGAAGTTCGGAAAGCGGTCAGTTCTATATTGCTAGAAGGACATCGTAAGCTAGGAATCTGCAAAGCGATCAGGGAAAAGAATTCTTCAATAAACACTTTAACGATCTAATGAAGAAACATAATATCAATCATTATAATACGTATAGTGTGAAAAAAGCAGCCATTGCTGAACGTGTCATTCGAACGTTAAAGGAATCGCTCTACAAACATTTCAGTCTCAGCGGGAAATACAAATGGCTTGATATACTTGAAGAAACCACAGAAAAATATAATAAACGTAAACATAGTACTATAAATATGGCTCCAATAAAAGTGACGAAACAGATTGAGAGCGAGATATTGAAGCGATCCTACTCACACATCAAGTTAGCTCTGCCTCACAAATACAACGTAGGAGATGTGGTACGAATAAGTAAGGCTAAACATATTTTTGAGAAGGGATTTACGCCCAATTGGAGTACGGAATTATTTAAAATCATCAAAGTAAAAATTACCAACCCGGTCACATATCTACTAGAAGATATGACCAACGCACCAATCAGCGGCTGTTTCTACGAGGAAGAATTACAGAAAACAAAACAACCCGATGTGTATTTAGTCGAAAAAATATTACGAAAGAGGAGAGGTCAACAGTATGTGAAATGGTTGGGTCTAGATAATAATCACAACAGTTGGATCAATAATTCGGATCTCGTTCAATGAATCCATCATTGATCATTTGGAGATTATTAGGAACAAACAAATAGCTGGAATATTATTGACTCGAGGGTATGGTTATTATAATAGAACAAAAATTCCGTGAATATGAGGGTGAATCAAGAGTGAAGATTATAATATTTGAAACATATATTGTTAAGATTATACTTAAGTCTTTTGTATTGAGAAAATTTTGAAATTAATAAAAAAATATTATTTTGAGATCTTTGATCTTTCTCCCTCCCCTCGTTAAATAACGGTGCAATCTTGAATTTTCATCAGTCTGTATGGAAGCGTACGTAGGAGAAGGTGTTCTCAATACGCTTATAAACAAGCTCCCGTTTGAACTTCATATTCCTGGTTATCAATTCTGTGGTCCCGGTACAAAATTAGAAGAACGGTTGAGAAGAGGAGATTCAGGTATCAATCCACTCGATAAAGCTTGCCGCCAACACGATATTTCATATCTGCGAAACGCTAGTTTGGAAGGACGTCACGAGGCGGATAAAATATTAGAGAACGCTGCTTGGCAACGTGTCAAATCTAAAGACACAAAATTTGGAGAAAGGATTGCCGCTTTCGGTGTAAATAAAATTATGAAGGCAAAGAGGAAATTGGGAATGGGTATGAGAAAGAAGGTTGGGTTCGGAAGTGCAATTGTCGATGGGGTGAGAAAAGTTATGAAGAATAAGTTTGACTCATCCAATCTGAAGAAAACATCCCAAACAGCGTTGAAAGTTGCACGAAAACAATTCAAAAAAGCGGGTGGTCGGGAAAATGTTCGGTTACCAAGAGTAATTCCTATTCCAAAGACTGGAGGATTTCTACCATTTTTAATACCTCTGTTTGCCGGCTTATCAGCTGCTGGAGCATTGGCGGGGGGTGGTGCAGGCATCGCTAAGGCCGTCAACGACAGCAAAGCAGCTCGGAAAACCTTGGAGGAAACGGAAAGACATAATAAAACAATGGAAGCTATAGCTTTGGGGAAACAAGGATCTGGTCTATATTTGAAAAAGTATCGCAAAGGTCTTGGTCTATATTTAAATAAACATCCAAAAAACTGTCAGTAAACCTACCCAGAAGACCTCTGACCGATCTCGATCTACGAAAACTAGCAAAAGCTCTGAAAATTCCCCATTTTAGAGGAGTATTTATGCGTGATGAACTACCATCCAACGGACCATGGAAAAACGAGCGTGGAATAGTTAATTTAGATAGCTCGGACAATGGAGGCACTCACTGGGTTGGGTTTAATAAAGTCGGTGATACAGTTTTATATTATGATAGTTT
This sequence comes from Endomychus coccineus, assembly GCA_958510875.1. NCBI lineage: Eukaryota > Metazoa > Arthropoda > Insecta > Coleoptera > Endomychidae > Endomychus > Endomychus coccineus. The sequence goes on from OY294067.1 coordinate 24,294,400, forward strand.
TGGCAATTTACGCCCCCCTCGCGAACTAGTGGATTATTTCAAAAAGTGTAAGATATTATTCAATCACGATAATTTTCAACAATATAACACTTATAATTGTGGTCAGTTATGTTTAGATTTCCTCTCTAACTCTTCAGTTGTGCTCGACTAACCCTGCATTTATTAGTATATAAATAGATTGTTGGTAAAGTTTGCATCAATCATGTCTCAGACGTTCACTATCACGGGTAAGAGCTCCCGCTTATCTGTAGATTTCCACCCACCTATAGAACTAGATCCTCATTCATATTATTCTATCGCACTTGTTGGCTTGCATACGTACAATAGCATTCCGAACATTGAAGAAGGTTTTAATAAATTTTATTATAAAAATGTGAAGGGTGGGGAAGAAGTAGTAACTATACCTACGGGGTCCTACGAGTTGACAGACATCGAGGATTTCATACAAAGTGCAGTTTGTGGGATAGGAGTGAAGCAAGAAGAACGTGACCGGAAATTATCAATAAAATCTAACAACAACACTCTACACACAGAGCTGAAGAGTGATTTTGAAGTGAATTTTATTCCTAAAGATAGTATAAGCGAACTGTTGGGATTCAGCAAAAAGAAATTGACATCTCGCGAACTACACGTATCTGATCGACCTATAAACATAATCAAAGTTCAAACAATACGTGTTGAGTGTAACTCAACCGCAGGAGCATATTATAACAATAAGATAGCTCATACGATATATGAGTTCTCACCTCTTGTACCACCTGGGTTTTCCATTGATATAGAGCCGAAGAATCTTATTTATCTACCGGTCATCAGCAAGACGTCCTTCGATAACATCACGCTGAATATTTTAGATCAGAATTGGAAACCGGTAAATTTTCGTGGAGAAGAAATTATTATACGATTGGAATTGAAAAAGATCGTTAGGGATTATACCTCACAACAATAAATAATAATCCAATAGGAGATCCCATTGCTGTGCCGAAAATTTGTCCAAAATATTGCTAGTGTGTGGTTTTTAATCTCTGGCCAACGTTTTTTGATGCAATTTAATACCAAAACGACAGGTATATTTGTAACTAAAGAAACAACATCCAAGGAAATTAGTTGATGGTTTACATTTATAACAGAGTGTTAATGTGACCTAATTCCCGAGAAGTTTTTATATAATTCATACTGGGTCAAGAATCTTATTATATTGCTATCTACTACTATATTATTGATACTACTGTGAATTTGAAAAAAAATTCTTTTATGAAATAAAAGTTAATTATTTTGATATTACGAAAAATTCTTGGTGAAGTTCTCCTAATCCTGTCTTGAGTGATAATATGATGAGCTACAACCAACATGAAGCTAATCGATCCTAACTAACAACAAAGTTCAGAATGAAACATATTCTTATGAACTATATAACGCATTGTAGTATTACTATGAGATATAACGTTTTGTCCTATTTTATGCACAAGTGTCTCGTTCCTTTTCTGTCAATGAGTACATTAGGTGCACATTCTCCAATCACTTCATAGGGACCTTCGTATAAATCACTAAGCTTATTTCCCGTTTCACTTTTGATTAGAACCAAGTCGTTTCTATCTTAAATCACTGGGTCTACCGATTTATCGTAATCACTTTTCCGTTTAACCTCACTACTTACTGGATTATTACAAGCATCTTCATGAGCTCTTTGCTATCTTTATTTTAACTCGAAAGGGTAATTATCAACCTGAGAAGGTTGCAGTAGCCATCACTTGAGAACATGGGTTTGGATTTCAGCAATAAAAGACATCTCCATAGTGGTCATCAGTCATTATCTACAACGAGCTCGAGGGAGAAGGTTGCTTCTGCATCACTATCATTGGAAAATATCAATTTTTTTGAAGTCCCTTGGTTACAATGTCGGAAAAACTTCAAATATTCAACGAGCCAAACTTCAATGAAGACATCATCCGAGAAGAAACTCATACCTACTATCCCCACACAACATCTTTTGGCAACAGCGATGAAATTGAGATATTAATCAATCAACAAGATGTGTTGGTAGATTTGGCCTCGTCTGCTTTATTCATCGAGGCAGAATTCCAGCCAGAAGCAAGTGGTGATGGTGAATGTAAACTAACGAATAATTTCGGAGCGTTTCTCTTCGAATATATCAGTTATGAATTGAATGGAAAAGAGATAGACAAAGTACGTGATCCTGGTATTGTCAGCACCATCAGAGCTTATCTAACATATGCCAAACATGAATCTATACCTCTAGCTATTTCTGGATGGTCATTTAAGGATGTATTGAGTTCAGTCTACAATAATAAAATCAATTTATGGATACCGTTGAATTTTCTACTAGGCCTATTCATTGACTATAACAAAGTTTTGAGTGGAAAACATAAGCTGCGCTTGATAAGGTCTCGAACCGATAACGATTGCTATACTAATAGCACAGGCACGAAAACGGCTAAAATAAATGTGAAGACGATAGCATTAAAAGTGCGACATGTGTTTCCAAGTGATCAAGTTAAATTTCAAATGTTGGGGAATTTGAGTGCTGAGAAGCCTATTTTGATTCCATTCCGTAGTTGGGATCTGCATGAAAATCCGTTGATGAAGGAGAGCACTCGCGACATTTGGGCTGTTAAAACTTCAATGAATTTGGAACGACCCAGATATGTGATTCTAGCTTTCCAAACTGATCGAAAAAATAATCCTGTTAAGCACAGTGCATATTTCGATAATATAAACTTGCTAAATGTTAAATTATACTTGAATTCAGAGTGTTATCCATATGAAGCAATGAAATTGAATTTCACCGACCAGCAATACGTGGAAGCATACCAGATGTACTATGATTTCCAGAAATCATTTTCAAATAAAATAATAAGCGAACCCATGTTGGATTATATAGCATTCAAGAATAGAGCAATTTTTGTGATTGACTGTTCAAAACAAAACGATGCTATAAAGTCATCAACAGTTGACGTCAAACTAGAGATGGAAAGTTTCCTGAATTTCCTCAAAAACACCAGGGCTTATTGCATCATCATTAACGATCGTATAATGGAGTATTCTCCGATTACAGGATCAGTTCGGAATTTGGTGTGAAGAACCAGGTGATGAATCATAATGTTATAATTTATGTTCTAAATGATGTACTATCAAAATGTATCTTTCCCAAGAAATGTTATTATTATTATTATATTTGATATTTTATTTCTCAAACGGTAGGTGGTGATGTAAACATCCGACGATCATAGTTTGTAAACTATGGTAGTCGGTTGCTGGAAATGAAACAAATTGAAACAACTAGTGACGTTATCAGTCAGTTATCAACGTTTGCAATGATATCGAAACGGAGAGTTACCCCCCACCCTCACTATTCACGTTCACGTTCTCACGTATGTAAGAGAGAATCATTTCAGAAAATGTTCAGTTATAAAAATGAACTTAGCAGCGTGCGTTCGTGATTCAAATGTGGCTACATGGTCCACCAACAATTTTATTAAGTTAACAGTTAATGAAGTGTGTCTAAAATTTGGGATCGATATAAGAAACGATAAGAGAAACTATTTATTTTGGAATATTCAACTAAACCAACGCGTTCTGATGAATGAAGATCTATTGGATTGGTTAGGTTATCGCGGCAAAAAATATCATGCTAAAAAGGGTGTTATAACAAGATTGTTGAGGAAAAACCCGCATATACACCATTTAGAAATTTGTGATAAGACTGATGCACGAAAGAAATATTATGTTCTAGATGCTATTGATTTCGAATCATTATTGATGCAAATGCGAACTCCTAAAGTCATCGAGTTACGTGAACTGTTTTCGTTAATGAAATTTATTATGATGAAATATTGTGAGTACGAGAAATTCTATGAACAACAAGAACGTCAAAGAGCTGAGGAACGTTAATGTCTTGCGAAAGAACGATCTCAACGCTTATCTCAACAAATTCAAATGAATGTTATCACCTTACGGAATAACATTGCACCAAATATTGTTCCACCTCCTATAAATTTTGGAAAGAGACGAAATTTAGGTAATTACTTTGTTTTTTATAATAAAATTTATATAATATATATTATTTAGGATTATATCGAACATCGAATGATATGAGACCAGAATGGTACCTAATGCGTCGACAGGAGGATGGTTGGCGTGATGCCGACAGAAAATTACAAAATCGGGGAATGCGATTAATACGTAAATGGTCTAACATATCTCATGCTATCGATATTGGTAACGAAGTGAAACAGAATTTCCGCCGCGATTTGAAATGGTATGCAAGAGGAAATATTATTCATGCCGCAGAAGAAGAGGGGGGTGAACAATTGATTAGTGATATCAACATCGAGTCATTGATAGAATGTGTTATCAATCACAAAAATAAAGCTTATGAACTAGCAAATGATAATGTCAATATATTATTATAATTATCATTCCTTTTGTTTTATTAAAACACTTATATCTTCATACAATCATTTACATGGTAAATAGCCTTCTTTACATATTTAACAAACATTTTCAACATTAGTACTGATAAAGAAGATAAAATTGCATACAAAATTGCGAAAATTTTAGAAATTTCTTCGTCTAGTGAGGATGATGTACGTGTGGATGGTGTTGATATTGTCTTTTGTATGACATGTGGTAAACATGATGATTGTTGGAGCAATTGCCATTCAGCCATATCTCCCTCACTCCGATCAAAGATTAAAAGTTTAAGTTTATAATGTATGGTGGTACGATTATCTTGAGGAATGTTGAATGCGAATACCTCTAATTGATTATCGTTGATTTTTCTAAAATTCATCGGAATCCATTCGGTACGGTTACACCCCCCACCACCATCGGTTGCAACATCCTTCAGACAAATATAAATGCGCTCAACGTGTTGGGGAACGTTCGCGTATAGAATACCATTCAGAATTGTGGTTAGAATCACGAAATTTGTTTTTAACATCCCCACTCTCATCATTATCTTCACTTTTTGCACTTGTAAATGTATTCAACAGTCTTATAACTTTTATTTTATGTTCGTAAAAATTCAAGTCTCTTCTTAGTTCATGAACTTTCTCCACAAATTTTCTAAGTATACGTGTGTATTCTTCAAAACATATATGCATAATGACACATTTACAAACTTACTGGATATCTTTATCATAACCTCCAACTATTCACATTTACACATAGAGTATCATTATTATTACTCGCATTTCATTCTTCATCTGACCATCATAGTTCGTGAACGATGATGACGTCATCATCGTTCGTAAACTATGGTCGCCGGGTTGAATCAGTTACTGTCATTGGCTTGAAGCAGTGACGTCATCATCGTTCGTGAACTATGGTCGCCGGGTTGAATCAGTTACTGTCATTGGCTTGAAGCAGTGACGTCATCATCGTTCGTGAACTATGGTCGCCGGATTGAATCAGTTACTGTCATCGGTTCGAAGCAGTGACGTCATCATCGTTCGTAAACTATGGTCGCCGGATTGAAACAATGACAAAGCAGTCTTTGTCACGTGGTGGTGACACCTACACGAAGCAGCCTGTACCTTCGGTCCGCCATGACATCTGTCACGTGACACCTACACGAAGCAGCCTGTACCTTTAGCTCACCATGACAGCTGTCACGTGTTGGTGACACCTACACGAAGCAACCTGTACCTTTGGTTCACCATGACAGCTGTCATATGGTGGCGACATCTATATGAAGCAGCTCGTACCCAAGGGTCGCCATGACAGCTGTCACGTGGTGGCTACATCTCCACGAAGCATTCTGTACCTTCGATGACAGCTGTCACGTGGTGGTGACATCTCCATGAAGCAGCCTGTACCCAAGGGTCGCCATGACAGCTGTCACGTGGTGGCGACATCTCCACGAAGCATTCTGTACCTTTAGCTCACCATGACAGCTGTCACGTGTTGGTAACACCTACACGAAGCAACCTGTACCTTTGGTTCACCATGACAGCTGTCATATGGTGGCGACATCTCCATGAAGCAGCCTGTACCCAAGGGTCGCCATGACAGCTGTCACGTGGTGGCGACATCTCCACGAAGCATTCTGTACCTTCGATGACAGCTGTCACGTGGTGGTGACATCTCCATGAAGCAGCCTGTACCTTGGGTTCGCCATGACAGCTGTACCTTATGGTCGCCATGACAGCTGGACCTTATGGTAGCCATGACAGCTGTACCTCATGCTCGCCATGACAGCTGTACCTCATGACACCTACACGAAGCAGCCTGTACCTTTAGCTCACCATGACAGCTGTCACGTGTTGGTGACACCTACACGAAGCAACCTGTACCTTTGGTTCACCATGACAGCTGTCATATGGTGGCGACATCTATATGAAGCAGCCTGTACCCAAGGGTCGCCATGACAGCTGTCACGTGGTGGCGACATCTCCACGAAGCATTCTGTACCTTTAGCTCACCATGACAGCTGTCACGTGTTGGTGACACCTACACGAAGCAACCTGTACCTTTGGTTCACCATGACAGCTGTCATATGGTGGCGACATCTATATGAAGCAGCCTGTACTCAAGGGTCGCCATGACAGCTGTCACGTGGTGGCGACATCTCCACGAAGCATTCTGTACCTTTAGCTCATCATGACAGCTGTCACGTGTTGGTGACACCTACACGAAGCAACCTGTACCTTTGGTTCACCATGACAGCTGTCATATGATGGCGACATCTCCATGGAGCAGCCTGTACCCAAGGGTCGCCATGACGGCTGTCACGTGGTGGCGACATCTCCACGAAGCATTCTGTACCTTCGATGACAGCTGTCACGTGGTGGTGACATCTCCATGAAGCAGCCTGTACCTTTGGACCAAAGGTACAGATTGCTTCCTAGAGGTGGCGGAGCCCCCTCCACGAAGCAGTCTGTACCTTGGGTTCGCCATGACAGCTGTACCTTATGGTCGCCATGACAGCTGGACCTTATGGTAGCCATGACAGCTGTACCTCATGCTCGCCATGACAGTTGTACCTCATGCTCGCCATGACAGCTGGACCTTATGGTCGCCATGACAGCTGGACCTTATGGTCACCATGACAGCTGTCACTTGGTGGTGACACCTACACGAAGCAACCTGTACCTCATGATTGCCATGACAGCTGGTCCTTATGGTCGCCATGACAGCTGGTTCTTATGATCGCCATGACAGCTGGTCCTTATGGTCGCCATGACAGCTGGTTCTTATGGTCGCCATGACAGCTGGTTCTTATGGTCGCCATGACAGTTGGACCTTAGGGCCGCCATGCTGCCATGTGTTAGTCACGTGACTCTGTACATGTGACACACTTTTTGAACACACCCTGTATAATCTTTACAAATAAAATAAAATCCTTATCACCTACATCCTTTCAAAACTGATAAGGACGAGCTCATGCACCGGATGCACATCGACAGCTAGACCGGAAGTGGAGACCGGATATCCTGGTGGAGAACGCGACCAGTTCATCTACTTTGGGGGCATATGAATTGAAACACTCACTCATAAAAGGGTTACACTTTACTGAACGTAGAGCTCGACGTCATAATGACTTAATGTCTCGCTTCACACAATAACAATGAAACTGATACAATCAATAAGAATACAGTCCATAATGATTGATGAATATGAATATATGAGCCATATCCGAATGATCTTGTTAATCTGATCTTAGTATTTATGTATATATATCAGTCTATCAATACTATCTGGACTCAAGGTTCCCACGGTGTCATGTCAGGGTCCCTTGTTGACGGATTTTAGGTAATCTCGTATAGGGATGCAAGATTCCTGTACTACAAGAGAACAAAAGATTTATTATACTCACGTGCACAATATCTAAGCCTTCATTAAGAATTGCTCTCAATATAACATCTTTGTACGGCATGCCGTTGGGTGAAATAATTGCCACAGTCCTGTTGTACTTCGGACATGTACATTCCCCCGGTAAGGATGATTTAGTAGATCCAGAAATTGAGGTTGCTTTATGCTCACAACTAACAGTTGAACTAACAGGCGACAAATAATGAGGTGTCTCGTCAGAACAAATACACTGAAATAAATGAGAAAATAAGAAATTAATTTTGAGTATGAAAAATATTGATTCATGGTGAAATTGAATTCACTGGCTGCTTAGAATAGAATAAATAATTAGTAAGTCTAGTACTTATAGAATATCCAGTCTGGTATTATTAGATGATAATTTCGATCGAATTTCATTTTTAAGTGGAAGTCGATGCAGTGGTTTTTGAATCACTGGCGTAGCTACTATATGGTAAGATAATCCTACCACCAAAATGGAAAATAACTGCCAGTGATTAGTTTTGAAAATGGTTTAAAATTTCAAACAAATTATATAAAATATAAATATTAAATCGGAACAAAATGTTTTTGTGGTGCAGTATTTTCTAGAAGAAATAAATCAGCGTTTCGTAGGACGTGCCCACCTGGCGAAAAGACGCTGCGCTGGCACCGCAATGGCCTCACCGCCAAACTGTACAATATTCAAGAACAAGCTGCTTCTGTAGACAAAGAACATCTTATAGGCGCTTTTGGGCCTATAGGCAAGAAGGTTCCTACTGTTTTGTTATTTGTTTCATTACCACAATTTTTTATGATGTATATAGTTTTTTTGTTATGACATTTGGCTGATCAGCCATACAGTCATTATGATGTATATCCCTGTCATTAATATCGGTGGTGCATTTGATGAAGCCGTAGTAGTAACATTAATATTTGTATCACTCTATATAAATCCGCCACATGGAAGAGCTAGCCCAACCATACTGATTATTGACATAATACATCAAATCAGTTTTCGATGGATTATGATTTGGCATATACTTATTGTTGGCGTGGGCTCGCCATTTAGAACAAACTTTACTCATCTAATCCCTTTCTCAACAAATAGGAACATATCGAAATCTGTGAGAAGCTCAAGTTCTTGTTTCGTATGTTTCAGCATCGAATCCCAAGTGAAACCGGGTAATGTAAATAGTGCGCAGGATCCAGATTGTAAGTTTGATGACAGCTAGTTCCGAATTGTTCGAAAACATTACATCTATATCATAAGCACACTAGAAATCCGTTTTGAAATCCTCGGCAAGTTGTTCCATCTCAACCACGAACCAGCGCATGCAATCCACACCTCGATGAAGCCGATAGAAGGCGAGGGAATCTTCATAAGAACATTTTATGTAATATGGGGATTTCAACACAGTCTCCCATGCCGAATTGGTTGCCATCTAGAGATGTGCGGAGGAGCTGCTCGGCTGGATCTGTTTAGACGGTGAAGCGGCATTCAAAGCACTGAAAAACCCGACTATGTCCTCCAGGCTTGTCAAAGATATTAAGGAAATTCTAAACAGGCTAGCCGATACTAATATGAGCCATAAAGCTCATTCCGAATGGCTCCCTATCATCTGTGGTAATGAAAATCCACATATTATTGGAAAAAAATGTGTGTATTCACCCAAATGCACTGACGGGTGTGCACTATAGACTGTCGAAATCATTGAGCCAGACTTTTTTCTGAGGATGAAGGTGCAAAGTTGTCTTTGGAAGAAGAAGAACCTATTGACAGTTTAGCAGATGACGATAATACTGACTATACATTAAAATCGGACAACATTTTCGAGATACCAACTAAATCTTGGATTGTGCAAACGTCATTTTTACTCTAACGATTTTGTGTTATGGCAGCTTCAATTTTTTTCCAATTTCCTGAGGCTTGTAACTGTATTAGAGAGTCGAGAGTTTTAAATTCCATGTAATAAACATAAAACCAATTTTTTTTATGTAAAAGGCCCATTTAACTTTTTCTGCGGGGGAGGGGGTCAAGTTTGAAGTTACACCACTAATCACTAGAAGGTCAAGAGAGAGAATTTAATAATGGGATATTGACAAGTGAGACAAACACGGCTAACAGAACTAATGTTCTTGATAGCATAAACGAACTTACAATATAACCTTACAGTAATATAGAAAGAACTAGCGAAGATAAACATGAATAACCATATCGGAAAGATGAAAATAAAGATGTTCCCTAATATAAAGAAATAAGTCTGGATTGAAAACAAAAAGAACAAATAGTATAGTACATATATCTTTGGAGGAAACCAGAAATTGGAATAGGAAATAAACGAGAGAATGGGAAAAGCGAGAATTGTATTCAATACAATGAAGTCAACAGGAAAAAGACAAATGCAGAAAGGGATACAAGCCGGAGTGATTAGGCCAACAATCAAGTAGAGCAGCGAAACATGAACACTGACAGAGAGACAAAAATCTGGAACTGAAACAAAGGAAAAATGAGAAAATCAAACGGAAGGAACAAAACCTATAAGTATACCCTAGCAACGAAATAATTATAGGAGAATATCTTAGATGGCGTAATAGCTAAGGTAGAGAGGGGTAGAACTGAATAGGTAAATAAACCTTAACCAAGAAGCACATATACTCACTGAACCAGAAACGTCAGATTCTCCAGCAAAAGGGTCACCAATCAACAGGGCCTCCAAACGCTGCGCCTCGATGTAATTTCCTTGTCGAATCAAGAAACCCATGTGGCGTGCAATACGCACTTTTTCTTCAAAAGACAGTCCTTGAGCGCTATACGGCAATCTGGTAGAACCAGGGCAGGTACATATACCACGTATGCACTCACACCTAAATTCCTAAAATTCGAATTGATTATAATTATCTAAGATTTTTCCATAATTTTCCTATGATTGTATAATACCATTCATGATGAAAAGAGCAGGTATAAGCAAAATGAAGAATACATCATAAATATTCCACTGTTCAATAACGTGACGATACAATGTATACCAAAATATATATATATATGTAATATAGTTTTTAGATTCATGTTAGAATAAGCAAACAATAATCGAGTTGATACAAATAGAGACAAGACCTGTTATTGTATTTTATTTGATTCTCGTTGGTCCCACATATGAACCAACTTGGAAAATGGTTCTTTGAGCTTCCGCCAAGTAGGTCAAACGTTTCTGGAGTGTTCGTACCGTATCAATAGGATATTATTTATCAACGAGTGTTTTTACAAATATGTGCTGTTTGGGTATTTTTCTTTATTTCTACAATCAACTAAAGACTTTGTTGATATAATTTGTTAAAGTATAGCATAAGGCCCTTCCATTTAGGTGTATTTATGGGTGAAAAGTTGTCCATTATAGCTTGTAATTTAAGACGTATGTAGCTATATGTTGTTATAGTGCTTTCGGGACAAAACCGTGAGAGCTAAAAGTGGGTAGTACCCGGTAATGCCTCATTTTCAACTAGTCAACCATAACTGGGCATTCTACCCTTATTCGATAGTAAATTCAATATTCATTTGGTATTTTCATTTCATAAAAGGATACGTATTAACCAGAGAAAATCAGGCAGCAAACAATGGTCATAAAGTTAGCTTGTTACAGGCCATTGAGGCTGTCTTATCAGCAACAATGAGATATGAAAAATATGCAGATACCTTTGGAGTTCCCCAATGTATACTCGATGATCGAATCGAAAAGAAAAGAAATGGGACTACATTAGAAGGAGCGCTAGTGAAAATAGGTACCTAAAAAAACTAATTAGAGTAATTACATCCACGAGGAAGAGTACACCGACTGCAGCATTGGAAAGTACGGAACATTTTGCATACATCTTTGAATATGAGAAAGCTATCTGCCTGATGGGTGCCGCATTTGCTCTCTGTTGACAACAAGCGCGACCGTGTGACGACTTCAAAAGAAGTGTTTGGCATGTTCAAGTGCGATGAAAAGGACTTTTGCGCCGTTTCGTAACCGTGGACGAAACATGAATCCATCACAACACATCCGAGACCAAAGAACAGTCGAAACAGTGGACTTATCCTGGCGAATCGAAGCCGAAAATGGCCAAAGTGGGCTTATCGGCTAACAAAGTCATGACGACAGTTCTTGGGACGCACACGGTATCGTCTATATCGATCATCTTGAAAAGGACAAAACGATCACCGGCGTATATTATGCAGAGCTGTTAGATCGATTCTACGAAGAATTAGCAGCGAAAGCAGCCGCATTTAGCAAAGTAAAAAGTTCTCTTCCACCAGGACAACGTACCGGTGCACAGGTTCGCACTCACAATGGCAAAATTGCATGAATTGCGCTACGAATTGGTTCGTCATCCACCATATTCTCCAGATTTGCCCCCTATTTCTAAACTTGAAGAACTGGCTCGGGGGAAGATTTGGCTCCAACGATGAGGTCATCGCTAAAACAAATGTCCTTTTTGAAGGATTGCCGAAATCATATTATTTGGAAGGGATCGAAAAATCGGAACAACTTTGGACGAAGTGTATCGGGCTACAAGGAGATTATGTTGAGAAATAAAATAAGTTTTGACCAAATAAATCATTTCTTGTTTCATTTTTCAGGGACTTTTCACCTTGCCCTAGTATGTATTGATCTAAGTAGAACACAATGCTTACAGCTCAATTTGTACCACTATTTATTAAATACCTCCTTGGTCCTCCCTTCATTTCTTTGAAAAATGAGTTCAGCCAATTGTTTCTCTTGTTCGATTTCCATTATCTGTGACTCAACAGATACAATTTCACTAATCAATTCGTGTTCTCTATCTGTGATCGCTTTGCTAATCAGCCCGCCTTTATGTGGTTGAATCATTCTATCTTTTCTCTGTATTCGTTCTTGTAGTCGTTTCACCACCTCACCATGAAGCGACTTGAGCGAAATACTATCAATTTTGGTTTTCTCCGTTGATTCGGTTGATGATAATTCAGGAATTTCGTCTTTTACACTTTCTACTTTCGAAGAGATCTTCGTTGGAGTATACTGTGGCTTTGCAGTTTTCCTTTTTACCATTTTTTTGACAGGAGCAATTTTTTTGAAAACGATTTCTGTGTCGGTTGTCAAACGCGAAGTTTCCAAACTTAATTTTCCAGACTCTCCCAATGTAGATTCCGGTTCTAATGGTTCTGGTGGGGCCGCATGTATTGCTTCAATGATTTGCTCCTCTATTATCTCTTCAGTTTCTCCCATTTTTTCTCTACATGTGCAAGGACTGCCCTTGCAACATATGCACTGCAAAAAAATTAAATCGTATAAATTCTAGGTTTCGTAATATTAATTTTGGAATTGATCTGATTCTAGTGACATGCAATCAAATGATTTTGTTTGCTGTTATGTGCGTTGAGACACGTCGAGGCAAGAGAGCGGTTTTCGCTCCATGTCGTTAGTTTATGAACGGGGCCAACTAAATAGCATAGTCTCGGGCCCCAAAATGTCGATTAAATAGGAAAATTTAATTAAAACAGTTTGAGGTATTCTCAGCTGTCACCTACTAGCATCTGACATGCGACGTACGAAAGGGAATTTTCTAGCTACTTAAATATACCGAAAGCGGGTAAAAGCTAGCGGCCCAAAATACTTTACTACAACTGGCGCCGGCCGCACGGGGTTCGAAACGCCCCAAATTAACAAAATAGAGGTAAAATGTATAAAGTCTAGCTTACGCGCAGCGAGCTCCTCGAGGATATGTCAAAATTATTACGTTCGTAGCTAATTACATAAGACGTCTGGCGTTCATGCAATTGTGTTTTTATACAATTCGAACCTTCTAATTTCGATAGGCCACGTGAAAATCTCGGAGCCGAAGCGCTATCGAGATCTGAACGTTAAAACTTTCGTATAAAATTGTGTTTACAAGTCAACTGACACTTGTCACCATAGAAAACTCTACTACCGGTAGTAGAGTTGTCTATGCTTGTCACAGAATACTCTTCATAGAGATCAAGATGATACTCTTTTTTATTCAAAATTCGTGAAGATTTTGAAGGGGTAGTGGATGTTTTTCTGCCCTACTTTTTCCAGTGGCGTAGTGCTATGCAATAGCTTTACCGCGGCAGTCCCCGAGTGCCACACGTTTCATTTTTATACACATATCTCAATTCAAAAAAAGTTCCACTTTCCGTAAATAGACTGCACTAGTAGGTTGCTAGTGTTATTGATATTGTCAAGAGATTTTTAACTGTTTGGTTAAAAAATTATAGTTCGATGAGAAAAAATGGATAAACGTGTGGAATATAAAAGTAGAAAGTGGAAACAAATATAATAAAGTCAGAATGTCAAATACAGGTGGCGCACATCTCACTATCACAATACTTAGTGTCTGTGAACATGACGTTGCCACATCTCTTATTTCTACCAATTTTCAAGTTTTTCTTTTACTGGCCAAATACACTGTTCATGTAAAAGGTGGTTCATTCTGTTTTTCCAAAAATTCTTTGGTGATTTGGGAAACATCCTTGAACGTCTTTTAGCAAAAAGGCAATGATATTGAAAAATAAAGTGTGGAGTAGCGACCGTTCAACTCTCAATAAAGGTCCATGAAACGTCGAACAGTTTTTCCATTTTTCCGTTGCTCAGTGGTTAATGAACAATCTTCGATGGTTGATGATCAGGTTATGAGGTAATGGAGCATGAGGAATAATTCACATCGACTGAACACCGAAAGTGCCTGTTACTCTTGTCCAGAAGGTATAGAGCATATTGAGTAGTTTTGGGAGATGTGTCTATTTATATAAAGTTGAACTGAAGCTACTAGATCAATTAGTGCAGTCAAATGGGTATAGGATAACTTGAGTTCCGTAAATTGTTTATATTGTTTATAAACAATGAATAAGCAATTAAAATGCAACATATGACCGTTTTCGATCGTATAAAGGCTATTTTTGGTCAGTGAACATGTGAATATAGTTAAACAAATAGTTGAGTCAACTTCATTTGTTATAAACAATTTATTCATTAACAAAATAGATGAATTCGACCAAAACTCCAAGTTTAGGGTCGTTTTCGGATAATTTTGGTATTCTGAGTTTGACTTTATCGTCAAATGTATACCCATACATAATTATGTTATAATTTGTTATAAGCAAATTATATTTATCATTAAATATACGAATTTGACCAAAATGTCAAGTTTATAGTTGTTTTCGAATAATTTTGGCGAATTGTGCCAAAATTCCAAGTGTAATGTATATTTAAAATTAATCTTTATTAATAATCGAATAGGTAAATTATATGAAAAAAATCAATACAAATAGATATGTATGTTACTAGAAAAATCTCAATTTTGAATCGCATAAATACAAAATATTTTATCGAGGAGTTTGAGTGCACGAGATTTAGACGATGAATATCGAATAAAGTTTCAGAGAAACAATTTTTTATTATTCTTTTCCAATTCGCTTTTGAAAATTTCCCCGAGAATAAAAATTAGAAAAAAAGGCTCGGCAATTTGAATGACCTTAATGGTAAAATAAACACGTGGAAGATATTGTGACATACTTAGTCTGTTCGTTAACTTAATTTTATTAATATGAATTTTATAAAAATACATGCCATTTGTTTATTATATTAAGACTTAATACATTTTCCATCAATTTAGTCAAAAAAAATCAAGTTCTGAGTGTGCATGTTATATAAAAATGAATGAAAAAGTCACATTTTTTTTCCTTTATTTGTTAATGAATAATTTGTTGATAACAATTCAAAAATTTATGAACGCATTTAAAGACCATAATAGTGATAAAATCATACTCAGGAGGCCAAAACTATCCGAAAGCAACTATAAACTAGATACTTTGGTAAAATTCCTATATTTAATAATAATTATAATTTGTTTAAAAGAAATTAGCAAATTTGTGGGTATACGTTCGACGATATTGACGATAAAATCGAACTGACAATACCAAAATTATCCTAAAACGACCCTAAAGTCGGAGTTTTGGTCGAATTCATTTATTTTGTTAATAAATAAATTGTTTATAACAAATGAAGTGGATTCAACTATTTGTTAAACTAGTTTCACATGTTCACTGGCCAAAAATAGTCTTTATCCGATCAAAAACGGTTAAATTTTGCATTTTTTAGAAATTTTTATGTAATCGCAAAAAAGACTTAATAAAATTGTTTATTTATTGTTTATAAACAATTTGTAAATGCAACTTTATTTGTGACCAACTTTTTTCTCATGACATTTGTCGCATCAAAATCGATCCATTTCCCAAGGACTTACGGGTTTGGCCTGTTTTTATACCTATTTGACCGCACTAAATTGTGACCGAAGGGGCCAAATTTCGATTGTTACTTAACATCACAATATAATTTTGACCTACAGTGAGATGTGGCCAAGGGTTAGTGTGAGATCAGTTAGTTTCAATATGAATATTCACCATCTCTGCACATGGTATAGTAAGTGTAGCAACATGACGCTTTGTTTCTGCCTCAGATTTCTTTTGTTCCAGTGGGATCACTGTTTCAAATTTCATTTCTTCCTCTTTTTCAAATTTCACTTCCTCTTTTTTTACAACCTTTCTTTCTCTTTTACAAGGTCTTAGCAGAGAACAAGTTCTGGTATTCCGACGTTTCAATTTTTCGGCTTTATTGACTTCAGCTTTCGTTTTACATGTATATTCAAGACCTAATGAGCTTTCCTGAACAGATTCATCGACTGTATCCTTTTTTTTTGAGGATATTTTCTTTTTACTAACTTTACTTGACGATGGCTTGCATGTGTTGGGTCCACATACAAAATAAGGCTCCAATGAAACACCGGAAAGAGAGCTCCTGCTCAAATTCTTCATACGCCTTTTAAGTGAACAAGAGAGGTCCTCAATGATTGATTTTACGATTGAATCCTCTTTAGTAGCTGGTTGACACAAATCGGTGGCATAAGCTTGGTCTACTTCACTAAACACATCCACTGCTGGCGCACCAGTTTCATCATCCGCTGTAACCTTCTTTACTGCAGCCTGTAAAACAGGTCCAGTATCTTGTTCAATAAAGCTTTCTACGACGGGCTGTTGGTCCTCTATAGTATGCTCCTTTGCAGCACGAGTTCGTAACTGAGAACCTTTTCTAATACGTGTTAGCGAAAGTAGTCCTTTTCGTGTTTGCTCTTTATTCTCCATTGTAGAACGTCTTCCTAGTTTACAAGTTCCTACATGGGGGCATGATCTAGCAGACTGTCGTTCCAATAATTTGGACTTTCGAAATTCTAGTTGACTTTTTGTTCTACATATAGATTGTTCTGTTGCAGTGATGCCATCCATGTCCGGGAAAGGAGTTGCTGCGAAACCGGGTACATCACGTAACTCATGACCCACCATTAAGCTTTTTTCAATAGCCTTAAGAACTAACTCATTCTTTTCATCGCAAGGGGGAATTTCAGTTAACGAGTGTTGCCTCTTTTCAGATTGTGGTAATAGTTGCCCGCATGTTCTTGGCCCACAAACTAAATGAGGTTTTGATGAGACACCGTAACGGGAACTCCAATCCTTGGACATTCCTGCACAAATAGTCAAATTGACAATGCTTGATTGTTGTTGCTTTTTAGGCTCAATTGTTTGTCCCTTAACTGCACTCACTTTGGCTTTTGGTTGTTGCTGCTGTTCAGGCTCAACTGTTTGTCCCCCAACTGCACGCAGTTTTGCTTTTGGTTGTTTATCATACGATTTACGTTTTTGCACACCAATTTTATAGCCCGTTTTATCAAACGCAGTTTTATTTGGAGGTAATGTGGTTGAGCCAGTCGTAACTTTATTTGAATGAGATGCGATCGTACGAGTCGCACCTTTTGGTGTTTTTTTCCTTTCATCTACCGTTTTACCAATCAAATCTTTATTTAGAAATAATGTAGTTAGGCCAGTTACATCTTTTACTTTTTTTTCTGGCCTAGTCGTTTGATGTTCCACAATCTCACCTAGACCATCTATTTTCTTAAATGTTTGAATAGTTTGGTTCAATAATGGAACTGTTGGAATCTTAGTCTCACTATCTATTGCACCTCTTTTTGCCGATTTACAGGTTTGTACCTGAGGACATGATCTAGAAGAAAAAAGATTATCTAGTTCCATTGGAATATTTGTTACGTCTTCTCTCACAGTTGTGGAGCCTCTATTTGGATAACCAATTCGTACCGAGCCAAGCATATTACACAAACCGAGATGTATTGGTGAATCCCTTTCAGATGCCTTTGCCCTCTCTTGATTAAGACGGTGTATATCTTGCCATGTTGTAAATTTAGTTGCAGATGGGACACAGGTAGTGGGCTTACATATAAAATTTGTCGATAGAACAGTGTAACCTGAACCTGGTGATATTTCTCTGGTACTGGTCACTGTTGTGCACACATTCAAATTGCCTATACTTGTTGACGATGTTGATTTCCCACTTTTTTTGGGCTCTACAGCTTTTATCTTAATTAGTTTCTTAGCTTTCGTCATATTTCTCCAAAACGTGTGGTGTAAACTTCAATGACATACGATGTATATTTGTCAAAGATTCTAATAGTTGAATCGTGACTCAAGATTGTAATTCATTCGTCTTCGTAAGGACAAGGTCACAGAGTAGATAACTATACTCTAATCTGTGGCAAGGGTCTGTATTTGAATGACATACAATGAATATTTGTCTAGATTCTAATAGACAAAGTTCTAGTTCACCGGATTGAACAGCGACAACACGTTCTATAGTCGCAGACAGCTGTTTCGCTCTTCTCATGAGATCGTCAGTGTGACGAGGCAGACATGAAGTCACTGATCAAGACAAAAACTTAGTCTATTGACTTCTAAAACGGAATGTAGTTCACAAGGCATTGTTGCCTGGCGGTAGTATTTCCAACTATGAATAGCGAGAACTGTTTTACCAATGTGAATTGCATTTTCATTGGGACATCTGCTTTCCGGCAGATGATGTTGGAACATCTAGGTTCGCCAAACATTTTCGAGGGTGTTTTACTATATCACTTTTGGAGATGGTTGGTCAGTGACTTCGCGTCTGCCTCGTCCCTCTGACGTGCTCATGAGAAGAGTGGCACAAGTGAAAATATTAGCCATAACCTTTTCTCACCTCTTGAAACAGATAAACACGGGCGACAAACATTAACGAATTGTTGTAGTTTACGAATGTAAAGATCAAGATTCAAAAGTTTCGGAAAAAATGTATGGTCTTTCATAACAAAACTTCAGAAATAAATTTGGCATGTTTCGCTTGAGCTCGTCTAGTTTGCCTACCTGGGATATCCTTCATTGGACATAAACGGCCCTGATGAAGTCTATGATCACCTATACAGCTGTCGTGTGGTGGCCAGAGACCAGAATTGCTGTGTCACAACGTTCCTTGGATCGACTGCAGCGGCTTGCATGTGTAGGTATTATAACGTACTTCCGTTATAATCTTCCCAAGCTAGCTCTATTCGTGGGCTCAACCATACAAAGATGAAATTTCTCTAATTGCGATACTTACTTGTTTCTTATTGTTATTTTATCACAAACTGTCTCCCTTTGTCGATGATTATTGATATTGAAATGTTGTTCAAAGAATATAGTTATTTATTTGTTAGTTTTTTAGGGCGCCACAATATTTTCAAAAAATATAGAAAATTGGTGATGTATGGGAGAAAGAAGATTGATTGCCACAATGTAAAGAATTTAATTGATAATTTATCATACAAAATCATGCAGTTAGGCTGCGAGAACAAATAATATAATTGAATTTACGAAATTGCATAAAGATTAATCAACATATTGACAAGGGCTGATTGGATACTTATCTTTTCTGTTCCTCGTTGATGATGGTTTTCTAAATCCACGTTTTCACTCGAGCCAATGTTCAATACCAAAATAATCAATCATTCTACATCTTCATATACTATTGCAACTCATTCGGAAACCATTACTTCTTAGTTTATACTTTATTGTCCGTTATTCTCCACGGCTTCTAGATTTGAATTATTTCATTTATATGTCCATATTCATTTATACTCATTTAGAACAGAATTACTTGGAATCTAGACGGTAGGCACGTCTACCTTACTTCGCTGCTAGATTTCAAGAGAGCCTTTCACATGCTTGCTCGTGCTCACCACCTTTCCTGTCACATCTTATCACTATCACCATAGATCTTATGAGACTTACTCAGATGATGGTAGATATCATACGTAGATATACTCCGATTCAGACTGAAGTATCGTTACAGTATCACGAGTGTTATGAGGTCGGCTCCAACGAGGACTCTTTGAAGCCCTCGCTGGAACACCACCACAGCACTTACTCATGAAAGTTGAAGCCATGAGAACGGCGTGTAGATTAAGGTGCTCAGGTCACTGGACTGAAACGCACTATTCTCGTGTTCACCTCTGACTGAACTGAACTCATTTGGGTTCCAGGATACAGGGAGTTGGAGGAAATGCAATCGCCGACACCCTTTCTTGGCGGGGGTCGTCTGGTAGCCTTGTTGGGCAAAATCCAAAGGTCGCGTCATTGAACTACGTGGGGTTTTCGCCCTTCGAGGCCAGCTGAATGAAGAGTGGTCTGACTTGTGGAGTAAATCACCACGCATGAGGCAGGCCAAGCTCGTGATTGAAGAGCCTGTGCCTAGGCTCTCAAAGGAACTTCTCTAAGCAGAAGGGACTTTAGAGATGAGCAAAGATTATCAAATATCTATGATGTTCTAGGAAAGTCAATGAATTCGTAAGTGTGTAATCACCAATCTTCTGAACACAATCTAAGAGCTTCAGCGTTGGTTTGTGAGCTGAAGTCTAAACACGTGAACAGTACCCAGCACAGGTCAACTTTGTACATTTGTAGATTTTGAGGAGCAGCTGGGATGTAAAGTACCTCTTGGCAAGAAATAGAAAACCAGGTTTTTGTGGAGCGGTCTTCGCAATGTACCTCACATGATTGAACATGGCTATGGAGGACTAATTTTCCGCAATTTTCAAACAATTGTTTTTTTTTGCATTACTTTTGATTTTTGTAATTTAACATGCACATCGAAAACACAAATGCTAATCAACACGACGTTCAAAAAATTACGTTTAAAAAAGAATAGCGACTTATCACACGATAATTTTCATGATGTGGAAAGATTTTCCTTTCAGTTTTTCCACAGTTTTCCGCAAATTTTCCTGGTTTTGGTCTACTTTGGATCGAAATACGCGACTGCCAACATATTTCATGGATAAAACGATTACCAAATTTCCATGGTTTTCCGCTCATCGAATGAGTTTTTCGAGAAAATGATCTCGGATTCGTGTTCAGCGACCCAAAAACTTGCTAAAACTCATTTGGTCACGAATGACCTACGTGGGCCATAGAACATCATGTAAAAAAAAATTTTCGGTACCACGCCCTGCTTTTTTTTTGCAAAGTTTCCGGTTCATTGACTGGACTAGATGCTAGTATGGTCCTTTATCATTTTTTGGGGCAACTATAAATTATTCATCTGCTTATAGTTAAGGAAGGTTCAAAATAACTTGTGATGTTGAGAAATGAATGTTAGTTCATAGGAATAGTTCTACCTGAAATCATCACATTAAACTACTAGATTATAAGATCTCTATTTCAAAATTTTTGGCAGATCGCCTCTAGTGAGTTCCACAGACGCTCAGTTATTTGGTGCAATCGGTTGACCTTCTTTGGGGGCCTCTATTCTGAACGACCGCATGGGTTACGATCATTAGGATCCCTTCAAGATAATCATCTCGCTATTCATGATAGCAACTATTAGGATACACTTGCGGCTTTTTCTAACACTAACATAATCTTATATCTAATGTACAATTGT
Organism: Endomychus coccineus; assembly: GCA_958510875.1. Classification (NCBI taxonomy): domain Eukaryota; kingdom Metazoa; phylum Arthropoda; class Insecta; order Coleoptera; family Endomychidae; genus Endomychus; species Endomychus coccineus. The sequence goes on from OY294067.1 coordinate 24,316,044, forward strand.
ACATTCCAATTTATAGGCAACATTTTGCCTCAATTATTTTGCTCTGTGTTTTAACCAGCTAAGTGGGCGTTCCCTTTAATGACATATGCTACTGAACAGTAAGTGATATATTCTCAGTGGTTGCTTTTTGTTATTTGACATAATGTCTATGCTCCATTTTGAAAAAACATCGGACTGCATGGATTTTGACACTTATAAATTGTACAAATTAGTACAGAGAGGTAAATTTTTGGTAACTAGAAATAATTGGGTAATGTTTCTCGATAAACGATACATTTGTATTAGCTTCAACCACGGAAGATAAGAATATATGGAAGTATGAAAACAGTATGGAAGAAAAAGAAACGAGGATGGTACAATTCTCCATGTAAGCCTTTCCATAAGCCTGTGAATAAGAAAAAGGCAGAGCAAGAAGCAATTGAACCTCATCGAGCTCAATCGAAGAAACACGCAAATACCTTAGAGTCTCTACCATCTAGAGTAGACGTTGTCTTCAATTTATCAGTTTCGAATACTAACCTGTGTGCTACATTAAGAAATGAAGTTAATAAACAATTACGAGGCAATAATAGTCACGGAAATAAAAAAAAAACTATTAACAACTCTGGTATTGCTCCAGTTCCCGAAACCAAAAAAATAAGAAAATCCATGAAATCATTACTCAAACATGTGTTGCATATGCTAGACTTCGATGGCAAAGTGGCTAATCAAACATTGTCATATAGCGCTACACCTAAACTTGGTATTGTATCATCAGGTGCTCACTCACCACATATGACTCGAAAACTTTTAAAAAACATAAAAATGTTAGAGGAAAATCACGGTGTCCCTAATAAATCGAATATTACGAAAAAACACGATCACTCATGCGAGCAAAGCAATCGCAATTATGCATCACCATATACATCTACCGAAGTTTTTGATAGAACTCATGCAAATTCATCGAAAACTCAATCAACAGGTAGACAGAATCCATTCAGAAGACCTCATTCCGCTAATGGCGATCGTAACAGAACGAAAAAAGCATTCAATGTTTCATGTGATAAAAACAAGAAACCTTCATCAGCATCCGGAACGCGAAAAGGTCCTTCATATCATGATAATAAAGAAGCCAGTGATATTGGTAACGAAGAAAGTATAGATACATTGCTACGTCCTAAACCTACTATACACTCAATATTTAGTGTTTCAGCTGATAGCCCACAACCACAAATTGCGCGTAAGTTTCTAAAAGCAATTCCAAATCCATGCGAGGTTGCAGAAAATCATGATACGATCGAAGATCCATCAAAAGGTGAAAATCCTCCCGCACCCAAAGATTATCAACAGTGGGCATCTCGACAAGATGAAAATATTAAGAATAGTTTCCGTACTATAATAAGGAGTATTACGAAATTGGACGATGAAACGAGAAAAATATGTAGTACTTTTGAAGAAGGTCTTACAAGTGGAGAAACGGCTGTAAATAATGTATCAGATCAAACACCAACAACATGCAAAGAACCAATCAGAATAAATCAATGCGAAGAAAGTGCTAGGACTACTTTAAAAGAAAACCCTTTGCCGACCGTTTTACCAAAACAAATTGAAAAACCTGAAAAAAAGAAAATTTATAGTTTAATCCGGAGAGAAACTTCAGGAAATGCTTCTGATCCAAATTCTTTTCAAGAACAGAACAAACCACAATCGAAAAAAATAGATAGTGATGATTATTATACACAAAAAGTGGTATGCAATCGTGTCCAGCTGGATACTAATAAGCAATCGATGAAAATCTCAAAACCATGTAAATTATGTCGTTATTGCCAACAAAGTATGCGCAAAATGGAAAATCTACATAGAAATGTTAATAGAATGATTGAAGAAAAATTGAACCACAATCAGAATACAGAGGCTTACACTAAACCCCTAAATAATCTACAATCGAATCCTCCCCAATCGCTTGATAACGCTATCAAAGATGGTGATGCAATTCCAGCGGAACCTACGAACAGAATGGATCTATGCATTAATCGTTTTAAATCTCCAGTAGATGCGTCCTCTGAAAATCTTAAAGAAGAAGTTGATGCAAAACATTTTAATGTATTTTCTGTGAATGTTGCCTTAGCAGACGATACAAATCAAACATATGCTAAAAGTGTAAGAGGAGAAGATGAAACTGATGCATTACCTGATGGTGCTAAGGAGGAAGATAATGCCGATGACATGAACATTTCATCCACCGAAGTACTTTTGGATCAAGAGTCAGATTGCCTCACAAAACCAACAATGGTTTTGGAGCAAAGTATCTTGGCAGTTGAAGGCATTTTGAAAACGATAAATGACATAAGTACTGATATCGGTAATTTTTATGAAGACACCCAAAATGAAATCGATGAGGTTCAGCTAGAATTAGAAGATTGGAATAAATCTGAAGATTCCAAGGTTCCACGCGATTATATAAATTTTAGGGATATATTGGAAGCTAGTATACACGAAAATGAGATGGTATCTAACGATGGAACAATATCTAGTACTCCAATTCAAACGGACGATAGTAAAGGGGTAGTAGAAACGGATGACAGCGTAAATACCAAATCCAAAATGAATAGTACTAGCGATATTGCTGAGGATGAGGATAATGAGGGAGAGGATAATGAGGAAGAGGATAATGAGGAAGAGGATAATGAGGAAGAAGATAATGAGGAAGAGCTTAATGAGGAAATGAATGTATTCGATACTTTGAAAGAAGAAGCAGAAGCAATACACAACGAATTAAAGATTGTTGAGACATCGGTTCAAGGTACTCAATACGAAGAAGTCGATGTAACAGTAGCAGAATTGAAAAATACTGATGGGATTGAAGTAGATGATGCGGAGACATTAGAATCCATTGATAAACACGATGATGAGGCGCAGACTATAATTTCATTAGCGCAAAAATTTGAAACGATAACGCTCAAGGAATATAAAGATAAGTTGAAGGTGAATACTTTTCTCTAATTCATTTATTCAGTCTTGTTGAAAGTACCTACACAGGCAAAGTGTAAATTAGATGACCCAAAACGAAGGCATTAATGCAGTTCTTTAAAGAATTGTCAATTTAGAAAACCAAGGGGAAGTGTAGTGGAATGTGATGAAACAGATTGGGAGGTAGAGTTCTGTTTTGCTGTAATTTAGTTTGATTACTTCTAGAGACGGGGTACTGGCCAATTTTTTACGACCCACCCAATCTAAAGACGGGTTTCAATCCGTAACTATTGTAGCGAACGCAGCTGCGTAAGTGATTAATATAATAGTAATAAAAATAATTACTATTATATTAACTACTGACAACAAATCTATTATTCTACTATTACCAGTACTATGTCTTTCTCTACTTCCTTGGGTCTGCGGGTTCCTTACTGCTTCATGTAAATAAAGCAATAGGCAATCAGGCAATAAAAAGAATATTTTATTGAAATTGTGATGCATCACCTACTTATTTGCAGAGGGAAACAGGAAACCTGGTGAACCAATTGTCCTTGTTGTTTTTGTAGGTAATTTTTGGGAATAATCGGCTTTAATTTAAGACAGTTGAAACTTATCATATAAATTTAATTACAGTTTTAATAAAAATACACTTGTAATAAATTTACACAAACTTAATTTTTATTAAACAAAACGTGACATGTTTCACACGGTGGCTTCATCAAACAATGATTTTACAAACTATGGTTTATTCATTAAATATCAAAATTAAGATTAAGTAGGAGGGGATGAGTGAGGTATGTGTACAGTAGGATAAGAGTTACTTATAATTAAATTTAATAACGGAAAATTGATAAAGTCTTTCTGACCATTTAAAAGATTTTCTGTATCTTTAAACTGATTAATATCAATTTTCTCTAAGTTGCTTAATACTTTACTTTTAACTGATTTATGGAGAATCTCGAAATCATCTTTGAAATGATGATCAGTTTCTTCAATATGGTTCTGGACAATATCTCATGACAGTCTAAACAGAAAACTTACAAGAATATTCTTATTTATTACACCACTATCGACAAATAGACATTTCTGTTATTTTTCAATAATATTAAATTCAACATATCATCTGTAATAAGCTTCCAATGGTCCTCTCAGCTCAGGCAAAATGCATATTACATTGTGAGATTTTAATTGCTTTTTTGGATTTTCCTTATGCTCATTTTGTATTATCTTTTCCATATCAAATAGCTATGGGTTTCGATTCACCATCACTAGGTATGATACTCTTCTAGGCAGGCGAATACTCAAACTCACTGTCACAGTGGTGTTCATCCTCATCACTTATATCTGCATTATTCAATATAATTTGGCCAACTTGCGTCACGTCAGTCACCTCACATGCTACTGCAAGATGTCGGGGCTTAGCCTCATGTTCCATATTATTCCAAAAAACATTGACTTACCAACATGTCCTGTATTTTCGCGTAGGTTACTAATTTTTTCTTAATTGTCGTATTTGAACTAAGATGAAATTCCACTCTATGGGAAAGTAGCAACAATAATGATTCATTTATATATACCTGTAATCCTATAAATTTATTGATAGTTTAAATTATCAGGGAATATCTAGAAGCTCAGTTCCCGAAAATTCATTAGGAAATATCTAGAACCCCAGTTTTCCTCTCTCTCACCATCCGACTAAACAGGAAATCCGATGGTTCACTGAGACTCCCCATCTGTAGTAGGTACTTTTGGCTTAATAAAGGAACTTGTTCATGTAAAATCCAGTAGTAATATTAATAGTAAGATTAATTATTTATTGGAAGCCATTACTTTGTGATAATTTATCATATTGATATAATAAAATACAACACTTTTACTTTCTTTACATTCTGGATGAATTAAGTTACTTCCAAAATTAATACAATATGTTGTAGGGTGAAATTACTGTACTTCAATAGAAACTATGCTGAAGCTTTATTTTTCCAATATGAGAGTACACTAGTAGTGAAGTAATAATAATCTCTTTTCAGGTACCAGACATTGTGAAAAATTTATTAACAATTTCTGAAGAAAATTTGATCGAAGACGTAAGAACCCTAGGTTCAACATCACCAACAGAAGCTACATTACATTCTAATTCATCGGCAGATACTATAAAAAGAACTTCAGAACACATAACATTACTAGGCAACAGTTCGTCACTAGCAGATAAAGGTAATAATACCACCCATTCAATTTCTAAAGGCATTTCTTCCAAGATCATATGCTTAAAATCATCCACCGACTGCCAGTTCAAGTCCGAAGTGAATACTGTCGTTTCTGATTGTAATCGCTTTCCTACTGGAAAGGTTGAGGTTCTAGAAAAATCTATTATACATGATGATGATCCGTTAAGCTCCTCCAAATCCTCTAAAATTAATTATGAACCCACAAAAGATTCTGCACGTGCGGTATATGTTAAACCATCTGGTTATCCGGAAACTTCCAGTAGCTATGATATGGGTAGAAGAAAATCCAAACACAAAAGAGAATTGAAGGCAAAAAAAGGTCTGGTAAAGGCGGCTTTGAACGCGTACGATTCCGAAATGAAACCACTGAAGATGGCTTTAGATGCTTTACGTGATAAAATAAAAGCAATCAAAGTTTTACATACAACCAGATTACACCTGAAAACACCCGATTCAGATACAATCGACGCCAAAAGTGACAGCTGTAAATATAGGAATGGGGATATATCTAGAAATAACCATGCAAATATAATATCGACCAAAGTAAAACAGGAACGTGTTCTAGATAAGAATGACGTTTCATTACCAATACAAGTTATTAAAGAGTATAAAATTCCGATAAAAGATAGTAGCTGCAACGATTCGGACAGTTCCACAAAGTATACACCTCAAAATAGTCCGTCTAACGAATTTAGGAAACGCAAACCTCATATACCACACACTGCAGACTGTTTCGAAAGATCGATTGTAAGTCAGCCAAAAACCATTAGACCCTTGTATGAATTAAACACTGATGAGAGTATCTCGAATAATATACCACGGCAAGTCCACCAACAGTCTAAAGAAACGAAAAGCAGATTGTCTCATACACTCCCATGCACTACTCACTGTGTGAATTTCCTCAGTACCACGAATAAGAAACATGACCTCTATTCCGAAAAGAATACATTCGATTACTCAAAGTGCATCGAAGTGCTTAATAAGAAATTCGAAGAGTTCCGGAAAATGAACGATTTAGTCGGAATAACTAAAAAATACAAACACTTAGAGAGCTTGCCCAGATGTGATAGAAAATGTGATGTACCTCCACCGCCAAAAATTTGTTGTCAAGGAAGTGACCCTAAAGTTAGCTTTCTCGATACCGAAAATATTGCTCCAGTTCTATCAAGCACCTGGCTACAATCGAACAACAACTATAACTGCTACAAAAACACGAATTTCATAAACACCTCTGATAGTTCTAAGGAGTCTTGCCAAGTTACATCTGTGGAACATGAAAATCGCTTGAAGAAACCATTTGTTGGAGAAACGCCCCAAAAGTTAGAATCACCTATAGCAAATGTACTGCCAAATTTTAATAATTTTAGAAGCAAAATATTGGACAATGATTGTAGCGAAATTTTTGTCCATGAAAATCCAGAAGCCAAGATACAAAATGCATTTGTTGCTTCAAATTCTAGCCTTGAAATGAAACGACATCCACCTGGACCTATCAAAATTCTTTATATTAACGATAAAAATTGAATTATATTTTCTGTAATTCTGTATATATTGACCTTCGTTATTGAACCTTCTATGAAGTGTTCCCATGTGCGATTAAAGTGATTCAGTTCTGATAATTAATCTATAGATACTCCTGCTAATAAACATTTTTCACTAGATATTTATTCGCATAATGGAAGAACAAGGTTTCACCCATACACGTCTATAGCAATAAAATTGATCTCATATTCTCATTTTTTTCATGCCAATCTTTTATACTATGCTACATTAAATCCTGAAGATATAATATAGATATGAATGAGTTATTTCCATTTAGAGGTCATGTTATACTGAAAACAATAACAGGCGAAATCAACAGAAGAATAAAAATACTCAACTAATATAATTTTTTCTCATCGTAATCATAAAATAACTCCCTGGTATCATATCCCATCATTTCAATATATACCTAGATGTATAATTGTGTTCATAAATTTTTATTTTCGAATATATGCTTCTTCTTTTTAATTCATTTGAAAATTATACATCCAGGTAACTGAATATTATGGGAAAGTGAAAGGTAGACAAATTTTAGAAAATAAACCTATAAAATTATTGGATAATATGAAATAAGTAAATAGAGGAATGATAATTTTTCCAAAATTAATTTTGGATATTACAATCGATTAGTGATTCAATTGAAAGATCAAAAGAATAAATCATTTTTTTACTCATCAATTTCTAATAAGGTCATACCCAGGGTTAATTATTTCATATTAGTAATCATGAACCTCTTAATTCAGCTTAAGTATTTATATGTGCTATCTCAGAAACTGAAAATTATTAAATTTTAATTACATATTTTAATCTAAATCAATTCGGCATACGACTTTTTTTATGATCATACTGCTTGTTCAAAGATAAGAACACAAAACGCATCGTGAGGTAGTGGATGGTGGAGTCGTGGTCGAATAAATAACCCAAGGATTGAACAATATTCTTGTAGTTTTCTTCCAACAAAGTTTGATTTCACCCAAATAGATGTCGCACTAAATTCATTGAATTCCTTGTAATCCTTCGTGATAATAATTCTATCTTATCTAATCTAAGTGATCATTTTAACGACACAAAGCTGATTGAAGATTACAGTTAAAATATAATAATTGATTGAAATTATTTAAAAAACATCTTGCCATTTCATCCTCAACTATACTGAATCAACAAAGTTTGGAGTAGCTTTCTTCACAAGGGGTTTGGAATAGTGTTACGCTACTCCCCCCTAGATGGCAAGCTATCGTTCAACATAACCAACAAATCTGGGTAAATCAACAATGTCAGTTACCTAGTGAGCGAGCCAGGTTCTCGAGTGTTGTATTTGGTATACAGTTTGTTTATTTCTCACTTAAAATTAGAATATTTGTTTTAAACTCTTACAGTGATTATACTACCGATTACTACTAGAAGTTAATAACATTGCGGTAATAAACATTAGTGGTGGGTGTGCGAAAACTGAAGTAATATAAACACTGACCTTGTTTAATTGCAATTGATTAAATTATGTGTTTTTATATTGAAAATGACGGTTTCATGCTGTTCAACTAGCAGATAATGAAGGATTTTACTTGACGTATCTCGAATATTATACAAAAATGAGTAGGAATTTCTATAATTCTGGGACTCCTTTCCTCTATATGGTAAGTGTTACAGACCTTAATAATTTGGTTATGTACGGTTATTATTGTTAATCATTCTTTGTTTCTATTTTAAGCAACTAAATACCTACACATTAAATTGATCACAGTGATAATAGGACATATAAGATTATTTTTGATAGAAAAATTGAGATTATTTCGAGAGTTATTTACAGATAATATACAAAGGCAATCAACAATAAATTTCACTCATGTATCATACTTTTATTTGTCAATAATGTATACTTATAGATGATTTTGAGATGTGGGAGTTGATTTGGTAGATAGTGCGAATAATATGGTAAATCTAAGGATACACACTTTTCCATAATTTCGTGATAGATTACTTCTTGAATTTCAAATGAATTATTGTTTCCCGTGATCTCAATTTGATCAGTCTTTTCTGTCTGTTCTATTTTAAATTTTTTTTTGTTTCAGCAGTAATGCCTTTCAAATGTTTATTTCAGACACACTGGTTGAGAGATGTTACGAATGAATACATTCTTATTAAGCAGAAAATTCTAAATTTGATTTTTTGGGAAGCTACCTAGACATATTCTGCTGTTTCAAAATTTCTATTGGTCGGCCAGCCTGTGTTTATATCAATGCAGTATTGTAGAATGATTTAACAGTAAAATAAATGATACATCAATCAATTTGTTTAATAAACATGAGAGAGTGTCTTCTAAAGCAAAACATGACTACCATGGATGAACATGTTGCAAACCTGAGAGCAAACCACGAAGTATACATTCTCATGTAGCTAAATCATTTGGCTCATAGAGAATTTAAAAAATCTAGTTGCAAAAAACCGTGAACTCATAACACATTTAAAATCAGTCATATTCAGGAGAATCCCATAAATACTTCGCAAATACCAGAAATACTTCACTAGCAATGCCAGAAATACTATGAAAATTCTGTAGACCGAAATACAGTTTCCAGAATGTCATATTGATCTTTCTGATCATAATTGAGAATAAATAGTGATACTTTACCATTGAAACGGCTTTTCCAGAAAACATGTAATAAAAAAATGATAGTAAAATAGTTTAATGATGACTTTACACATATGGAGCACATTTCTTTTGCTCTTTCAAATTAACTGTCACAATAATAGCTTGAACAGCACTATAACAAAATTTGAACAGTGTTGTCGTAACACATTAGGTTCAACCAAGCTTCGAGCATATGAAAAATCTATCAATAGACACAGGAATAGTCCCAAAGTGATATAGAGTATTGTCAATAAATAGGAACATATATCTATGGTTTCGGCGTTTACGTAGTTTAAATTCATAATAATTCGGAAGTTGGAGAATAAAACTCAAAACATTTAGTTTAAAAATGCTGACAAATTGTTTCACCCCACTCAGTGGCATTTTCAAAGCAAGGAGTTATCAACTGACTTGATTTGAAAATGGCACTGAGTGGTGAAATAATTTGTAATATAGGAACTATCATAAAAGTACGATGCAATATGAGAATAAAGCTAGATATTTCAATAACTGCTTCTATAATGTACCTGAATCGGTTATAAAGCATACGAATTGTTTGAGTAAAACACCAAAGAAAATCTTTCACATTAGGACCATGCTGCGTTAGATTGTATTTGGGCTTCTAGTTACCTTATATTTTGCGATTCTGCATTCGCCTTACGTAGGTACTGCTGTTCCTTTCTGTTGTATGACAATGGTGTAAGTAGTTTTCTTGAAATATTTAAACAATGAAAGATGGACAAGGTAGATTTTTTATTTTTGAATATAAATATTAGGTAAGTAGGTTATTGTCACTTAATGTTTAATTGACCAAGGTCTGTGATTAATTCATGTTAATTGATTCTTTCTACAAACCTTTATACTTCTGTCTAGAAGTCTAAATTGGAAATACATACACGCGAATGCAGTGAAAAGAGCTTTGTTAGATATTTTTATTGGCAAGATTGTGTTATAAAACCTAAGCCAAATATATTCACAAACGCATGTGTTTGTTGTAGCAATTAAATAGTTATCCACCGTTTCTTCATACGTTTTAGTAATGCTGAGAGGAATTTTTTTTAACGAGTTTTTTGGAAACTTGCGTAATTGAAGTGTTAGAATATATATCATTTAATGCATCAAACCACTATTACTGTTGAAATATTATTATCACGTATTTCAGAGATTCCAAGAGAAGATCCAAAACGTGAATGTTTAATAACATTTTTCCAAAGTTAATTATCTTGGATAAATTAAAAATACAGAGCCGTTTCGAGGCGTGGGAAAGCAGCATTTTTTTCGAAAGATTCAGGGGTTAAATTGATCTTTTCTATCTATAGTTTCTATCGTTGTAGCTCATGAGCTCTTATATACTGCTCAAAAGAATCAGAGGAACACGTCTTTGTATCTATAGCTTTTATTGTGGAAATCCCACATGTGATTCTAATAAATTAATCAATTTCAGAATCAAGAAACCATTTATTCTTAAGATATGATTAACAAATTGAAAACAATACGAAAAACAAAGTCAATTAGACGTCAACAGAAATAAAATGCGGCATCTTAGTGAAGTGGAAGTTGCTCGTGTTGTTTTTTTGATTGAGAATGGGTTCAGTATTCGGCAAGTTTCAAGAAAATTATTCGCAGTCCTTCTACACAACGTTTGTGGGATCGTTATAGGGAGACTGGTCAGTACAAAATACGCAACGGGCAAAGTCATAAGAGGAAAACCACCCAAAATCAAGATCGATCTTCAGTTTAACAGCAAATGATCTTCAACCTGTTCTCTTGCCAACTCATGGATTACATATTTCCGACAAGACGGTTAGAAGTCGTTTGAAAGAAGCTACTGCGAAAACCCATTTTGGCAAGGCATCACAAAATATGCCGTTTAAATTTTGCTCGTGAGCATATTAATTGGCAACTTCGTCATTGAACACAAGTACTCTTCACCGATGAGTCAAGATTTCGTCTTACACGTTCTGCACGTGTTTGCATACGTCCTGGCGAACGGTATTCCGCTACAGCAGTACAAGAAGTTGAAAGATTTAGTGGCAGGTCGATAATAGTTGTTGGTAATATCAAAATTATTTGCTACAACAAGAAAGATTATTCGGTAATATCTTAATTATCTGACACATCAAAAAGGTTATTAGGTAGCATCATGATCATCTGCTACAGAAAGAAATAATATTCGGTAATATCCAAAGTGTCTGTTACAGCAAGAAAGATTATTTGGTAATATTCAATGAATCTGCTACAGGAAGAAAAATTATTCATGATTATTTGGTGATATCCCAATTATCTGCTAGGGCTAGAAAGATTATTCGGTAATATCCTAATCATCTGCTACATAAAGTTAGCTTATTCAGTATAATCCAAATTATCAGTTACGGCTAGAAGTATTATTCGGTAATATCCAAAGTATCTGCTACAACAAGAAAGATTATTCGGTAATATCCAAAATATATGCTACATATTCGATAATACCCAAACTATCTGCTCCAGGAAGAAACGTAATATGGTAATATCAAAATTATTTGCTACAGTAAGAATTATTCGGCAATATCTTAATTATCTGCCACATCAAGAAAGATTCTTAGGTAGCATCTTAATTATCTGCTACAGAAAGAAAGGTTATTCAGTAATATCCAAAGTGTCTGTTACAGCAAAAAAGGTTATTTGGTAATATTCAATGTAAGTGCTAAATAAAGAAAGATTATTGAAGATTATTTGATGATATCCAAATTATAAGCTACTTCTAGAAAGAATATTCGGTAATATCCTAATCATCTTACAGAAAGATAGTTTATTCAGATCTAGCTACGGCTAGATAGTATTCGGTAATATCCAAAGTATCTGCTACAACAAGAAAGATTATTCGGTTATATTCTAATCATCTGCTACAGGAAGACAGTTTATTCGGTAATATCCAAAATGTATGCTACTTATTCGATAATATCCAAACTATCTGCTTCAGGAAGGAAGAAAATTTGGTAATATTAAAATATTATTCGGTAATATCCCAATTATCTCCCACATCAAGAAAGATTCTTAGGTAACATCTCAATTATCTGCTACAGAAAGAAAGATGATTCGGTAATATCCAAAGTGTCTTACAGCAAGAAAGTTGATTTGGTAATATTAAATGTATCCGCTATGGCAAGAAAGATTATTCGATAATATCCTAAAATCATCTGCTGCAGAGTTTATTCAGTAATATCCAAAGTATCTGCTAAATATTCGATAATATCCAAACTATCTGCTTCAGGGAGAAAGATAATTTCAGAATATCAAAATTATTTTCTACAGCAAGAAAGATTATTCGATATATCCTAATTATCTGCTACTTAATGAAAGATCATTGAATAGTATCTTCTATAGATTGACTATATTTTCAATGTATTTGAATACAGAACCTTTGTAAGACTATTTAACTCCAATCCATAGATCGCTATCTTAGATGATTAGAAACAGACGTGGAAAGACCGTTTTCTTTGAAATAGTTTGCGTGTGCCGTAGAACGGAAGGAACACGGTGTATCTCTCCAATTAGCGCGTTCATCAGTGAAAATCCGGAACGACATCAATATTCATTCAGAATAACATATTATTTCTACTATATGTTGTGTTTGCTTATGTTTATGTGATTTCCGATATGAACGTAGGTACTCGTAATTTTTTCCGACTTTGTACGTACCATGTCAATCGTATTCGCGTTGTTGGTATCCGAGTATCAGTTAGCGGTGCAAGGTCCTATTTTGTTGTGATGTCCAGTTGAACATGTGACTTTTCGGATTATGTTGGAAATACATTGAGGTATTGGGATTGTCAGGTAATTTTTTTTAAATTTGTTCTCTCTGTTTTAACTTCCCGCATTATACTTACTTGTAGTATAAGGAAAGTATTGTAACCTTCCTGAAAAAATTATCCGGATTTTCATGGGTAATATAACAAGACCTTGATAAATTTATTTTATATAATTTAACGAGAAATAAGTTTGCGTAATTTTGGTATTAATGAGCTCGAGGGCTTTCATCTCATTAATGCCACAAATATGTAGAGTGAAGTTGATAAATATAAGAGAAATTTAGTAGCAATCAAAATAGTAGGTAATTAATCAAGGTTGTTATGTTCATAACTATTATTCCTTGAATTCAAATAATTTAATCCAATTAATTCACATATTGATGATGTTCGCAAAATTTCATAAACTACCTACCTCCATATGCTATTCTTACTCTTCACTGGATTGTAGACTGAATTACTCCATCTATTTCTTCGTTTTTAGTTTCGCTAAACCGAGTCATTTTCAAATACTTTAGCACGATTACTTCAAATTGACATTTGGGCAATTCTAAATTAAAGGAGACGGCAGGGGGGGTCTGCAGAACTTGTCGGGGCAATTTTTTTCCGTTTCTACATCGTATTTGAACTCGTTTACCGGCATTTAGAGATTAAAATACCTTTTAAAAAGTTTTTTATGAATTTTTCCAATTTGGTGGGTTGTTTTCCAACGAAAATGTCAAAAAACTGTTTTTAACCCCAGAAATCGATATCTTATAATAAATAAATGTCCAAGAAGTCATTTCGGAAGTTGGCCTCTGAATTCAGGTGTCAGTTTCCTTAAATAACGCATCATTTTTTATCCATTGGCTGATTTTCGGCAAAATACCTTTTTTTTTGACGGCGTCATATCGATGTGTGCAGCCATTAAAAATTTTTTTTTCTTCAGCGAAATGTGCGTGTTTTTACCTCAGCTTTACGATCAAATAAGAATTCTTCTGACTAAATAGGTTTTAGAGGTCGAAAAATTGAAAAAACTAAAAAAAACGACAAAAAAACGATATTACTGTACAAAAATCTGTCGTCAGGTCGCTGACAAGTCTTTTCTTGGGACATATGACTTCGGAATCAGATTCAGCGGGAAATTTTACGATAAGAAAACAGTTCCCGAACGTCATCCAACAGTTTTTACACTCCATTATACCATTAATTTTCTGCCAAAAACCAAGTAAACGTAATTTTCTTCAAGTTTTTGACCTTTTTCGACCTCAAAGTTGCAGAATTTAGAATTGTACGTAAGATATTTGGATTACTTGGACAATTTTCGATTGAAAACATGCTATAACATTATTTTTTTAAATACGTTGGTGCTTTGGAAAAGCAGTTTAAAAAAAGCTTTTTCGTAGCTGCAAATCTTAATCTTAAAACCTCAAATCGACTAAATTCGTGATCAAAATGACTGATTTTGATGTAAAATTTCCCAAGCATTCTGATTCTGACAATTTTTCAATCCCACATGATGACCCAGAGCCACAAAATTACTAAATTACACTGATTTACATTCGGTTTCGTTGTTTTGCCTCCTATTTTTGGCGCTTTGTTGAATTTTGTGGCTCTGGGTCATTATGAGGGATTGAAAAATTGTCAGAATCAGAATGCTAGGGAAATTTTACATCAAAATCAGTCATTTTGATCACGATTTTAGTCGATTTAAGGTTTTAAGATTAAGATTTGCAGCTATGAAAAAACTTTTTTTCAAACTGCTTTTCCAAAGTACCAAAATATTTAAAAAATAATGTAATAACATGTTCTCCATCGAAAATTGTCCAAGGAATCCAAATATTCTATTTACGATTCTAAATTCTGCAACTTTGAGGTCGAAAAAGGTCAAAAACTGGAAGAAAACTACGTTTACTTGGTTTTTGGCGGGAAATTAATGGTATACTGGAGTGTAAAAACTGTTGGATGACGTTCGTGAACTGTTTTCTTATCGTAACATTTCCCGATGAATCCGAGTCCGAGGTTATGTCCCAAAAAAAAAATTTGTCAGCGACCGGACGACAGATTTTTGTACAGTAATATCGGTTTATTGTCGTTTTTTTAGTTTTTTCAATTTTTCGACCTCTAAAACCCATTTAGTCAGAAGAATTCTCATTTGATCGTAAAGCTGAGGTAAAAACACGCAGATTTCGCTGAAATTTTTTTTTTTTTAATGGCTGCTCTCACTTATATGACGCCGTAAAAAAAGGTATTTTGCCGAAAATCAGCCAATGGATAGAAAATGATGAATTATGGAAGGATACTGACACCATTTTTGGATTCAGCGGCCAATTTTCGATCGGAAATGACTTCTTGGACGTTTATTTACTATAAAATGTCGATTTCTGGGGTAAAAAACAGTTTTTTGGCATTTTCGTTGAAAAAAAACCAAAAAATCGAAAAAACCCATAGAACACTTTTTGAAGGGTATTTTAATCTCTAAATGCCGGTAAACGAGTTCAAATACGATGTAGAAACGGAAAAAAATTGCCCCGCCAAGATCCGCAGACCAATCCCCCCAACCCCCCTTGGCCGTCTGCTTTAATTTAGAATTGCCCATTTAAGATGTATTTATTTATTGTTAATAATGAAGAATGGAAAAAAATTAATTTTATGTAAAAAAAAATCAATCCGTACCCGTAGATCATCTATTAATTTCCTTGGACATTGTTTCTTTATTTACAAATACACCAGTCGTTTTGGCATTGAGTATAAATAAATAAATAACGATCCCGATTTGAAAGCGTCAACTTCATTCTTCAATTCTTATTTAAAGTGCCCGTGTGGAAGTCAAAATGCAAGAGCATTTAAGTTTGTTCAATTCAGCGAGTTAAATACGAGGGCAGGGTGAAAATTCCCTGAAAAATAAAACAGATGGCGCCACAATCGAAAAACCCATGTGACATTTGTGATTTACCATCTTTAACTAGAACACATTAAACGAATCTTTAACAGTTGTCACTACAAAAGATCCGGTGAACAGAAAGGGCAATAATATAGTCTAGTAAGCAGCGCCCGTAGTGGGTCCGGGGGCAAACGAAACAGCTGCCTCTGCGTGGGTAAATGCTGCACCACATGACTTTACTCCTAAAATCCGGTGCTTCTTATCCCAGGTTTCTGGGCATTGGATTCGCGGCCAGGGTAATGATATGTGGTAGGCCGATGTTAAGAGGCCGACGGCTACTCGTCAAACGAAAGCTGTTTAACACTGAACACGAGTAGGCAAGGGGAGAGGGGCCCAGATGGTTCCCAAGACCGTTTCCTCCGTTGGTCTCTGCCGGGCAGTGGCTGAAAGCCGCATGCTGTCTAGCGGGTGTTGGAGAGTATTACAATCCTTCACCTTCGACGGGTGAGCTGCGTTACAGCTCGGGCACTGACCATGCAGAGCCAGTAGGGACTTGGATAGGGTCCCCCTCTTACCAATGGGGTTCGGGGAATTGCTTCCCCGGACATACTGGCAGGTAGGTGTCATCCTACCGCGCTGATTCCGCGTGATCCCAATCCCTCGCCCATGGGGGTCGTGTCATGGGCGCCGACTTTTAAAAATTATTGGGGGGGCCTAAAAGTGATTGATGGGGGGTGGGTAAGGGTCAAGGTTGAACATTTTACTTGGATTTACTTGCTAAACTTCTTAAGATTTATTCACAAATTAGAATAAAGCTACAATTATTAATGACATTACGGTTCATTGTGCATCGACACTTTTACTGAATAAAACAAATCGTGGTTGTAATTCATTTAAACGAAACCTGAACACTAGTTTTAACCTTAAAATACTGATAGATTGAGGTTACTTCATCAAGACCAGACGACTGAAAGAATGTTTTAGGCTGCCAAGGTGCCAATTTATTAAAGCGTTTACCCAGCAAATCTCATTGGGCCTAATATTATTGGTTAGATTGAGCTTAACAAGTCAAGATTTTAAAATAGCGAGAATTTAGAATGCACAACTTAAAACGATAAAATTCCCCGACTCCCCCAAAGATGCTTGACGATTTTTTTCCACAACAAAACTTCATTACATTACAAAGGCAGTAGATTATGTATTCATTCGTACAAGTGAATAAATCATTTTTATTAAACAAAATATAGATACGAAAGTTTGTTTACAGTTTTTAATAGTTTGTTTATGGTTTGAATGGTACTTTTTTGGGAAGGGGGCTGAGCCCGCCTCTCTGAACATTGGGGGGGCTGAGTCCCCCTTCCAACAACATTGGGGGGGCTCGAGCCCCTTGGGTCCCATGGAGTCGGCGCCCATGGGTCGTGTGGTTGAGTCATCGGCACGGGCACTTCACGTAAAACACTTGAATTTCTGTACCATCTTTTACTAGAACAAATTAAAACTTTCAGACTGATATGTCATTCAGTTTTATTTTGACAACCATCGAAAGCAAGCAACCTTGAAGATTCTTATAAACATGGATAAAAATGGATTTCGCGTCTAGATTAAATATTACTTCTTGCATGGAAAAAACATTACGTAATCGAAAGCATCGCTTGTTAAACATTATGGAGACTCATCACCATCGATTGGAACGATTCACAAGTGGCTTACTGATTTTCGTTGTGGTAGTATGACCATAAAGGACGGCAATAGAGGTTACAAAGCCACAATTTATCTATAAAATCCATGGTATCATATTGGACGATCGGCGAATTGAAGTGCACGAGATTGCTGAGCCTATGGGCATCTCAATCGATACCCCTTCGGTTGAGATGCCCATAGCCTCAGCATTTTGCATACATTTTTGAATATGAGAAAGCTATCTGCCAGATGGGTGTTGAATTTGCACTATGTTGACAACAAGCGCGACCGTGTGACAACTTCAAAGGAGTGTTTTGGCGATGTTCAAGCGCGACAAGAACCTTTTGCGCCGTTTGGTAACCGTGGACGAAACATGGATTCATCACAACACACCCATAGACCAAAGAACAGTCGAGACAGTGGATTTGTCCTGGCGAATCGAAGGCGAAAAAGGCCAAAGGGGGCTTATCGGCCAACAAAGTCATGGCGACAATTTTTTGGGATGCACACGGTATCGTCCATATCGCTTAATTTGAAAAGGGCAAAACGATCACCGGCGTATGTTAGCAGAGCTGTTGGATCGATTCGACGCTGATTTGAAGTGAAAGCGGCTGCCTTTGGCAAAGGAAAAAGTGCTTTTCCCCCAGGACAACGCACCGGGGCACAGCTCCGCAGTCGCAATGGAAAAATTGCATGAATTGCGCTACGAATTGGTTCGTCATCCACCATATTGTCCAGATTTGGCCCCCTGCGATTTGTATCATTTCCAAACTTGAGAAAATCGCTCGGCGGAAAGAGATTTGGCTCTAACGATGAGGTCATCGCTGAAACAAATGCCCAATTTGAAGGATTACCAAAATCGTATTGTTTGGAAGGGATCGAAAAAATAGGAAAATGTTGGACGAAGTGTATCGGACTACAAGCAGATTATGTTGAGAAATAAAATAAGTTTTAACAAAATAAATCATTTCTTGTTTCATTTTTCAGGGACTTTCTCTCGTAATTTTGAGATTGCTTTGTCAGACAGACTATCAAAGATTTGGAATGAAAATGAATTGAGAATTGCAACATTCGGCATCACGACTGGAATGAATCGGAAACTGCCACGATTTTGATTACTAGGAACGCAAATTCGACCCAGCAAACCTTGGATGAAAAAAAACTGAACTAGATTCTAATTATTCAGCTGATTTTTTGATCTTATCTCACATTAGTTGATTAAACGGAGGCAAGGTGGATAAAAAGTAGTAAATACATTGTCTGGCTATAGCTTCAGGTGTACCAATAATTATGTTGTGAAATCTTTCCAACCTTGAAATTAATCTATTGTTATTTTACCCATAATAACGGAGGCACCTCTCGAAAAATTGAAGCATCCGCATACAGTTAGGTCTTTACAAAATAAATGATAGGCCTGCTCATTCCGGATTACAGGAAACAACACAAACCAAACAATAGGTGTGCCGTGGAAATGGGATTATCAAAACATCATTTTACTGTCACGATGTAGAGGGTGCATGTAGGAATTTGCAAGCGTTTTAATTAATCAAATTAGTATAAATCTGACTTAATGATTGAACATATGTTCTATGTATATCTTTTGACCACTTTCATTTGTCGAATATTTTATTTACGGAAACACAAATGTCTAATGTTAATAATTTTTATCTTTATCACTTCTCATATCATCTAATAAAAATCAACGAAAATACACATGTTGTAAAGTTTAACACTACTATGTTGATATCACTTTTATTTGTAACTTGTGTTACTCGAGTTCCAACGTTGTTACGCCATGTTCAGACGGTATTCAAATACAATTAAAGTGCATAACTTCAACTATAAATACTTATCGGCAGATAGCAAAAGATGACTCTGGTCGGTCATTTATGAATTTAGAGGATTGTTACTATAGGATTACATGGTAGGTAATTGTTTGCTAATAGCTAGAGTATAAAAAGCTAATCAGGTCAATAATTCGTGGAATAAATACATTAAATACCTTTAAATAATGGTGAATAAATAAGGTCCATTTGATCATTATGAAGTAGAGTATCGTTTTTGTGTTTGTAAATTTTCACGGATACCAGCAAGTTTAGTTTCGAGCCTTTATCACCTGAATGTAAAATATGTAAACTGTCTTCTTGAGGGAGAATGATTATTATCGAAAACATGATCTGCAAATGTGTAATCTGTTTTTGAAAGTCTAAAGCGTCTTTTACGTTCATTAAACCTAATAGCAAATGAGCGTCCTGTTTGGCCTATATAAAAGGTATTCCTGGCAAGATAGTTTATAAGATTTATCTATCGTCTCTTTAATAATGATTCTTGACCCAGGTATGAATTATATATAAATTCTCGGGAAAAAGGTCACACTAACACATATTATTATTATTTTCGTCTTAACGTACGTGTCGGTCTCACGACCATTATCAGAAGACGTATCAATGTCTAAAACGGGATTTATTAAAACTAATTGTATCGAGCACAAAGCGTCCTTATCGCACTAATTTCAATTTACTCTGAGGTCTCCGAAATGTATGGTAATGTTATAAAATTATCTGTATTGCCGTTTATACTATTTATATGACGTACCATTATAGATTTTGTTTATTTTTTCTTCAAAGATAGGGTTGAAAAATGTTTTTGGGTAGTTATTCATTTCCAGTGTATTATGAATAATTTTCAAATTTTTGGGACGATCCTCCGGGTGGGACAATTTAACATCGCGATCTGTAATTTTGGACAAATATTCGACACAGCAATGGGATCTCCTATTTCAGATACTATTGCTAACCTAGTTATACAATATCTAGAGGAATCTGTAATAAATTCATTAGATTTTCAACCAGTATTCATTCAACGGTATGTAGATGATTCCCTAATGATAAAATTCAGTACGTGATTAATAAATTTAACAATTTCCACGTAAACTTCAATTTGCTTGTGAAATAGAAGTCAACAAAATCATACATTTCCTAAATATGAACATTAGGCATGATTCAGATGGAAAAATAAAACGTCGTGGTTTATCAAAGAAGTTTGGTTTAACGATATCTTCACTCTAAATTAGTTGCACCAACAAGATATAAAAGAATGTTATAAACAGTGCTGTTAAATTGTCACACCCAGAGGACCTTCCCAAAACTTTTTAAATTGTTCTTAATACACTGGAAATGAATAGCTACCCAAACATATTTTTCTACCCCATCATTAAAGAAAGAATAAACAAAATCTGTAATGGTACGTCATATCTAAATAATATTACAGGTAATACAGATAATTTTATAACATTACCATACATTCCGTAGATTTAAAAAATGCTTAAAAAGTAAGATATAAATGTTGCACATAAACCTACTAACTGTGTTGGTAAATATTTTTCAAATATAAAACCTCAAATACCTAAAGATAAAGAAACCCACATAGTATATAAATTAAACTGTTTAGATTACGATGGGACTTATACAGTAATTTCTAAACAATATTTACAAAAAAGAATGTATGGTCATAAGTATAGTACAACAAACAAAAACTTCCACCGCCCTTTTCAGATTATAACTATTAATTCAATTACAAAAATGCTAATATTTTAATTAAAGAAACCAATTATTATAAATGGCCTATCCTGAAGATGATTCACATAAAACGTGACTCGTAGTTTGTAAATTATAGAGCAGACGTTCAATCATTAAGTCAGATTTATACTAATTTTATTAATTAAACCCTTACAAATTATTTATAATGTTAAAAGTATACTTTAGATAGAATGTTGAAAAAGCAATGTTCTTTTCCTATTACTTCATAAATCTTCAACATCGGTTTCGAAAGTGGATACTTGAGCCTTACAGTTTGGTTTCATTCTTACTCAAACATTGCTTGAGGTGACTTCGAATATTATAAGTAGATTGCTATGCAGTGCAATCAGTGCGATAAGGATGCTTTGTGCTCGATACAATTAGTTTTAAAGCATTGATACGTCTTCTGATGTCAGTAGTGAGACCGAAACATACGTAAAAGACGAAAACAAGCATATGTGCTAGTGTGACCTATTTCCCGAGAATTTACATAATACATCCTCAAGATTTTTTGTCTTATTCCAGTTATATGATAAGACAATGTTAGGGAACAATAACTACGACGTTTGTAGATTTCGTCAGTTAATTTATCTCGAGAACTTATGCAGTACAGTGTTCCCCTTTGTGTAAACTATTCCTATTGTTGGCCGAATTATTGGTCTGATTAAATCAACTCTTGAATCACATCATGAGTGTGTTCAAATACGTTTATTGAATGCGTCTACGTCGGTTCCTATAGCAACAACATCTTCCTCGTACAACGGAGCAATGAACTCATTCTCAAGAATTGAATTACAAATAATTAATTTCGAGGAGCTCATCATATCTTTTTCCATTGAAATATACGGTGACTAACCATCTTATTCTTATAAGTTTAATACGAATTGAATAATATATTGTTAGAAAATTGAATTCAATCTATGATAACGATATATGGACAATCGTTCTACCACACAGTGGGACCATCAGAATAAATTATTAACGAGATATAACAAAGATGTAATTTCTTGAATACTATGATTTAGTGATGTGATTAGAGATTAGGTGGCTGTGATGGATGACAATACCCAAGATGAATTGACAACTTTCTTGTTATTATCATTCATTATTTATTAAAATTACGTTACTATTCTGTTTAACATGTTTTAAAAGTCAACTGATCCTAATTTAAACAATTGTCTTTTTGTGACTAGGGTTAAAATTATGATTATTATCTAACATGTGTTAAGCGTAATTTTCACAAGTATCCTTGAATCAGTTAATTAGAATTACGTCCTGTATGGTCTATGTCTGGTGTAGAGAGAAGGTGAAAAATCGAGCCTCTGAAGAAAATGGTAATCGGGGGCAAGTCAGTTGACTTTTCCGAGACGGTGAAGTATCTGGGAGTTATCCTTGACAAAAACTACTCTGGCAGAAGCAACTGGAGACTAGGTGCCAAAATGCTATGATAATCTTTTGGCAGCGAAAGAGAGCAATTGGCCTGAAGTGGGGTTTGGGGCTTAAGCAGCTGATGTGGATCTACTCAGTTATTATTATCCCAAGACTCAGTCACGCAGTTCTCATATGGTGGAAAAGAATCGAATTGGTTACAGCCCAGAATTTTCTGGGCAGAATACAGGGACTCTTCCTCAGAGGCATTACATCCACGAAGAAGAGTACATCGACTGCAGCATTGAGGGCCTTGCCGGGTGTGGCACCCCTTTCAATGACGATGAGGAATCTCCCAGTGATGGCGGTCTACATGCTTTAGCTGCAATGGCTCCCTAAAGAGATGAAGTGCAGACCAAGAAAAGCACGGCATGAATGGGCTTCTGCACAGCAAGGGGCTTGCTCCCAGTGCAGAATGTTGTCAGGCGAGGACGCATGAAGACTGGCGGCACATGCTGCTAGAATGTGAACTCTACACTGATATTAGGGAAACGAGTGAATGGGGAATAAGAACGAAAGAGGACGTTACCTTTACTCTGTCGGAATCTCTCTGATATGAGGACAGGTACAGAATGCTAGAACAGTATGCTAAGGAGGTGTTTGAAAGGAGAAAGCGTAGGTATGAATGAAGGTACGAAGGTGACGCAGGAGGACCAAAGCTGGAGGTAGCTCCGGATCGTGCGGAAGGGATGAGCCTGTAGCCTGGGAATTGGCGTTGACGCACTACGGAACAGTTACGCGCGTGGCTGAGGGGGGGACTGTTCCCTGGTCAGCTGGGCTCTTGCTCGTAGTCCCGGAAATACGTGACCGGAGAAGATCTCGGTGGAAGTCTTTGGAACTGGTAACTCCACGAACCCGAACTAGCTGACCAGTGCTAAAGTGACAAGACAATTGAAGATCTGACCGGTGATCTAAAACGGTACCATGGGGGTCAGGGAACCCACCCCGATAAACCCGGAGTCTGTCCGACGGCGTAGGATTCGTAGTGGCAGTGGTTTAAAGCCAGCATGCTTGGCTAGAGAGGGGGCTTGCTTCCTCTAGATGTGTGAGTTGCGTACCAACTCCGGTACTAGCCTGTTAGCTAGTAGAGGATGGATAGTACTTCGCTCCCATCTGAAGAGGTGAACGGGACTTGTCTCATGCGAACAATATATACTCGCCTGAATGCGCTGATTGGGCGTATCCCAATACCGCGCCAATGGTGGCCGTGTGGTAGAGCCCACGGGCGGGAACTACACGATAAACAAATACAGGACTACTCGAAAGCACGGCACAATTTGGTATACGAATGGATCTAGAACAAACACAAGAGTCGGAGCAGGCTTTTGCGATCCTAGATATAATGATTGGTACTCCGTACGAACGCGGGATCTCAACAGAGGCTACCAAGCCGAGATGCTTTGCCATCTACAGGTGTGTGGAGAAGCTACTCGGCTATGGTAAGGTAAATGAGACCATCTGGATCTGTTCGGACAGTCAACACAATGAAAACCTCGACTCAGGGATACCAAGGAGATCCTTAATAGGCCACCCGGTGGAAACAGGCTCATCCTGACCTGGATTCCGCCTCACTCAGTTGGAAAGAGAATGAGAGAGCGGACAACCTAGCCATAGACAGGATCAGATTGGACGGTCCTCAAGACTCCCTTGCTGGTATCCCATACAATGGGCATATACAGGTCTTGCGGAACCATCTGAAAGATCAACATACCTCAGCACGGAGAAGCATTGACTACTGGTAAACTGCCAAAGTGCTGCTTGGTAATGAGGTAAGTCTAAGGGCAACCGAGATAGTCTCGCTGAGTAGGCAAAGCATCAGGATAATCTCCGAGATCTTTACAGGTCTAGAAAATCTGATGAAATTTAAACAAACAGTTGGTAGAAGCGACACTCCCTTCTGTATGAGATTTGAGGGAAACAAAGTGGAGTCGTCAATGCCCATTCATTCGAACCAGGTTTACCTGGCTAAGTCCGGGGATCATGACGGCCAATTACTTAAAGGATCTAAGCGTAAAACAAATTTTAAGGATTCTGTCGAGCAGCGGAGTATCCAAATACTCTCTGAAAAACGTAGCAGGGGATAGTGTACAAGAATCTTTGGCTAAAAACTTTCTATTGAGCTCGCTACCATCTCAACCAATACCAATACCAAATGGTCTATGTATGTTACAGAGCAGCTTCGTTTACAAACTATTTACTCTCTTGAATTATTCTTCTTTAACTTTGAATCATTGATGAATATGCTGTATATACTTATTCTTTGTTTCTAGAAATATAGCATGTATGTTGAACGTGCTCAATTTATTGTTGAAATATTATCACTTGAGGACTTGTTAATTTCAAGAGTTTGTTCCCTGTGGAACATCAGCTTTGAAAGCCATTGTACCGTAGGACACTCCGTCAACCACCACATGGACTAATCTATCTGAGAGAAAACTCGATAGTGAGCAACAAAGTTTTGGTTTGTTGGGAGATTGAAACCCTTCATGGGCATCTTATGGGTCTGTAACATTGCACAAGGTAGTGTGGAAGTACCTGAGTCCGAATTTAAACACCTCAGATATAGCCACTAAAGACTCCACCTCGTGTGGTAGGCTCGATTCTGCAACCAGGGCAGTCTCGATGACACTTAGGCCTAACGGCCCATTGTATCTTGCCTCACCACTTTCTCGGGCCATCGGAAAAATTCCGCCGTCGCTAAGATTCAAACCCGCGACAGGAAGCCACGGTGATTAGAAGCTGAAAAAAATCTCTCTTTTAACAAGTTTTTATTAATTATGCTGGGCAACATATCATTATCTTCCGAGTAATTTGAAGTTTTGAATCCTTTATGGGTTCATCCGCCATAGGGTTGATACACGAAATACGAAGCAGAATAATTTAGCCCAACTAATATAACTATTAGCTGACGTCACGAGATGATGTAAATTTAAATTTATACTTCCTTCTCATGATATCAGGGACGCGAAAGAAGTTGCGTGTCCAAATGAAACATACATAGCTTGTGATGATTCGTACCAGTCTTCGATGAAATTCATCCATAGTTATTCAACTTTAATAAAAGTTCGCAACGAAATAATTTCTATAAGGCATGGCTAGAAATTATTGATGAAATATGAATTTACACTTCAATAACACTATTGATAACAAATAATAATTACCTTTATCCACTAAAGATACTATTAAAGTACTGAGGATCTTTCGACCTACCAAGTAGCCATCAACAGAGTAAACTAAAATATAAAAATCAAAGTGTGCCTGTTTAAATACTATTTGGGAATAATAATGCAACCAGGGGCTACCCTATGGTGGAGATAAATCGGGTTTCATTAAATTGCATTTTCACTTAAACATTTCCATGCTTTCTAATTACTATTTGGGGATAATAATGTAAACAATTGGTTACCCTCACCTGGAGATAAATCGGAATTTAATAAATTGCTTTATCGTTTATACATTTTCTTCCCTTCTAAATTACTTGGATATTTGTCTGTACTGTGTTTTGAAAGTGATAAACTTTATTGGGAAATGGTGTGACCGGTATTCACTACATGTTCGGCTGCCGCTAATTTTTCACCATTATTTCTCTTTATATAGGCAAAATGTTCCTTATAACGAGTTAAAATGTTCCTTCTAGTTTGACCTACATACCATATTGAACATGACTCACATTTGATTTTGTAAATCCCGAATTTGTCGAAATCGGAATCTTTATCAAAGGTGTTACCTATAAACTGGTTGTATTGCAAATTTAGAACACAAACTGTGGAATTTATTAATTACTGAAGAATGATAAGTGAAACTTTTGAATTTTATTGAAGTATTTGAAGGTAATGGCTCTAATTTGGTTAATTTATATATAATTTATTTGGTCAAAACTTATTATATTTTCCAACATAATCTACTTGTAGCCCGATACACTTTGTCCAAATAATACTATTTCGGCAATCCTTCAAAATAGTTTGGTTAAGCGATGACCTCATCGTTGATGTCAAATCTAATTCCGCCGAGGTATTTCATCAAGTTAAAAATAGATAAAAATCGCAGGAGGCCAAATCTGAAGAATATGGTGGATGACGAACCAATTCGTTGCGCAATTTTGCCATGGCGACTGCTGACCTTTGCCAAATGCGGCCGCTTTCGCTTCAAATCCTCGTCGAATCGATCCAACAGTTCTCAATAATAAACGCCGGTGGTCGTTTTGCCCTTTTCCAAATAATCAATATGGAAATTATTTAACATTAAAATTAATATAAAATTAGCTCTTTTAAATTCGAGAAATTTAAATAATTAAACCATGTGTCTCAAAAAACTGTCGCCATGACATTGTTCGCCGATAAACCCACCTTGGCTTTTTTGGCTTCGATTCGCCAGGACAAGTCCACTATTTCGACTGTTCTTTGGTCTCTGGTGTGTTATGATGGAGCCATCTTTCGTCCACTGTTACGAAACGGCGCAAAAAGTACTCCTTATTGCGCTTGAACATCGCCAAACACTCCTTTGAAGTTGTCACACGGTCGCGCTTTTAGATTGTTGGAAGATTTATATTCGATCTTTGAAGTAACATTCAAATTACCACGCTTCAATTCTGAATATGATAGGACTATAATATATATAGAAACTTTAGAAAGGGGTGGGCCAAGAGATTATCTAGTATTAATGGACTCTGTATGCGTCAAGATAATATGGTGGCGTGACCGTTTATATGACAGCTGAAAAAAGACGAAGAGGAAATGTGAAAGAAAGACGCATGGTAATGAAGAAGAGTAAGAAGGAATCACTTTCTATATTGGAATCATATCAAGATCATCTCAGGGAGACGCATACTTTCAAAACCGTTGATTGAGCACGTGGCTGTTGAATTTCATTGTGTTTATTGTGTAAACGACATTTTTTTAAACTTATTATTTTTTGAAATAATTAATTAATAATTAATTATTCATCCACAAATTAATTTTTTTTACACCCACTTATTACGAATTGTAAGTATTAATATTCTTTTCTATTGTTCCATATCAACACAGATATTTTGAAAAAAAATTGTTTTCTTAATTTTTTTTTCATAGATTTCAATTTGCGTTTAGACAATATTACGAGTGGGCATTTCCAGCCATTGTTGGCATGATTTCGAAATTTTAGAAATTTCTTAATTTTTTGGCCATGAAAATTGGTCATTTTCCTCTATATTCCTCTTCAACAATTGAAAAATGAAAATCACGTATTAGTTTTTTTTCGGGAATGTTGTAAATCCGTTCAGGAAAATTTTGCAAAAAACCCAGAGTCGATCGGAGTTGCCCGCAAATTTCTTTTTTGCTAATATGATTCGACTATTTCCACGCAATAAATAATGTCCAATCAAGACGCGAAATTCACTTTTTTTGATGTTTACAAAAACCTTCAAGGTTGTTTGCTTTCGATGGATGTCAAAACAGAACTGAATGAATGCGTTATAGTTAAAGATGGTACATTTACTTTGCCCTCGCAGACTTCAAGCTGAGAGTAAATTTCCCATATCTTTATCTAAATCTTTCAAGAGGAAGTAGAAACAGTATGTAGGTTAGGTACTTACTTTATTTTTTCAATCATTTGATAAACAGTTTTTTAATTACATTTAAGAATACAAATTATTTGTTTTATTTGATATAATAAGTAAAGAGCTCAAAATTTTGTTTGTAAAAAGTTTATTCAATCAAATCGTTAGTTGTATTTAAAAACATTGAAGACCTTCCCAACCTGACAATATTGGCAGACCTTGATCCGTGACGTCATCAACGTAACTGAACGACAACCTTCATGAGTTTAATCCCAACAGTGCAAGCGCGCTGAGAGTGTAGTCTGTAAGATTCGTTTAAGGATTTGCGCATCCATTGAAATAAATGAAATTGTTTTTGATCTCGTTTGCAATAATAATTGCTTTTTGACAATCAAATATAGAATTATACTTCACTAGGTTTCTTTAATGGCTTGTTAATGTACTTGAAAATAAAAAATTTACTAAGAAAACAGTAGGTAGCCAATCACATAATGGTAAAAAAAACTTTGTTCGTAAAGAGGACGAAGTGTTTGAGGAAAAATTAATTCGAAACGGATTTGAAGTCAAAATAATGAAAATACAGTGCTACTGAGGTTTCCATTTCATGAGTAAATCACGTTAAGTGCACGTGCCAAATTGTATTTACATTCTTTGCGTGAATTTTTCTTCTGATTTTACGATAACTTTATATTCTCGTTCATATATTCTGTAAAGAGCATTCGTTGAAGCCATAAATTATAATTACTTCAAGCCTATTCCAATATTTTGTTAGAAATCGGAGAATGAAATATTCAAACTCAATTATTATGCACGAATGTTTAGGTATTCGATGTAATTACACGTTCAATTACAGTTTTTTATAATATAATAATTTCAATGATCACGTTCTGAAACAATTCAAGGTGATTGGAGAATGCACCAGTCTATCGTATTCATGAAGTCATAATGTAATATTTTGGTGCTTACGAATAACGCGTCACATCGAAAGTTTAATTTTATCGCCGAGGTCCCCTTTTTCAATCATAATTTGATGGCTTTCCCCGCCTTTATCAGTTCCTAATCATTTGAAATATTTTAACTGTTCCTACTGACAGTAATCATGTAGAAACCTAATTGCTAATTGTGATACCGGGTATCTGGCTATAACATTCCTTTTCTCTTCCAGAAAATTTAAACGCTATCCAACATCTTGAGAGGTCTTCGTGTTTCTTCGTAATCAAATTCTCAATTTCTTCGTCGATAGACGAGCTTACCGCGAAGCTTTTCTTATTTTTTAATTACTATACAGTTTCGTTTAATTTAACGAAGCGTTCCATTTTTCAATCACAGTTTTCGCTCATAACCTGACCACTCGCAAAGGTAGGTAATGAATCGTCCTTGAGAACGTCGAATACATATTAATTATCGTCACATAATGGTAATTAAGGTATCAAGGGCGTTATTAATATAATAACGCCCTGAGATCTGGAATGCACGTCGACAGAAGGTTTATTATCCTTATAACATGTGTTGGCTGCGACGTTCAATCTCCAATAGTCTGTTATTTAATAAAAAACTAGGATTTTCAAGTAAAAACAATGTTTTGATTGATCAATTTTCCATCTACAAATTCTAAAAAAGTACGACAGCTACTAGATATGTACGACAATCATACCTGTAATGTGTACGAAAGCGAGACATTGTGCTATCAAAAGTATGGTGAGGGCAGCTAGTTACTCAGGGATCAGTAATCATTTCGAAACCAAAGTTTTTCATAATAAAGGCTAATGTGATACTGGGTATCTTTTTTTCCAGAAATTTTAAAAACTATCCAACATCTTGACATCTCTCCATGTTCTTTAGAATCAAATTCTCAATTTCTTCGTCAATATTTTTTAAGTACTATACACCTTCAACATCACAAAATAGGTATGACATTTAATTTATATTGAGATGTTAAGAAAAGTTACTTGTAATTCTATGTTAAAACTCATTTATTGCTATGTTAATGTGTTATAAATCCAAAATGCCCTAGCGTAATATATATGTTGATAATACCCTAGGGCAGTTTTCTTCACATAATGTTCCGTGGCATACTTTTCGGGATTCCGTGAACCCCATAAAATATAAATTTTTGGCATGAATATTTTATTCCACAAATTACCCCTCATGCAGTCTTTATAGCACAAGGAGATAATGTTCTCAAAACAAAAATACCTCGACTAAATTTTGCCATGAGTTTATCTGCATGAACATTCGAAGTAAGTCTATCATCTATATGTATTCCCAAAATTTTTGTATATTTATTTGTTGCCTTTGGGGAAAAGAGTATTTTTACCGTTGTGTTCTCATTAACACAAAGACCATTTCCTGAAAACCATTCCATGCTTATTCTACTCTGTTCCTTCACATGATCTAGTTCCTTTCCAGAATTTGACACTGTTACATCATCAGAAAATAGTACAGTGTGCGTCAATGACAAGTATTTCGGCAAGTCATTAACAAAAATTAATAATAAAGGTCCCAGTATGGATCCTTGGGGTACACCAATCGTACGTAATTTCTTTTCAGACCATCTGTCATCTATATACACTGCTTGATGACGATCTGTTAAAAACGACTTAATAATATTGACGCTAACAATATCAAATTTATGTTTCTCAAGTTTTTTGAAAAGTATAGCATGGACACACAGTCAAATGCCTTTGTTAGGTCTATAAATAGTGATATCGAATGTATACCTTGTTCACAGCTATCAATGGTTTTATTAATGAATTTAATAATTGCTCATGTTGTATTACGTTCCTTTCTGTAACCAAATTGTTGTGTCGCAAATAAATTGTTACATTCGAAGTGATCAACAATTTGTATGCTTAATGCCTTTTCCAACATTTTTGAATATAACGGTACTAACGATATCGGCCTGTAGTTTGTAATTTCATTTTTGTCACCAGATTTATGAGGTATTACAAACAGTTTGGGAAAATACCATCCTTAATACATTTATCGACCAACTTTGTGATCGGTGATACGATGTGGTCAATATTTCTTTTTAATAGTATGATTGAAAGGCCAAAGAAATGTTTGGAGCTACTATTTTTGAATTCCATTATTATTTCTCTGATCTGAATAAATGAAACTGTGGAAAATGAAAAAGAATTATATGAAGAATATTAAGAGGTTTATCGGGTCTAAATGACTTCTTGGAATGGATTGAGATATTGTTTGTGCAATTGACAAAAAATAATCATTGAAACTTTCTGCTGTTAAGT
This sequence comes from Endomychus coccineus, assembly GCA_958510875.1. Taxonomy (NCBI): domain Eukaryota; kingdom Metazoa; phylum Arthropoda; class Insecta; order Coleoptera; family Endomychidae; genus Endomychus; species Endomychus coccineus. Next base: position 24,347,513 of record OY294067.1, read on the forward strand.
GTGCTATTTTTAGTGAGAATTCTTTTTTTATTAATTAGACTCCACATAGTTCGGTTTGAATTGTTTGATTTTTTTATTATTTGATCAGTTTCCCTTATTTTAGCTTCTTTTAGTTGTAACTTGTAATTAGTTTTGAGTTTATTACGTAAAATTCTCCAACAGTACAGTAATGATTTTCCAAATATGACGCTTTTCACTCTTTTTTCGACCATAAAATGTAAATGATTCATAATTCGTCTATTAACATCGAACTGAACACATTTTGAACAGAATCAAAAAGGGTTTCCAATGATTCTAAAGAATTGTGCAGAATGTCCGTAGTTACCGTTGAAAAAAGCGCTAGTCGATATCTCAAATAGCGACGGAGTTATGAAGGGTCATTTGTCAGATCGGCCGAATTATCGTCTTCACCTTGACTTAAATCCGTTCATCTGCATACAACCTGCGGAGGTTAAGAAAAGACGAAAAGTTCAATTCGGGATTGAGTTTGTGACAAGCGGCATCAGCCACCGCCCAGGTCTGCCCCACCCGGTTTATCGACTGATAAGCAGCAGCTGCAAAAGCATTCGTGCAACCAGTGAAATTTCTTCACATTTTATTATTTTATGCCAGCGAAATAATAACTCTCGTAGTCTATTTATATAGAGATAGTACAAACTATGATGGAACATGCAAGTCTCATGGGTGTCGCAAATGTTGAATATTGCGTTCTTGATAAAATAGGAAATGGTGAAAGCGCAAATGTGATTAAATACCTTCTGTTCGTTTTAATTAAGCGCGAATGAAAATTGAATCGACTTGAACCACAAAGCAAAATAACCCTCATTGGAACATATTGGAATTAGAAAAGGACCGAGTCGCCGCTGACATGACTCCAACCCTTCTGCGGTTCCGCACTATACAAGAAATATTCAGTGCAGAAAATAATCAACTAGTCCTGGCAACTAACCGGAAAATAAATAAAAAAAGACATGTAGGTCAGAAACGAAAAACTTTTGTGGGATTCGATTCGTGGGGTTATCAGGATCGTTCATAACACATAAAACCTCACCGGTCCCCCCCCCTTGCGGGCCAGAAATGGCCAAAACTTGCCGATTTTCCATCCTCAGAATTGATTAAAAGTGAATCTGACGTCAAAATCGTGATCAGCGACCCAAAAAAATCTCCTTGGTGGATTTGAAATCCAAAAATAAATCAACAATTCTCTTTCCGTCGAGCGATTTCTTCAAGTTTCGAAATAGATCAAAATTGCAGGGGACTAACTCTGGAGAATATGGTGGATAACGAACCAATTCGTAGCGCAATTCATGCAATTTTGCCATTGCGACTGCGAACCTGTGCGCCGGTGTCACTCGTGGTGACTTAGATGACCAGGGTATACAGATCTCCAGGTGCCCCGGAGAAGTTTTTAAGTGTCATATTCGGGTTCAGCGAGCCCAAAAATCCCCGAGTGACAACTTTGAGCCACTCCTGATACATTTTTGATAAAAAAAACATTTTTCGTAATTATTGAACTCAGGATGAATCATTTTGATTTATTTCTACAGTGTTATTATGCAACTATGCATTTCCTGTGAAAACAAACTGGTATTACATTTTCTAGAGGCCTTCCCGAATAAAATGAGCCCAAGCACGTCAAAATCCGTCCACGGGAAAAAAATGTTTGGGCTGAAGTGCTATATTGCCTCGACTACTAGACTAATACGGGTGACCAGCTGTAACATAGGCTCTGGCTTGTGACGATAGAGCGCTCAGGCCTTCCACTATAGAAGGTAATGGCTATACTCGCTATTATACTGGGTTCCCCATTTTATATTATTAATAAATTCCCTACGAGATAACTAAATAGGTTGTTCTCTCTTTCCGATAAAAGAAGTTAGGCGTGCATTCCGGCGTCAGTTCCATAACAATAATAGGGGTCACGCGCCAAATCGTAAAACTGTTAAGTTATGGGTTCGTCATTGGCGTGAAAATGGTTCTGTACAAAATTCGAAGAAGCCTGGACGTCGAAGAACAGTTCGTACACCAGAAAATATTGAACGAGTTAGAATTGCGTTTACGAGAAGTCCTAAAAGGTCTGCTAATCGACAAACCCTTATCCTAGGAATATCGAAGGGAAGCTTAGATCGAATTCTTCAAAGGGATTTAAAATTTCATTCCTATAAATACCAAATGGCACAGCACCTTAGCAATCAAGATAAAGAAGCAAGGTTAGCATTTTGTCAAGAATTTTTGGATTTATCAAGGAGCAATTCACAGTCTCCTAATGACCGACGAAGCAAATTTTTATTTGAACGGCATGGTCAATAAACAGAATTTTAGATACTGGTCAAATGAAAATCCTCGTGAAATCTGTACACAGAACTTCCATACTCCAAAAGTTGTTGTGTGGTGTGGAGTAGGATTTTTTGGTATTATTGGCCCTTCTTTTTTTGAGGATGAAAATAACCGCGCTGTAAGAGTAACGAGCGCTACGGTAATATGCTAGAGACATTTCTCATTCCAGAATTAAATAGGCGAGGATTACTAAATAATGCCTTACTATTCCAACAAGATGGGGCAACAGCTCATACCGCCAGTAACTCAATGAGGGTCCTGCGAGAAATGTTTAATGGCCGACTCATTTCTCGATTCGGAGATTTGCCTTGGCCTTCGATGTCCCCCGACTTAACGGCACCCGATTTTTCCTGTGGTTATATTTAAAAGCCAAAGTGTTTGCGAGTCGTCCAGGTACAATCGAGGAACTGAAAGTCAAAATTCGTGAAGAAGTTGAAGGAATAGACGAAGGTTTGCTACGCCGTGTAATGAACCACTTTTTATCTAATATTGAAAAATGTTTTGAAGTTGGTGGAGGTCATTTAGAAGACGTGATTTTTAAAAGTTAGAATTAAATTAGCCAAATATTTATAAGTTATCATAAATCCCAAAAAGTTAGCCGTAATTTAGTAAAATAAAAAGTTTTTTTTGTTAACTAAAAAAATTTTAATTCAAATATTAAAACGGGTAGTCTATTATGGGGAATCCTGTAGTAACAACATTTATGAAATGCGATACTGTACGCTAGATCCGGACCACAGTAATATAAGTGTTTATAAAAGGTTTTGTTACCCAGAACTAAAAATTAATAGGACCACACCCCATATGTCTCATCGTCTCAACATATGAAATGTTGAAATATTCAGATTTCCAAATAAGTTTTTTCATTAGAGAATTCTACATAATACTGCCCGGGGTTTCAACAACTCACATACTATTATCAAATAGCCATCATGATTTTAACACCAATTTAATATGTAATTTGGCTGTTAAATTCCGAAGCAGCCTAGCTGAGTCACAGCCCCCTTGCCCCCTTACCCTGAAAATCTACGTCATCAATAGTAGTTATCATTCGAATTGGTTCATATAAAGTTTAAGCATTGTGTCGGAAAACATAGTAAATGTGTATTCGGATACTTTCGAAACATTGCACTGGTGAAATCGACACCACGTATCTCGCTCGATCTGTTATTTAATAAGAGTAATTGATAATCACGAACACTCGATGACATTGCCCTACATTCATCATCAATGACAACTATTCATATTATAGAGACTCATATGGAGATGAACGCAAGGAGTCTGCAGATGCAATACAAAGACGAAGGCAGACCACAATGACCGTTGTCCGTTAGCATAAAATATTTCCATTTACTATTAGGTACCCCCCGTGAAGGAAACGTCAAACTGTTTATCTTCATTTAGATAAGGCGAAATATAAAATTTGATATATTCACCAGATGTATTAAATTTTATGTTTTTTCATCCGATTATTTTTTCTTTCGAAATTCGACTCAACACAATGGGATCATGACCATCGTTAACTGCAATTAATTTTTTATTTCGTTGATTTCCACATTGTAATTTCCTTTGTATAATGCGTTATTAATTATATGTAATTTAAATTAAGCTCAATACGAAATCATTTCTAAAATTGCGTGAACTTCGTGACCATTCCGAATGTGTTGGTGTCTTTAAAGCCGAACTATACTTTACGTATCTGACACTTGATTTACGAATCATCTTCATCTCCTTTGACCATAGGTTCCTGGAAAATGTCCTTCAATTGTTGCCTCTTTAGGGGCGTTTTACGTTCATTATTTTCCACGTTAATACAATATTTATAAACTGGGCTGTGAATTTGTTGTTGTTGCGGGTGGTTGTTGACTTGAGAGTTGTCCCTTTTAGCCACAAAACTTTTTTTATTAGATATTGTTTACATTTTTAAATAGAAATATTATTTTATGTTATGTACTGGAAAATTATGTTATATATTTTGATGTCGTTGTAATTTACGATTTACGACTGGTCGGAAACATGACGCCTACTTCGTGTCTTTCATTCTCTTAAAGCCAAAAATATGTGAATAAGATCTCCAATTGTTGTGTTATCATCGCTAGAGCAATTTGAATTTTCTCTAATACCAATTTTAGCTGAATGTGAGGGGAAACTTCCATGGTCTAATTCAAGTTTGGTTATTATAGTTTGATATTTCCTGCTTTATTATTATGGGTTTTGAATTTGTCCAATTATTCCTTATACATTTGTAGATGTAAACCGAATCGAATGGGCAAAATAATGGTCAACTGGATGAGGATACAACATATTTGACGTTATGTTTAGAAAAATTGTTTATGGTTTGCTGCTGAGTGCATTATTGTCGCTTATAGTATAGTATCCAATTTGTTCTAATTTCAAAATAATTGACAAAATTCACACTTATTACGGTACCACCACGAGAATCTTGTTCTGTTACGGTGGTTACCATGAAATCTTTCATAGGGACAGCCGATATCCATTGTTTCCGTAATTGATTATCTTTAACTAAACATTTGCTTAATTACGTTGGCAAACTGTAGTACGTAAGCTGTAAGAACCAACATAAATATTCATTCAGGACGCCTCTATGCAAACGCACTGTATTCAGTCATAACACGCTTATTTACAGGTGAAAATGCGTTGCAGTCAACGAGTACACCTTAGGAACATGTGCAACATATAACGCTTATACAAAGGAAGATTTAAAACTGTTTAATGCTAATATTTATCACCTGTCATAGTCAAAACCAGCTTTGCGCCATTAACACTAAACGATATTGTCGTATGTTCATGTTCCTCTTCCAAACCTATTGTTGTTGACGTCATACTGACTTTTGTACTCAGCGGTCAGGCCTTGTACTATAGAGTACAAGGCATATTGTACTTGTATATTGAAATCATGCATTTAACTAGCAGAAGTGCCCGAAAGAAAAAAAAATTCTAACAGAAGAAGAGCGAGGGGTGTTACGGATAATTTAATTATGTTCATAATTATTTAGGTGCAAATTTTAGTTATTTAGACAGTTCAGTATCAAAAGGTTTCGATTCAGACGTACAAGTAATTGTTAGAAAGTTTTGGACATCCTAAGACTTCCTGAATTATCCATATTTATAATCTGCGATCACTTCGCTCTGCTGATTTATGTTCACTGGTCATTCTTCATCCGTTTCGTATAAAAAAAAATAATATTATTATTATTAGCTTTACGCCGATTATAGATGCATACGAGATAGACATAATGCGATTTGAAATTAGTCGGAGATAAAAGTTATGGGAAAGCGCTGCACGCCTATAATTTTAAGATGTTAAATGCCATTGTTAATAGGAGATACTAATCAGAAATTATGGTTGATTATTATAAATATTTCTCTTGATTACTATCATCTCGTTATTTCAATTCTGTGTTTACTTTCCAATCTAGCGTTATTATATCAAATTCATTAACCGATCTACTTTCCTGAATTTATATTGAATTGTGCACATTAATCTCTTCCTCTTATAATATGTTGCAATTAGCACATCCTTGTTTCTTTCCTTTTATGTTAGAAATTGTACAATTAATTGGAATGCATTAAGATATGGGTGCTTATTCATTCTCCGAAGATTCGAATTTATAATGGCTGAAATTAATTAATACAATCAATTATATCCAATTTATTATGTATTGTATATTCATATATTTTTAATTGACTAAATTCTACAAAATAAATTTCGATGAAACCTTGTGCAATAGGTTAGTAATGATGTCAAAGGAAAAAGTGAAAAAATTAAATGCGGATATGATCAGAAGTTGTAGAAAACACCCATTTAATCACGGGTTCCATAACCTGTAGAATTTGGGTAGAAATGGAAAAAATATTAATATACTTACCATTTTTGGCTCAGAATAAGATGTTTATATAGTGATTATTTTCCGAGATACGGCCACTCGAAAATTGGTAAAAGTGTGGGAGGGGAAATGTAAAAGGTAGAGAAAAAGTCTGACAAAATGCAGATGAATGTATGATCAAAATAAAAGTTTTTTTCAACTTTTTCAAGTGCGTTTTGTCCGAGAAAAACATGAGAAACCACCAACTTCTTTTGCTTTAAAAATATTTATTTAAAAAAATTGAAAAAATTCAGACACTCACATTGACATGCAAATATTAAAAATTTCGTGAAATAGGTTAAATTTATGTGTATTATAGTAAAAAATCAACTCTAAATATTAAAACCATTTCAAAAGTTGACACAAATTTTTAAACTCAAATAGTAGAAAGTTTCCAGAAAATTTAATTTAAATTTTTTTTTTATCTTTTGCCATAAAAGTTCGAGAACTGATACAGACGGTTAAAAAAGACATTTTTGTCAATAACTTTTTCCCAAAAAACCATTTGTTTCGGTATAACTATTAAAAGTTGTAATAAATTTTAAAACAGAGTGTTAATGTGACCTATTTCCCGAGAATTTTTATATATAATTAAAAGTTGTCTAACTCGAGAAATGAGCATGTAAAAAATTCAATGCTACAATGTCAAAGAAATAGATGAGTTTTCATGTTTTCCCGGAAATACTCGGGCAAACCGCACTTGAGAAAAAAGTAGAAAATTGAAAAATTTTTATTTCGATCATACATTCGCTTGAATTTTTCCAAATTTTTTCTCTACCTTTTATATTTCCCGTCCACACATTTAGGAATTTTCGAGTATCTCCGGTTAAGGTTTGTGTTATTTTTCTTTCGTTTTTAGCTAAATTGCACAAGTTACAGAACTCGTGACAAAAGGGATGTATTCTACCACTACCGATCATATCCGCAGACTACCGATCATATCCGCAGTTAATTTTTTTTTACCTTTTCTATTAACGTGATTACCAAACCATTGCACAAGGTTTACGTGCATATTTTTTGAGTTACCGACAGTTTTTCGGGACGACAAAAGTACATCATTTTTAGTACATAAAATGTCAAAAAATTCGTAAAACAAGTTGAATTTATGTGTATTATTGTAAAAAATCAACTCTAAATATTAAAACCATTTGAAATGGTAAAACAAATTTTTTAACTCAACTAGTAGATTGAGGCATTCCAGTTACATACAGTATTTCGCGACGAGAAAAGTACAAAATTTTTAGTACATTAAAAAATATGAAAAAATTCGTAAAATATTTGAAAATCTTTTCCATGTTTACAAAATTCTTCAAGGTTGCTTGCTTTCGATGGTGTGAAAACAGAACTGAATGACATATCAGTTTGAAAATTTCAGTGCGTTCTAGTTAAATATGGTACATCACAAATGTCACATGGGATTTTTAGTTGTGGCACCATCTGTTTTATTTTTCAGTGACTTTTCACCTTGCCCTCGTAAGTTTTTTTTAATAATGGCCGCACCGCAGTTGAAAATAGCTTCAGTTAAGTTATAATAATACTGGAAAAAGGGTGTAAAATAAATTAAACTACTTTCTTGGATAAAACCTCGATGTAAATTGAATTACAATGAATATATCAAAAATTGGAGAAAAATAGTACAGATATGAACATATGTAACTCAACACATAAACGGATGTGAACAAAGCGTCAATCACTAACTTTCAACAGTCCTCCAATCGGAAATTGGGCTATCAACCACGGGGAAAAAGAAGTTCTGAACCGCCAAATCAGCGGTGAAGACATTGACATCCCTAATGACACTAAATTGCAATATTAGCTATAAGTAGTAACAAGATTACCTCCAAACTAGTATCAGCAAGCCACAACACCCTAGCTAACAACATTAAACTGCGCTGGGTAAAGGTACATGGCATATCAGAAGGCAATCATAAGGCAGACTAGCTGGCTCGCATGGGTTCTACCAAAGGAAATACCGAGGAAGGAACAACAACACCATCAAGACAAATTCAATCTCCTTTCCCAACGCTCCATCGCTGACTCACACGATGTTCTTCGAACATTATGGGTTTTCCTCTTGTGTAGTCAAAAGTATAAAAAAAAACAATATAACTTGAGAGTCTTGAGACTGTTCCGGAAGAACCGTCCAGGAATCACTACAGCTCTCGTTAATACTAGAGGAGTCGATGATGATGAGGCCGAGCATTGCAAGTATTAGGGAGACCCTCCAAGTGCTGTGCTCTCTTAGAAGCACGCCGGAGCAGTTTCCTCTATGGAGGCGGTACAATTGTCTTAATGAGGACTAAGTACTCTGACCAATAGGTCACCCTCCAACTCAATCTAGAATCCCTCACCCTCAATCTCGAACTTTCAAAATTAGGGGGAATGTTGAACTACTTGAACGCCGGATGGGGACAGCAAATTGAACCAACGTAACAATCTAGATACAAATTAACGTTTGTCTTTGTTCCTGTTTGGATTTTGCCAGATAACTATGATAAGGTCTTTCTAGCCTAGATCGATCAGTAAAACTACAAACTAATAGTTCTACACTGCTGTTTCGTTCTTCTCATATAGCCTTAACAGAGTGTCTTGGATAGTAGACTCCCGCGGACAGCTAATCTTGAAAACTGAAACTGTTTCAGTTCAAGCCTCAAGCCTGCCCTGAAGATGCCACCTGTAATGGTTGGCGAAACGTCGGCATCAAGTCGAGCTATTGTGACGCGGAATCCATCCGGAAGACAAGATTTTTCTGAACAGAGTGATCGATCAGCAACGTTACAAACTTACTGATGACCTCTATGAGAAAGCGAAACAACTGTTATCATTGTTATCTGGTAAAGTCAACTAGAAACAAATGAATGTATTCATTGATTTATCTAATATATCAGTCACTTGATGACAGTAAATCATGTAGGTGTATATATACAGATCTGACTAAGGCTTTCGATTGCGTCGACCACGATATATTACTAAAAAATAATATAACGTAGATTTTAGAAGTACTGCTTTTAACTTGATATCTTCAAGGTACTGTTTTGGGGCCTCTCCTGTTTAATTTATTCATCAATAATCTAATGATTCTTCCTTTACAGTCTGAAATGATCGGTTTTGCAGACGACACTGTTATTTTTATAACTCACTCTGAATTGTATAAGTTAAAATCACTAGCTGAAAATGAAGTAATAAAAAAATTGGTTTGATAATAATTGATTAACAAATAAGTAACATAATAAGGAAACTTAGACCCCAATTAGCAAAATTTCGGTACCTCAAACAAATATTGGATATAAACATCTAAAAATCCTATATTAGTCACTCATTCAGTCTCAAATCGGCTATGGCATAATAGGATGGAAAGGTTTTTGTCTGCCAATGCCTCAAAAAACTTAGAAACTCTTCAAAAATGGTTCTTGAAAATCATTCTTTGCTTTTGTTACTTGTTCTAACGTTTAAATCGATTTTGTTAAATTAGTAAAAAAAAATTATTTCAAAAAATGTTTTTCAACATAGAAGTTGATTTTCCTTGAGAACGGTCAACTTTAGAGCCTATGACCAGCTACCTTTTTTGTGTAGAAAAAATTGGCGGTTCAAATGGGCATCTCAAAACCGTACTTTTTCCAGTGGCGTAGAAGTTGGGGAGAAAAACAACCACTACCTCTTCAAAATCTTCACCAATTATGACAAAAAAAAAAATGTATCGCACAAAACATAGCTTACTATGAGTAGAAATTGCTTACAGAAGCTGTTTTCTGTACGATAAACGGTTCCGGAGATATTCGCAAAAAACAAAATTTTTTTTTCAATTTCAACACCCTGTTTCTCGAAAACGAAGTGATTTAGAGAAAAATTTTATATGAAAGACCCCTATTATTTTTAGAAGTTCTATCGTTTGCCGAAAAAACTGAAACACCCTGTATCCAAAATTTACAGCCGGAAGTGGAAAAAAGATTAATTTAACGCAAATTGTAATTGTTTATCCCGATGATGTTCTGCAGGAAAGGTGAACAAAGAATGTAATAATAATTATTCTCCCTTCAAATCAAAACAAAATAACCTTTCCCATCGACAAATAACGTCATGTAATAGGAATTCTAGTGAAGTGGACTGAATCATTACTATATTTATTACATGATTGTTTGAAGTGAAATACCTTCTAAATAGTTATTATATTTATTATACGATGGTAGCGATAATTAGTAGAGAGATAAGATAATTGTTCGGGAGATAGAATTTCCTCAAGCAGAATTACGTAATTTACTCTCAATTATAGTAATGTAACTATAAACAATTAATTACTAGCTCTGTGAACCAGAAGTACTGATTTAAAAGAGAGTAGTCTGCTGTTGTACGTATGTGAAATATAACAATTGCCATGAAAATGTTCAAGGGTGATGAAACTATCACTAAAGAATGCCCTACAAAAACGATAGTTTCGGCACAACTTAACTTTGACGCCTTTGTGACTTGAAAAACTTTTACCATATACCCATTATGTTGAAAACTGTAAATCTCAAGTCGAACCATTGTCAAAAAAGAGGCAGTAATTTTTCAAATTTTTTAAGGTTTACTGTCATGATGGCACTTCCCCAGTTCGTATTAGCTGAAATGATTTTTTTTCTATACTTTGACTACACGAAAGGAAAACCTACCTATAATGTTTGTTCGAATTCCCAACATCTGGTACGGTCCTTTGTCGGTCATTAGATTTAAGATAAGTTAAGGATAAATATTTCATTTATTGTAGCTTGCTTGGAAACTTTATTTACTTAATGCATTTATTACCCTTTTCAGCAAATTCATAAATAGCAAAGGTTCCAAGAAAGTGATTCAATAATCACACAGAAATATTTGGAAAACACACGATTGTAGGGGGGTTATTGCCACCCCACTATACAAATAAGGGCAACCATCATTATGTTAGTTTTTATAGTGAAAAAGGCAGTATTAAAATATCATTCGACCTGTAAAGAGAATATAGTAACCTGTAAATAGAGATGTATATGTGTTAATATAGTGATTTATTCAACATTAGACTTTTCTTGGGACCCACATACACATCAGTAAACCCCTATCTCAGCCGCTACTTGAGTGTAGCAAAACGAATATAAGAGAAGCAGCAAATCTCCTCGCAATATTAGGAAGTGCCTTCCCTAAATTCAACAATGTTCGAAGAACATTGTGTGACCCAGCGGTGGAATGTTGGGAGAGGAGATAGGCATTCGAATTGTTTTTGAATTTTTGGGAGTTATAGGCCTAAGGAAGAACTTCAATAGGCAAAGAGTTCCATAACATCGCTGTTCGATGAAAAATGAAGTCTGGTTGGAAGAAGTTCGGCAGGTTTCGAGCTTGACAATGAAGGGATGATTAGCTTGAGCTCGTCTAGTCCGCCTATGTGGAATCTCTAGTGGTAGCATAACAGACGAGATTCCTGATGAACACTGACGATGGAAATATCTATAGAAAAAGGATAGATCGCCCACCTGTCTACGATGTTCTAGAGAGGTTAACGAATTCGTAAGTGAGACATCATAAATTAGACGAATGCTTTCTTCTGGATATAATCCAAGAGCTTCAGCGTATGTTTGGGAGTCGAACGCCAAACATGTGAACAGTACTTTAAGACAGGTCGAATCTGTGCCTTGAGATTATGAGGAGCTGCTGAGATGTAAAGTAGCTTTTGGTACTGAATAGAAAACCAAGTTTTTATGAAGCGGTTTTCGCAATGTACGTCACATGGGAGGGTGCTGTTGTTGGTGATTCCGAGGATGGATATGGAAGACTTCTTAAGAATATTTGTACCTGACATTATCATATTAGGAATTGTGGGATCCGCCTTACTGGAGAAGATGCCAGCTTGTGTTTGGCTGCATTAAACTCTACCAGATTATCATATCCATATTTTAAAATCGTTACCAGATCTCCATTAATTGCGTCAACCTGTCCCTGTCTCCCTCCTCTGATTTCATTGGAGTGTATAGGGGCTCTTGATGAGAAAGCGGTATGAAGTGTACCATCTGCAAAGCTGTGAACGGGACAGGTTGTCACTCCCAACAGATCGTTGATATAGAGTAGAAACAAAGTTGGTGCCAAGACAGATCTCTGTGGAATATCAGCGTTAATAGCTATCTATCTATCTAGTTAATGAGTTATCTATCTGGGATAAAACTCGATAATAAGTATCAGTGATGCCATATGCCGGAAGTTTCCCAAGAAGGCTTTGGTGTCAGGTTCGGTCAAATATTTTGGAGATAACCAATGTTACAGCTAGAGATTCCCCATATTTTTTAATAGATTTCTGCTATATACGTGGGCAAGCAAGTCTTCTGTTGATCTATTAGAACGGAAAATTTCTGATCGATATAGGTCTTTTGACTTTTCTAGTAATGCGTGCATTTCCCGCCAGAGCACGTAAATCATAACCGATTATGCATTTTTGCGTTTTTTCTCAAATTTTTCATTAGAAATTATAAATTTAGCTATGATTTTAATTTTAAAACAAAGTAATGCAGGCATTACTGGAAAAGTCAAAAGACCTATATCGATCGGAAGTTTTCCTTTCTACAATTTTGGTCTCTTTTAATTTATCCATAAAATGCATATTTTTGTTGAAAATCCATAAAATCAGCAGAAGGTGACAATTTGCGAAATTCCTCCAACGCTCTCTAGCGGGAAATGCGCTCACTACCTGAAAATCAAAATAGCCAATATTAATTGGAAATTTATTGCTCTACAACTTTGATCTCCAGTATTTTTTTAGCAAAATGCATTGTTTCGGCTCTAAGTGCAAAAAATCAAATCATATATATTATATACTTTTTTCCGCGCCCCCTAAGGGAAAAACGGAAAATTATGGGAAAATTCAAAAGACCTATATAGATCGGAAATTTTCCGCTCTACAACTTTTTATCGAGGTAATTTTTCCACAAAATGCATAGTTTTATCTAAAAATGCAAAAAACCATGAACCTATTACTCCAAAACCACCCTTTCTCATGCGTGCGCTAGGTAAAAATAGTCTTCAGACATTCCAAATACACCTAAGTATATAGGTCGCTAAACTGTGGGTGAAATTTCTCTAAAAAATCTCTAATTTGAATGAACTAAGAGTCGATCAGTGTCTTCCCACATAGTGTGGCACCTATTACCTTCTATTCTTGTTATTAATATCAACAACTTGTTATAAAGCAAGCGCATCTTCATCTTCCGATGATGACATGAGTTCCACTTTTCTGTGATTACTACTGGGAATCAAAATGGGACTTTTGCTCGTTCCGCTTTGCTATGCCATCAATTGTTTCCTATATGTCGATTTGATGCCGTCGTATGTCGAATCTTCGGCTGTGTCTTGTTTTTAACTCACAGATGGGCTCTCTGCCTTAGTGTGCGATACTTAAATGATAATTTTTATGTGTAAGATAAAATCATCTGAACAGATGTTCACCAGAAGCTATCATTTTCTCCGAATTTGACTGCAGGCTGTGAATCTGTTTCACCAACTCGTTGGCTGTTGTGCTTATAATTCAGATTGAAGTATCGGTCGCATAGTTGGCGATCATAATTGCTTCCTTTGAAGCGTGAGTAAGTTAATTATTAATTGTTTTTATTTTTCAGGTGAGCTCCTGTCTTCTACCTATCGACCATCTTATAGTGTTGACAATTGCACTTTCTCTCATGTATCTAGGCAAGTAGGCTATGAAATGGGATAAGTTCGCTTGATATAGTATTATTTGCCCACAAACAATTATAAATTGTGATAAAGTTGCGCGCCTTTTACGTTTCCGTCATATCGGATTTGGCTAAATCGCATGGTATTCAAGCGTTTCTCGCGAATACGTACGCCGGTTATGGTTAGTGTGGCAATTCATACACAGGCATTGTATTTCTTTATCTGTTCATCGGTTGTATGGAAGTTGTATTGCCGTATTCGAGGAATTTTTCATTTCAACGATACGGGTGTCCTAGATAAGATAAATTGCACAGGCACATCATAATCGGCAATAGTCCATAACCTACCATATTTAATATACCGGGCTGGATAAATATGTGGAATAAAATGTATATCTTTTAAACAGGAGACTTAAAAAAACGCTGAAACACGTAAATTGATTTTAAATATCACATATTTTCCTTCAACCCTTTAGCTGCGAAACACCCCAACTTTTTTTTCAAATGGAAACATACGTCATATGTGGGTTCGTTGAAAAGCTCGTGGAAAATGAAATCTAACGAAACAAAATTTGTAACATCTTGACAAATAAAAAGAATAAACAGAAAGCAGAAATAGGCATAGCAAAAAATCGTTTTAACTATCACACAAAAAAGACAAAAGAGTTCTTAGATGCTAACCCTCAAATATTAGTTTTGGACGCGAATAAATGTAATAAAACCGTCATATTGCATAGAGATGACTATGAAAACAAAATAGGAAACCTTTTAAATGATGAAACAATTTACAAAAAATTATCAGTACAAAATAACATGAATAAATTAATTAATAATTAGTACAATAATAAGATAATCCCTATTGAAATGAAAAATAAATTAATTTGCCATAATGGCTTATATCTATGGGCTTCCGAAACTACATAAAAGTGATACCTTCAAGACCCATTGTAAGTAATATTGGAGCGCCTACCTACAATTTATCGAAATTTTTATCAAGATCTACCACAATATAATAGGAAAAAGTGCATTTATGTAAAAGACTCATGATATTTTCATGAATTTATAAAAAATCAATTCATCAAATAATTCCATTGGAAGTTGTTTCTTTATTTACTTTAATATACCAGTCGGTTTGGCATTGAGTAGCATCACAAACGTTGGGCAGAGGTTAAAAACCACACGCCTCTAGATCAATCTGAATTTATAAATGCAGTAGTTTTGTTTAGAATGCACTTATTTTCAATACCGTGAGCAATATTTTGGACAAATATTCGGCCCAGCAATGGGATCTCCTATTTTAGCTACTATTGCTAACCTTGTTATGAAATCTGTTATTAATTGATTAGATTTTCAACCCGTATTCTTTAAACGGTATGTAGATGATTGCCTTATGTGTGTTCCCAATGATAAAATTCAGTACGTGATTAATAAATTTAACAATTTCCACTGTAAGATGGAGATGGAAAAATAAAAACTTCGTGGCTAACTAAAGAAGTTTGGTCTCAACGTTATCTTCATTTCAATTCCGTTGCACCAACAACTTATAAAAAAAGTGTGATAAACAGGTAATACATTGAAAATTAATGGCTACCCAAAAACGTTTTTCAATCCCATCATTAAAGAAAAAATAAACAAAATCCTTAGACCAATTTAGATCCAACCGTAGATCAAATTGTGCCGTGATTTTGCTTGCGGCCATTGTCCCATTCCTCCCTCCATGGGATGACGACCCTGAAATGCTGCGAACCACAGGAAGATTCTGTCTTGCGGTTCTACTCGCAGCCTAAATATACGGGCTTGGTCTGCACTATATCTCTTTAGGGGGCCATTGCAGCTAAGTATGTGCCTGTAGACCGCCATCAGGCATTCTTCTTAATAAACTTGACAACTTTGGTTCCTCTGCTAATCTTCTTTTCTATTTTAAATCTTACCTGAAGTCAAGAAAACACTTTGTGTGTTATCGTGGCCCAACATGTTTGTTACTTCTGGGGTGCCACAGGGGTCCATTCTAGGCCATCTATTTTGTTCCTCTTGGCGTTCTTGGATGTCTCCTATCTTTTTTTTGTATGCCGATGACCTCAAAATATATTTCAGGGAATCTGATCTCGGTGACTGTTTCAGACTTCAATCCAATCTGTCAGCTGTGAATGCATGGTGTTTGAAGAATATGTTGCCTCTTAATGTTTTTAAGTGTGCTACCTTGACATTCTCGCTGAAGTCCAATGACATTCTATGGATGCCCGTGTCTTGAATAGACCGAAGATGTTCTGTGATCTTGGTGTTATCTTTGACAGAATTGTATCACTCATTGATCATATCAAGGTGTTCTAGGGAGTTTTCCGATATTCAAACATTATTCTTCTCTTTAATACATTTGTAAGATCACGGTTGGAATGTGCGTCCTTGGTATGGTCTCCATTCTACCAGATTCATGTTGTCTCTGTGGAAAGCATTCAACGCAGATTTCTCAAATATCTTGCTTTTAAATGTGACAATATTTACCCTGTTATTGGCTATCCTCATACCGATTTACTTTCGAGGTTTTCTTTCGACAGCTTGGCTTACCGGAGATCCAGGTCGGGTATACCTGTAGTATTCATGTTCAAACTTTTTCATTCCTCTGTGGAATGTTCGAAAATTTTGCGGGCTTTGTGTTTCCATGTGCCTAGATTTGAGTCCAGACTTGATGTATTTTTTACTTGCCGAGCAAGTGCTCGCCAATCGGTGGCATGGACAGAGCTTACAATAACATACATATGCGGGTCGATCCATTCACATGTAGTTTGACATATCTGAGGTCTGAAGCGTTTCGTGCAATCCTCAGTTCTCTATAGATTGCATTTTCTCTCTTCTTTGTTTAATTTTTGTTCTAGTTATATAATTATGTTCTGTTCTTAGAATGTTATCTCAGTTTAATTTCAATGCCTGTTATAATATTTTCTTGAATATCTTATCTTGTGTTATTCCTCATTTTGTAATTGGGCTCTATGAGTGTTAAATGGGTGTAATGTAAATAAATAAATCATTGCGAGGTTCCTCATCATCATTGATAAGCAAGGCCCTCATTGCTGCAGTCCCTGTATTCTGTTCAGAAATTACTGGGCTGTAACCTGTAACCTAACTCGTCAGTTAGTAAATAATCTTGAAGCGGTTGAAGAAAACCTCGATAACAAGATCTTCAGAATAAATCGATACACAATTAGATTTATCACATTGAGAGATTATCACGTTAAGTTCACAAATTAAGAAGTTAATTAAATTGTCATCTTTATATCTTCATATGGCTATTTGCTTCATCAGAGGTCAAAAGTTGATGTTGCGTGGGTCCATTCAATGATAATTAAACTGTTCATCAAAAGCAACACTCCCGATTTCTCTATTTTCTAATCGAACAATGATTCCGATCGACGACGTATCGACTTAAATATAATCAATTCGCTTGTACATGGAGAATAACGTTTAACCGTATCCATCAGGAAGTTCAAATATCACTTTCGAGAATCTCTCCTAGACATTACCGCGATATATACACACGTATCACTCTAATTGTTACAATTCACATTAATGCGATATTGTAGTTTAAGAGGAATGTCGACAGGAAAATACAAATTACAGTTGACGAGTGAAAACTGTAAATGTGATTGCAGAGTAGAGTAAGAGACAATTAATCTTCATTCCAACTAATTAATTATGAATGCCGATAGGACGTGCGTGTATTATCGATTTACTGATCGAATAAAGTACTTTCGTTTGATCCGCATGGGATGTAAAAATGTCCCGGGATGTGACGTTCGAAGTAACCGAAGGAATATGCTGTGTTTGCAGGAAATATTAGTCTGCGGCGAATATTATTTTTGTCTAGAAAAACTCGTACGGAACAAAATGTTGTGAAGTTGGGACCTGCTAAATTACCAGATCGTTTGATTTTAATCAACCGATGAACTAAAAATTTGTAGGTTGAGTTACAATTTCGACCATAGATATTATATATACATACATGGATAGCGCATGGTATACAAACCTGTGTTCAGTCGATGACTCCAACACGTGAGAGAGACAGAAGACCTATTTCAGCCTGGTATTAAACAGAGATGAAGATCATTCTGACCACGTGACAAGTGGCAAGAACGTGAATAATTTACATTGTTTTATATGGAGCACTTTACGAATTTCATGAATTATTAAGTTATAATCCTATTTGATCGGTTTTTATGATTCAGCAACAATACATAATAGTATTATGTACAAAATTACATTTTGAATTTAGTCATATTTCCATGAAGCACCCATATGCAACTTATTCTGTATTTCATCAATGGAAAACTTTAGTATGTAATTAAATGAAATTACTCTACCCCACGTTAAATGACATATTTAGTTATCAACAGCTTCAATTATTAATTAATACATATATTCAACTACAGAATCATTACCATACATAACCTAATACATAAAACAACATCTTTCATAATGTCGTGAAGATTTAGTTATAATATGGAAAATTAAGTAAGCTATAGAAGAAATAAATCTATAAATATCAAAATGCTCAAATAATTAGACAGAAATAATAATAAAGCTATTTCTTGGAGTGGTTCGAAAAAAAAGAAGTATGTCATTTATCAAAATTATTAATCTAATTCTGCTACCATATAACCCAAACCTGGATTTTTCCTGAGTCAGAGATTGAATCCGATTGTATTGTTGTGCCTCAAGATGCTAAATATAAAGAACTGGAAATTACATAAACGAACAGTTATTGTTATTCAGTGGTGAGCTTCTGGTATTGTGGCTAGTCGCAGATGTCAAATCGCTAGCTTATCTTTAGCAAAATATTCCAGTTTCTAAAGAAAATAAAAGTGATATAAACAGGGCTTTAGTTCACAGCATTAATGTTTATAGTTATAATTAGATTATAGGTCACCTTAATTATAAACTTAAATTTTACCAACAGAGGAACATTATTATATAATATTAGGTACTGTTACTGTTAAAAATACAAATTCTTCGGGAATAAAAGTAAACATTGTTCTGAAATGTCCTGCATATCCTTTTTTTAATAAATTTTTCACATTTTTTTAACCTTTGCATTCATTCTACGATTCCTTGTAATCAAGTATTTGATTACTATTTTTTGCTTATCAATAGTATGCTTCGCAATTTGAAAAACTATATTCATGCTAGGGCATAACGGTATAGGACAGAAAAGATGATTTCAAAATGTTATAAATCTACTAAGTATATAATCAACCAACTTTCTGGTTCATTTACAGGTTGTTCTCCATTGATCCTAAATGAGGTGCCGTCACAACAAATAATGTTTGCATCATCACTAGTAAAAACATAATAATAACAACATATATCCAGCTAAAAATTATGACAAATTCATATTGTTTACCGATTTCTAAGTTCTCTGGGTTTAACCTTACGTTTGAAGACATTCGCGGGAAAATTTAAAATACTAGGAGGAACTACATGGTCTTTAACTGATTTCTTCCCAAATAAATACACGAAATCATTTTTTGTAAAGTGTTCACTACAAAGATGATAATTCTTGTTGGGCACGAAGTTTGTTCTCTTCTTTGCTATTACCCATTTTTGTTTCAATTTTCATCTGAAGGAAAACTTAAATGAAAAGTAATTATTACACTATTAGTTTCTATTTTCGATTGTGAATAGTCGATTTTGATACCGATTTGTACATCCAAATGCAGAACACGATTTCACCATTGTTATATCTTAGATTTATTAAAAGTATCGAATAAGACTAATTAATCACACACTTCACTATTATAAACTTATTGTCGTCGAAGAGTTATTACACAATATCATTTCATAAAATGAAAGTAAAAACTAATCACAACTAAAAAACAAAGCACGAAAGAAGTTTTCAGTGTCAAAATATTGCTATTTTCTATTGAAAACAACATAATATGATAGATTACAGTAACATGTACTCTTATGGCTAGAACGATGTTTTGCCACTTGTCAGCTGTTCCATATGTTGGAGTCAACGAAAATCCCTGATGCGCTGTCCATGTATGTATATATAATATCTATGATTTAGACACTAGTTTAGTTTCTAGAATAACAGTCCCGAACTGGAGTGATTAAGGTTCAGTCCCGGATACCTGAATTAAGCAGGCGCGAAAATTTAAGATTGTCGTTTTAACTCCCGGGTTAGGTAGCCTTAGTAACGACCTAATTTGTTTATCAACGGTATTCCATGCATACACAATATGAAAAATGTGTTTGATTATTATTTATAAGAATGATTTCGTTGGCTAATGCTGTGACGAAAACAACATGATGTATAAGGGTGGTTATTGTACAAATATTTAGTAATATATAAAACAATTCTCGGGAAATAGGTCACATCAACACTCTGTTTTAAAATTTTTGTCTTAACGTACGTTTCGGTCTCACGACCATCATCAGAAGACTTATTACTTCAATAACCTGATTAATTAGAAATAATAGTATTAACACAAAGCGTCCTTATCGCACAAATTTCGTTTAAATGCCAACGTCGCCGAAACGAACAGAAACATGAAATCGGAATTATAACACAGCAATGTTACTACAATGCGTAATATTAAAAATCCACTATTTAGTAGAATTATCAAGAAATACGACCACATTTCATAAATGTCCATCTCAAGTGTTCATTTACGAACCAGATTTATTAGGTAATAAAAGAAGGTCTCTGGCCTCTGAGAAATACTTTAGACAATTCTACCTAAAATAAACTTTTAACATTATAATGACTCAAGTAGGAATTTACAAGAATATAAATTAATTAAATTAGTATAAATATGACTTAGTGTTTGAACGTCAGTCCTTTGATTTACAGATTTGGAATCACCTCTTATGTGAATCATCTCCAAAATAGATCTTTTATAATAATTGGTTTCCTTAGTTAAAATATTAACATTTTTGTAATCGAATTGATGGTTTTAATCAAAACAGTGTTTAGCAAGGGCGGTGGAATTTTCTAAGTTTTTGTTTTTTGTGATATACCTATGGCCGTACATTCTTTTTTGTAAATATTGTATAAGTTCCATCGTAATCTAAACAATTTAATTAGTATACTGTGTGGTTTTTTTTATCTTTAGGTATTAATGGCTTTAGATTTGAGAAATATTCTCCAACACAGTTTGTAGGTTTATGCGCGACATTTATATCGTATTTTTTCAAATATTTCTTAATTTGCTCTGAGGTCTCCGGAATGTATGGTAAGGTTATATAATTGTCTGAATTATCTTTTATGCTATTTTTATATGAAGAACCATTATATATTATGTTTATTCTCTCTTTAATGATCGGATTGAAGAAAGTTTTTGGGTAGCCATTCATTTCCAGTGTATTACGAACAATTTTTAAATTCTTGGGACGGTCCTCTGCATGGGACAATTTTACCGCGCGGTCTGTAAGACTGTTTATGACACTTTTTTTATAACAAGCTGGTGCAACGGAATTGAAAAGAAGATAACGTTGAGACCAAACTTCTTTAGTAAACCAAGAAGTTTTTTTTCCATCTGCGTCATGCCTAATGTTCATATCTAGGAAATTTATGTTTTTGTTTACTTCTATTTCAGAAGTGAATTGAAGTTTACAGTGGAAACTGTTAAATTTATTAATCACATATTGAATTTTATCGTTGGGAACACACATAAGGCAATCATCTACATACCGTTTAAAAAATACAGGCTGAAAATCTAATGAACTTATATAACAAATATTTAGTAATGTTAATGTAAAATAAACTCACAATTAACCTACTAACCTAGAATTGTTGCTTGGATAATATTCGTTATCTTATCTGTTCAGTTAATGTTGCTACATCCAAAAATAAACTTACAAATACCTAATCTACTAACCTGGAATAGCCGCTTGGAAATAATTGTTTTCTTATGTGTTGAGTTATTGAGTTATTGCTTATAAAAATAAATTTACAAATAACCTATTAACCTAGAATTGCTGCTTAAAGATAATATACACTCAAAGAAAATAATGGGTCAATTCAACCGAAATGAGCAAATAAAATTGCGCCTATCTGGTTTCGTATTTATATCAACCGGGGAATAATACTCAAATTTTGTCACCATTCAATTTATATTGATATTCTGAACGACGTAGCTTATAGGGATAGGTTAGGTTAGGTTGTTTCGTATTATCTTGTAGCACAAGAAATTAAGTAGTATATTAAATCAATCAATAAACCATAAGTTTCAACAATTGTTACCAAAAACTCTTAGTGAAGAAACTAAGAATACAAACATTATTCAGTATAAAACCGTTATTAATTTCAGTGAAAGGGAAATGAGTTTGTTAAATAAAGGTTTAAATTTTTCAATTGATTCTAAGAAATTACCTATGGAGGATTTAACTAATGAATTGAAAATACGATTTGGTGTCTCAACATTCAAGGTTAAGCTGCTATTCGTAACGAGTGCTAGACAATTCTTGAACATTCAAATAAATCAAAAGTTCCTCCAATAACTTCAATGATATCTGTAAATCATTGAAACAAAAAAACTGTTATTGCTTGAAAGCAGATAAGGGAAATTCCCTCGTAATTTTGGGTAAAGAAGATTATCACAATTCGGTAAATACCTTATTAAATAATGGTCCCTATGAACAGTTTACCAGGAATCTGTTATCAAAATATAAGATTCATAAACTGGGTAATTCCATGAGACCAATCATTTCAAACATTAATTGTCCTACATATAACATACTAAAATGGTTAGTGAAGGAATTTAACAATTTCCAAGCCCAATTGAAAGAATTACTTGAACCTGTTGATACTATCGTTTCATTTGATGTTGTTTTACTATTTACAAATACTCCAATCCCTGAGTCGATAAACATTCAGAAGAAATGGCTTTCAAATATTAATATCGCCGATAGAAACTGCACAGAATACTTACATCTTTATGTATGGATCAAAATTATTTCACTTTTAACAAAAATTACTATAAACAAACAAGCGGATGTGCAATGGGCAATCCACTCTCTTTTTTGGCCAATATTTTTCTAAGCGAACTTGAAACCTCCTTAAAATCAAAATTGAATCAGTTTGGTATAGATATGTTCACGACATTTTCGTGATTACAAGTAAAGATTTTGATTTACATGGCATTTTGAACATACTTAATAGCCAATTTGATTCACTGAGATTCACTCTCGAAATAGAAACAGATAATCAGCCTTCTTTCCTTGGTATTAACATTATAAAAGATGGTATTCACTTGGATTTCGACATATACAGAAAACCCACTTAAATAAATAGGTCCTTGAAACATCAAGAACTTTGAAATCAGATTCTTTAAAAATAATCATTTCGAAATTTGAGAACTATGTGTTATTGCATCTTATAAATAACCTACTAACCTCGAATTGCAGCCTGGAGATAATATTATGTTCTCTTGTGTTCAGTTAATGTTATTGCATCCAAAAATATACTTACAAATAACCTAGCAACCTAGAATTATCGCTTGGAGATAATATCTCTAGTGTCTAGTTATTAGTACTCTTGTTTCGGTAGGTACTTGAAAAATAATTCAAATAAAATCTAGTGAATTCAAGTAAATTTTTTGTTTAAGAATATTTATGTTGAACCCAGTAATCGAAAACGACCATTGACCGAAATAAATGCTCAATTCTAGGATTGGGTATTTCGATTTGCTCAAACACTGAAATGGTCAAATGGTCATGATAACCAATAAAACAAAAAAGTGTTGGCACACCTGTTTCGGAGTTCCAGCACTTTAAACGGCCAATGCCCGAAAAAATGCCCGATGGCGGAAGTGGAACAGGAATAGGAATAATAATTATGACTATCATTTCAACATAAGAAAATTAATTTTTCACGTTATTAATGAATAAACTCCGTGTCAAGTCAAGTATAAGGCATTAAAGAATTTACTTCAGCAGTTTTTTCAAAGAAGTTTGTTGATGCTTAGTATTTATTTGTAGAGTACAAAATTTTTTTTTAAATAGAAACAAATGAGTTTTCTTTTATTAAAATGCAACTTTAATTAGAATGAATTTAAAAAAAAATTAAAATGCGAAGTTCTTTGTGAAATAATTGAAATTATTGGAAAATAATTTGATTTAAAACAAATAAAGGTTGCATAAAAATTATTAAGCAATACAAATTCAATAATGAAATTGTTATTAAAAGTCAAAGTGAAAAAAAATTTAAACATACGCTTTAAGCGATAACATTCTGGATTCCAAGCTTAACATCAAAAATACATTTGTTTCTTTTCTTGTTTTCGATACTCTATGCATATCTGATTTTAGTTTTATCCGATACTTTTTTCTAATAGAACAACCAACAAATGAAAATTATATACTACTAAGTTAAAAAACAAAAGTTCACGCCGGAGAGATTTGATAATTGATAAGGCGATCTACCTCCGTTGACTGTCAGGATACAATGATGCAGTGCTGCCGCCCTAAATTTATTTAAAATAAAGGTTCCTTCACGGCTGAGCACTTTCAAAACACCCACTCTAAGAATTGCCCTCCCCAGAGAAGGTCTCTGGATCCGGGCCTGAAATATGCACATGTCGATTGACAGCTCCGTAATCACAAAGTAGTCTTTCATAAAATAGTTTGTTTTCATTAAACTAGTTGTTATACTGTAGTCTAAATTTACAGTTTGGTTGAATGCTAGGAAGTTGTAAAAACAATGCTATTAGTGAAATTTCAAAATATTTACTATAGAAAAATAAACGTTCAGTTCAGTTACACCGTTTCCTTTCACAACAGAAACAAATTAACCAAACAACACGATCGAATACGCACAAAAACATAGAAACAGTTAGCGATTAAACGTCATTGCGGTAGATTTATGAATAATAGTTATTAATAAGAAAATCTCAAAGTTAATTGGGATTGTTATTTATACTCAACCTTCATGCTTGATCTTATTTCGCCTAGTTTCACACCCGGCTTATTTTGCTTAGTTAAACATTGAAAAAACCCGAGCAAATATACGATTATAATATAAAGATTAGATCGATTTGTGACAAGGCAGATATTTCATTTATTTTATCTACTTATATTTTGCAAAACATCTACTATTTAAAATAAATTAGTATTTCACATTATATATTCAAAATATCAAGAAAATCCCTACCGTCGATCAATTTAAGTATTACCTGCTGTAATTTGTGTAACCTGCAAATCACAATCACCCAAGTTATTATAATCTCAGATATTAACAAATCATAATAGAAATCATAAATCATAATCCTTAGCTGATCTTTGGGAAGTAGTTTTTATGTTTATAAAAACTGTTAACAGTCAAATTTTTATCAAAAAGCTGCAATAAAGATTTACTGTTTTTGGGAGCTTTATTGACTCGAAAACCCAATAATTTTAATTACGTACCTATATTCTTAATTAATTATGTCCTTATGCATTACCTAGACTATATTCTTAAATAGTTTTGTTTTTTTATATTGGTCTCCTGATCATTTATATTTGTATGTCCATACTTTACTATATTTCTATTTAGTAATCAATATTGCTAATTTTGTGATTATGTTTTATTGTAAAAATTGTATATTATACTGTATTTATGGTATTTATATACAGATATTGCTTTTTATAAATTGTCCTTCTCATTTCATATATTTCATATTTATTACCTCATTTATTTTATTCCTCAACATAATCTCGTTGTAGCCCGATACACTTCGTCCAACGATTTTCTAATTTTTCGATACGATTTCAGCAGTCCTTCAAAACAGGCGTTTGTTTGAACGATGACCTCATCGTTGTAACCATATCTCTTTACGCCGAGCTATTTCTTAAGTTTGGAAATAGATAAAAATCGCAGGGGGCCAAATCTGAAGAATATGGTGGATGACGAAACAATTTGTAACGCAATTCATGCAATTTTGCCATTGCGACTGCTGATCTGTGCGCTGGTGCGTTATCCTGGTGGAAAAACTGTCGCCATGACTTTGTTGGTCGATAAACCAACTTTGGCCTTTCCCGGCTTCGATTCACCAGGACAAGTCCACTGTTTCAACTGTTCTTTAGTCTCTGGTGGTGGAATCGTTCCAATCGATGGTGAAGAGTCCCCATAATGTTTAACAAGCGATGCTTTGGTTTGCTAAATGTTTTTTCCACGCAGTAAATAATGTTTAATCAAGACAGGAAATTCACTTTTTTCCATGTTTACGTATATCTTTAAGGTTGCTTGCTTTCGATGGGTGTCAAAACAGAACTGAATGACATATCAGTCTGAAAATGTTAATGCGTTCTAGTGTCAAATGAGATTTTCAATTGTGGCGCCATCTGTTTTATTTTTCAGAGACTTTTCACTTCGTTCTCGTATTCAACTCGCTGAATTGAACAAACTTGAATGCTCTTGCTGTTATAAAAATCGAAAAAATTGAGAATAGATGAATTTTGACTTTCACACAGACACTTTAAATCAGCATTGAAGGATGAAATTAAAGCTTTCAAAACGGGATCGTTTATTTTTGTGGCGCCATCTGCTTAATTTTTCAGGGACTTTACACCTTGCCCTCGTAATTACTCAATATTTACATTCAATTAGGTGTATGTTTTAATCTTGAGACCATCGTTTTTATTTGTAATAATTAGCAAATGAAAAGTACAAGGAATCGACAATAAAATGTAATTAATAAATTATTGAAGAGCTCACACTGTGGATATATTATAACACTATTGATTAGAAATAATCACTAAAAATACTATTAAAGTACTGAGGACCTTAATAGTATTTTTCGTGGATAAGGGTGATTATTTCTTATCAATAGTATGTTAAGAATTATTATTTTTGTTCTTTAACTATTTTCTTGTTTCAGTAACCATAATAATATTCAGTAGAACAACAGTATATTGACTATTTTTTCTTTTCTCTACGATTAAATAGTGTAATAGTGACCGTAATTAGGAAGAAATAAACTATTAAGAATACAATTACTTTGTTGAATATTAATGCCTTAACAAAGTAATTGTCTGTTTATTTGTCTGAAAATGGAATATCAAAAAGTACCACAGAACAACTGCCTATTTTAATGCCAGTCATCATAATATGAAATAGGAACAATATTTTAGTTATGATTGTGTTTACTTGAAGCGAACTAAGTTATGGGAACTAGGTCTGTATACCGTCTATATACAGTCTTGGATGATATATTATTACATCGAATGACAATTTCAATTGAAGTTTGAAATAATAATGAACGTAACGCAACCGCTAAGAATATAGTGTGCCATGCTATTAAACATAGAGCTTCTTCTGATTTAATATGTTACTAACTAACCACATTTCATCAATTCATAACTCGGTCATGTGTTACGCTAATATGATATGTTTCATGCACTAAAAAAGACATACTGAACCAGTTTGGGAGATCTAATCAAAGGCAAGGCATCACGCAACCGTTAATCAATTAACACAGAAACTTTTCAGTCGTTATGAATCAGGTAGGTACATAGGTTTTCCCTTATACAAGGTGATTCATGAATAATAGCCCAAATGGTAACTGTACGTTCAGAAGGCAACAATGATAATGATATTTCACTCAAAAACAATGGGTCTAAGTCTGCTCCTTACCGAGTTACAGTTAAAAAAATTAAATACGTTTTTTGTTAATAAATCGGCCATTTTTATAGATATAGTAGTATAAATTGGGGGAGGGCTATTTTTTGTAACGGCAAACAAGAATGTTTTATTAGATTTAAGTTCACTCATAGATATCGTCAAATACGACAATATTGAATAGAAAAAAATCCGCTATAAATTTTGTAACTGATTAGTTTTCAACTTACATAATAAATTGTTGAAATTTGTATATTCTTTGAATTCGAGACTCTATCCTACAAATTTGGATCTACTTCAAATTGGTTCAATACTATATTAATTAATTAACGTAGTATTTAATTAATAAATATTGAATGCAAAAACTTCCCTCAAAAGTTAACGTTTTTGAGTAATTTATTAAATTGTTTAGATAAGTGCAAGTGCATTGCTTTAAATAAATTAACAACACCGACACATTCTGCATGGTCGCACATAGTTCACGGAATTTTAGAAATAATTTCCTATTGTTTCAATGAACTTAATTTACATTATAGATTGCTAGGAAAATTTCAAACAGATACATTAAAAAAAGTAAATGGGATGCAACTAAGGACTCAGTTCACGTCCGGCAACCCGGTTTAAACAGGAAGTCTTATATGTCCTGAGTTTTTGTTGTAGTTGTTGCCGGGGGTGTTGACCTTAAAGTTGTCTCTTTCAGTCACAAAATTTTTTATTCAGATATTGGTTACATTTTTAAATTGAAATATTATTTTGTGTTATGCACTGGAAAATTATGTTATATATTTTGATGTCGTTGTAATTTAAAAGATTTACGATGTTGGTCGGAAACATGACGTCTAGCTCTTGTATTTTTTTAGCGAAAGTGCGTCTTTCATTTTCGTAAAGACGACAGTCAAAAAATATGTGGTTAAAATCTCCAATTGGCGTGTTATCACAAGGGCAATTTGAATTTTCTCTAATACCAATTTTAGCTAAATGTGAGGGGAAACTTCCATGGTTTAATTTAAGTCTGGTTATTATGCTTCTATATTTCCTACTATACATCCACCCGCATTTATATATGTAGCGATTTTTGTTTAATCTGGATATAAAAGTGTATATTGGTTTTTTTAAGTTTCTACAAAGCTTTCCCAGCCTTCCTCGCATTTGTCGCCACTATAGCGTTTAGTCGAGTCATATTAGCAAAAAAGGTGGAAAAATTTGGGGGCAACTCCGATCGACTCCAGTTTTTTTGCAAAATTTTCCTGTACGGATTTACATTCCCGAAAAAAACTAATATGTGCTTTTCCATTTTTCAATTGTTATAGAGGAATATAGAGGAAAATGGCCAATTTTCATGGCCAAAAAATTAGGAAATTTCTAAAAATTCGAAATCATGCCAATAATGACTGAAAATGCCTACTCAGGGGTTTTCGATGTCGTTGAACACGATTCCGAAGTCGGATTTTCCATTTTTCGATTTATTGGCCAGTTATTGGCCAATGTTGATTCTAATTTTGATGATGAAATTGAGGAAAATGATGATGAAATGAAAATCAAGAAAGCGAATAATTGATATAAATGGTTAGTCATATGGAAAAATCATTTGTAAAATATTGTAAATATAGTAATAAAAAAAAAATTCTGTTTATTGCAAAATTATGTATATATATTTTTTAGGTTAGTTATTATTTAGTTAGATATTATGTTTAAGTTAATTATTCAAAAGACTGTAAAATATTTTTTATATAACCAAAATTTTAATATATGTTAATGATAATAAGTAAAAATTAGCTTAAATTTTTTGACTTGTCTGTTTATGTTATTCCTTCTTTGTTTTCAATTATTTGCCAGTCATTCTTACGGATCAATCATTTATGAGTATAGTTCCAAGTTTTTCAAGTCATCAAATATACTGATAAAAGCATCGAAATAGTAAGATTTCAAAATTTTTTTGATAACATCCAACAGTGAATATTGAATCATATTTTCATGACAATGTAGCTAAGTTGTTGGTAATATACTCAAATCCAGAACCATTATTAACACCGGAAATTCATATAACAATAGTCAAATTGAATTTTTTCCTACAAAATTACAACCATACATACATACTACTTTTAGAGAGTACAGACATGGAGTCTGATGCTATTATTAAGTTACTCCTGTTAGTTTTGTTTTCCCATTCGAGTGCCTTCAGTATCGCTATTGCTTCTGCAGTACATATCGAGGTTTCATTCAGTAATTTATAATATTCAGTATGCTCATTACTCAGTGACCAAGCGCACCAATATAAGCTCTGGGCTGTGACGTGAAATCGAGCGCCCAGGCCTTGTGTACATCGAGGCTTCTTTCTGTCAGACTTCATTTTTCAATCGAACGGTGAAGTTGTTGAACCCTGTAAACACTGTAGGGATTTCTTAAGAATAATACTGGGATATCAAAAATTATCTTGAACTACAAATTAAAAATTATCTTGGTCAAGGGTGGTTGTGGAATGTAAAACGTGTCTTACTTTAAATTTTTGAATATGTTTTGTTGTGTCAGAACCTGTTAAGTCATTGTGCTGATATTTTCTAATCCAGTTTTTGAATCATGCCTCTTACCACACAGCACAAAATTTTCATGATTGAAGCCTGTTTTCTAAAGGGTGCGCTAGTTAATGTGCATCGAACAAAACGGGGGACATTTCCAACAATTACTGTAATTTAGTTTTTCTTGTTACTAAAACCGTTATTTCATAATTTGTAGTTCATTATTGTTTTACAACTGAAATAAATAGGTATGAAACTTGTAGGTTATTGATGATGTCAGTGTGACAGTGACATAATTATTGAAAAATCTTGTCTTCCGGATGGATTCCGCGTCACAATAGCTCGACTTGATGCCGACGTTTCGCCAACCATTACAGGTGGCATCTTCAGGGCAGGCTTGAACTGAAACTGGTTTGTGTAGCCGTATTTATTGTAAGAAAAATCCTTCACGCTACATAGTTCACTGCCTTTGTTCCGGTGGTTAACTTCGTTCCGGCACCTGACCCTGCCGTTGTGCGATCATGTGCGAAGTGGAATTTTCGAGAATGGGTTTCCAAAAGTTGGGAAGGTAATATCCTGAGTCACGGTTCATATTATTCGGATGTTTTAGGATTTCTATAGCTTCAAGGATTTTTCGCTGATAGAAGTTTGGGGCTCGGACTATGATTTTAGTATCTTCAAAAAGGATTTGATGATTTGTGTTAAACTTGTGTTCCGCAAGTGCAGATCTACTGGTGTCACGAAGTCTTGTACAGCGCTCATGTTCTTTCACACGAGTAGCTACTGTACGACCTGTTTCACCAATGTTTTTTTACCGCAAGAACAGGGAATACTATAAACACCTTCTAAGTGGAGAGGAGGAAGGGGGTCTTTGATAGGTTTGTAAAACTGAGATAATTTTGGAAGTGTGGAAAAACGGGTAGAAATATTATGTTTTTTTGAGGATTTTGGAAATTCGATCTGTTATATTTTGAATATATGGAAGATAGGCCGTGGATAAAGCAGGTGGGAGGGTTTCTGGCTCAGGTCGATTTGGAATTTTAGGTGAAGTGTATTTCTTTATGGCTTTTTGAATGTTGTAATGGGAGAAATTATTTGATAATAAGGCAGATGATAGATGTTTTAATTCTGATTTTAAAGATTGAGGCTGAGATAGGTTGACAGCTCTGTGGACCAGGGAGTTTATGACAGATTGCTTTTAGGCAGGGTGGTGGTGGGAAAGACCATTGAGGTATCTATCGGTATGGGTGGGTTTCCGATACACAGAATGTCCTAAAGTACCGTCAGTCTGTCGACTAACCAATACATCCAGGAACGGGAGTGAACCTTGCGATTCGACTTCCATGGTGAAACGGATATTGGGATGTAATGAATTTAAATGATTGAGGAAGGGAAAAACATTTCAACGGACTTGCTACCGTTAATTGATTTATGTCTATCCTCCACATATTTTCTATACGATGACAAGTTCTACGAGCAGTCCTCGGGAGCTGCCATGGGTTCCCCACTTTCCCCGATCATAGCTAATATCTTCATGGAAGCTTTTGAACAAGATGCCATTGACTCATCTGTTCTCAAGCCGAAATGTTGGTTTAGATATGTCGACGATACTTTCGTTATTTGGCAACATGGTCGCGAAAAGCTTGTTCCCTTCCTCAATCATTTAAATTCATTACATCCCAATATCCGTTTCACCATGGAAGTCGAATCGCAAGGTTCACTCCCGTTCCTGGATGTATTGGTTAGTCGACAGACTGACGGTACTTTAGGACATTCTGTGTATCGGAAACACACCCATACCGCTAGATACCTCAATGGTATTTCCCACCACCACCCTGCCCAAAAGCAATCTGTCACAAACTCCCTGGTCCACAGAGCTGTCAACATATCTCAGCCTCAATCTTCCATATATTCAAAATATAACAGATCGAATTTCCAAAATCCTAAAAAAACATAATATTTCAACCCTTTTTTCACACTTCCAAAATTATCTCAGTTTTACAAACCTATTAAAGATCCCCTTCCTCCTCTCCACTCAGAAGGTGTTTATAGTATTCCCTGTTCTTGCGGTAAAGTCTACATTGGTGAAACAGGTCGTACAGTAGCTACTCGTGTGAAAGAACATGAGCGCTGTACAAGACTTCGTGACACCAGTAGATCTGCACTTGCGGAACACAAGTTTAACACAAATCATCAAATCCTTTTTTGAAGATACTAAAATCCTAGTCCGCGCCCCAAACTTCTATCAGCGAAAAATCCTTCAAGCTATAGAAATCCTAAAACATCCGAATAATCTGAACCGTGACTCAGGATATTACCTTCCCAACATTTGGAAACCCATCCTCGAAAATTCCACTTCGCACATGATCGCACAACGGCAGGGTCAGGTGCCGGAACGAAGTTGGCCACCGGAACAAAGGCAGTGAACTATGTAACGTGAAGGATTTTTCCTACAATAAATACGGCTACAGAAACCAGTAGAACCAGTTTCAGTTCAAGCCTCAAGCCTGCCCTGAAGATGCCACCTGTAATGGTTGGCGAAACGTCGGCATCAAGTCGAGCTATTGTGACGCGGAATCCATCCGGAAGACAAGATTTTTCAAGATTAGCGGTCCGCGGAAGTCTACTATCCAAGGTGACATAATTATTTCAAACGTAAAGTAAGACACACGTTTTAGATTCCACAACCACCCTTGACCAAGATAATTTTTGATATCCCGGTAGAAGACATATTTCGAATCCAATGCTGCTGGAAAAACGACAACTGGCAAGGAATTTTATATTTACATTGGGCGAGGGAAGGAAATGTTTCATAGTTGCGAAAAAGGTATTGGTCATTACAACAAAATTTCTTGTAATTGTACCGATTAAATGACACAGATGGTGAATAAAAGTATTCCTTAGTGGAAAGCCAAATGCAAAATTGTTGTGTTGAAAGCATAACATTTCAAGTAATCCCCAGCCCAGATTGAAGCTAACGAGTATTTAATAAACAAAAATTAGGCGCAGGAAACAATGGCGCTATATTAATGTGTGGTTGCTACATATGCCATAAACGGATTATGCACTTTGTATTCTGAAGGTCGAGCAAAATAATTTTGCATTTCCTTTGCGAGTTGTAAATTGCATTTTAATTCCGTGCATTTTTCGTAACTAAAGCATTTTGTAAGGTTTTACAGAAACAGATTCTTTCTACATCGTGTTAAAATTACATGTAGCAATAACGTCAGGATATTAAATTTAATGAATATATTTTATTGTTCTAATAATAATTTCGTTATTATTGTGGCGAAACGAAATGACCCTGCTTAGTGCGTATGTTATACGTTACGTTAGACAAAACCGGTGTTTCGGATTAAAACCATTCTTGCACAACGTTATAGAATATAGACTGTTACCATCGTTGATTCAGTCAACGATAAAATTGAAATACAGTGAATCTGAAATTAATTTATGATTAAATGAGAGAACGAAAATTGTTATATCACTTTTAGCAATAACATGAGAACGGTACTATAGTTTCAACAACTGCCATTATCAAACAGATACAATAGTTATTTGTTTTACTAGGCATAAAAGCACAAGATTTAATGCCGCGGCCGAGCGTAGCGAGGCTATGAAACCAGCCAAGGCATTAAATCTGCTTTTCTGCCGTGTGAAACATATAAATTTTTCTTCAAATTTGTTCCAATTCCACGCAAAATCGACTTTTTCATATTTAAATTGCGTTTCATTATCAATATCCAAATAACTAAATTATTTTATTAAAGGTAACTGGGCCCTGCGTTACTATGTTTACCGCTGATGACGTTTGTTGAATATGTTTGTTTACTGTTTACTTTGTCATTGTCAATTTTGAAAAGTTGTCATGTTAGAAATGGATTTACTGCAAAGTGAGGATGAATTGATGCAATTAACACCACCTGAGATAAGAGACCATGCGCGAGATGTGGAATTTAACCTTTTACCGGAAAAATCAAGAACTGTATATGAACTCACATACAGCAGATTCATGGAATATAGACAGAAGAAAAATATAGGATCTTTCTCTGAAAATGTGCTGATTGTCTATTTTTCCGATCTTTCAAAGAAAATGAAGCCTTCAACGTTATGGTCTACCTATTCGATGTTGAAAGCTACCCTGAACATAAAAAATAACATTGATTTGGCAAAATACCAGAAGTTACGGGCTTTTTTGAAACGCCAGTCAGACGGTTTCCATGCAAAAAAATCCCGAGTTTTTCAAAGAGAAGAAATCGAGAAATTTTTATCAGATGCCCCAGATGAACTGTATTTGTGTACGAAGGTAGGAATATATTGAAAATGATCTATTATGGATTAAAGAACTAATTTTCAATTTATATTTTAGGTTGTAATTATTGTTGCAGTCGCTGGGGCTTGTAGATGTGATGAGCTTTTGCAAATGAAAATAGATGATATAAATGATATGGGCAACAAATTGCTAATTATGCTACCAAATACTAAGACCAAAAGATCAAGATCTTTTGTAGTAACGGAATATTTAAGCGTTTACAGAAAATATGCAGCCTCCAGACCCTCGAATTTAAATAATCGACGTGTCTTCTATAAATATGCGAACGGTAAAGCACATCATCAATT
Organism: Endomychus coccineus; assembly: GCA_958510875.1. Lineage (NCBI taxonomy): Eukaryota > Metazoa > Arthropoda > Insecta > Coleoptera > Endomychidae > Endomychus > Endomychus coccineus. The sequence goes on from OY294067.1 coordinate 24,382,131, forward strand.
CATTGGCATTCACAAATTCGGTAAAATGCCAGAAGAAATTGCTACTTTTCTGGGACTATCCCATGCGAAAGAGTATACCGGGCACTGCTTTCGCAGAACTTCGGCCACGTTGCTGGTGCATTCTGGTGGGGACATAACAATGTTGAAGCAACATGGAGGATGGAAGTCTTCCGCTGTCGCGGAGGGCTATATTGAGGACTCGCTAGCCAATAAGTCGAACATCGGCAATAAAATATTTTCTGGCGTTTCCGGAGTATCAAGTGTGGATACTAAAGTTGTTAATTTTACTGGAAAGGAGGGAAGTGGACAGAGTTCAATTGTATTAAATAATTGTTCACAATTGACCATAAATATATCTAATAAATAAAAATTTCGTGTTGCAGTTTGTAGTTTTAATGCAATAAAACCAGTTTATTATCATCAGCATCATTTTGAGTTTTCTTAATGTCATTGTCAATTTTAATAACCAGTTTGATTTAAATTATTACTTGGAAGGTTGCCTAGCAACGAACTTTTTCTGCCTAGGCAGTAAAAGCGGACTTTTTCTGCCTAGGCATTGAAAGTACAACTTCTAAACCTGCCAAGTGTCATTAAAAGGCCGCTTTTAATGTCATTAGGAGAAAAAATTATTATTGTATTAATTTTGTATCTGTTTAATAATGGCACTTCGGTGTTGTAACTGTAGTAGGTAACGTTCTTGCTGTTCTTTCATTTAATCATAATGATGAATTACTATAAAGTAACAGCTGCTACCATCGAGTTTTTGAAATACATTTGGTAACAAACAACGATGATACATTTTAAATTGGTCATATTTCTATTTCTTGCTTTATGACGTGTACCTTGCGACTTTTCGGTAAACTGCTTATTTCAAATTCTCGGGCGCCAGATTTTCTAAAGGTTTACTCCTTTTAGAGGACTTCTGCTAGGGTCCACTCCACAAGGCTTGTCACTGTGCTATCTATAGATAGCCTTGTCCCTAGGGTAGCTACAGTGAAGTATAATCAGGGCCCATTGGGCAGAAAACAGTATCAAAATTGTAGGCTTTAATTACAATTGATACCTGGTTAAAACTTAGCTCGTTAAAAGATTGAGCAGAAATAACATAATAAAACGGGGAATTCAAATATTAAATATATAATAATTATAACAAGTACACTTTCAGAATAATCAATATAAATGCAATTGAACGGTATTATTTACAAAGATTTTCCCAGACGGAAAATGTAAGGAAGCTCTAACTGTTTCAACATATCTATTTTACGACATGTTCGGTATTGAAATTCAATTCAACGGTACGGAATCGGTTGATAAATGATTTACATTTATCATTTGCGGAAAATACAAATCAAACAGTTCCTAACGTAATAAGCGGTGTTCGGTAATTATTCAGATAGCATTGTCACTTGAAATGTTGCTAAAACGCACTACGATATATATAACGGTTAAAATTCGGTCGGATCGGAAAATATATCGTAATGCCGGAAAAGAAAATATAAACTATTTAGCTATCATTTACCTTATGCAAAATTTCACTTAACGGAACACTATTGTTATAATTCACAGTTTGAATCTGACTTGAACTCGGATAATAATTAATTCACTTCGATTCTTATCTTAATCTCACTTCAACGGTACTGATTGAAAATAAAAATCACAAAAGAGAGCGATCTTTTATCGGTCACTGCTTTTATCTGTTTTCCGAGGTTCTGGACAAGTCTGCTCCACCAATTCCTTATTTTGTGCCAAGGGTTTTTTTACTTATGTCCCGAACAATGCTTAAAAGTGACGCTACTTTTTAGATCTAAAATTCGCGCACATGATGCTCCACTAGTTCCTCTCGGCACAATAAGCAAATGTTATCGGAGTTGGTTGTACAAAGTTTGATGCGTTAACTTGCCAGACCCCAGTTTTTGCAACATATTTTATCGGAATGAATGCAATTTTTAAACGGACATGAATTCGATTCATTTATTTGAATAATTACACTTATTCAAAATTACGGAGATTTAGAAAAGTGACAATCACGGAATATACATTCGGAGTTCACGCATATCTATTGAAATTATGAACTGTTAAAACGGAATTTACATGTAATATCCGTATTTACTGCCTGATCCAAAATAAATGATATTTCAAAATTTAAGCTTCGTTACAGCTTTATCAACGCAATTTTAATTGACCAGTTGGCGATTTTAGATGATTTGAGAAGGGATATCCAGTAGCGGCTCGTGGGCTATGAAAGAGTGTGGACACAAAAAAAAAATTACTGATTTCTTGTACATAAAATCCATTCTCCGTTTTTCATGCTGGAAAAAACGTCTATGACTTTGTTATCAAAATCCGGGATAGACTGGACGAACTTCTTTTCTATTGATAGGACCGCCAATGCTTTCAGTCGATCTTCTGACATTGTGCTTCTCAGAAAACGTTTAATGCGTTTGAGGGTGGAAAAACATCGTTCACATTCTGCTGTCGACATGGGCGTTGAACAAATAATATGCAATAGTTTGTCGTTGTAGCTGAATCCATCCCATCGTTGTCAATAATTTTGTAATAATATTTCGCAAGCACCTTTTTTGTAAGATGAAGATTCGGGATGCCTCAGCGGAGTTTTCCAAATTATTATGCCATACTGCATCCTTGATTTCACATATACATGATATACAGCTAATGCTGTATCAATTCCCACTTGATTCGATAACGTTCTCTGTCGAGTTTCAAATCGTTCGGCTTTATAGTTTCGGAGATTTCATGATGGGTGAGTGAGTCAGTGGAACAGCGCTTCGGAATAGTTCCATCAATCCTCTCCGGTAAGTCTTAGATGTTTTTCAGCCTCATGTAGTGGAATACGCTGATAATTACGGTGAAGATTTTCTTTTCATGCAAGATAATGGATGGCCCCACACTTCGACACACTCAAGATTTTATTCCTCATGAAAATATCGCGATAATGGATTGACCAGCCAATAGGCCTGACTTGAATCCCGTCAAACACCTTTGGTACCTGATGGAAAGACGTCTAAAGGTCGAATAAGCTTTTTGTTGCCTCGAACGATATTTGGATCGAAAATGATTAAAGTGACATTGGGAAGCTTTTTATTAGCATGAGGTAATGCTACGATGTAGTAATTTAATTCAGATATTTAAATATCAAATACATCAATATATTTTTTATGTTATGTGATCAAGTGAATTCATTTGATTTTAAAATTTTTTGAAATTCCGTTTATTTTTTTGTTATTGATCAATCATATAAGGTCTAGTTTATTATTAATTAATAACCGGGCAGGCTCCTTCATGCCTAGGTCGAGGTTGACCAATACTATTCAACACCTGTTGTCCAGATAGGTGTTAGTGCCCTGAAGAGATTTATCTCCGTCCTCGTTTCTAATTTCTGGATACCCTCAGTGTCGCATAGATATACGGATAGTGTTCTGGGTCTTGGGGAAATCAGTGTTACGTATCTGCACGAAATGTGCATTGTCGTTGCGTCTTTTTGTTTGCACCATCTGCTCAAGGATGAATCGCTCCGATTCATTTCGTTGAGGTGGTAGTTAAATGCTCCAAGTGCCTTTATGTGTGTTTCAGCAGTTTGGCATCGCCTTTAACAATGTTCCTAGTTCTTTAGACTGTCTGCAACCATACTGCTGCCTCTCACATCCTGTTGGAATGCCCTGCTTTGACATCCCCCAGGCACCGCAACTTCGGAGAATGAAAACTTCTCCCAGAAGAACATATGGAAGCCAGCGTTGGCAATATTGTGGGTTTCTAGCGGGCCTCAAACCTGCTACAATAGGACAGGCTTCTGACCACGGGGCGCATAATGGACCCAACTAAGTAGCCTAAGTGCATTTGGGGGCTTCCCCTCAAATTATGATGATGAACGTTAACTTGTTGCCACTCTCGAGTATTGTGATCTGACTCAGCAGCAGATCGTCTCTTTGATGTTATCTTCAAGAGGGATTCTTTGACCCCCAGTTTTGCAAGTACGTCGGCTATATTTCGTTTCCCCTTATTCCAGAATAGCTGGGGACCCAGAATAAGATGGCCCACCTCACAAACCACATATCTTTTTTTTATTGTTAGAGTTTGTGGCAAATCTACAGTCTAGCCCCTTTCTAACGTTACCTCAACCACCACCTTACCCTCTGTATCTTTCTCCCTGACACCCTTCGCACTACGCGATAATATTCAGTATTAACCGTCTTTTCTATTCGCCCAGTAACAGTTGACTTTGTCTCAGTTCGGAACTTCAGTAGCTCATCCCGTCTAACCGACATAACTTTTTTTATTGTAAAAGTTTTCGGAACATCTTTCATTAGCCCCTTTCGTACGATACCTCAACCACCAACCCTCTGTACTTGTCTCTATCGAACTCAGGGTACCCCTTTACACTACGCTATCAATATATGGATAATTGGGTGATGCTATAATTTTGCTGCTCAGTGTATTTAATACGGAGGTTCATCGTTTGGTGCAAAACGGAATTTATCAAAACCACTCCATATTATTATCAGAATCATTTGTGGAACCGTTTACTTCTTGATTGGACACTTTAATACGTGACTAGCTAAACTGCACCGAGCGTATTTTTTCAAGTTCCGAACTAGTTTACAGTATCCACAACGGAATTGAAATAGATTTATCGATATTTGTGGTAGGTATATACGGTATTTTGTGGAAAAAAGGTCAAATTAAACTCGATTTTTAACAATATCCTGTAGTTTTTCGAATGATGATCATTTTTAATACCAACCGCCAATTTATTACATCAATACACGCCAGAACAATAAGCGATTTTTTTAATAGCCTACAATCGTGAGCTCGATTTACTCCTAAATCATTGATTCAACTTGATCGATTGTTCCGTACTGTTGAACCTTTTGAAATTTAGATGACCCTATCCAATATACTTTTTTTGGTTTCTACGAGATATTCTATCGAAGACGTTCATTCATTGATAAAACAAGTTTGGAATCATTGGAAAAAAAATAGAAGCATTCTTGTGCATCATTATTATTACTGTTGAATTGAACATCAAGTTTTGTGTGTGTATAAGAGAAAATTGGCACTCATCAGTTGATCTTCAGCCATAGAATGTATTTACACCAAGTTAAACTTCATTGTATTGCGAAATATACATGATGAATTTTTCTTCCGGGATATCGCAGTAACTGTGAAGAAAATAGAAAATTGCATAGACACATAAATTTTCATATCGATAGGGAGATTTATAATATACATTTATATAATTCACCCCCTTAGATCAAACCACCACAGCATCAATCTCTAACAAATTATTAACTTTAGATTTTCCCCTAGCCATTTTTTTGAAAAGCTCGTACTCTTCCACGAGATTTAATTGGTAGAAGATTTAGCGATACCAACTTGGCAGTTCTAACATGTCTTGAGGAATACTATCCTCAGCTTCATCTCCCATTTCGCATTAATAATTTTTATGATTGAAATAAAGAAAATCCATTAAAATACGTCAACCACCTTGTTATAAACAATGTCTTGGCAACGCTAGTCTCTGTGATATGTACTAACTGATTTCAAATGTTATATGTTAACAGAAAAAAGAATACAAAGATCATGCTTGTAAATGGGAATAAAAGGTAGTAGGAAACAATATATAGATTCCTCTAGACTACAGTCTAGAGTCCTCCTTCGGATTTTTGTGGGCAGCATCTATGCGCGGGAGGAAAAGAGGCACTTTCCTCTCTTTGTATGTAAATAACTATACAACCACGAAACACTTGTTATGATGGTCCAATAAAATCTTATAGTTCCATTTGAAAAACTGAAGATAGATCTCAAAACTAGTACTTGCAAGGGGGATACCATACAGTACCTATTTTCAGCACTTAAAATCAGTTGCGAAGTTTCAAACACGTACGACCAATAGGAATGACGCAATCGTCTTCACAAGAATTCCCGCGCACATACACATGCATACTCATATACGTCATTTCAAAATAAAAACTATTTCCACAGGTTGCAATACATACTTCCCTTACCCTACGTATATTGAGGGAAGTAAAGATAAAAATGAAATAATCCGAAATAATGTGTTTTCTTTTGACCTTGCCTTGTATATTATATATAACAGTTCAGAGTTTCTTTGCCTAATTGGCAACAATTCCGGGTTAGTACATTAAGAGAATCCCACCCATGGTTCAATGTTTTACGTTTATTCATGTTTGTAATCCGAACTTATCTTTATAATTCAGAAAATTTAATTGTATATCTCTTAATGTACTTACACGAAATTGTGACCAATTAGGCAAAGAAACCTTAAACTTGTTTATACTTAGCCAGAACAGTTCTCAGTCATTTCTATTTGAAAACATAAAAACCAGGATGTTATCTTTGAATGAAGTAATGTCTGAGTAATTGCCAATCATAGTAATACTCATACATACGCTCCTCAATTCAAAGCGATTGGACTTGAGATGAATATGGGTGAATATTAATCTATGACTCGGCATCGAATCGCATTACGTTTATCAATGATCTACTATCCTTTCAGAGGTTTATATTCACAAAAATATTAGTCTGGGACGGAACTAAATTGATGAAATTGTGGCCAATTAGGCAAAGAAACTTGTTTAACACAGTCAGTTCTATTGAAAACATAAGAACCAGGATTAAGGCTGCGACGATTTAAATCAACTGATTTAAATCATTGATTTAAATCGTGATTTAAATCAAATGATTTTTTTTTAAATCAATGATTTGAATCAGAAACAAAAAATTCCTACAAATAATTCGCTTTGATTTAATCAATTGGTTCAAATAGACACATTTTGTATATGTATTAAAACAAATAAATATCTGGGGAGTAGGGTTACAATACAATAAATGTTATTGTGATGAAAGGATCCTGTTTATCGAGGGCTTCCTTCTGCGTGGCAGTTACAATGGTGACAAAACTCTTCATGTTCGATGCAGCTCCGGATTTCAGCTTCTTTGCTGGAGCAGCTTCAGAATCTTTGGATGACGTTGGGCGTTTATCTGGTCGAATTCCTGCAACAAAGAGTTTTTTGTAATTTGATTGCTCATGCTATTGATATTTATTACGCTTAATTTTTTGAACATTATAACTTTAAATAAAACATACCTGTAGGTTCATCAGCTTCATCCTCGTCATGAGTGATTGAATCTTTTTCACATTTATCCCAATGGGTTTTCATCCGTGCAACAAGGCCTTGCAGTTCTTTTAGGCATTTCTTGCATTTGGCACGCAAATATACCAAATTGTACCCGTGTTTCTACCATGTCTTTAGGGTTTTAACTATTCCGCTATTGGTACGTCGATTCAAGGTTGCGCGAGCGTTTCATCGCGAAATTTTAAACTGTTAATTACAGCGATACAGGGTATTGAGATGGGATTATGTTATAAATGTGTAGTTTTACTTGTAATACAAGTAAGAATATGCATTAAATTGCATAAAAATCCATTGTTTAATGAACAGTGCACATAAAATCAAAAAAACCTGATTTAAATCAAAAAAATTTGAATTAAACCAAAATGTTCAATTTTTTTGATTTTTTTTTTGAAATCATGATTTTTTTCAGCCCTAACCAGGTTGTTATCATTGAAGGAAGTAATGTCAGAGTAATTGCCAACCATAGTAATACTCCTACCTACACTCCTCAATTCAAAACGATTGAACTTGAGACGAATATGGGTGAATATTGATCTATGGTGGGGCATCGAATCGCATCACGTCTATCAATGATCTATTATCCTTCCAGAAGTTTATATTCACAAAAATATAAGGCTCCGACATGACCACTAACGGGTTCAATTGGTTAACACACTGGACTAGACATCTAGGAATGCGGGTTCGAATCCCACCCATGGTTCTATGTTTTACGTTTATTCATCTTGATAATCCTATGTTACATATCCACAATCATTTCAAAAATGCTTATTTCAGTAGGAATTCGTGTATCCGTCGAAATTTAAAGAAAGTCATGTTCTTCATGATGTTTACAGTGAGAGTGGATAGCCTACAAGAATAATTAAACTTATTGTGCACTGGATTACTAAAATAAAATTTCCAACAAAGATTTACTTTCTTCAAGAAACGACACACCTGAAGTGATGAATACTAATAATATAGTATTTTTCGCCTCTTAATAAATTGCAACCGTATGCTAATGTCTCCTGCGAACATCCTATTTTTCACGTTTTACATCGGATCGCTCCACTTTCTTCTCGATGATTAGAGTGACCCTTTGCCGAGAGAATATTTATGCATTTAATTGCATACACATTGATGTGTGTAACACATTGAATGCAATGCATCGCAGCGTTCGTAATTTGTTTATTGAGATAGAAAGGAAAGTGCCTTCGTTCGTTCGGTTTTACTTTCAGCTTTTCAGGAAACTACAATGTTATTATCTGAATAATCTGGTTAATGGGTTATTCATATGTAGTTTGATTTTTGAACGAATGCAATTATTAATAGCGCATTAGAATAAATCATTTATTGCACCAATATTTAGAATGGTCGAAAACCTCTAAGTGTGCACTTACGATACGTTTTAAGATTCAACGATTCGATTACTTCATGGTAATTATTTCAATGCTTGAATAAAGCGCATCCTTCTACCTTGGAGTCTTTTGCAATGGTGAACCACTTTCTATAGGTTATAAAGTGCACTAATCAATACCGAATGACTATGGACTACGATACGCATTCCTTCAATGTTTCACATTTCAAAATAGTGGCTAATTGAACCGCTTGCGCGAGTCGTTTCTTTTCTTCGGTGAGGTTTCTCGTTTGCAAACTTTTGAACGAGTACAATAAACGTCTATATTTAAAACACTACAGATTCAGTCTATTGGAATTGTCATTTTTTGTGTAAACATTTTGTGAACAGTTTCGATTTATAGAACACTAATTTCACAAGCCGCAGATGAACAAAGGGGGGTGATTTTCAAGAAAGCAAAGTTGTAGAGCGGAAATTTTCCTATTTTTAGGTTCCAAGACTTTTCAAATTGCTTAATCACCGCTGGAACGCGCCATAGAAGGTGGGCGGCTATAGATCATCAGCTATTTGAGTGATTTTTCACATTTTCAGTGTGAAATACTAATTTTGTTGAAAATTATCGAGAGAGCATTGCGTATTTTCTCCGCTAGAACTCGCCGGAGAAGCTTCGCGGCTATAAATAATCGGCTTTGTAAGTAATTTTTCACATTGCTACATGATAATAATGGGGGGGGGCCTTCCCATCCGCGGACTTTAGACATGCTACGTAGTGCCCTCTCCTACTATCAACAGCACGCCAACTGCTCGGCTGAGACCAACGCCTAAATGGAGAGGAGACGGTCTTTTGAACCATCTGGGCCCCTCTCCCCCTGCCTACTCGTGTTCAGTGTTGAAAAGCTTTCGTTTGAGGAGTAGCCGTCGGCCTCATCTCATCGGCCTATCACATATCATTGCCATGGCCGCGAATCCCTAGCCAAAAAACCTGGGCTAGGAAAAGCCACGTGGTGCAGCATTTACCCGCGCAGAGGCAGCATTTTTATTCGCCCCGGCGGGACTACTTTAGGCGTACCCACTACGGGCGCCTGCTTGCTAGACTATATTATCGCCCCTTCCTAGCTATAGCCAACTCCACCTCCCATGTTACCTGTTTTACCAAGAACGTTTGACGAGTCACCGTTTGGCTTTGTTCAAATAACCTACCAAGCTGGTGAATTTCGACCAGAGTTCTGGGATAAGAAGGTTTTAGTGGTGAAATGTATGTGGTGCACAGTTCACCGGATGTTTTGCAGTGACAACTGTTAGTTTCGCCCGAGGGGTTACTTATCTCGAGACCCGCAAAAAGGACCTTGCTTGCTGAAGCTACTCCCAGAGTCATCCGGACCATATAGCTATCTCTCGAGTCATGGTTTGAACACATTAAAATTAAGAAACGAAGCATAGATGATACATCTTTTTTATTAAGATATTTAAGTGAGTTTGCTATGAACAATTTGAATCAAGATGAAGACCCAAAAATCTTATTTGCTCATAATGTCTTATATATTCACCATCTAACCTTAATAGTAGAGATTTATCATTAGGGTGACCCTTGTTGGTAAATAGCATTAAATTTGTTTTTTCTATATTTTGCTGTTGATGGTGTCTCCTCTATGGGGCCCCTATATGAAGACATACGTGCAAGACAGAGACAGAACATGCACCTGGCATACATTTTGAAATGGGTATCTGATAATCTAGTAGAGCATGCAACCAAAACGCAAGCTTGTATTTTCTTAAGGAAGGCAGATCCCACAATATGATAAAGTCGGATACAACTGTTCCTATGAAGACCTCAACATCTCGGTATCACCACCAACAGCACTCTCTCATGGGACGATCATGTGGGGTACCGAAAACCTTCACAGAAACTTGGTTTCCTGTTCCGTGACCTACTTTATACCCCATCAGCTCCTCATAATCTACACAGCACCTGAGCTGGAGTATAGCTCCCAAACGTACGTTGTAGCTGCTTGGTCTCTAGAACATCTTAGAAAAGTGAGCGATCTCGTTTCTTTTGTTGTCAGACTCGAGACCTGGCGAACTCCTTTTACCAGATCTAATTCGGACGGCGAAGCTGACCTCCTAAACTTTGTCTGCACCCGACTAATATTTCTTCATTTAATATACCTATCACATACACCAATTTCCCTTCCTGATTTTACGTTCGACTTAACCTTGTTCAGTGGTCGGAGATCCACACCTGATCCCTGCTGAAAATGACTATATGTCGATGATGCTCATAATGAATGAGTTCTTCCCCCTCACCTTCTAACTTGCCAAATACCATGCAAATGCCGTGCAGGTGGTTTGGTATTGTCACTGGTGAGATGTTAGCTGGCTTAATAGAAAGTTAGGTGCACTTAGCCAAATACCCTGCTACGTTTTTAATGGGGTATTTGGATACCCCTAAGTTTGTCCGCTGTAATTCCCTTTCCAACCTGACCCGGAATCCATGAGCCTGTTTCCACCGGCTAGCCTGTTAAAGATCTCCTTGGTATCTCTGACAAGTCTCGAGGACACATTCTGGCTTTACAGTGCGTTATTGAGAGTCCGAACAGATCCAGATGGTATCATTTATCTTACCATAGCCGAGTAGCTTTTCCAAACATGAGTAGATGGCAAGCGTCTCGGCTTGGAAGACTATGTTGAGATCCCCCATTCGCACAGAGTACTCATCAACGGAATGACTACCCTGAAATGCTGCTCGGCGAACCACGGGGCTTTGTTTCTGTCCTGCGATTCTAATCGCAGCCTTTCAGGCTGTCCCCTAAATAGACTACAGGATTGGTCTGCACTCCATCTCTTCAGAGAGCCATTGCACCTAAGCCTGTAGACCGTCATCATTGCCCTCATCGTCATTGATAGGGGCACGCCCAGCGATGCTGCAGCTTCCTCCTCGTGGATGTAATCAATGCCTCAGAGGAAGAGCCTCTGTATTCTGTCCAGAAGTTTCTCCAGTTCGGTTCTTTTCAATTATACGGGAACTGGATGACGAGTCTTGAGATAATAATAGCTGAGTAGATCTACATCAGCTGCTTGCTTAGGCCCCAAACCCCATTTCATGCCAATTGATCTCTTACATCCTCCCCGTACCGACCCTTTCAGAGTATAACCTGGCCACGTCGTGGAAAAGTGTCTACCTTCAAGGGTATTCATAATTCCTTTTAGCTCTCGCGGGAAACCATGTCTCTCCGCTGCTTGCTTAATAGAGTTCCTGATCTTGTTAGAGGCCCCTCTATGTCCAAGAAGGCACCAATGCATACTCCCTTCCATATTTTTTTCTTGACTTATGCCAAATTCTAAGCTGCTTGAAGCCGGGTCTGAATTCATGCAGAATGAGCAATTCAAATTCATTTTCAGCGAATCGTCCATAATTGCGGTCGTATAGATAATTATTTCATCTGCTCAACAAATTAAGCAACTCAATAATTCTTTTAGGAACGATTAAAAGAAATGTCTAATTAATGGTATTTATTAGAGAGGATTGTTGCAAACGTTCAGAGGATGCGGAAATTGCGGTATCTATATGAAATGGTAATTATGTTATATATTTTAATGGGATCATTCTTGTTGTTGATTCATCATCAGCTGAAATGCGGTTACGTATTCTCTACATGCGCATCCAACTTACCATGATGGAGCAACGTAATTAGTTAGCCAGAAGAACGATGTACGAAATAATACACTCAATTATATGAAACATCGATTCAGATTCTGTACAAACAGTTATTTATGTACACTGAGATGGAAACAGTGGAACGATCTAAATCAGTGGTTCTCACACTGTGGTACGCCAAAACAACCCAGGTAGCACACAGAATCTTAGGAAGAAGATACCCTTCATAAAATGTAAAAAAAAAACAATTTATGTATGAATTTCCCAAAACGAGAACAGAGAAGCCAAGGTTAATAAAAAGTAATAAAACAATATTTCAATATAAAAGTGTTTATTTCTATGATTAATGTCTATACAACATACAAAAAAAATGTAGAAGTAAATATTACTAATCTGAAACAACTCTGAAGACACTATTAAGTTAAATTAATTGAAAATGGCTAAGTGTCACCTGATTTCTCAAGAGAACAATTCAAGTTGGAAAATATAACTGAAGGTTTTTCGCATTTCGGCTCATATTTATAACGCGTCCTTTTCCTTAAAAACCAAACTACAATTAGGGAAGTATCCCCGAATTGTTTAACCAATCATTTTACTTATAGTGATCCTGCTTTTAATTTTCTACCAATGATATTACTAGTAAATTTGGAAGAATGGTTAAACCATTAAGCAGTAAGATTCCTCCCTTGAGGTCTCTATTTTAGAAGTTTTTGGTGGGGATTTCTAAACCTATCTGTCCTTCTCTAATTATACAGGGTGAGTCAGTTTTTTGTAGACAACCTGCAACATGAGATAGAACAAGTGTTTTTAAGAAGAAAAGTTCCTATAAACATATGTCGTAGAAAGCTTCGTTTTCGAGATTAGGGTGTTTAAATTGAAAAAAAAATTCGTTTTTTGCGAATATCTCCGGAACCGTTTATCGTACAAAAGACAGCTTTTGTAAACATTTTCTACTCATAGTAAGCTATGTTCTGTGCGATAAAAAAAAATTGTTTACTCCTAATTGGTGAAGATTTTGAAGGGGTAGTGGGTGTTTTTCTCCCCAACTTCTACGCCAATGTTTTCTACACAAAAAAGGTAATCTTGGTCATAAGCTCTAGAGTTGACCGTTTTCGAAAAAAATCATCTTTTATGTTGAAAAACATTGGTCAATTCTTACTAATTAAACAAAATTTATTCAAACGTTAGAACAAGTAACAAAACCAAAGCATTGACCATGTTTTTCAACATAAAAGTTGATTTTTCTCGAAAACGGTCAACTTCAGAGCTTATGACCAGGAGTACCTTTTTTGTGTAGAAAACATTGGCGGTTCAAATGGTTGTCTCAAAACCGTACTTTTTCAGTGGCGTAGAAGTTGGGGAGAAAACACCCACTACCCCTTCAAAATCTTCACCAATTATGACTAAAAAAAAATTTTTTACCGCACAGAACATAGCTTATTATGAGTAGAAAATGTTCACAAAAGCTGTTTTCTGTACGATAAACGGTTCCAGAGATATTTGCAAAAAACCAATTTTTTTTCCAATTTCAACACCCTTTATCTCGAAAACGAAGCCTTCTACGACATATTTTTATAGGAACTTTTCTCCTTAAAAACATCTGTTCTATCTCCTGTTGAAGTTTGTCTACAAAAAACTGATTCATCCTGTATATACAGGGTGTCTCAGGTTTTAGTAGCAGAACTTCAACAGTTGATAGAAAATTTACCGTTTTTGAGAAAAATTAACTTTTATGTTGAAAAACATGGTCAATTCTTACTAATTAAACAAAATTTATTCAAACGTTAGAACAAGTAACAAAATCAAAAAGTTGACCATGTTTTTCAACATAAAAGTTGATTTTCCTCGAAAATGGTCAACTTTAGAGCTTATGACCAAGAGCACCTTTTTTGTGTAGAAAACATTGGCGGTTCAAATGTCTCAAAACCGTACATTTTTCATTCTCTGAATGGTCGTTTATAACCTTCTGAAACTTGTGAATTGAGCGGAAATCACTTACCTTGATGATGAATCCAAACTATGGGAACACAAAAAAGCTATGGACTCAAAACGGGAAAATGCAGGGTTTACAAAAAGATAAGTATGTCTGTTGTTACCAAAATTTGGTTGATGTTTCTCCAGAAGCTGATTATCAATCATCCACATTAAAAAAATTGCAAATGTGTGACAACGACAATTATTATTTACGATTTGCAAATAAAAAACACCGAAATCAAGAGACCAATCAAAAATAGACATAAAATCCCCCTACATCCAATGATACCTAAAATATTGGCGCAACACGTTACTTACCATTATAAATATCAGTGTTTCAGACTTAATACGAAGCACAACGTAGAAATATTACCACCCGAGATTTCCCTGGTTAAATCAAGTTAGTTTAGTTTGATTTGATGGAATATCAAAAAATATCTTCCACCGTTTGCGAAAGCTAATTATATTTAAAAAAAGTAGCTTGCATTATCAAACAGTCTTCTAGTTGGTAATAATTTATGTTAGATAAACTGTTAACTGCCAATCCAACGACAGAGAAGAATTCATTACGAACTCGTGACCAGACAATGGTCGAAGCCTTATTAATTATGCCTAGAGAACTGAATGCTCACTCAATATTTAATTTCAGGAAGACCTATCTGCATTCAATTAATATTTTCTCAGATTGAATGGTACAGGAAGTTCAAACTTTCCTACATTATTACGTGACTCGTGGAGCATGCAAATTTCTAATAATTTCTTTCAAATACTCACGTATTCCTCTAAAATGTGTTACATAATGAAAACAAATTGATTATTTAGTTTTACATTATTTGTGCGAGGAAAAAATGATCCCCTTAATTGGGATTTAAATGTTCATTGTGAAATCATGTAAACGAAATAGAAATTGGTAAAAAGGAAATCAAAAAAGGAAATTTATATTGGTCCATCGGCCCGTACAATCAAACATAACATATTGTTAATTGTGACAACGTTGTATAGCTAATAATGGCCTCGGTAAATACCCAGCTCAATAGCGATGCTGGCGACGTGGTCCCTGTAATTTCCCGAAGAAACCTCGCGTCTTGCGTGAATCCCCGTCCCGCAGAAAACAAAATTTGAATTATATCAATTATATATCAGCTCTTGTACTATCATGTAATAACAATATTCACAAGTTTACGATTTGAACGTTTGAGTTTCAGTTATTTCAACGTTCAAATTGTAAACTTGTGAATATTGTTTTACATGATATTATGGATAATACTCTAATTTTTTACTATTGTCCAGACTGTTCGTGGATCGCCCACTCAGAAAAACAAATGCCATCGGTACATAGTTAAACTAGTCTGGGCGTGACCTACACGTGATGTTCCGATTAAGTCAACATCATATAATTGTACAAACTGTAAACAATCTATGCGAGTAAGCGTGCTTTTATATTCATTCTTTTTCTCTCTACTAACAATAGGGCAACGACCAAATTAACACGTACTATTCCTATTGCTTCAATTTGACGGTGTAATTGTTACGCTGTCATTTCAGCCCATTCTAAATTTCCGCTTTAATGAAAATAACAACTCAAGAAAAAAAGTGAGAGCTACAAACAAATTGGATCCCGACTGTGGCCGAAGAAAGTTCTCAATTAATTGATTATATGCATTATACATTAGATAACGGCAAAAGCATTATAGTTACGAATTTTTTATTTATTTATTCATATTATGTTATGTACATATCTATTACTGGGATAAACGATTCAGAATATCTGAGCACAGTTAACGTGCGATGGAATTCAAGAAATCGATTTGCTCGCTTTTTTGATCCCATGCTTTCTCCAATCGTGCATTGATTTTCATATTAACAATGGTTTTCGTGTATAAGGTCGTTAAGAAGTATTGACATTTCTCTTGTTATAATAATGATTACAATTATTTAATGGTGATAAAAGCATATGTTTGACCATAGTTTATTATTAGATAATTTTATTAATTGCATTTCCTTATAATGTGCTCTTAAATCTTGCTGAGCGAAATGTTAATGTAATACTTCTAGGAAGTAGAGGATGTATTAATAGTTTGTATTGTAATAATAATGCCCCCGTTCCCAAAGATGCACCCGGAGAAGACGTTAGAATGGAATGAAATGATTTTTTTTATTGCCAATTTATTATTCCGACATATTTAACACAAATTAATTCATTATAGTGTACCTATAGCAATAGACATATGAGAAAAAAAGTAATGGAGAAATGAAGAAATTAAGTCATTACTAATGGCAACAAAGAATTCCACAAGGATTAGTTCCTATGAGTATCATAGTGATGTAAATAATTTGAATTTTGTTACTCTTACACTAGATAATTATAATAAAAGTAAAAAATTAGAAGCAAACAAAAAGAGAAAAAAATATGGAGATTAAATATAAACCAACTTTCAAAAGAAAAATTAATGCTAAATTATAATGAAAATAAAAAAAGAAGCAAATAATAAAAAAATATGGAGAATCAAATATAAACCAACTCACAAAAGAAAAATTAGTGCAAAATCATAATGAAAATAAAAAAAGAAGCAAACAATAAAAAAATATGGAGATTAAATACAAACCAAATTACAAAAGAAAAATTAATGCTAAATCATAATGAAAATAAAAAGAAGCAAAAAAAAATCATGGAGATTAAATATAAACCTATATACAAAAGAAAAATTAATGCTAAATTATAATGAAAATAAAAAAAAGAAAAAAATTAAAAATATGGGGATTAAGTATAATCCAACTTACAAAAGAAAAATTTATGCTAAATTATAATGAAAATAAAAAAAGAAGCAAAAAATAAAAAATTTGGAGATTAAATATAAACTAACTTAAATGGTAAATTGTAATAAAAATAATAGTAGAAGCAAAATAAAAAGTAATGGAGACTAAGTGTAACCAACTTACATTAAGAAAATTTAATGCTAAACTCGTAATATACATTCGTCAATTTATTACTTCAAATAATGGTTCATTATCTCTGTTAGAAAATAACATTTCAATTTGTTTTGTAAATGACCTATATGCAAATTTTTTTATTTCCTCTGGTAAATCGTTAAACATTTTTGGGCCAATAAATATGAAACCTTCCTGCGTCATTTGTTTTGTTAACGAACGGAACAACATATTATATATTCTTTATTTAGTCATATTAAGAATTGAGTCAAATTTATATGTTGCTTTACAGATATTTATACAGCAAGACCTGCTGATTCGGGATATTTAGCTTATTAAATTATGGTTTTGATGATGTTATCTTATTTACCCTGCACATCAGTCTCACAAAAAGTTTTTGCTCCTCAATCAAGGTCCTATAATGTTCGTCTTATAAGTACAGGGTGTCCCATTTTGGGTACTTTTGCGGGGTATCTCCTTTATTTTTAAAGATAGAGAGTTGCGGTTTTCGCGACACTGTGCTACTTTTTCGTAAAACTCAAGATGCCGTCAATAGAATTTCCATAGCCCTTTTAGTTTTTAAGATACAGGGCATTTCTGAAAATGTTGCATGTTGTGACTCCCATCGTATCTCCGTTATCCTTCAACTTATCGAAAAGGTAAAATAACATTCTGATAGATTTTTTTTCCGTGGAATGCAGTGGTGTAGATAACTTTTGTTACATATTCACTGTTTTTGAGTTATAAAGTAAACTTATGTTTTTTTGAATGGAACATCCTGTATATTTATAGACTATAAAATTTGTCTTTTTTTTACCTTTCCAAAAATATATGATAGTATAAACTTTTTTTCAGAAACACGCAAATAATTGACAATTTTCAGAAATTAAATACATATTTTAATAGTAGGCTATGGATAACAATAATAAACAAGTGCAACTTACATATTACTAACAAATAATTGGATACCTTGTATATAGGTATCTATTAAAAAAAACTAACTTACTACTACTACTACTACTTACTAACAGTAAGTTTGTAACAACAGTTTTGTGGCGTGAAGTGACAATATAACAAAAACACAAAGAAATAACATTATTAAAAAAAATTAAATGTGATGTTCAAATTGACCACCATTTTCTCTAATGCACATCTTTGAGATTCTGTGAATAGCGTTCAAAAGAACCATTGTTCTCATTCGCAGATTTCGAAAAGCTTAATGAATTGCCTCTCGAAGTTCTGCAATGCCGTCATATCGAGTTTTATATACTTCATTTTGTATATAACCCCATAAAAAAAAATCTAAAATTGATAGATCTGTTGATCGTGGAGGCCATCTAACAGGTCCTTTGGTACCTATCCATCTTTGAGGAAAGTTATTATTAAGAAAGGCCCTTAAGAGCCTAGAGTTATGACTTGGGGCACCATCTTGCTGTAGGTAAACAGCATTATACTGGGCTAATGGAATGTTTTCGAGCAGTTCTGGGATAACTTCCTCAAGAATTTCTAGGTATCTACGTGCTGTAAGACCTCCTTCAAAAATCCTATAAACTATATGTCTACCCAAAATAAAACATGAAACCCCAACTCCAAAGCGTCCTTGTTGTGCCCTCTCAAACATTAAATGCTGATTTTCACTATGCCAGTTCCTGGTATTGTGACGATTGAAAATGCCAGCACTTGAAATAAAGCATTCGTCTGACCAGATAACAAGTCTGCCAAATAAATCGTTAGCATCGATTTGTTGCAAATACCACTGGCAAAACGGTGCCCGGCGCTCAGCATCGCCTGGATGCAAATGTAGTATATTAAATTTGTATGGATGATACTTATATTTCTTCAAGATCCTGTGAGCGTTAGTTTTTGGCACACCAATTTCCTTCTCAATTTTTCTACATGAGGACGAAGGTGTTGCTTCTATATATCCTAAAGTATTATCTATCTCTTTTCTTTCGCTGTTCTCTTTGTTGTATGTTTTAGGGCGCGGGTGAACAAATGATCCGTGCTCAACTAAATTTGCTTTTAAACGGACAAATATCCCAAAAAACGGTTGCTTTCTTTCTGGATATCTAACAAGCAAAAATTAAAATGATAATAGAGATTTTCATAGCCATAATAGCTTACTCACCTTTGGAAATATAATTCCGGAGCTTCTTCAGAATTTTCATTATTCTGTATAAAACATACCATCATATCATATTTCTCATAATTTTCGTAAACTGCCATTATTCGAAAAAATTGATAAATATCTATTGAATAATGATACCACAAGAACGAAAATAAACAGCTTAAATGCGATAGAGATTTGACGTTTATTTCTGTTTCTTGTCATAAACAATATCAATGGCCTACTATTAAAATATGTATTTAATTTCTGAAAATTGTCAATTATTTGCGTGTTTCTGAAAAAAAGTTCATATTATCTATATTTTTGAAAAGGCAAAAAAAAGACAAATTTTGTAGTTTATAAATATACAGGCTGTTCCATTCAAAAAAACATAAGTTTGCTTTATAACTCAAAAACAGTAAATATGTAACAAAAGTTATCTACACCACTGCATTCTACGGAAAAAAACTATCAGAATGATATTTTACCTTTTCGATAAGTTGAAGGATAACGGAGATACGAGGGGGGTCACAAAATGCAACATTTTCAGAAATGCCCTGTATCTCAAAAACTAAAAGGGCTATGAAACCTCTGTTGACGGCATCTTGAGTCTTACGAAAAAGTAGCACAGTGTCGCGAAAACCGCAACTCTCTATCTTTAAAAATAAAGGAGATAACCCGCAAACGTACCTAAAATGGGACATCCTGTACATCCCCAAAAATTACCAGCATTTTATTTAAAATAACATCAACAAATATTTTCAATATTAAAATCAAAACAGTATTAATACTGCTTTAATTATAAAGAAATCCTATGAATACGTTTTTATTTTATTAACAAACAGTTTTAATGTTAAAATATTTTACATAATTATTTCTACTTAAAATGGTTATTTTGTTGTAATATCAGCTATATTTTTTATTTTTATTAACTGCTGAATATGCCAAGCCGTTGATGTCAATGGCTATTGCTCAAGTGGACTTAACACTTGCCATTTATTATGTCACATAGCTAATATACAGAGCAGTCTCAAATTTTTTCTATAGAAGTAACATTCGTAATTGTTTAGAAAAAACGGTCGTACATAAAATCTTATTTATTTCTCGGGCGTAATTTATTATATAAATAACTATAATGCACACAGTGGCATGAAAATAAATAACATTCACAAAGCAATCTATATTTTACAAATTGATATAAGCCATCCGCTTCTGGAGGTTTGCTATATCTCACCTATAACCTCACATTTCCCATTGCCGGTTTAAGGCGAAAATTATCCATTAATTTTGCTAATGCATGAGTGATATTAGGAAGAATATTCTTTATAAATGGTCCTTAACAGGAGCTATTGAACGGTCCAAGACAAAGAACGATCTACTAGAATCTAAATGTAATCGCAATTTGCATTCGTTTAACGATAGCCTATGTTTAGATTCATATCTAAAGATCTATCAAATCGAAAGCAACATCCACAATCGAAAATTAGGTATATTATAGAAGTAAGTGTCTTTCAAACGACGGGACTCGATATTCTCGTGGGAACTGTCCTAGATTTACTAAACTCGATAGCGATTGTTTACGCCTAATTTAATTGCCGTGAAAATGTAGCACTAGTAAATTATAGAAGAAACAATTGAACTATAATTGCAACTCAATTGATGGACTTCTTATATCTATAATCACAGTTTTCTTCAAATAACTATACACACAAAAATCTTTTCATTTCATTATTGTTATTTTTGTCTATGAAGATGGATACTATGTAGTGAAAATAATGAAAACGAGCTTTTAGTAGTTATTTTGTCTAAGTTTATTTAAATTAATATCCTGATCTAAAAAGAATGCGTCTGTGGAATTTTCTATGTTTTTGTTTGTAGTACTATACTTATGGTCATACATTCTTTTTTGTAAATATTACTTAGAGATGCCTGTATAAGTTTCTTCGCAATCTAAACAATTTGTATACTGTATGGGTTTTGTTTATCTTTAGTTATTAAAGGTTTTAGATTTGAAAAATACTTACCAATACAGTTTGTAAGTTTATGCGCAACATGTATATCATATATTATAAGAAATGTTTAAAAAAAGTATATGTTGCGCATTAACCTGCTAACTGTGTTGGTAAATATTTTTCAAATCTAAAACCTTTAATATCTAAAGATAAACAAACCCACACTGTAAACAAACTAAATTGTTTAGATTGATTCTTACTCTAGGATCGCAATCAGCGACTCAAGAAATATCCGAAGAAACGAATTTGGTTGCATTTCAGAGCATATAAAAAAACAATCCCCGGACAACCTAAGTCATTAAGTTATTGTGACATAGTCACAACCAGCAACCTAAAAAGAACCTCCCTAACAAGTTTCATCCCATTCCAAAAGATAATTTCACCAATTCCCTAGAGACGACGTTAGTCGACTTCGTAGTTTGAATCTGGCACCGGAATCATGATTCACGACCTCAAAAACCCCCTAGAGACCAGGTGACTACTGAGGATCATGGCTATGATCAGCAACCTCGAAAGAACCTCCCTAGCAAGTTTTACTCCCACGAATTTCCTGGAGACGACGTGGGTATCAGGATGCCCTGGCTCCATATGCGTCTTTGCTCCAATCCGACTGATTTGTGATCAGTGACCCCAAAAACTACCGAGGAAGAAATTATCGCCTATCCGGCTATGTTTGGCCACTTTTTTTCACATTAAATGTTGGCATTCAAAAAGATGCACTTTCCTCCGTAAAAATGCTAAACTGCATGTAAACAAAAAACAAGCTGGTAACTTTTTTTTAAATGACTTCTAGAATCGTTGAAAAAAGCATCAAAATCGGTTCAGCTCCTTTTTTATTCGACCTTTTTGTATTTCCTCGACTATCTGAGTAGGCTCTTATGCGGAAAACTGTATGTAGATATCCATTTTACCTAATACGAGTAAATTGAACTTAATGATCTACTTTGAAAGATTTATTCGCCACTGATTTGATCGTATGTTTTTGTTTGTATCATTACAAACAGTAAAACTGGAGTTTTATTCTTTTAATTGGCGTGTTTCCTTGTAACAGTTTTAATGCTGTACCGGTGGATGTGCTTTGAAATCGTGGGCGGAAGCTCGCACATGACTGGGTTGTCGATGATCGTCTGACAGTTCACCGCACGATTGCCAACCATTTGGACTGCATATTGTGAAATGCAGTATTGCTAACATTATTATTATCCAATACGAAATGACAATAATGATTACAGAAAGGAAATGTGAAGTATTTGCGTCAATAGTATATCATTGGATCCTATTTGGTCAGATGCACTGGGCGTTTGGTATAAATATCCAAGGGCTGGCAAATTTTGAAGTAAGAAAAAATACGGGCAGTCACCGAATACTGCTGACAAAAGTGAAAACTGATATTATGAAGCAACCAATTTATTTTGGGAATTTCATCCAAATTCGTATGATTTCACCAGTATCATCTCTTTCTACATGACACAATTTCCCGACAGTGCTATTGGACAATCCATCCCCAACATCTATGTTATTAGTTATCATGTATGGTCGGTTAAGAACTAAAATTAACTCGTATGGTAATCCACCCATATCATCGGTTCTCATTTTATGCAACTTCTGCCTGACGAAATTTTGTTGCTCAGCATTATGAGAACCAACGAAGACATCCGATGCCACAGGTACTATTGTCTACGGAGTTTAATATATGGAGTTGTTGTACTCGTTGTAGCATCCGAAATTACAATTTCATTATTTTTAAATGAAAATTAATATAATTAGTTTGTCTTTAGTTTTCACAACTGTCAGCATTTCAATCAACAATTATATACATTTTTATATTTAATAATAAAAAACGTATAATGGGCGGTACAATCCCTGTAAAGAGTATGAATGTAACCCGATAGTCATTATAATAAATACACTTTATTTTATTTTCAAAACATATTATTTATTGATATTTACATCGATGGAAATGGAATGTTAAACAGCATAGGTCCGAATTGAAGATGTCTATGGATGGTGGTAAAAGAGAACATGTTCAATTCGGACCAATGAACAAATAATCTAAAAAGAAACACAAATTATAAACACAAATAATAATTTGAAATAAAATTTTGTACTTTCGTATTAGTAGTATTAAAAAAAACATCAACTTACTATTATATTTGATGCTGTGATCCAACATTCGAACAATGAAAATAATAAACTAGATATAACACAACGTCATCAATGTGTAGTACACATGCAAAAGTTCTCACTTATACACATCACTAATGTTATATTCTTATGATAAGAATTATATTTACAATATTCAAAACCTTGCACGTAGATACGATACTAAGTACACAATGTACAATTAATAAATTCAATAAAAATATAACTTTCGTCTGCACGAGGACCGAGGATTGAGTAAATGAATAACGTCGAGTATCCGACTCAGATATGCACACGTGTGTAAGCGTATAGAGAGACTGCCTGACGCCTGACCCGAGTAGTTGCGCACTCAGCAATATACATAATACCTAATATATATAGCTACAGCGTGACGGGACGTGACGGACTCATGGTTTTACCCCCCATCTGAAATAGCTCAACGCGCCTAAAGAATTTTTCACTTCAAAAATTGTACAGTGAAAATAGTAATTATCATGGAAGAAATACTACTATTTTATTTCATAGCAAGCTCTACAATATCTTCAAATTTAAGAAGTCGAGGAAGTGGAAGAAGTTATTATTTATCTTAAGGTAGTTCATCCGGTATAGTGGAGTTAGAATATAATCGTCATTGCATGAAATGTAACTCTAGTGATTTTTATCTTCTTTTTACATCTATAAACGGGTTGTATTACAAATTTATAAAACAAATTATGGAATTTATTAATTACTGAAGGATGATAAGTGAACTTTTGAATGTTATTGAACTATTTAAAGGTAAGGGCTCTAATTTAGTTAATTGGTTACTCTTCAATTTTCTTTTTCTTTTAGAAATTAAGTTCAGATTTATCGTAACCATTGTTCAAAGGTATTTGTTGATGTTTCCCAACTTCGTTGTTATAATTTCGCTAGCTGAAAGGGACGTTCAAAAATCTATGAACAAGATTATTAAATGGAGCTATTTTATACTTAAATGGTGGTCAACTGAATCCGCAGGAGTCCCCACTCCGTGGTGAACTTGTTTACACAACTAGCAAACAAAAAATTCACAGATTTCGCAAGTCTTGCAATCATTGGAAGGTGTTGAAAACAAACATAAAATAATGCCAACTTTGCTTCATGGAATCTTTTGTAGCATTAAAGGAAGGCTATTGCATTCATGGAAATGTTTTTCCACCCGTTCCTAAATGAAATTCAGCTCAGTGAGCAAGGCACTAGCATTGTTCAAATTCTGCTTCCGACGGTGTCTATATAAACGACATTTTTCAGAATTAGTAAGTTTTCCAGGCTTTCATCAGGTCTGTCAACGTCGTTAACCGCATCCTCACTATTTAACCAATTCCGCTGTTCATGTTAGATACATTCCAACAGTGAAAATTATAGCGCGCAGTCTTTGTGTATCTGCAACACGACCGATTCGTATATTATAAGCCAATAGATGAGAAGCGTTGCGCGAATACCTAGTTTCTAACGTCACTTAGTACACGACGAGAACTGCAACCTGAGCTGCATTGAGCGATAGTTGTCTTGGTGAACACCACTTCTCGTCACGTGACTCTGGTCAGTCGAGGGTGTCTCTCGAACCTGGAGCGACCTTGGTGAAATAGGAAGTGTATTTAAGAAGTTTTAATAAAAAAGTAGTTTGAATTGCTAATTTTCAGCTATTTTTTCATAGAAATAATTAGTGGGACTCAAACTTGCACAGAATATGCATGTAATAATGTTATTCCATCAAAAAAAAAATTTTAATTTGCCGTTTTTTTTTAATTTGAAGATTTAACCACGTCCCCATCAGCTTTCATGTGTAAACGTTGTTTTTTTGACTCGATATTTGAAAAACGGTGTAGTGAAACCCTCCAAAAAATTAGACGTATTCTTATATTGTTATTCTCAACGGTCTGTAAAAAATTCAACAAATTTTATCACAATAAACTATCTCTACCGAACCTCCTTAACCATTGCTTGGTCTAAGCATTGGAAAAGATATTAGTCAACCAGTCTATGGAATTGGATAACAAAAATAATGCTCTATATGTGACTATTATTCTATATTGCACATTGAACCATATTCATATTCACATATTAACATATTAACAATTTCCACTGTAAACTTCAATTTACTTGTGAATTTGAAGTGAACCAAAACATAAATTTTCTAGATATAAACATTAGGCATGATGCAGATAGAAAAATAAAAACTTCGTGGCTTACTAAAGAAGTTTGATCTCAACGTTATCTTCATTTCAATTCCGTTGCACCAACATGTTATAAAAAAAGTGTCATAAACAGCCTTACAGATCGGGCTGTTAAATTGTCCCCGGCAGAGGACCGTCCCAAAAATTTTGAAATTGTTCGTAATACACTGGAAATGAATGGCTACCCAAAAACATTTTTCAATCCTATCATTAAAGAAAGAATAAACAAAATCTATAATGGATCTTCATATACAAATAACATAAAAGGTAATACAGACAATTTTATGACATTACCTTACATACAAAAAACAAAAACTTAGGAAATTCCACCGCCCTTTCTAAACACTGCTTTGATTATAACCATCAATTCGAATACAATAATGTTAATTTTCTAACTAAGGAAACCAATTAATATAAAAGATCTGTTTTGGAGAGGATTCACATAAAACGTGACTCCAAGTCTATAAATCATAGGACAGATACTCAAAATCTAAGTCATATCTATACAAACTTAATCAAATAATATCTCTTGCAAATTCCTACATGCCTCGTTATAATGTTAATAGTATATATTTTAGGTAGAATGTCAAGTATACCTCCAGTCCTCCAGTCTGACAAACTTTTTTCTATTAGCTCATAAATCTGACATCTGGTTTGAAAGTGAATACTTAGAAAATAAATTTTATTAGTCTCGTCGATCACTTACTGTGGCGACATGAATACGCATTTATTAAGAATTCTTCTTAGCAGTTGATTTTTTATAATTGTACTATTGCATTGAGGTTTACAATTTCGTTTTTTCGTGTTTCTGTTCGTTTCGGCGACGTGGGTATTTAATTGAAATTGGTGCGATTAGGACGCTTTGTGTAATACAATTAGTTTCAAGTAATCAAGTTTCAGACATAATAAGTCTTCTGATGATGGTCGTGAGACCGAAACGTACGTAAAGAAAAGAAAAATATAAAGCATAAGTGTTATTGTGACCTATTTCCCGAGAATTTATATATAATAACATATTCGATTTCATGAGATCTAGCATGTTTTATAGCAGCTTAGCAAGATTTATTATTATTTCAGAAAAATTATAGATATGTACCTACTTCCCGTTCTTAATAGGTTTTGAATAAATCCCAAGTGTACCTTACACAATTTCCCCATGGTTGGTGTGAAAGAAAGTCCACTTTCTACCAAAAGTGACCATGTGAAATTTGATGTATTGGCGAGAAAATGCGTTTGAAAGTTTAGCCCGATGTGAAAAATCAGATGTTGATGGTGTTGTATAGATTATTGCTGTTATGTTATTCATGTCATGTTTATAGTACACATTACACATGCTTTTGTACAATATTCCATGGCTGGGTATATTTTTCCGCACCCCATACATCTTAATAACAACCATCTGCCATAACATAATAACATTATTATGTAAAGTGATAACGAGGACTTTAATTTCGTGTACCCCGTGCCACGCTCTTTGGCAAACTCCACTATAATGGTTTAAGTTTCATAGTGTTCTTCTCGACAAAAGCACGACATACATCATAGTCGTGACAGTTTCTGCAAAGAGAAACCGTTGGTTTTGTACAATTATATAAATCATTAAAACGGACAAAAATAAATATATAATGTCTTAATGGGACGACAAACTAACTACCATGCGAAATACGACAAAGCAGCAAATTAAATCAATTTACATTAGACGTGACGTTTTCCACAATTTTAACCTGCTCCAGGTGAAAGTTGTGAAATAGGAAACTGGCCGCCAACAATTTGTAAACTTCAACGTAAGTACAGGCATCGACCAAAAATAATTATAGTAATATGATATAATAATGTTCGGAAACATTCATTAATTTCCACAAACCAGCATCTTATAACATAGTTGAATAATGGATATTCTCAAGCATCGGAATTTTTCTCATTGTCATGCGGATATGAATATTCACGCAATGCCGACTCATTGGGAACATTACCAATTATCCTGAGAATCTAAGGGGGTCGGAGGGTTATAGGCATTCAACCGCTGCTTTTCACAAATCTTGCAACTATTACGTTATTATACTCTCCGCAGACGAAGTCTCGAAGAGTATATTGCATTTATTCAAGTTATTTCTAAAATCCTAGTCTGAAAATGCCTTCCAACTATGCCACAGAAACTACAATACAGTACACCAGAAGACTCACATCTTCCACGCTTGTGTAGGTAAACATTGTTCCAATTAGAAGCCAAATCAATGAGAATCATCAACATGTCAGTATCTTCCCAATGATGACGACTTCTTCATAGGCTGAGGCCTTTGAAAGTGCTGTCTTCACAATGTCGACCTCTGCACCTACAACATGCTACATTTCATTTTAAGGTTGCTGTAAATACCAAAAAATTAAACCTTGCACGACTGCTACCGACATAAGACGTTGCCAGGTACCATTCCTTCCGGACATGCCACACAGATCAGAAGGGATTAGAGTTCGGAAGATAACCTACAGGCTGGGGTTAGATAGGCAGATACAGGGCTCGTACCGATTCAAACTAGTAAGGATCCTTACTGGCAACAGTGTCGTGGGGCTTACATCTGCCAAGAAGCAGGCCTGAAGTGTTCAAACCTTTGAACTTTCTGACTTGGCCAATCATGTCAAAACGCTCCTACTTCAGATCTAGACAGTACATCAGCAGACTCAGCTCTTCCACGCTTGTGTAGGTAAACATTGTTCGCATCAATGAAAATGCCAGTGCCAAATCAGTGAGAATCATCAACAGGTAAGTATCTTCCCCAATGATGACGACTTCTTCATAGGCTTCATAGGCATAGGATCTTTAACCAAGATTCGATTATATAGAGAAATTTACGATTTTAAAGTCGATACATTATTACATCATTATGTTATAACATTAATATTTTATTATATTTATATTTACCTACTTTTGAATCTTGTTTTTACTTTGAAATGCTATTAATATTTAATGTATAATAGATTAATAATGATATATCTCAATAACCAAATAAATATAATAAAAATGGATAGTTAGTGTATATAATAAATATTATGTAATGTCATCTAATATTTGATGTTTATTTAATGTGTAATGAATTAATAATAATATATAGTGAGTTAATAATCAAATAAATCTAATAATCAGTAGATAATGTATAATAAATATTATGTAACGGCATTTAATATTTGATTGTATTTGTACCACCTACTTTTGAATGTTGTATTTACTTTGAAGTTCAATTAATGTATGATAAAAGAATAGTATATAATGAACAATATTCAATAATATCCTGTATCAATTTCTCGGTAATGTGTACGTATTTTGTACACTTTCACTGCACTGTAAGCCTCTAGAAATATTTATAGATACTAAACTAGATTATAGATTATCTTGGTTACAGTACATGAAATTTATTTAGGTGTCAACTTAGCGGAAAAATAATTTGCAGCATTTGACTGGACGTAATTCCGGTTCCAGACTTGTATCACCCACTTTAAAAGATGGTGAATAGATAGTTCGTAACTTAGCTCTTTACTTTTCAGAAAGTTACGTTCCATAATTGACAAATCTTCGACAAATTATGTTATATAATACAAAAAATATCAGATAATGCCAGTGTATGTAACTCAAGTAAACTAAATAAATATCAGAGATAAGAAATATTACAGAAATAACTTTTTCACTTGATTTCTATGTATTTTCCCTTTTGAGCCTTCAACAATGTTCTGAACCACGTTAATTTGGGCGCCACTGTAAGGTTTTGAAGGAACCTTTTATGTCTCCAATGACCACAACTAGCGCAGAGTAATAATTATCCTCGGGGTTCGAAATGAAACGTATCCTTCTATTTTTGATTAAATAGGACTGCTTTTTTAAGCGTCAACTGCTTTACGAAAAGATACGAGTCATCAATCAAGAATTTCCAACATTACGAAGTGGATAAATGTTGATAATTATATTAGAGAAAATAAAGACAAGTTTCAACTTAACAATTTGATTTTATTCCTCTAGGGAATTATCTTTACAAAGAAACTTGATTCAATAAATTAACAAAGAATAACAGAATAGTGAAACAAATTACAGTTCTAGTAATTTGATTAAGTTCGAGTTAAGGAAGTTATTAATTTTGGACAGTAATTCCAGTAATATAGACAATGCGAGCAGTATCTTGGCCTCAAGTTCGAGGGACAAATAACTAAATCAGCAGGTACAATCAAAATAATCCCACAACTAATTATATTTATCTACCCAAAATGTATATTCAAAAGAAATTAAAGTCTTGAAAAGAATAGATAAATTACAGGAAATTTGTTAAGCAGAGAATAAAATTATACTGGAATAAAAGTTATGAAACTCAGAATAGTGATATCGTCATTTCTAAATATCGAAATAATATCAGAAAGTTCACTCCCATAAAGCAGTAACTGAGAAATTCGGCTTTATTCATATTCACCTAGATCAATTAATTATTCCTTTAAATCACAAATACTTCAGCATAAGATGCCGCTACTGTATCAAATTTAGTATGAAGAATGTCATTTCAAGGTGCTGCGGGATACCACGGAACCACGTGGGTCATTTGCTAGGTTAAACAAGCTATAATGAAACGATATGAAAAATTCTGATAGTTTACCTGATAAATGTAGTACTCTATTTAGTGACGATAAAAATAAATATAATTTGGATTTAATTACATTCAACCGAACACAAAAAAAAATTGTCTTGGTGTGTGACAAGGATAAGTTCGATAAATCTGAAAGTTTAAATAGCGAATATCACATTGATATTATGTGATTACAATAATCAAGATATCATAATAATATCTATCCACAACTATATAAACTTTCAAGTTAGAGAATTACTACGAAATAACAAAATTGATTTTCATCGATCTTACCTTGTCAAGAGTCGCAATCAAGATGTCCGTCAGTCCGTCTTCCCAATCGGATTCAACCTTCAACCTCTCCCCGAATAATCTTCCGTTTCTCTAGTGACCCGCTGCTTAGCTTGGGCTATCTAACTACAGAGGCAAAAGGTTGTCCTAAGATTATCTGACAACAGTTATCGGAATAATAAATTACCATTAAATAAAATTATTAACGTCCAAAACGTTACAAGTTGTAGCAAATATGTTACGCTATCAATACTAACTAACTCTCCGATGCATAGAAACGAAATAATGCGCAAAAAAAGAAAGTAAAATGTCCGAAAATTTCGTTTTTTCATTATAACTCTGCTCGCAATCATCATTTTCTACTAGTTGTCTTGGTCTCTACAACATGCATAAAAATTATAGCTAGTCCAGTTTTTGGAAGAATTCACATCTATAACTTGACTGGACTAATATTCAAGTGGACCATTTCCGTTCGATAATGCTACCATTTCAATTAGATCACACAGAAAGTTGCAACCGATGAATGTACTTCGACTATAAATCGTTTAAATGAGTTGATTCATGTGTAATCAGAGTAGCTAAGCTTTCTGTACCTTTAAACTACAAAGATCACTATTTTTAATAACATCCGGCAACGATTTCTACAGCTATTGTGTCGATATCAAGCTATTAATATTTCAAAGTCAAATACATTTGTAAACGAATTCAAATAATCTGTTGAAATGCAAACTAGGCTAATGAAAAATGATTTCTTTTGGAATATGATGACTAACGAACGGATATTGCGACTTATTTTGAAATATCAAAGAAATTATCGCATTTATTACGTCAACTAAATATTAAATTGATATATTACATGAAATGTTACTTTTTAGCATAATGCAATATTTTATTCTATCTATATGTCGATTTGGATTAATAATTAACATAGCAAGGGTGTTATTAAGATGTACGTCGACCGAGGGCTTATTATCTTTACAATACCATTGGTTCCTAGTCCTAGTAGTTTTAATTCCAGACAACATTGTTACATTTATTATTAATTTGCAATCTATGAATTCAATCAAAGTACATAAGACATATATGGTGCTATGGCCCGAGAGGAACACGCTTTCCAAGTATCGAAGGGGCATTTGAAAACAGGTCCGTCGAGTCTAGCTGCTTAGGCGCTGAGAAGCATGGAATCGGTCGAACCTTGGTCCGGTGGATTGAAGCCATGCTATTTACCCGTGTGGTAAAGGCACAACATAACGGATGCGTCTTACAAACCACCGCTACAAAAGGCTATCCAGGGGGAGGTGTCCTATCTCAGCTTCTGTGGTCTCTCGTAGTCGTTGGACTTTCGGAGGAATTGGAAGAGGCTGGGTTTTATGCCCAAGTCTATGCCGATAACTTGGTTGGCGGCACTTGGGGACACTATGCGTGCTGCAAAACTCGCTGCTGAGCATGGTGGACGGCTGGTGCCGCACGGAGGGACTGAGGGTCAACCCTCACAAAACGAAAATTTTACCGTTTACCAGGAAACTTAAGCTGGGCATACTGCCAGAGATTACCTTCTCTGGCAAGGTCCTGCAACTCGAAAGGGTCGGTGAAGTTCCTGGGAGTAATGCTAGACTCTAAACTGAACAGGCGCGAAGCGAACACTTCAAATAACAAGTTTTGAATGCCTCTACATCCTTTTGGGCATGCAGAAGAGCTTCCAGCAGCACATGGGGATTACAGCCAGAGATTCTTTATTGAATCTATATCATTGTGATCAGGCCTATGGTCATCTATGCTGCGGTAGTGTGGTGCTTGGGGACAAGGACAGGTACGTCCCAGCGCCCCCTGGAACGACTGCAGCGACTTGCATGCAGGTATATTGAGCGGTATGAGGTCGGCTCCAACGAGAGCCCTTGAAGCTCTCGCCGTATTACCACCTCTATACTTATATATAAAATCTGAGGTCATGAGAACGGCGTATAGGTTAAAGGGCCTAGATCACTGGAGCAAAATGCACTACTTTCCTGGACACTCAGCGATTTTAAGTGAGGCAATTCCTGATTACTCCATACTAGAAATGAAGCAAGATAGCGTGATTCTAGCTGTATGTCTCACTTCTCAGCATTTCGTCATAAGTTCTGAATATTATGCCAAGGAGAAAAGTTCCTGAGAAATGAAACAAGAAATGATTTATTTGCTCAAAACTTATTTTATTTCGCAACATAATCTCCTTGTAGCCCGGTACACTTGGTCCAACGTTTTTCTAATTTTTCGATCCCTTCCGAATAATACGATTTCGGCGAACCTTCAAAATAGGCGTTTGTTTCAGTGATAACTCATCGTTGGAACCAAATCTCTTTCCGCCGAGCCATTCCTTTACGTTTGGAAATAGATAAAAGTCGCAGGGGGCTAAATCTAGAGAATATGGTGAGTGATGAACCAATTCGTAGCGCAATTCTTACAATGTTGCCATTGCGACTGCGGACCTGTGCGTTGTCCTGGTGAAAGAGCACTTTTTTCTTTGCCAAATGCGGCCGCGTTCGCTTCAAATCGGCGTCGAATCGATCCAACAGCTCTGCATGATATACGCCAGTGATCGTTGTGCCCTTTTCAAGGTAATCGATATGGACGATACCGTGTGCATCCCAAAAAATAGTGGCCATGACTTTTTTCGCCGATAAACCCAGTTTGGCCTTTTTCAGCTTCGATTCACCAGAACAAGTTCAGGGATTCGACTGCTCTTTGGTCTCTGGTGTGTTGTGATGGATCCATGTTTAGTCCACGATTACGAAATAGTCCAGAAAGTCCTTCTTATCGCGCTTGAACATCGCCAAACACTTCTTTGAAGTTGTCACACGATCGCGTTTGTCAACAAAGAGCAAATGCGGCACCCATCTGGCAGATAGCTTCCTCATATTCGAAAATTTATGCAAAAAGCCCGTTCGGTTGAGATACCAATAGCCCCAGCAATCTCGTGCTTTTTAACTCGCCGATCATCCAATATATATTCATGGATTTCTGGCATTGTAACCTCAATTGGGCGACCAGAACGTTCGGCGTCCTTTGTGGTCATACTACCACAACGAAAACCATTAAACCAATCGATGGTGAAGAGTCTCCATAAAGTTTAACAATCCATGCTTTTGTTTACGAAATATTTTTTCTACGCAAGAAATAATGTTTAATCAAGACGCGAAATTCACTTTTTTCCATGTTTACAGAAATTTTCAAGGTCGCTTGCTTCCGATAGGTGTCAAAACAAAACTGAATGACATATCAGTTTGAAAATTTTAATGCATTCTAGTTGAAAATGGTACAAAACAAATGTCACATGGGATTTTCGATTGTGGCCCTATCTGTTTTACTTTTCAGGCACTTTTCACCTTGACCTCGGATTGATCTTGCTTAGGATATTTACTGTTTCAAAGTATATAAGTGTCGTTTCATTATCATAACCTCATAAAAACCTCCCATCACTGCTTCTGATGATACGGGAATACGATTTTCGTTCTGAATCGGAAGTAGGTAGCTTCCATATTCTGATATACATCGAGACAAATTCTCTGCAACTGGGTTTCGTTTGTTCCTTGGGCGTAAACGTTGAAAAATGATTGTTTACAATTACAAATCTTTCTTATAATATTGATAGGAGAAAGCAATTAAACATTTCTTCAACTTTAACTAACAAACTGAGAAGCGTCGACTGACTAAAGAAATTTCTCTACATTTGGAACATGATCAGGCATTTACTTAATAGAAATTGAAAAAGAAAAAGTCACTTGCTTGGAAGATTAATAATATTTTTCATCTTCCCAGAGATCTTATCTATTAATTATAGTTGTTCCTGACTTTTTCGACGCCTCTTCAATTGTTCGAAGATTTATGTTGTCACGTACGTAAAGCATACAAAATCGGCTAATCTTCATGATTTGTTTTATAAGATTCTCATTATCATAAATGCCAATTTGCACATATTCAATAGACGCAGGACTAATATTCATTAGAAAGCTGCCCGAATATAAGGAAGAAAGTGGTGGAATGTAAAAATCTGATGAAAATTACCATTTCATATTCAGCAATTTCACGTGATCTTTTCATGAGAATAGTTAGTCCAGTCAATAGAGCATTTTTACTATCAATTTTTTCTTTACAAATAAACGAATTATTGTGAAATTTGGTGTGTGGGTTCCTGAAGGGTCCAGCGTAGTAGGTGTTTCGAATCACAACGCCCCACTCAAAAATTTGACGAGTATTTGAGTAACCTGTTCAAACTTCAAGGTTCAGTATGTTTGTGCCCAAATTCTTCTAAGCTTATTTTAGTATTACTTTTTTTTAAATGTACATCTACAGTGTGACCCATTTAGATTCGAAACACCCCTGTAAAATAGTTATTAACTCATTAAAATAATTTCTTTTTATTTGTCAAGTAATGGAAGGTCTGCTACGGGATAAAATTTAAAATGTAATTAAAAAAACAGTGGCGTACCATTTATTTTGAACAATTAATTCAGGAGCGTGTACGTACGGACACCACTGGCTTCACTAACCTGTAACCTAGAAACCATATACCAAAATTGAAGGAAAATATCTAAAGTGGTTTCCGACATATTAGAAAAAATTCGATATTTTTTAAAATTTTCAACTCCATGTACCTAGATCGGAACGGACCACATGTTCATATGCAATTTTGTTATAAAAGGTCATCACTCATCAGGAATCACACCATTAAATTTTTTAGACTACTTGGGAAACACTCTGTATATCATTAGTCAATGACTTCTTATATATAAATTTCTGGTATCATTGATGATTCCTCCGACCGGAGGAATAATGAAAAGAATGTAATTCAACGAATAATAAACCTTCGTATAACTCTAATAACTTCAATAATAATGTTCTATCTCTTTCAATTGTTAGTCCCTCTGAAATGATTCAAGTTACTAAAAGACTTAAAGCAAGTCACACGAAGGGTCCCAATCAAATTCCTGCTTTTTTTTGTGAAAGATTGCATCAATATATTCGCAACACCACTGGCATTTATATATTCATTAGCCTTAAAATCGCACGCACACTTTTCCGGATCTGTGGAAAGTTTCAAAATTAGTACCAGTTTTTAAAAAAGGTTATAGACATGAGGTTAGTAGTTATCGCCCAATTGCCATCATCAAAAACTCCTGCAAATTATTTGAATATATCTTATATGATGCTACTTTCAATCATGTAAAAATGCAGATATCCCCAGAGCAGCATGGGTTCATGCCTGGCATATCAACTGTTACTAACTTAGGTTGCTACAGTCAATAATTGGTGAGGATATTGATGATAGTGGCCAGGTTGATTGTACGTACCTCGATTTTGCTAAAGCATTTGATAAAATGGATCACAGTATCTTATGGAAAAAAATGTCTAGTGAATTTACAAATCATTTGATTTAATTTTGGAATTCTCACCTAAGTGATAGATATCAATATGTAGAGTATAGAGGTTTTAAATCGTCTTCATTACATGCCACCTCAGGTGTACCTCAGGGATCAATACTTGGACCACTCTTATTCAATTTATTTATCAATGACATTTCTTCTTTATCTGTTGTTTTCTTCTTTAAGCAGACGATTTAAAACCTTACAGTAAAGTATTCTTTATGTTGTATCTCACTGCAGCAAATACAACTCTGCAGAACAAATACGTTATTATTTTCCCCAATTTTCCAAATGTGTAGATTCTACGAGATGATCGGATTGACTGTTGACATATTTTGTTGTAACTCTAATGATATTTGTAAAGCTGTGTATATTAGTTAATTTTAATTCCTACTGTGTAAGTATATTATGTACTCCTAAGCTCTCCAAGAGATTTATCCCGTTGAGCTGGTGTAATCAAATAAATAAATGAATAAATAAAGAGATGAAGAAAAGAGGCATCTTTCCAGTTCCAGGCAGTAACTTCATTCGCTATTCCGGGTATGTGTGGTAGTGAGTGAATAGTAAACTCATAATAACTCTGATTGTTAGACATATCTAATATTCGTTGTTGAATGCTCAGATGAATATACTACTACCTACAACTTCTGCAGCGTATAATAAGTAACACTTATACCTGTATTTATGATTGTAATAATTTCTGAAAATGTTAGACACAAGTAGAAATTACGATGTCGTACATAAGTGAAAGACACTGTTGCATTTATTTAGAGTTATTTCAATAATATGAAACGTTATTAATCTATCCGTGCAGAAAATTTATCATTTCCTGAACTACGGTTTAGTTAAACTAACGGGATCCTTTTTCATGTGTAGTTTCAATTTCTTGTTCGTTACAAATTACGTCATGTGGAAGTAACTATATGTAAATTATGAGGGTTTTTTTGAGTTGCGTGTTTGAAGTAGAAATTTCCATCAGTCTCATTCTAAAAATGAAGTCCAGTTTGCAAAATAAATAATTAAACTGGTACAAACTTTATCAGCGTTATTCAAACTACCAGGAAAACAATTGCACTATTTAAGATAACCTAGGTTTCGATCTTATAAGTTTTTAGTGCAGTCAATCTACGGATTGGTTGGGAAATTTTTAAATGTGACTAACGACCTAGCGGAAAATGTTTGTAATGATGCGAAAAACAAAACCCTCGGTTTTCTTCGTCTGAAAATTGGTGCAACCGTTTGTTATTTGCGAAAAAGAGGTTTTTCGGCCCTTTTTTGGCGGTCGTTTTTTCATTTTAGTCTGCTAGCTAAGATACAAAAATGCAACCATTTTATTGTCGATGTCTGAAGAACCTGCAGTTAAATTTTTGTGAAGTTATGTTCAACCCCCATCCCGCTATATATGTCGGTATGTCCAGCAAAACTGGCCTCGGCGTACACCCATCGCCATAATAAGGCGCGGCCATACGGATGTTGTATTACCATCTAAGGCACTCGTACGGAATAGACCAAGAGCCGGTGCTGCCTTACATGCCAGGAAATATTGAGTCCATTTGTCGGAAACGAAGAATGCCAGATTTACTGGAATTACACGTTTCCATACAAGCAAATAAATAGGCCTGACGTTGTCCTCCTCGATAAACAAACCAAGACTATGTATGTCATCGAAGAAGAGAAGGAAAAATGGACAAAGTATCAAGACCTCCTGTTCGTGCTTCGCACTCTATACCCAGGCCACAAAGTCGTATTAGTGGTTCTGATCATCGGTGTTTTGGGCGGAATTCGGTATTCGCTGCGTTCGAACTTGAAGATCATTCCGGCCTGTCAGAACTCGGCGCAGATCTTGATAGGCCGGATACAGAAGGCAGTCATTCTGGGTTCAATAAGACGAGTTAGGGCACACGACTTAGTAACCTGAAGCTACTTACCTATTGCTGAGGAGGAGTAGTTTCGGTTAACTGACTTCGGTGTTTTTCTGGCGCGATTGCTGCGATGTCGTCGTAGCGCGCAGTAGTCTCAACCAAGCATTAATGTAAAAAAAGATAGTACATATCTACATTTATAGTTCAAGTCTATTGTGTTACTAATTTGTGTTTCTTTTATTTCAGGTGAGTGTCATCAGCAGATAGCCCAAACATTGAAAGGTAACAATATTTTGAGCTGTACAGGGTGTCCCATTTTGGGTACTTTTGCGGGGTATCTCCTTTATTTTTAAAGATAGAGAGTTGCGGTTTTCGCGACACTGTGCTACTTTTTCGTAAAACTCAAGATGCCGTCAACAGAATTTTCATAGCCCTTTTAGTTTTTAAGATACAGGGCATTTCTGAAAATGTTGCATTTTGTGACCCCCCTCGTATCTCCGTTATCCTTCAACTTATCGAAAAGGTAGAATAACATTCTAATAGTTTTTTTTCCGTAGAATGCAGTGGTGTAGATAACTTTTGTTACATATTTACTGTTTTTGAGTTATAAAGTAAACTTATGTTTTTTTAAATGGAACACCCTGTATATTTATAGACTATAAAATTTGTCTTTTTTTTACCTTTTCAAAAATATATGATAGTATAAACTTTTTTTCAGAAACACGCAAATAATTGACAATTTTCAGAAATTAAATACATATTTTAATAGTAGGCTATGGATAACAATAATAAACAAGTGCAACTTACATATTACTAACAAATAATTGGATACCTTGTATATAGGTATCTATTAAAAAAAATTCCCATAGATCTTTTTTCTAACAGTAAGTTTGTAACAACAGTTTTGTGGCGTAAAGTGACAATATAACAAAATCACAAAAAAATAACATTATTAAAAAAAATTAAATGTGATGTTCAAATTGACCACCATTTTCTCTAATGCAAAATTGGCACATCTTCGAGATTCTTTGAATAGCGTTCAAAAGAACCATTGTTCTCATTCGCAGATTTCGAAAAGCTAAATGAATTGCCTCTCGAAGTTTTGCAATGCCGTCATATCGAGTTTTATATACTTCATTTTGTATATAACCCCATAAAAAAAAATCTAAAATTGAGAGATCTGGTGATCGTGGAGGCCATCTAACAGGTCCGTTGGTACCTATCCATCTTTGAGGAAAGTTATTATTTAGAAAGGCCCTTAAGAGCCTAGAGTTATGACTTGGGGCACCATCTTGCTGTAGGTAAACAGCATTATACTGGGCTAATGGAATGTTTTCGAGCAGTTCTGGAATAACTTCCTCAAGAATTTCTAGGTATCTACGTGCTGTAAAACCTCCTTCAAAAATCCTATAAACTATATGTCTACCCAAAATAAAACATGAAACCCCAACTCCAAAGCGTCCTTGTTGTGCCCTTTCAAACATTAAATGCAGATTTTCACTACGCCAGTTCCTGGTATTGTGACGATTGAAAATGCCAGCACTTGAAATAAAGCATTCGTCTGACCAAATAACAAGTCTGCCAAATAAATCGTTAGCATCGATTTGTTGCAAATACCACTGGCAAAACAGTGCCCGGCGCTCGGCATCGCCAGGATGCAAATGTTGTAGTATATAAAATTTGTATGGATGATACTTACATTTCTTCAAGATCCTCTGAGCGTTAGTTTTTGGCACACCAATTTCCTTCTAAATTTTTCTACATGAGGACGAAGATGTTGCTTCTATATATCCTAAAGTATCTATCTCTTTTCTTTCCCTGTTCTCTTTGTTGTATGTTTTAGGGCGCGGGTGAACAAATGATCCGTGCTCAACTAAATTTGCTTTTAAACGGGCAAATATCTCTTTTCTTTCCCTGTTCTCTTTGTTGTATGTTTTGGGGCGCGGGTGAACAAATGATCCGTGCTCAACTAAATTTGCTTTTAAACGGGCAAATATCCCAAAAAACGGTTGCCTTCTTTCTGGATATCTAACAAGCAAAAATTAAAATGATAATAGAGATTTTCATAGCCATAATAGCTTACTCACCTTTGAAAATATAATTCCGAAGCTTCTTCAGAATTTTCATTACTCTGTATAAAACATACCATCATATCATATTTCTCATAATTTTCGTAAACTGCCATTATTCGAAAAAATTGATAAATATCTATTGAATAATGATACCAAAAGAACGAAAATAAACAGCTTAAATGCGATAGAGATTTGATGTTTATTTCTGTTTCTTGTCATAAACAATATCAATGGCCTACAATTAAAATATGTATTTAATTTCTAAAAATTGTCAATTATTTGCGTGTTTCTGAAAAAAAGTTTATACTATCATATATTTTTGAAAAGGTAAAAAAAAGACAAATTTTATAGTCTATGAATATACAGGGTGTTCTATTTAAAAAAACATAAGTTTACTTTATAACTCAAAAACAGTAAATATGTAACAAAAGTTATCTACACCACTGCATTCTACGGAAAAAAGTCTATTAGAATGTTATTTTACCTTTTCGATAAGTTGAAGAATAACGGAGATACGAGGGGGGTCACAAAATGCAACATTTTCAGAAATGCCCTGTATCTTAAAAACTAAAAGGGCTATGAAAATTCTGTTGACGGCATCTTGAGTTTTACGAAAAAGTAGCACAGTGTCGCGAAAACCGCAACTCTCTATCTTTAAAAATAAAGGAGATACCCCGCAAAAGTACCCAAAATGGGACACCCTGTACAACGATTGAGATTTAGCCAGTCCCCAAAGATGATTTAGGTGACGACAAAACTTGAATTCAACGGATTGAAATATGACATAAATATACATTCTGTTTTTGGCGAGTCTTAATGGCATAGAAAATAAAATTGTCGTAATAGTCTTTGACGTACACACGGTTAGAAAACATCTATGAAAATAAAATATTAACCACACATCGACAATGATTGGTATAATGTAAGTGCAATTTACGATGTTCTTAGATTTCGTAAACATTTCTTTTTGCTATCTCATGAAAATTGTATTTCGCTCAGGAGAACTGTCAAAATGTTTCACAAACAATCAAACCGTTTCACAAACAATCAAATCGACGTTTATGATCCTGGAGAGAACATTGATTGACCGCCCACGGAGTAAGTAATTTTTCTTGAAAAGTCTACAGCGTTGTGTTAATCTATGATACCACTTTAATGACGAAGTGTGACGTTATCCAACAATTTCTGATACTTCTACGGGTTAAATATGTCATTGCCAATAGATACTAAAGTTTCTTTGAAAAACTGTAGATCAATGTCTAGAGTACCACTTGCAAGAGAACTCACTGTGCCACGAAACAATACAGTTCAACACGTTAAATAGATTTGAAAAATTACAAATCCGTACGACTAATAGGAACGGCGCAATCTTCATCCCCAGTGGGTTACATACGCACAAACAGACATTATCTCAAATTAGTGTAGAAAAAGGCTCAAAACGGAAAAAAATTCATGCCGATTGAAATACTTCCCTTATACTACGTTCATGGAGGGTAGTAATAGTTTAGATCTATTCAGAAAGAGAAATATCTAAATTGGCATTTCATTTTTGGATCTAGAGAGGCTCACTTTTGAACTGCTCTTCAAGACGCTTGGAGTAGTTTCCAACGGGACATTCCCCATAACAAGCTTATAGTTTCTTTGCCTAATGGGCCACAATTCAATCTAAGTATATAGAGAGCTATAAATCAAATTCATGAACATAACCTACATTATTCAAAATAATAACGTGAAAACGTAACTAAAGTTTCAACACCGAAGTGCTATTATCAAACAATTAGAAAATTATGAAGCAATCAATGAAACAGTATAAATAGAGTAGAGTAAAGTAGGATTGAGATTAAGGGATCAACGAAAATTCCAAAAACAGGTAGATCCTAGGAAAGTTCAGTATTACATAGTAAACATAGCAACAATTTGTGAATTAGTGTGATTATAATTTAATATTCTAAGAATTATTTAAAGAGCGGTTTGAAAGATGGAACAGTATTACATAGTAAACAAGGTAACGATTTGCGAATTAGTGTGATTATAATTTAAAATTCTAAGAATTATTTTAAGAGCGGTTTGAAAGACACTTGAAAAGATCACTTTGATATAGGTCTAACTGATCATTGAGGATATTTTTATTAGAGTTTTTGACAGCTTTATAAATCTCTATTGATTCTAATATATTCAATTTAAAACCTCTGGTTTGGTTATGTAAAATGCTTAGGCTATCAAAATTAGGGAAATTATGACCAGTTTGTAAAAAATGATTAGCAAAGGTCGAGTCAGTTTTGTTGAGTCTAAACGAGCCAAAATGTTCTTCGTATCTTAATTTGAAATTACCACAAGTTCTACCTATATAAAAGTCATCACAGTCTGGGCAAATCATCTTATAAACTCCAGGTTTTCTATATTTATTGGTTTTGTCTTTGGCGTTGTATATAAGAGGGCAAAGTTTATTTTGAGGTTTGAAACTGATTTTAAAATTATGGCGGGATAAAATGTTAGCAATATGTTCGCTTTCTATACCAAAATATGTCAAAGAGATGAATTTATTGGTTATATCTATGTGTTTTATACGCGGATAAATTTTATAGAAAGTTAATTGTTGTTGTTTGCGATTTATTAGTTTAATTATTTGATCTACCGGAAAACCATTATTGATGGCTATTCGTTTTATCATGTTCAACTCAATAGTGAGGTGTTCTATTGACAATGGTATCGAGAATGCTCTATGGATCATTGAGTGATATGCTGCTAATTTATGGCTACGAGGGCTAAACGATGAGTTCGGAATAGTGATGTCTGTACAAGTGGGTTTCCTGTAGATATTGAAGGATATTTTATTATGGTCACGTATTAGTGTTAAATTCAAAAAGTTCAATGTTCTATCTTTTTCTGTTTCTAACGTGAATTCAATTTTTGGGTGAAGTTGGTTAATAAATGAAAGAAAAGAATTTAATTGTCTGGATGTGCCTTTGAAGAAGGCAAGTACATCATCTACGTATCTATACCAAAATTGAATATGTTTTTTGCTAATGTGCAGTTCATAATTTCGTCCTCCAGATCAGATCTTCGGTGTTGAAACTATAGTTTCACGTTATTATTAATAAAAGTGGTATAAAAACAAAGTAGTTATTCTTTCATATAATCAAAATGATAAATTACCATAAAGTAACGGCTTCCACCATCGATTTTTTTTACATTATCCAACATTATCAAGGTGAATAATGGTAAAAATTGAACCATTGGTGAGATTCGAATCTCTGGCTGTCTAGTCCAGCATATTGACCAATTACACCACTTTGGTCTGAATGATGTGATTCGATAACCAGTCATAACCCAGTTTACTCTAACAGATCAAAGTGGTCTATGCTAGAGTAGAAATCCAAGAGGCGTGGATTCGAATCCCGTATTCATCTTAGTAATCCTGTGCTAAATAGTCAGCCCAATTTCTCTTGTAGATTGAAGCGTTTAATAAAATTCTTGAACGTTTGAATATATAACTTCAAAGTCCCTGTCGAAATATTCGGTTCAGGTTAAATTTAATACGTCAGAAGTTAAAAGGTTATCACATCTAATAATCTTGACATCAAGGAAATGATTTTGATTGTTCATTTCCAATTTGTACTGAATTGAATAGCTTCTAATATTAAATCTTGAACGCAACGTCGGCGACCTAACACACCGGTGCGTTACGAACAGATGTGACCGGATACAGAGATAAAACATTGGTTTTACTTTCACATGTAATTGCTAAGCATATAATCAATACCGCCGGATGTTAACGTACTATATAGCTACGTTGCATTTGTACATGATCAGCGCAGATAACGATAATTGTCGTTATTCCATCACATTTCAATATGATATGGAACTGATGGGACGTTTATTGTATACCAAAGACGGGTGTGTACTCGCGATTTTTACTATCGTCTCTGTGTTCTAGAAAGCATAACCGACAAAAATCAACGGAGAATGATACAATTTTAAATTAGAGCGTGTCGATAACGATCGTTTCTATGAAAACGATGGAATCGTGCGTTGGGCCTGGACTAGCTCTGAGTTCAACAGAAATTGAAAGGAGTATTTCTGAAGTAATGCGCTAGCTCCAAAGACGACATGAGGGTTCTCATTTAGACAGAGGAATAACATAACTTAGATAGTAGGATTACAAGAATCGAAGAGCAATTTCCAAATTATCTGGTATTTATTCGCTATAGCAATGAAGATTATTCGGTAATATCCAAATTATCCCCTTTAGTAAGAAGGATTATGCGCTAATTTCCGCTACCTGCACAAAGAAAGATTAAATATGCGAATTATCTCCTAGAACAAGAAAGATTATTCGGTAATATCATAATTATCTGCTACAGAAATAACGATTATGAAGAAAGATTATTTATT
Source organism: Endomychus coccineus (assembly GCA_958510875.1). Lineage (NCBI taxonomy): Eukaryota > Metazoa > Arthropoda > Insecta > Coleoptera > Endomychidae > Endomychus > Endomychus coccineus. The sequence continues at coordinate 24,426,272 of OY294067.1, forward strand.
AATATCCTAATTATCTGCTATAGAAAGAAAGATTATTCGGTAATATCCAAAGTATTTGCTTCAAGAAGAAAAGTTATTGAAGATTATTCGGTAATATCCAAATTAATTTGCTACAGCAAGAAAGATTAGTTGGAACATTCTAATTATCTGCTACAGGAATATTATTTGGTAATATCCAAATTAACTGCTACAGAAAGAAAGATTGTTCGGTAGTATCCAAAGTCTACTACAGAAAGAACGAGTATTCGGTAATATCCTAAGTATCTGCTACATAAATAACGATTAAGAAGAAAGATAATTTGGTAATATCCTAATTATCTGCTACAAAAAGAAAGGTTATCCGGTAATATCCAAAGTAATTGCTACAGCACGAAAGATTATTCGGTAATATCCAAAGTATTTGCTTCAAGAAGGAAAGTTATTGAAGATTATCCGGTAATATCCAAATTAATTTCCTACAGCAAGAGAGATTAGTTGGTAATATTCCAATTATCTGCTACAGAAATATTATTCGGTAATATAAAAATTATCTGCTACAGAAATAACGATTATGAAGAAAGATTATTTGGTAATATCCTAATCATCTGCTACAGAAAGAAAGATTATTCGGTAATATCCAAAGTAATTGCTACAGTACGAAAGATTTCGGTAATATCCAAATCAGTTTGCTACAGCAAGAAAGATTTGGTGGTAATATTCTAATTATCTGCTACAGAATGAATGATTATTCGCTAGTATCTAAAGTCTACTATAGAAAGAACGAGTATTCGGTAAGATCAAAATTATCTGCTACAACAAGAAAGATTAATCGCTAACATCCGCTACCTGTACCAAGAAAGATTATATATTCGAATTATCCGCTAGACCAAGAAAGATTCTTCGGTAATATCCTTATTATCTGCTACAAAAATAAAGATTATGAAGAAAGATTATTTGATAATATTCAAATGATCTGCTACAACAAGAAAGATTATTCAGTAATATCCTAATTATCTGCTACAGAAAGACAGATTATTTGGTAATATCCAAAATAATTGCTGCAGCAAGAAAGATTATTCGGTAGTATCTGCTTCGAGAAGAAAGGTTATTGAAAATCATTTGGTAATATCCAAATTATTTGTTACAGCAAGAAAGACTAGTTTTTAATATTCTAATTATCTGCAGCAGAAATATTATTGGGTAATATCCAAATTAACTGCTACAGGAAGAAAGATTATTCGGTAATATCCAAAGTATCTCCACATAAAGAAAGATCGATTAATAATCAAATTATCTGCTAAAAGATGAACAATGAGTGAATTTGTTACCAAAATACATTTAAAACTTTTTTTGGTACTATTGAATTTAGATTTCAGTTGAATATTTGTTGATATAATAATAAGACCTACTTGTGCGTTTTTTCTGTTTTAAATAATTACAAGAATTTACTTTTTTTTTCAAACATTTTGTAAACACAGTGTTCACAAACTGTGTTTACTTTATCTAACAGGGAAAGAAGTGAAACTTTTTTGAAAATGCTCCAGTGTCATTAAGGGAACAAGAAAAAATAAAATACTTTATTGAAATCATTGAATTGTATATAATTATGGAAATATACTTTTTCTCTCAATTATTTTATTGTATTGTATTGTATCTTTACATGCCAAAGTTTAATCTGTTCCACTTTTAAGTTTTTTTGTTCCCTTAATGTCAGTTGAAGCATCTCCAAAAAAGGTTCACTTTTATCGCTGTACTGACGGACGCATTTTCCCTCAAAAAAATCGTGCTAATCTTTGTTTCCGATTTTTGACATAAAAAAAAATGTTATAGTAGGCCTTGGTCAGTGGCATAGAATACAAATTTTACAGCATGCATGGAGTTTCTCCTGTGTATCTTTGGAGCTTCTGTTTCTCAAAATCTACTTATAAATACATAAGTTACCAGCGTGTTTCCATCATTAATGGTCGACACTGTAGATAAGAACAACCTGGATCTAGTATTCCCTATATTATGATCTATTAAAAAAATATTGTTGTATTTAAGAATGACACTTTTGTTTAATAACGACACTGTGTGACGAAACAATTGCAAGCAATCAAATTTAGCATTTACAGTGAATTAAAATTTGTTTTATTTCACTATTCAACATATTTTTTTCAAGGTGAGTCCTACAGCTCAGTGAATTCATACAGAACTTAGAGAACTGTCAATTTTCTAAACTTTCAGACTTATTTATAGTTATGTGCATTACGTGATTTCAAAGCATATTGTATTACAGTGAACTTCCAAGTCATGGGCCGTGAAGTTACAGCCAACAATGATATTCATGATTTGAATTCGTCATTCAATGAATGATTAGTATTGCAGAAGAGAGATACGATCTCAATTAGCTTTATCGCCATAGAAAGTGAATATCCAACATGTCCATCCAGCGTGTCAAACTACTTCTGATAGCTGGAGCCCGAGTGCTTCTCATTTTATAAATTCTTGATGTTTTCTTGTCATAGTTAATTATTCTGAATATATTGATGACGAAGGACAAACATAGAAATGTACTTTCTAATTTATTGGTCATCCGGACTTTTATTGTTTTTGCCAGTCAGTGATCTTGTTGTTAAGACTAATTTTCGAACTAGAAACATTAATAAACTGTGATCGATTAATCAGGAAACGTATCTTTTGCAAGATTAACAAATCAAATAAATCAAATAAGAATAAATTAGTTTTCTCGATAAAATAGTTCATTTGCCGAATTTCATTCTAGAAGTGACATCTGAGATTAGAGTTAGAGGTACAGAGTTCCTTCAAAAATATTTTACTGTAAATCAGATGAACTTTTGGGACGTACAAATAGTCTGCCTTTATCAATGTTACCTACTAGGGTTCAAAGTACAAGAATTAGGCAAATGCCTTGTCTCCTAATTTTTATATTTTCACCTCTTCGGTAGAAACTCGCTTTTCCTTGGATAACCACTCAAGTGTAATATGATTTCTTGTATTATATCTTCATGCAAATGGTGTGCCTTGTTTCGTCGTTGGCTCTTAGACTATTAGCTTATAGATAGCACTTGTATGAGTATCTTCGATATTAAAGATGAAGAAAGAATAATTCTAATTGCAATCATATAATACTACACTCTTCGAAAAGCCTAGTGATATTCGAAGAATATTAAAAATAATATGTGTAATCAAATTTATCAGTTGAATTGCTTATGGAGAATAGTTTTTGTTTGGAATTACCATATAAGCATATAGAAAACTTGATAAACTAAGAGAATTCACAACTCTAGATACACTAGAACACTAATAAGTACGAAATAATTACTCTCATCCTCTTAGAACTATCATTAAAGTACTAAGGACTTTTCAGCTACCAAGTAGCCATCATCATCAGAGTAAACTAAAATGAAAATTAGGATTGGGGTTAATAATGCAAACAGGGTTACCTTCAGCTGGAGATAAATCTGAATTTAATATTCGCAGATATTTATCGGTACTGGGTTGTAAAAGTGATAAGCTTTCTTGAGAAATAGTGTGACCTGTATTTAAAATGCTGATTTTTTACTATTATTCTCCTTCATATGTGGGCAAAGTGAAAACTCCCTGAAAAATAAAACATGGTGCCACAATCGAAAATCCCATGTACCATCTTTAACTAGAACGCATTCAGATTTTCAGACTAATATGTCATTCAGTTTTTGACACCCATCGGAAGCAAGGAAGATTCTTATGAACATGGAAAAAAATTGAATTTTGCATCTTGGTCTGGTGGTCCAATTTTGGTAACAACGCCAGAAATCATCCAAAAAATCCATGGTATGATATTGGACGACAGGCGAGTAAGAGTGCACGAGATTGCTGAGGCTATGGGCGTCTAAACCGAACGGGTACGAACATTTTGCATAAATTTTTGAATATGAGAAAGATACCTGCCAGTTGGGTGCCACATTTGCTCTCTATTGACAACAAGCGCCACTGTGTTACAACTTCAAAGGAGTGTTTGGCGATGTTCAAGCGCGATATGAGGGACTTTTTGCGCCGTTTCGTAACCGTGGACTAATCATGGATCCATCACAACACACCAGATACCAAAGAACATTCGATGCAGTGGACTTGTCCTGTAATCGAAGCCGAAAAAGACCAACAAAGTCATGGCGACAGTTTTTTTTTGGGATTGATACGGTATCGTTCATATCGATTACCTTGAACCATCACAACACACTAGAGACCAAAGGACAGTCGAGACATTGGACTTGTCCTGGCGAATCGAAGCCGAAAAAGGCCAAAGTAGGTTTATCGGCCAACAAAGTCATGGCGACAGTACATACCGATTACCTTGAAAAGGGCAAATCGATCACCGGCGTATATTATGCAGAACTGTTGGATCGATTCGACTCCGATTTGAAGCAAAAGCGGCCGCATTTGGCAAAGAAAAAGTGCTATTCCACGGGGAGAACGCACCGGTACACAGGTCTACAGTCGCAATGGCAAAATTTCATTAATTACGCTACGAATTGTTTCGTCATCCACCTTATTCTCCAGATTTGGCCCCCTGCGATTTTTATCTATTCCCAAACTTGAAGAAATGGCTTGGCGGAAAGAGAATTGGCTCCAACGATGAGGTCATAGCTGAAACTACGCCTATTTTGAAGGATTTCCGAAATCGTATTATTTGAAAGCGATCGAAAAATTAGAAAAACGTCGGACTTTTCCAAAAAAAAAGGAAAGAAGGCCCTTCCTAATATTATCTGTGAAATGCAAATGCGCATTTTTCAATTTATGCGCGTGTGTCATCAGTGGCCACTGCTCTCTTGATCTGTAGATATAAGTATCTTTCAGATGCCATAGACGAACTTTCTACACCAACCAACATAGTTTCATTAATTAGAAAAACAGCCGATTCATAGAAATCAAGAATGTTTGCAATAATTCATTCGGTAATTAAGGCATCCAAGCAAAACATGGAAGGCAATTTGATCGATATATATGACATTTTGAAGAAATTGTGAATGTTACGTTTATTTGTTTATTTTCAGCATTAATTAATATGTAAACTTTATTGATTATATAGATACCCACGCGTGTTTTAATTAAACTGAGAACCAACATTCGGCTTCTATCCGACGCTGATATTGAGGCAAAACGTTTTTAAATTGAACTAAATAAGTACAGTCATTTTAGACGAGAAAACGGCAACCATTGGGATATCTTTGTACAGTTGATCTTTGTCTGAAACTTGTTGCAAAATGTTTTTGATGTCCTTAGAATCATTGGTCACCCAGTCTCACCATTGGAAATTGGCACAACAATTGTTTTATTAACAAATTGACCGTTTATTTAGATTAACAAATTTTGCAGATCCCAAAAAAATTTTTATTTTGACACAGAAATACCCACTCGGGAGTTTGTGGGGTCTCTAATTACGATTCCGAAGTCAAAAATAACAGAATTATCTATCATTACCTGAAAATCGGCCAATTGGCACCGGAAGTTGACGATATTGAACATAATTTATACCTTTTTACTTGCAAAAAATGAACTCAATTGTTTTTTTTTGAGCTAGCAATCACTATTCCGAATGAATGTAACGACGAACTGTAAATGTAAAAACAATAATAATAAGTAACTAAACCTTTTTATTTATTTATTGCTCTCAAATGGTGTATGTTATCATTGAAATATGATTATTACTGATTTTTTTAATATGTCATAGGAATATGAAACAGCATCAAATCTTATGTACTTCATCAATTTCCGGTAAAAATTGGTCAATTTTCGGACTGTTATAGATTGATATTTTATCTTTGAATTTGGTATACTGATTGATAGCTCAAAAAAAAAACAATTGAATCTGTTTTTTGCAAGAAGAAGGTCTAAATTATGTTAAATATCATCAAATTTCGGTGCCAATTGGCCAATTTCCAGGTGATAATGAATAATTCTGTTTTTGACTTCGGAATCGTAATTAGAGACCCCAAAAACCCCCGAGTGGGTATTTATATCTCAAAATAACAATTTTTTTGGGATCCGGGAAATTTGCTAATTCAAATTGTTTACAAACGGTCAATTTGTTAATAAAACAATTGTTGTGCCAATTTCCCATGGTGACCAATGATTCTTAGGACAACAAAACCATTTTGCAACAAGTTTCAGACAAAGATCAACTGTACAATGATATTCCAATAGTTGCCGTTTTCTCGTCTAAAATGACTGTACTACGTGTGTCACCAGTCGGCATTGCTCTCTTGATCTGTAAGTATAAATATCTTTCAGATGCCACAGACGAACTTTCTACACAACAAACACAGTTTCATTAATTAGTAAAACGGTCGATTCATAGAAATCAAGAATGTTTCCAATAATTCATTCGTAATTAAGGCATCCAAGCAAAACATAATGTAACGCAAAAGTTGGAAGGCAACTTGATTGATATGACATTTTGAAGATATTGTGAATGTTACGTTTGTTTGTTTGTTTTCAGCATTAATTAATATGTAAACTCTATTGATTATGTAGATACCCACGCGTATTTTAATTAAACTGAGAACCAACAATCGGCTTCACTCCGACGCTGATATTGAAGCAAAACGTTTTTGAATTGAACTGAATCATGATTGATATGAACGTGAAGGTTTAAAGACATCATTAATGTTATAATTAGATATTTAAACTTGAATTAGCTTTTTAGATGAATGGGGGACACTCAGGTTGCATGCTTGATGAATGATTAACCAATTAAATTGATTATCATCGTAAAGATTAATAATCGTCTTAATATGCCTTGAAACGTGCCGATATGGAATGGTTTCACCGATTTCAAATGGAAACCGAAAATATGCTCCTCAGAAGCATCAATGAGCGCTTGTTTAGTTGTTCCTCGATGTATTTAATACAAGTTTTGTGCATGATCGAGCATTGAGTTATTTGAAATACGTAACAAAGAACGGCAGCTAAATAATTATCGTTTTTTTTCTCAAGCTATCTAATTCCCAACAAGAAACGTCAATTTCAAGCACGATTCCTACAAGCGACTCCGTACAGCTGCAATGCAATAACCGATAAGTATGTGGGATTATTGCCTCATAGCTCCTGTTACAAGATTTCATTAAGATTAATCAGAGTCCTTGCGTAAATTTGATTACAACGAACCTTTCTCCATCAGCCAACCTTATACAGTGTAATTCGTAACGTTTAATGTCTGAAGGGTGATTCATCTTTCATTGAAATTGTAACACGTGTTTCAGATGAAAATATCAACAGTTGAAGTTAATATATAATTCAAGCACCCAAGATGTGAAATACTTGGAAGTTATTTGAATGTCGGTGGTGTTGAGGACATAATTAGACTAAGAGAAGAGCATAAATGCATTAATATTAAAATTTAATTGCGTATAAGGATAATAAATAAATTCCCGGGAAATAGGTCATACTAACACATATATTTATTATTTTCGTCTTTACGCACGTTTCGGTCTCACGACCATCTTCAGAAAACTAATTATGTCTAAAACGGGATTACTTAAATTAATTGCATTAGCACAAAGCGTCCTTATCGCACCAATTTAAAATGTCCACGTCGCCGAAACGAAGAGAAACACGAATAGTCGAAATTGTAACACATCAATGTAATAAGTATATCAAGAATACACTGTTTAGTAGTATTCTTATAATATACGAACTCATGTCAACGAAGTCTATGAACGACTGAAAACAAGAACATTATTTTCAAATATCTACTTTCGAACCAAATGTTGAGATTTATGAGGTAATAGAAAAAGGTTATCAGCCTTATTGGGAATATACATTTTACATTCTACCTAAAATATACACTTTTAACATTATAAAGACGCATGTAGGAATTTGCAATAGTTTTAATTAATTAAATTAGTATAAATCTGACTTAATGTGTGAATATATGTCCTATGATTTACAGATTTGGAGTCACTTTTTATGTGAATGATCTCCAGAATAGATCTTTTATAATAATTGGTTTCCTTGGTTAAAATATTAACATTTTTGTAATCGAATTGATTGTTATAATCAAAGCAGTGTTTAGAAGGGCGGAGGAATTTTCTAAGTTTTTGTTTCTTGTGCTATACTTATGGCCATTCTTTTATGTAAATATTGTTTAGAGATTCCAGTGTAAGTCCCATCGCAATCTAAAACAGTTCAATTTGTATACTGTGTGGGTTTGTTTATCTTTAGGTATTAAAGGTTTTTGATTTGAGAAATATTCCCCAACACAGTTAATAGGTTTATGCGCAACATTTATATCAAACTTTTTCAAACATTTCTTAATTTTCTCTGAGGTCTCCGGAATGTATGGTAATGTTATAAAATTGTCTGTATTACATTACAATTTATAAATTGTAGGTAGGCACGTTTTTACCATCTTTACTAAAATGGTATAAGGATATTACTATTAATGTATAATTCTCACAATCAATTTTTTTGTAGATTAGTATTACCTGGTTGCGAGGTAATTTGTTAAAACAGTTGTAAAAATATTTTTATTTCAAAATTTGATCAAAATATTATTTTTTATTAATAATATTGTGAATTGTTAATTTTTAGTCAAATTTTTTGAAAAGATTTACTCATATTCAATATATAAAATTATTGTGATTCTTCATTTCAAAATAATTAAGTTTATACCTAAAATTTCATTTTTGATTTATATAATATACATGTTAAACAGTTGAAATTCACGAAGCTACAAAGTAGTTATTCTAATGGGGAGGAATATGTAACTTTAGCTAACAAATTGATAAAATATTATTAAAAAACTTATTATAAAAAATGGATATGTTTTGAATGTTAATTTATTAACGATTTGTTTAGAACAACATTTTTTCACTTTCAACAATACATTATACTACCAAAAAGATGGTCTAACAATGGGTTGTCCATTATCCCCACTATTAGCTGACATTTTCATGAATTATATTAAAACTAACAATATTATTAATAACAATGAATTGTGTCAACATATTAAATTTTATTGTAGATATGCAGATGATATCCTTATTATTATTATTATTATTAAGGTCGAGCTGTTAAATTGCCCCAACCAGAAGACCATCCCAAAAATTGTTCGTAATACACTGGAAATAAATGGCTACCCAAAAACATTTTTTAACCCCATCATTAAAGAAAGAATAAACAAAATCTATATATAAATACCATAAACGGTAATATAGGTAATTGTATAACATTACCATGCATTTCGGAGACCTCAGAGAAAATTAAGAAATGTGAAAAATGTGTATGATATAAATGTTACGCTTAAATCTACTAACTGTGTTGGTAAATGTTTTTCAAATCTAAAACTTTAATACCTGAAGATAAACAAACCCACACAGTTTACAAATTAAATTGTTTAGATTGCGATTGGACAGAAATCTTTTGAACAATATTTGCAAAGAGAATGTATGGTCATAAGTATAGTACTAGAAACAAAAACTTCTCTGCCCTCACATTGTTTTGATTATAACCATCAGTTCGATTGTAAAAATGTTGATATTTCAGCTAAATAAATCAATTATCGTAAAAGATCCTGGAGATGATTCACATAAAACTAGATAACAAATCGGTAAATAATAGAACAGATGTACAATTATTGAGCCAAATTGATACAAACTTAATTCATAAACTGTTGCAATTTTCTATTTCCTTATTTATAATTATATATAAAAAGTCTCTCCTATTTCCCGAGAATTTTTATATATAATTCATACTGGGTCAAGAATCTTATTCTTATTTATAATATTTAAAATTGTGTATATGGCGAAAGGTGATACCAATCAGTAATATTGCTACATTCCAAAGGGGGATAAAACTGATTATACCCAAGCTAAGACTTTATTCCTATTAAAGGCAATGGAGATACTGATTGACAGACACTTAAGAGATGACTCACTGAAGGCATATCCCTTACACTGTCGTCAACACGCCTACCAAACTGGCCTCTCAACTGAAACAACCTTGTGTGAATGCTAAACATTGTTTTGATTATATCCATCAATTCGATTAAAAAAATTTTAATATTTTAACTAAAGAAACCAATTATTACAAAAGATCTATTCTGGAGATGATTCACATAAAACGTGATTCTGTAAATCATAGAGCAGACGTTATACTAATTTAATTAATTAAAACTCTTGCAAATTCCTACATGCATCTTTATAATGTTAAAAGTATATTTTAGGTAGAATACGCAAATAGCAATATTTCTAATAAGGTGTAACAACCTCTTTATATTACGTCATAAATCTTTAACATCTGGTTCGAAACTGGATACTTGAGCGTTATATTTTTTGGCTTCAGTCGAATTCAAACATTGTTTGAAATGACTCCGTATTTTATAAGAAAATTGCTTAGCAATGGATTCTTGATACATATTCATATACTGTGTTACAATGGGGTCATTTTCAATTGAAATTGGTGCGATAAGGACGCTTTGTGGTAGATACAATTAGTTTTAAGAAAACCCGTTTTAGACATTTATACGTCTTCTGATGAGCCAGAGAAGGTGGAACAGCTACCTGGAACTATTGCTGTGGTGTCGCTGATCAATCTAGAGAGACATTATACCTTTGTTGATTACATTAATTTCTAACAATTAATTATTTTGTTGACTCTAATTTTATATTTCTTCTAAATGTTATTTGGATCAACATATTCTAAAAAAATGATGCCCGGATGTTGTAGTTCTTTAGTTCCCCCTGGTTCTAGGTCGGTAGTTCGCTCGCTGAACACGGCATGCGAGTTTACTTCATAATATCATTCAATTCCATCGCAACACTAACATGCTGCTGTTATTGTTCATGATGCGTATATAGTTTAGAAACGTTACAATTGACCGATCTGTCGTATTTAATTAATGGTACTGCTAATATTAACACACTTTGCAATTCTAATGTACCGAGTAGACCATCGTTACGTCATGTATACACAATTATTCGTGATCCTTGATCCTGATTGAAGAATAATTGATTGATAGCAGTTGGCTTAGCGGTAACCGGATCTCATAACTACTTCCTGGTGAATTTAGATAAATCGCTTGAGCATCTGCCGGGCGCTTAGAAGCTACTGCAACAATTTCACCCAATTAAATTACTAGGCTAAGATGCAACTAACGACGTTGCTAATTGTATAAATCGTTCAATATAACGAGATTAGCTCTTTGAAATTTATTAATGAAGATATTATCACGTTGGAGATCGGAGTTGTTATGCACGCAATGGAACATATTTGCGGCTGTAAATGTGGATTATTATGCATCCTAATGAACCAGTCTATTCATAGGCGCCTTGGTTCGATTAATAGAAATGGTTATTTGCATTCCATCAAGGTCGTAAGATTTTATACATTTCACCAAAGTTGAAAGTATCCATTTACCTAATGAGGACGATGCACATTTTATGTATTCCTCTAGGGAATTCGTAAAAAATCAATTGATATCACATAAATTTTAAAATTTTACCTAATATTTTTTTCGTACAAAGGAATAAAGAAATTCAAAATGAAGTAAATGTAAAAGTAAATTTATTTTCTCAATAATAATACTTGTCGCAAAATAATAAGATATTAAGAGAAAAATTCAAACAATACAGAAGAAATTAAAAATAGAATACAAAGACAAAAACTTTTTCAAGTATTCATCAACCGGGTACGGCTCACATTGGACAATAATATTGAATATTTTATTTTTAAATTCACAGAAATACTTTGAATATCGATTGGCAAGTTGTTGAAAAATTCTATGCACATTAGGGACAATTTTTCTGTTAGTGTAAGCGTATGTGCTGGATATACCGGGATATCAAAAATTATCTTGGTCAAGGGTGGTTGTGGAATCTAAAACGTGTGTCTTACTTTACGTTTGAAATAATTATGTCATAATTAATTTGAAGTTTCTAAAAGTGCGAAATTTCGCAATTTTATACGACTATTGTAACACTCAGAAGTCTTTAGCGCTTTGGACTCCGAGATTTTCACGTGGCCAATCGAAATTAGAAGGTTCGAATTATCTAAAAACATAATTGCATGAACGCCAGACGTCCTATGTAATTAGCTACGAACGAAATTATGTGGACATATGCCTCGAGGAGCTCGCTCCGCGTAAGTTAGAGTTTATACATTTTACCTCGGTCTTGCTAATTTGGGGACGTTTCTTGCCTCCTGCGACCGGCTCCAGTTGTAAGTGTTTTTGGCTTTGGGCCGCTAGCTTTTACCCGCTTCGTGTATATTTTAGTAGCGAGAAAATTCCCCTTGGTACGTCGCACGTTTGACGCGCTTAGCTGAGATCTGAGAATAGCTCAAACTGTTTTAATTAAATTTTCCTATTTAATGGACATTTATCGAAAAAAAGAAGGGCCGTCGGGCACGGTCCGCTACTAAATCTGACTACATGGAGCGAAAACGGCACGCGAAAAGTCGTCGTGAAGCCGTATTAGGTACAACCAGTTTGCACTTTTCTAACTCGCGTGCTACGGGCTTCTCACGTGAACGTCATTCGATTTACGGAAAATTAACTATTTCAAAACAGTTTTTGACCCGGATTGTGGCTATCACGAAAAGGTTCAAAGTTCACATAATTATTTCATAATTTGTAGTTCATTATTGTTTTACAACTGAAATAAATAGGTATGAAATTTGTAGGTTATTGATGATTTCAGTGTGACAGTGACATAATTATTTCAAACGTAAAGTAAGACACGTTTTAGGTTCCACAACCACCCTTGACCAAGATAATTTTTGATATCCCGGTATATATATGAAATGTTACGTGTGTTGTAATTGAAAGTTTTTTTGAAATCTGTAAAGAATCTTCTATGTTTGAAAATAAAAAGAAGGGAATTTTGCTCGTCTGGGGGGCTAAGTTGAGTAGCTTATGCTAGATCTTCGCTTCCCATTAGAGTATTTGTATTCTTAATAAAGTAATATTATTATTATTATTGATAAATGTTTATTCCAATAACAGTTAACAAGTTGTTTTTCTTGAAAAAACCTCTGCAACTTTGTTTATACCCTAATCCAAAGATTATTAGTATTGTTCTTTTTTACTGCCTGAATATCATATCATAGCTGTTACCCCAAAACTCATAACAGAGATTGAATTTGGCATAATAAGAAACTTTTAATGTATTGTCCTCAAGTTGTGGTTTCATGACTCGTAAACTATAAATGACAAAACTCAGCCTTTCACATCGTCGTTCGATTTCTTCACACTAATTGAGGTTTTTATCTATATTTATTCCAAGACATTTCGAATAATCCCTCATTCCCAAAATGTAATTATTTAAATTTAATGTTTCTGGTGGATGTGTATAAGATTGGCATGCTTTTCAAGTAACCGCAACTTGAAAATGGTTAACCTCCAGTCAAAAAATAAATAATTTGCATAGGCTATATCTCGAGATCTAGCATCAGCCGGCGAAAATTCGGTCTGTGAGATGAATTGGTCATTGAACTGTCCTCTAACGATAAACCATAGTGCCATCGGGTTAATGTTCAGACCAACAATATCGCTCTGGCTCCTAGACTATATGTAGAAAGATTAAAATAAATTGGAAGAAAAAATGTGTTGTATCTTTGTTAGGTCGGAAACATGGTAGGTTATACCGGCCATTTTAACTTTTGGGTAGATACCTTCTACTAACATAATCGAAAATCTATAACAATGGCTAGGGAACTCCCTGGTACTATTTGCGAAAGTTTAAAGTGAAGATTTCCATTAGTTACTTTCGTATGTTAATAGTTGGCAATTAAAAATCTATGTGTGCCTTAAACAATAAAGCAGGAATATTCGGGAAAATAGGTACTATTAGCTTAGGCAATAACAGTTTGCCATAAGCACCATCTATTTTTTTTTCTCTTCCATCTTACTATAACGCTGCTTTCATTCATCAGTTTGAATAACAATGTTTAACACTTCAGTAATTACTATTGAAAGGAATATGGGAAGAAAAACATGTCATTATATACTTATTATTATTGGACACACTTTCCGAATACAATCTCGACATTCACAATCCATAACTCCTTTATTTATCATAACTCTTACTAGAGCGTTATGGCCTTTTCAATTTAAACGAACACCATGCTATAAACATCAACTTTTACACTTAAAATGTTTTATATCCCTTTTGTCTATTGTGAGAGCAACAGTTATGAGTATTGTAATCAGTGAAACGTTATAACCTCTTCTTCGTTAATGAGTTAAATGGTATTTTTTCAATGAAGAACTTAGAAAAAGTAAACTTGTAATTGTTCCTACACATGTCAGGAATATTGACACGACATAGTTTCCATTATTGGACCATTTCATTCCTCGATTATTGTAGGTTATACAATTTCTGTCGGAGTTGGTATTGAACCATCTTGCTATCATAGTGCAGTCATTATAGGTTTTGACTGCGGAAAAATTCCTAGTGAGCTGAATTTTTGTATACACTTTTATTATGGCTTTTTAATGAATATGTGAAAAATCGACATTGATATCGTGCCGACTAAAAAAGTTAAAGGTCAAAAAAGGTCACGAAAATCAGTTTTCCTCGAATATCTCGCGACCTATTGCTCGGAGGTCAATTGAGGTCATAACAAAAATTGTCCATCGTGTAATTATCTACAAATAATGCCTGTTGCGTTTTTCTGTAAGATCAACCGTTTTTTGAGCAGGGCGCTGAGAAAGCGACTACATTATGATTATGCACCACCCTCGAGGTAGAATGCAAGGCGGGTTTTTTTTTACATGGTTGCCCCAGTAGGCATAATCCATGATATGTAATAAAGGGTTTTTTATTTCAAAGTGAAGAGTTTATCATTCAAAACCTGAAAATACAAAAAAAACAACTTATTACTAACTTATACTAATTTATATGTACATAATTTTCTTTTTTTATTCACTCGTTGTCGATATCCTCAGTTTCTCTATCATTAAAATTTGCTGACAAAATATCGAGTAGACTTATTCCTATACTTAAGTCGACATCTTCATCATCTTCATCAATAGTTGATTCCGCGTTTAAGCAGGACTAGCCACGGCAATTTCCACAAACTTTTGAGCATCTCAAACCAATTTTTTTGCATCCACATTTTCCGTCACAACCTTTTGTGTAATTACAAAAGAATGTGTTCAGTAGATCATCGGGTGCTGGTTTTAATAAAGTTTTCACTGGCTGCAGCATGTTATTTTTTAACTCCTAACCCCACTGTTCTGGATCAATTTCTCTTCCTAGCCAGGTTTGTATTTGATAATACACTCGAAAAATATGCTGTTGAGCTGCTGAAGAAGTAGGTGGCAATAGCGGAAATTTCACAGCTGTGCTTTGTCTTGTTAGCTTAGCAAAGCTACAATATCTGTAATTATTTATCGAATGTTCTGATTTTGGAGCACCGTACATTGCTAGTAGAAACTGTAGTCCAGCATCGACAACGACTTCTCGAGAGCAATTTTCTTGGAGGTTGATCAAGTATTTGTGTGCGTTCTATGAGAAGTACCAACAGATCTATGTCTTCGCCAACGATAATCGTAGTATTATTCATTGATTTTTCAATCGCTGTTTCAACTATTAAGACGTCAGCATCATCACGTGATTGTCTTGAAGCAATACCAACTTCTTGGAACTTCTGAATAAGCATTTCAATTAAATGTTTTATTTAGACTAATTCGTTGAAACAGCAATAAAGGATCGATGGTTACCTGGCAGTTATGAATCTTGATAGAAGTCTTTACTAATGATAACGGAAGAACTTTGTCAGAGCGTTTAAATGTGAAAATGAAATACGAAATATCTGCCAGTGGAGGTCGTTTGTTTCCGAATTCTCTACAATATAAGTATATTTTTCACAAAACACCCGAGTATCAGATGAAAGTTTTTAATACATTTGAAAATAATAAGCAACTGAGTTTACGTCTTGGTGTACGGTATACAATACCGTATGTGAATGCATTCTAGTCGCTTTTTCAACCCTCTACTCCAAAAACGGTAGATCTCACAAAAAAATGCAACAGACTTTTTTTGTAGATAATTGCAGGATGAACAATTTTTGTCATGACCTCAATTGACCTCCGAGAAATAGGTCGCGAGATATTCGCGGAAAACTGATTTCCGTGACCTTTTTTGACCTTTAACTTTTTTAGCCGGCACGATATCAATGTCGATTTTTCACATATTCATTAAGATGCCGTAATAAAGGTGTATACAAAAATTCAGCTCACTAGGAATTTTTCCGCAGATTGGGGCTTAAAACTTCTAAAATTACTGGACTATCATAGTTATTGTGATTTATGTTTGTGTCTAGTTCCTTATTGGACCGTTTTTCTATGTTTGTTATTATTAATATTTGTACGGAGCATTGTGATATTCCATTTTTTAGAGATAAAAACTAAAAATTCACTTTATTCAAAAGAAAATTGTTTGCAAATTCGAACTGTACAGTTCATTATCAAAACAAACAATGAGATATTCAAGTTTTTATCAGATATTGGTCTAAAGTACGTCAAGGTTACATATTTTTTCTCAGTTTTTTGTTACACGTCATATTCATATGAAACATTAATTCCATTGAAATATTTTTGTCATTCCAATATATCATATCTGTCTTTTGGTTTTTTTTTGTTTTGCGTAGAGGAGGGGTCATTAGTGCCCTATTGTGCCCTCATATATTGCTATCTCCTCATCAGTCCGGTATATTCTATGACATTCAGTAGAATGATTTCCTCGGGTGTAGTTTTATCGTCTCCGAGGTATGTCCGACAACCAACCGCGTATGCCGTGCACCGAGACAGCACATGCATGGGTGTCTCTTCTTCCACGCCGCAACCTCTGCATGTGGGCTGATGTACCAGACCCATCGTATAGAGATGTTTGTTGCATGGGGCGTGTCGAGTCAGGAATGCAACAACATTCCGTATGCCGAACGTCAGCAGATTTTTTACTCGTTGCTGCTGGAGATCTCCCATTAGTCGCTCGGAGTGCGACATACGGGGCAGTTCCTTCCAGTAGGTACGATGCTCTGTCTCGAGTCATTTTTGGATTACAAATTTCGCAGTCCCATGAGAAATGCCACAGGTTGGCTCTGGTCCAATCAGTGGCTGTTCCGCCCCCGCTTTAGCGAGTGCGACGACAGTTTCAGTCCCTTCTCGTCTGGTTTCCTCAGGCTCCCATACGAGTGTCACTCTAGGGGGGTTCTTTACTAGTGCCGTTAGTTCTTTTACACAATCGGGCACACATTGTGAGGTGATTGTATATGACTCCGGTGTCTTACAAAACTAAGTCTTGTATGTTTCCAATGTTCTTTCTTCCTTGTTGCACCATTTTTCCACGGTGTTCAGTGCTTGCTGCATCAGAGATGCTATTGTGCTCCCTAACTTCCCTTGTACTATAATGACGATGTCATCCGCATATCCGATTATGCAGAATCCTTTGCTCTCAAGGAGTATTAGAAGTTCGTCCACCACCACAGCAGAGGTGACAGTACAACTCCCGGCGGGCATCCTCCAGCGACCCGCATCTTCTGCTCAACCTCATTGAGATTTCCTATGGCTGTCCTGCATCGGAGCAGGTTGTGGATCCATCTGCACAGCAGATCTATCCCTCGCTCTCGCCTTGCTCGAGCAATTGATTCGGAGGAGGTGTTATCAAAAGCTTCCTCTGTGTCAAGAAAGCTCGCTAGCGCAATTTATTTGCAGTCCTGCGATTTTTCTGCTCTCTGTATTAGCTTGTATACTGCCATTTTACAGGATTTCCCGTTTTGGTAAGCATACTGTTTGATGTAGGGGATATTTCATAAGAGTTCCATCCCTTACATGCCTGTCGATCAGTTTCTCTAGAGTTTTCAGGAAACGATGTTAGACTGATTGGACCTAAAGATTTTGGCTAGGCGTAAGACTCTCGCCCTGGTTTTGGTATAAATACCACCTTTGCCGCCCTCCATTCTTCCGGTATGTACTCAGTGCCAGACTGGCTCTCAGCATTTCACACAGAATAGGGGCCAGTATATCGATTGCCTGCTGCAGTAAAGCTGGCAGTATCTCATCGGTTCCTAACGACATATGTGGTTGAAATGAATGTATTGCCCATTTGTTAATGATAGTCGCCGCCAGAGCCCAGTTTTCCTTTGGCGCTCTTTTTTGAGCTGCGGGGCTTCCTGGTTCTGTCATACTACGGTCGTTTTCACAACGTGATCCAGGGAAGTAAGTCTGGAGCAGCAGCTCCAGCATTTCTTCTTCTGTTTTGGTGTATCCTCCTTGTTGTTTTACACAGGAGCCGTGGTCCGGTTGCTAGTACCTTGTGAAGTCTAGCGTAGCAGGTTTTTTTGGTATTTTTGGTATAATACATTCGTGTAGGATGTTTTGCCAATGAGTTACAGTATATCCTATAGTTGTGTGTTCTGTATAATATTGGGTGAATGCTCGAGAGATTTCCAGTCTATTTATCTTGAAACAGATAATATTACTCTTTTCTAACCCATCAAATTCAATTGCTTCAATTAAATCACCTCATATGGTTATAAATAACGCAAATGAACTTGGTGATTAGTGTCTTCATCTAATTGTTTCTTGAATTCAAATACATGCAAATTAGCCACGACTTGGGAATATTGAAATGGTGGGTATTATGTATGTTCGTTTATAATTAGTTGCGTGAGTTGAGATTAAATAAAATTATCCAAACAACTGGTCAATGGAAAGGTGTGTAACGTTTGGTATAATAAGGGAAACAATTATTATAATCGTCCTTGTGTTCATTTAAACGTATTATTATCTTAATTTTTGGAGTTTTGATTAATTATGTTTTATGTAATTAAATTATCTAGTTTTTTAAATGCCTAAACGTTGGGCGACAAATTATTAACAAAAACTCATTGAACTCTATGAATATAACATTCCTTATTGACATTTATCATAGAATAATTAGTTTTAGAAACTATAACCTTCTAATGATTTCCATGGTTACTTTATAATGTAACATGGTACTCTATTGATGAATCTCTATAAAACTTTACTCAAGGAATTTTTATTATTCTTAATCCTCAATCTATTTATTTATTAACAGTGTGCCTATTCAATTTAGAGAACCATGACACGTTGGAGTTTGATTCCAATCATTGATTAGCCAGAACAAAAGTGAAAAATATCATTGACACTTACCCTTTTCTTTCACAAGACACTTAAAATTTCAACACACTGGGCGGTAAGTGGAAGAGGTAAACGCTAATATTAATCAGATAAACTCGTGCTCATCAACAACAATTAAATTTAATAACAAAAATAACAATTAAATTAATAATGATTATGACAATTAAAGACAATAAAAAATGAATATTATAATTAACTTTATGACTAATAAGAATAAAAAACTAAGATCAAAATCGATACTCAAATAAAACCATCTTAGATAACATAAATCAACTAAAAGACAAATAAAATTAAGATTATTAAATTGATACCCAATCAGAATGAACCTAGGGGATCGCAACTGAATGAAATGATTCGGAACTATCAATGAACTTAACTTGAATAAAAACTGAGAACAACAACTTTGATCAAAAATCTAAAACAACTCTGATTTAGCGAAATCCACCCTTCTTACCAAAAACACTCTGAAGAAACTATCAAGTTAAATCAATTGAAATTAAGTGTCACGTGATTTCTCGAGAATGATTCAAGTTAGAAAATATAACTGAAGGTTTTAGGCATTATCCCTAGTATAATGCGTCCTTTTTCCCAAGAACCAATCTACAATTCGGAAAAGGATCTCGAAATTGTTTGACCAATAAGCAATAATATTCCTCTCTTGAGATCTTTAGCTCAGAATGTTTTCGGTGGAGATTTCTAAATCTATCTGTCCTTTTCTAAATTTCACTAACTGATTTGAATGTACATAAAACATCTCCAGATGGTTACCATTAGGATTTTACAGGTAGCTACCCATCAGTTTCTCGACCTATATTGGTTATTCATCTTGACAGGTTTATGATTTCCTTTACAACCAAACTTTTGTGAACTTATTGCAACCCTCTTGACCATATCAGTTATGGTATCATATCACCCTGCTTGAAGCGAGTGTGAATTGTCTTATATTTATTTTAGAAATTCCATTACTTATCCCAAGCTACATTTGTTATTGAAAACATCTGGCAACCCCTGGATGCTCTTTACTTTGAAATATTTTAATTTTACATGAAATTTTAATTTTCTAAGAATGATTTTGTTTTTAAATATTGGAATATTGTACTAAACCCTTATTACAATAAATAGGACTGTTTTAAAATAAAATGTGAGTTTAATCTTAATTCACTCGTTTTTTTCTTGAAGAAAGTTACTTGTTTTAATACATGGACTATTGCTGAAGATGTTCCAAGTTGTCCTTCGATTCGGTTCTAATAACACTCAAATGGATATAATTATAAAAGATGACTCATTCTTTTTGGATTGTGATTACTTATTCCATCCCATTTGTTGAATGATTTGCCTATTTTTCAAATTACTTATATCCAACTTGAGTATAAGCACATTGACTGTCACTTTGACATTTGGTTATTTATATCCTTATTATTTACTTGAAATTTGTTGCTGCCAGATTAGTTATGAGGAGTACATCTCATGTCAGAGATAAATTCTCAACTTCCTAAAGAAATATCAAGTTCAGCTATTTATAACTGTTTAGGTCTGCTGCTTGATTATTTCATTTCGACCAATCATGTATTTTAGAATTTCAAAATCAAGTGTGTTTACTAGTGACTGCCGATCTATTTTGATTATTGACACATGCTTGTCTTATATATATACTTATATTTTACTTAAATCGAACTTATAATCTAATTAGCATTTGATTTCCTTGAAAAGGACATAAAGTTGCTTTCTTTCCTATCATTATTGTTCTACAAGATTTTGAAGATCGTATCTTGTAAGATCTCAGATTTCCTTTAAAAACTTTGATTATAACAGTGTATATAATTTGTAAAAGCTATTTAAGGAAGATTACGAACAGATGACTTGTGGGGGAGCTTGCCCATTATAGTTTAACCCACACATGTGTGAAATCAGATAACGGCGTTCTTAGTTTCTTCACTTTTATTCGAAGTGGGTAAGCTAATTATAAAAAGATTATTCATTTCATCCATTATGCAATCCGTAATGATTAGTTCGATTAATAATGAATCTAGAGCGCTGCGCCGCTAGGATAAATACGATTTCTAGCCAAGAAAAACAATGCTAATTCATTTATTCTAATAGTTATAGATCCATTGCACTACATTCTGTGATCTCTAAAGTAATGGAGAAAGAAATCAACATCAAGCTCATACAATTTCTAGAGAACTCCAAAATAGCGAACGACCATATAGCATGTCCCATCAGAGATCAACAGTAAACCTTCTTGTCAACGTAACACATATGAGTTTGACAGGCATCCATTGGACACAGTCCTTCTTGGAATTCTCCTGTCATAAAGTTTTCTGCCCCATCTTTGTTATTTACTATGAGTTTTCTCTCACATGACTCAATGGCAAACAACACTGGTTTTCCACAGGGATCTGTCTGGGCACCAACTTTGACTCTGCTCCATATCAACGACATGTTGGAAGTGGCCTTCTGTCCCGTTCACAGCTTTGCGGATGATGTTACCCTTAATACTTCTTTCTCATCTAGAGCCCCTTTATCATCTAATAAAGCCGGATATACAAGGCAGAGACAGGTGAATGCAATGATTGAAGATCTCGCAAGAATTTTGGAATGAGCTTGTCTTTTCTCTTAAAAGGTGAATCCCACAATCCCTATGATGTTTATGCCAAGTACAACTATTTGTATTGTTTCAGTAAACTTAATTCAAATTACATATTGTTAGGACAATTTCAAACAGAACTATTTTACATTAATAAAGCAAATGGGTGCAACTAAGGACTCACTGCACGGCTGACAACCAGGTTCAAACAGGAAGTCCTTATGTCCTAGAAACTAAATAAAACTTTTGTTTTACTGTCGATACACGTACGTAGCAAGCTGCTACATAGCCTCTGGCTTGTGACGTCACAGTCGAGTGTTCAGGCCTTCTACTATGGAGGGTGTTGGTCAAGCTCGAGAACTTCATTTGTCTATGGAACGAGGAAGTTGTGGAACTCTTTGCCATCATTCTTCATTCCTAGCTCACACGATGTTCTATGAACATTATAGATTTTCCTCTTGTGTCGTCAAAATATTAAAAAATCATCATATTTGAGGTTACAACATAGATTTTCCATCTCCCGAACGAACAAAGTTGTTTTCTAAAATACGTCTGTCTTTGTATGATTTTGATCAATAAGAAATATTTCTTAGGACCCATGAACGTACATTTAGTATTTTTTATACTTTGACTGTACGAGAGGGAAACCTGGAAACCTATGATCGAATAACATCGTGTGAGCCAGCAGTGGAATGTAAGTAGAGGGGATAGGCATTCGTATTTTTGTTGAAGGTTTGGTGGTTATAGGGAAACACCTCACTAGCTAAAGAGTTCCGCAACTTCGCTGTTGCATACAAAAATTGAGCCTGGTAGGAAGAAGTTCGGCAGGTCTTGAGCTTGTCAGTGAAGTGGTAACTAGTTTCAGCTCTCTAGTACGCCTAGGAATCTCTCGTGGTGGAACAACAGACGAGATTTCTGATGAACACCGACCATGGAAATATCCCTAGATAAGGGAGAGATCTCCCGCCTTTCTACTATGCTCTAGAGAGGTCAATGAACTCGTAAGTGTGACATCACCAATCAGACGAATAGCTCTCTTTTGGATAGAATCCAAGAGTGATCTATCTGAGAGAAAACTCGATAATAAGCGACAAAGTTGAGGCGGCAAACCATATGACAGAAGTTTCCCAAGAAGGCTTTGGTGTCAGACTCGGTCAAATGCTTTGGAGATATCCGATGATACATCAGCTAGATTCCCCATGTTTTTCAATAGATTTCCGCCTTGCAAGTCTCTGCAGACCAAAGCCATATTGCCGGTCATGCACAATTTTGTAACTCTATGTATTTGATGAGTTCGATGTTGATTGCTTTCTCCATCACTTAAGAGACCACAGATAATAGTGCAATGGGTCAATAATTATTAGCAAGGGTCTTCTTTCCTATTTTGGAATTGGTTGAACTATAGCTGTCTTCCAGCTGGAAGGAAACACACCAAGTTTGTATGTAAGGGTAACCAACCTGCAGAAAACTGGTGTTAATTCAGGCGCACATTCCTTGAGAACGACAGATGAAATTCCATCTGGTCCCATAGACTTTGAGATCAAGCAGAATTCGCCTAATAGTGCGCTGACGAAAGAAACTACTTGTTCAATTGTTCAAAATTTTGGCCAAACTGTTGTGTTCAATATAAATAAGAATAAGAAGAAGATTGAATACTATAGAAGTGCTTCTTCTTATTCCCCCTAAGCTATCTACTTTGGCATCAGACTAAATTTGGAACAAGGTCAAAGCTGTCCAAAAGTCTGGAAAGTGTGATTGAATTTGTATTGTATTCCAATTTCATTTGGTTGACTATTATTGAATTCCATAACCCCAAACCTGCCATGTGTTCCTTTGTGGCAGAGGTTGCATCTTAGTATTTACTAATTTCATAATGGTTACTCAAATTCAAAACATTAAATTTGCGTTGTCCTGTATTCGTTGAAACTTCAATATGTAAACTAATCCAAGTTTATTTATTTTCAATGGCTCTTGGATTAATAGTTTGTTGATCATATTCTATCCATCACCTAAATTCACTGTATTATGTCATGTTATTGTTTGGTTACGAATCATTTGTTAACCAACAAAAGAGTTTACATTAGATAAAATTCCTCTCTAATCTCTCCCTTTTATTTCAGTTTATACTATTTGATAAACAACAGTATATTACCTGGATTCATCTGTTATCCCATTTTATGAGCTCTAAATACAAAACATTTTGAGTCATTCAATGTAAACTCAAATAAGTCTTTCTAAAAGTGAACGTTCGCGAAGGTGTTTCTTGTGCTGTACTTATCATTGTGGTTTGTTTTGTACGATGAGTTTGGATATTATTATGCATAAATTAATGGTAAGACCGCTTTTATATTCAAGTTTAGGTGAAACAACCTTAAATAAGATAAAAATAATGTTTCTTTTGTAAATTTTCAATTCCCCTATGACATTTGAGATCACCGGCTATTCTTTTCAAATAGGAATTTGGCAAAGCTAAAACTGCATGCTCTGTAATACAGTTCTATAAGCTGCAGGAAATTGAAAAAAAATTGAAGCTACCATAGTATACAATGTATCCAAGATTTAATTCGTCTCTCAAAACGTTTAGCTTCTTTATGAGGTTCTAGTGTATAGTCAGTATTATCGTCATCTGTCAAACAGTCAATTGGCCAATATATGAATATTTTTTCCATATCCAATATCACCCTCTCATGGGATGATCATGTGAGGTCTATTGCGAAAACCGCTTCACAAAAACTTTGTTTTCTATTCCGTGTCAAGGGCTCCTTTACATCCTAGCATCTCCTCATAACCTACAAGGCATAGATTCGACCTGCCCTGGAGTACTGTTTGGAGTTCGGCTCCCAAACAGAAGAGAACTATTCGTTTAATTGATGATGTCACGCTTACGAGTTCATTGGCCTCTCTAGAACATCGTAGAAAGCTCGGAGATATCTCCCTTTTCTATAGATTTTTCCATGGTTGATGTTCTTTAGAAATCTCGTCTGTTGTTCTACCACCAGAGACTCGTACATTATCAGTACAAAATGACATAAATAAATGGTACAAAAATAAGATAATCCCTATTGAATTGAAAAATAAATTAATTTGCCATAACGGGCAAGTACCTTATATCTATGGGCTACCGAAACTACATAGAAGTGATAAGCCTTCAAGACCCATTGTAAGTAAGTAATATTAGAGCGCCTACCTACAATTTACAAAATTTTCTACAAAATCGATCAACAATATAATAAGAAAAAATGAATTTTATATGAAAGACTCATGACATTTTAATGTATTTATAAGAAATCAATCCGTACCCGTAGATCATCTATTAATTTTTTAGACGTTGTTACTTTATTAACAAATGTACCAGTCGTTTTGGCATTGAGTAGCATCAAAAAACGTTGGGCAGAGGTTAAAAACCACACCTCTAGATCAATCTGAATTTATAAATGCAGTAAAGTTTTGTTTATGATGCATTTATTTTCAACACAGTGAGCAATATTTTGGGCACAGCAATGGGATCTCCTATTTGAGCTACTGTTGCTAACCTAGTTATGGAATGCCTAGAGGAATCTGTAATAAATTCATCAGATTTTGAACCTGTTTTCTTTAAACGGTATGTAGATAATTGCCTAATGAGTATTCCCAATGATAAAATTCAGTACGTGATTAATAAATTTAACAATTTCCACTGTAAACTTCAATTTACTTGTGAAATAGAAGCGAACAAAAACATAAATGTCCTAGATATAAATGTTGCGCTTAAACCTACTAACTGTGTTGGGAAATATTTTTCATATCTAAAACCTTTAATATCTAAAGATAAACAAACCCATACAGTATACAAATTGGAAAAAGCTTGGAGAATAATATGCAGTCGGGTTAACTCAAATTCAACATAAGACTGTATACGTTTACTAGACACTTACTTGCTCAAATACGATATCAATCATTCTATTTAGTTTCTCAATACTTTCCGCTGAAGCAACAATCGTAATGTCGTCCGCGTATCAAATAATGTTAATCTTCCCCATAGTGAAGAGTTCTAAAATATCATTCATAAATAGGATGAACAACAAAGGTCCTGAAATTGATCCATGTGGAACTCCAATATCAATATCTGATTCTTTAGAGAATTCATGATTTACTTTGAATTGAATTTTTCTGCGTTAGGAAGGGTCCAACTAATTTAGTCAACTTTCCTCACGAATGCCTAAGCGCTATAGTTCATTTGCTTATCTTAAAAAATAACATTGTCTTTATCTGTTGCTATAGTGTTATTTCTTTATCTGTTGTTATAGTGTTATTTCGCTCTAACCGTTTGATTTTAAATCGTCACAGTATAAAACTTCACTCAGTCTATACTTTGCTTCATTTTCACTGTTACCAGGACGAAAATATTCATCGACTTTGACAAAGCATTGCATTCCCTCTCCACTGAGCATGTTTCGCCAGCGGTGTCTAGGCCTGAGTTGGTGATGTGACTCGAGCGTCATGTTGTCAAGGTGATGGTCTGATAATTAGAGTAGGCTGCATGTTCAGCATGAACTGCAGAAAAGCAAGGCCATCTAATACGTAGGATCACCGCTGATGCTATTTTGGGGTATACCCGCTGGACCATCATTTTTACCACCTCAATCGAATATCAATCCTCCCTCTTTTCAATACTACATATATTGACAAATTCGGAAGAGTAATGACCTGGGTTTTACACAGAGCGAAATGCACCATAAAAAGATGCCACAATCAAGTCTTGAAGCGCTGAAACGGTATTCAATAAAAAAATCGTCACATTCGTTTCATTCGATTACCAACAATTCAATAGTGGCTCGAGTTCAAACTGATATAACGTACCTGTAACATTCTTACAATGTATCTTGTGGGAAGTGTACTAAAATAGCAACATAACAAAGCGTTTCAGCCTTAGCAGGAAACAATCGTCCATCCCGATCTAAATACGCTTCTCCCATAAATAAACATTCTATACTCGTAGAAGAGCATTAACATTAAATGGTGCGATTCTCGGTGAATAATAAAACCAACGGCGAACAGAATGATGCGTGTGATTCAAAGATGAAAAAAAAACGTGTATTGCTCAAAGTAGTTTTGTGATTCATTATATTAACCAGTTGTGCATTACGAATAAAATTAGATATGCTCCAATGTTGGTTTATTATAGAGCAAATGCAAAATCAATTGCACTCGTCAAGTTGCAATTAACGCCAACATTACGGTCGTTTAGTTTCCGTTTTAATTGGCTTTCATTTGTATGTGGCAATCATAAGGATAATAACCAGATCCTACTATTTATAATTAATTGCTATCCTAGCATCGAAAAGATTTATGTAAATTTATATTAGTTGTGTCAGGTTCAACGAGTCCGGGTTATCTTATCTTCTTTGATAATGTCACTGTCAAGAAAATGTTTACAATATACCTTTAATTTTTTCGGTAATAGGAGATAGATACATATTTTGGGCCTGAGATTTAACATGTTACCATATGTGTTATGTTTTAGCAATTATTGATCTGAGTATTTTATCCTATGTGAGTTGGAACTCCCACCCCGCCCCATTTTGAGTTAGCCGCCCCATAAAATATTCAATTTTGGAACGTGCTATAACACTTTGGTGTTTGGTGGTAGTCGACGAGGGTCCCTTGGCGATCAATATTCAATAAATGCCAACATTTTTTCTCCATGCAGTTGGCAGCACTGGCAGCTTTAGTTATGACCAAATTTGGTACGTGGTATAACACTTTCTGACCAGGCGGAAAATTTCTGTTATCAATGCTCATTAGTCGAAAACCATACGCCAACATTTTCTATACGTCCATTTTCGAAAATTTTAGCCATGTTTTGGTCTTTTTGCCAAAAATTGGCCAAATCGTCTGAAATTGGAAAAATTTAGGCACCTCATTAGTTACCAATAGAACTGATATCACCATAGTGTTCAATTGTTCAATATGGATACGTATAATTTTACTTGTTTAATAATATAAATTTTTTCAGGACACTTATATTATTTCTAATCCTGAGATAGTTTTGCATTCACCTGTATCCAATGCTCCTGTGTTAAACGTGTCCTGTTTTGAAGAAAACGATGTGTTCAAGGCCCTACTAAAGATTAAGCCCAAGCGCACTTCTGGTCCGGATGAAATTGCCGCATATTTAGTCCGAGATTGCGCTGGCAACTCTCGTCTTCCTATTTAATTTAGCGCTGAAAACCAATACATTTCCTTCTGCTTGCAAAGCTTCTAAGGCCATTCCTATTCCTAAAAAAGGAGATGCTCTCAACGTCACAGACTACAGAGAATAGTTATTCAAAATAACTTCTCTAAAGTTTTCGAAATCCTTCGCTCGAACGTAATATATTTCAGTCAAATCGTTGCTATCTGAGCAGCAACATGGCTTTGTATCGGGTCGCTCCACAACTACCAATCTGATCTGTATTTCAGACTATATTTCAAAGGCTATTGATGAGGTACTGCGGACGGAAGTTCTTTACTAAGACTTTTCTAAAGCGTTCGACAGACTAGACCACGGCATTCTTCTTAATAAACTTGACAACTTTGGTTTCTGTGCTAATCTTCTTTTCTTTTTTAAATCTTACCTGAAGTCAAGAAAACACTTTGTGTTTTATCGTGGTCGAAAGTCGGCCGACATTTTTGCCACTTCGGGGTGCCACAGGGGCTCATTCTTGGTCCTCTATTTTTCATTTTGTTCATTAATGACCTCATGGCGGTTTTGGACGTCCCCCGTATGCCGATGACTTCAAAATATATTTCAGGGTATCTGATCTCGTTGACTGTCTCGGACTTCAATCCAATCTGTCAGCTGTGAACGCATGGTGTTTGAAGAATGCCTCTTAATATTGGTAAGTGTGCTGCCTTGCACATTACATTCTCGCTGTCCAATGACATACTATACGAATATACCCTGGATGCCCGTGTCTTGCATAGACCGAAGACGTTCTGTGACCTTGGTATTATCTTTGACAGAATTCGTTCAATCATTGATCATATCAGTCAAATGTGCGTCAAAGCGTCTAAGATGGGGTTTGTTCCAAGATGTTGTAGGGAGTTCTTGAATAGCTTATCTTGTGTTATTCCTCATTTTGTAATTGGGCTCTATGCCTGTTAAATGAGTCGTATGTTGATAAATAAATAAATACATACTTGCCTGGAAGAAAAAAACGTGTGGCACTCGGGGACTGCCACGGTGAAGCTATTGCATAGCATTGTTTCTCAACTTATGCAATAATTATAATTATTTATTTATTTTTAATTAGAGGCAGTATTTTTTTTCTTTGATATTAATTCAAGTTACACTTTTTGAGCGTGGTGACCGATAAGAAAACAATTTTTTTTCTTTTATTCAATAAATGAGAAGTTAATATCGTTTAAAATATTTTAATTATCTTACAATACATGTAGGTTATTCAGGAATTTGTTATCATTGAAACTATAGGTTTATGGTAACTGAAATAAAAGACATAAGTTTGAGACTTGATATCCTCTAAATATCTGGAAAATACCGCGTCAATGGTGGCCCCATATTTTGTTGTGGATTCTTGTGGATCATTATTCATTTTCAAATTCAATTTTTCCGAAAGAAAAGTTGTCAACTGCTCTGATTTTTTATCAGCGAAGTTGATGTTGAAATCGCCAGCCAAGATAAGTGGAAATTTATTACCATTTGTACCAAGTATTTTCGACCCTTCTTCAGTGTACTCCAGTAAAGTGCGATGAATAAAATGCTCTACCTCGTCCAATTTTGGATTCGGAGAAATGTAAATTGCTACCATGACTGTGTGCTACCATAACGTGTGCAATATTTATTTCAATATTCGGAGTCATAATATTAGTTACATTATTATTATTTTGGTAAATAGCTACCCCACCTTTTGGAACAGTATCTCGTTTGAATTGAACAATACAATTGAAATTAGGTATTTCAATCGGATTATCATGCGCCATGCAAAATTCGGTAAGAAGTAACACATTTGTTTGTCTCGTAACTGAATCTTGTAAATCGTATTTGTGACTATTTAGACTTTGGCAATTGAAAGTCATTATAGAAATGCCATTTCTATTACTAAGGAAATCTAAGACACTTTGAGCTGTCGTCTGAACACTATTTAAAGGCAGTCTTTTGAATTCTTGCAACAAAGATGCAGTCGATGCAGCTTGCCTTCGATTATTATAAAAGTTGAATGTAGAATTATCGCTTCTTATCGTGATATACAATTTTTCTATATTAGTCACCCGAGAGAGCGCAACATAAACGAGTTCCTGTTATTTTTCGTTACGGAATTTCTTGATTCGGTCGCCGTGCTCAAAGCCCGCGATAAAAGCTATATGCAATATATGCAATAGCTTAATAGAAGCAGGTACTCTCAGGTCTCTGCTACGCGCGTCTAACGTATAAACTCTAACTGACGCGTAGCGAGCTCCTAGAGGCATATGTCAAAATGATTTCGTTCGTAGCTAATTACATAGGACGTCTGGAGTTCATGCAATTATGTTTTTAGATAATTCGAACCTTCTAATTTCGATAGGCCACGTGAAAATCCCGGAGTCTAAAGCGCTAGAGTGTTATAAAATTCGTATAAAATAGCGAAATTTCTCACTTTTAGAAACTTCAAATTAATTAATTAATTTGACACATGTTAGGTGTTTAGGTCTTACATTATTTTTCGTTACGGAATTTCTTGATTCGGTCGCCGCGCTCAAAGCCCGCGATAAAAGCTATATGCATTATATGCGTTTGGAGGTTATAGGCATAGGGAAGACCTCACTAGTTAAAGACTTCCACAACATTGCTGTTCGATAAAAAAATGAAGTCTGGTACGGCAGGTCTCGAGTTTGAGCTCGTCTAGTTCGCCTATCTGAAATATCTCGTGCTGGAACAACAGACGAGATTTCTGATGAACACCTACCATGGAATATCTATTGAAAAGGCAGATATCTCCTACCTCTCTACGATGTTCTAGAGAGGTCAATGAACTCGTAAATGTGAGATCATCAAACAAACGAATAGCTCTCATCTGGATAGAATCCAAGAGCTTCAGCGTATGTTTGGAAGTCGAACTCCAAACATGTGAAAAGTACCCCAGTGTAGGTCGAATCTGTGTGGATTATGAGGAGCTGCTGGGATGTAAAGTAGCTCTTGGCACGGAATAGAAAACCAAGTTTGTGTGAAACGGTTTTCGCAATGGACCTCACATGATCGTCCCATGAAAGGGTGCTGTTGGTGGTCATCACGAGCATTGTTATGGAAGACTTCATAGGAATAGTTGTAAATGATATCATCATGTTAGAGATTGTGGGTTCAGCCTTCCTGGAGAAGACGCAAGCTTAAGTTTTTGTTGCATTAAACTCTACTAGATTATTAGATCCCCATTTCAAAATCTTTGCCAGATCTCCATTAATTACGTCAAACCTGTTCCTGTCTCGCTCCTCTGGCTTCAATGGATGGTATAGGGGCTCTAGATGAGAAAGCGGTATGAAATGTACCATCATCTACAAAGATGTGGATATATAATATGATTCTCATGTAAGAAATACTTGATTATAAAATAATTACAGCTAAGCTGCTTTGTGTAGGAAGAGACGCAAGCAGATAGTTATTCCATGACCCACGTATGACAATATGAAACTAAATTTAATTTAACACTGAATTCCTTGCAGCTACATTTGCACACATATTGTTAAACAGTTACGTAAATGCAACGATATATTAGAAAAAGATGAAAGAAATCACATTATCCGTAACAGGTTGTAAAAAATCTAATTTATATAGTAGACACTTCCTCTACACCTAACCGAATGAACGTGTAGTTACCGGAAACATGTAATTGCATTAACCGGAAACTTTACTGCACTGTACTGATGCGATTCATCATCAAGTGGTGACAAGCTCAATTGAATTTACGTGTGTTTGAGCGTTGTACCAATCAAACATGCAATACTGGGCAGATACAGTTTCGTCCGCTTCAGTTTTATCCTTGCCATTTTTTTGAAATAAATGAAGTTGAAAGTTTGAAGTAAACCTAAAATAGCCGCCTATAAATGTAAAATGGCTATTATTTTGAACATTTGTTACAATTTTGCGACCGTCCGGTTTATTGTTAATTTTTATCGATCCTTCTTAATATTTACTCATATTCCAAACCTGAATGTTTAAATTAATCATTAATTTCCCTGATTTTATTGCTAATATTTGGAATTAAAGACTATATGGCGTAAAAAAAGATTACGTTATGCATAACGATTCGTCTTCCTCTACTATTTGCGCCACATGCCACTGTGGCCAATGTTGCCCGGTTCTGAGGATACAATAGAAAGCGCTAAATTACTTAAAAGTCGGGTGTCGTCCCCGAAAATTTTTAGTCTGCAGCGCTGTACTTTTTGTCGCCTACCCCATCCCGTAGGTCACGAGCCGCCACTGTTGCCTGCAATGTAGTATGTACGTCCACTAATCAGAGAAAACTCATAATCGATCTATTTCATTATAGCGATAGTGTTTGAAAGAAAAATTTCTTGAAGATTCATGCAGGAATGAGGCGTTATTTTGAATATTATCGCAATTGAAAATGTCAACTAGGACGGTATAATAATATCAAGTTTCATTCTGCAACGATGCATATTATGTTTATTTTCCGTTGACATAGCTATCAACTGTGGTCATATCTTTTCCAAAATAAATCAAATTACAAATTTATCAGCAAATACGATAACATTGTGCATTGTTACTGCGGCAGTTATCATCATTACACCTTAATTGCAATAACAATACTAGACTGACGTGTTCTATAATATGTTTTAACATTTAATTATTACGATACGAAACCGTATCAGTATTATAATTTATGCATTTCCTCGTATTACTTGGACTACGTCGTGATACCTAGCGTCCCCAGTATTAATATAATATATGAATTATAGTCTAGGAGCCAGAGCGATATTGATGGTCTGAACATTAACCCCGATGACACTATGGTTTATCGTTAGAGGACGGTTCAATGATCAATTCATCTCACAGACCGAATTTTCCCCGGCTGCTAGATCACGAGATACAGCATCCGCATTTTTTTTTTTTACTGAAGGTTAACCCTTTCCAAGTTGCGGTTACTTGAAAAGCATGCCATTCTCATACACTTCCACCATGTGCCATCATTTTTTATCGTGTCCGTTTATCAGGCCGACCAGTTAAAATTGGACCGAAAATGGAATGCAAGTTAACCCTCCCAAACCTGGTGGGAAATGTTCATTGGTGTTGGCAATTGTTAACATACCCTATGCCATCAAAAGTTATCGGTCCATTTCCGAGTAATTGGTCATTATTTGGACCAAAACTGTTTCTTTTTTTCATTCTATGGATAAAACTTGCGGGTTACAAGGTACATGATGGCACCATGTTAAATAACTTCATTGGAAGTCAAATAAAGATTTGAAACTATTGCCATCACTCCTTGCCTATTTCAACCTCCAAAACCCCCTAAAACCACCCCCCAAAAAAATATGAATAGTATGGATAATATGACCAATTTTATGATAAATTAGTCTATTATTGAGATTCTGGCGGGGTTTAAAATCGAAACGCCCGTTTTTGTTTTGTTTTGTAGATTGGTCTTATGGGTTTTTGTGGGGTTGAAATAGGCAAGGAGTGATGGCAATAATTTTATATCGCAAGTTTTATCCACAAAATGAAAAAAAGAAACATTTTTGGTCCAAATAGTGGCCAATTACTCGGAAATGGACCAATAATTTTTGATGGCATAGGGTATGTTAACAATTGCTTATACCAATGAACATTTTCCACCAAGTTTGGGGGGGTTAACTTGCAGTCCATTTTCGGGTCAATTTTAACTGTTTGGCCTTATAAACGGACACGATAAAAAATGATGGCACATGGTAGAAGTGTATAAGAATGGCATGCTTTTCAAATAACCGCAACTTGGAAAGGGTTAACCTCCAGTCAAAAATAAAATGCGGATGCTGTATCTCGAGATCTAGCAGCCGGGGAAAATTCGGTCTGTGAGATGATTTGGTCATTAAACCGTCCTCTAACGATTAACCATAGTACCATCAGGTTAATATTGAGACCATCAATATCGTTCTGGCTCCTAGACTATTATGATCGCCACACTATTGCGTCCCTAACCATTTCAATGGATTTCATTGGGCAGGGGTCAGAATGACGTCATCGTACCTCTAAAACGTGGGCCTTAACTGGGTAGAGAAATAAAATAACAACAATAAAAGTAAGGAACATTTATTTGAAAAATCATATTTATTTGGGTAGTATAATAAGTATAGTAGATTATACGGATGTTGAACTGTAGGCTGTCCTAAATTGGTTGTCGTAGCGTTTACAATTTTTCTCTTCTGTGAGTTGTTTTGACGCCACAGCCATCTTTTCGATTTTTGCCTATTTCGACAATGCCTTTTATTTCGCTTAATATCAAAGATGCATTATATTGGCACTTTTTTAGGAATCCATTGGCATAGTCAGATATTTTTTCTATTCACATTTTTGAGGTATGACCTGAATTTATTTTTTTGTAAATCGTAGTTGACTTCTTTAAAAATAAGATGTTTTTCTGATTCCAACGATATATACCATGATAGGTCTAAAATAGTTACAACATGAGAAAATGATAAAATATTTGATAGATTATCTTATTTTGTTGCCTTAAAATCTAGTTTGACTTCTCAATGAAGATCTCAAAAAATAAAAAATATGTAATAACATTGAACTAATAAAATCTTTATTCAACAAATAATAACAATAGTAATAACATTTTTTTAATATTAATATTCTTTAAATATTAAAATATCTAAAACAACCTAACAGACATGTTCTAATTGGTTTCCCTCTCTGTCAACATAGTTTGCAACGTCGCCGTTGGCCGTTCATTGTAATAAATATATTAATGTTGCTACTGATTTCTGTATATATTAAAATGAATTTTGGGAAAACGTTATTTGACAAACAATCTTTAATGAAACGTAAATCTACTTTTAAACAGGAAATTTTGGTTTTTAATTTAATAAATTGGTTAATTTAACCTGACCGGGAAGTCATCGTCACTGATAAATTATAAAAAAAGATCACACAGTGGATATATTATAACACTATTGATAACAAATGATCACCCTTATCCACTAAAAATGTTGGCAAGTTCAGTAATGAGTACTGAGGACCTTTCGACTACAAGGTAGCCATCATCAGAGTACACTAAATTATGAATTAAAATGTTCCTGTTTAAATATTATTTAGGGATAATAATGTATATCCGGAATTTACAAAATCAATTTTTCAAAATACTATGTTGGTCAAACTAGAAGGAACATTTTATTTAACTCGTTATAACTTATAAGCTTATAATTTTGTTTACTCTGATGATAACTACTTGGTAGCCAAAAGGCTAAAAATAAATACTTTAATAATATTTTTATTGAATAAGGGTGATTATTTCTTATCAATAAACCGCAAAATTCTTAATGATCAAACATACCTAATTAATTCACCATTATTTACAGCTATATAATGTATTTATTACACGAATTATTGTCCTGATTAGCTTCTAAACTCTGCTGTTAATATAGTCTAGGAGCCAGAGCGATATTGATGGTCTGAACGTTAACCCGATGGCACTATGGTTTATCGTTAGAGGACGGTTCAATGACCAATTCACCTCACAGACCGAATTTCCGCCGGCTGCTAGATAGCGAGATACAGCATCCGCATTTTTTTTTTACTGATGGTTAACCCTTTCCAAGTTGCGGTTACTTGAAAAGCATGCCATTCTTATACACTTCCACCATGTGCCATCATTTTTTTATCGTGTCCGTTTATCAGGCTGACCAGTTAAAGTTGGACCGAAAATGGACTGCAAGTTAACCCTCCCAAAGTTGGTGGAAAATGTTCATTTCCGAGTAATTGGCCATTATTTTGACCAACAATGGTTTATTTCCTCATTTTGTAGCTAACCCTTGCGCATTACAAGGTAGCATGATGGTACCATGTTAAATAACTGTATTGGAGGTCAAATTAAGATTTAAAATTATTGTCATCACTCCTTGCCTATTTGAACCCCCCAAAACCCCCTAAAACCACCCCCCAAAAAAAAGTTAATTTGGATAATATGACCAATTTTATGATAAATTAGTCAATTATTGAGACTCTGGCTGAGTTTAAAATCGAAACGGCTCTTTTTAATTTATTTTTATTTTGTCGGATGATTTTAGGGAGTTTTGGGGGGTTGAATTAGGCAAGGAGTGATGGCAATAATTTTAAATCTTTATTTGGCCTCCAATAAAGTTATTTAACATGGTGCCATCATGTAGCCTTGTAACCCGCAAGTTTTATCCACAAAATGAAAAAACAAACATTTTTGGTCCAAATAATGGACAATTACTCGGGAATGTACCGATAACTTTTGATGGCATAGGGTATGTTAACAATTGCCAACACCAATGAACATTTTCCACCAAGTTTGGGGCGGGGGGTCAACTTGCAGTTCATTTTCGGTTCAATTTTAACTGCTCGGCCTGATAAACGGACACTATAAAAAATGATGGCACATGGTGGAAGTGTATAAGAATGGCACGCTTTTGAAGTAACCGCAACTTGGGAAGAGTTAACCTCCAGTCAAAAAAAAGAAAAAATGCGGATGCTGTATCTCGAGATCTAGCACCCGGCGAAAATTCGGTCTGTGAGATGAATTGGTCATTGAAACGTCCTCTAACGATAAACCATAGTGCCATCGGGTTAATGTTCAGACCATCAATGTCGCTCTAGCTCCTAGACTAACAGCAAATTCGTCATTATTAGAATGTAAAAACCCACAATGTAATCCTATAGTAATAATCCTCATGATGTCCGACCATTGCAATCCTTTGCTACCTACCGATAAGTATTTATAGTTGAAGTTATGTATTTGAATCTGAAGATGGTGTAATAACGCTGAAACTCGAGTAACGGAAGGTACAAATAAAAGTGATATCAACATAGTAGTGTTCAATTTTTACAATTTAAATATAATATCGATATCTTGTCAAGAGGACTTGACATGATGATTATTGGATGTAGTGAATAAATTTCAAATTATTGTCATTCTATAAGAAACCTGAAAGTTAATAAGGAAATGTAGATGTGAAATATGTCGATACATTGAATAAAATCACCATCTCGAGAAGAAATCTTCGCGCGAAATCTCCGTCTCTGTGGTCTGGGGCAACGCATCGATTCGTCACCCACATATAACACCATAATAGTTACTTACTATAAGTGTTTACCTCTACTAGGTTCAATATAATTTTATGGTAGGAGGTGTGCTTTCACATTTAGTCTGGGTTTGCGATGCGTTCGTCGCGGACCTCTGCAAGCCTTACCGCGGGCCTTCGACCTCCAACTCCGATTCGTAAGCGTTCGCAGTACCGTTTTAGTGTTATTGTCAATGATTGCGATGAGTTTCAACTGTGTTTGAGTGATTTCCACAGCCGCACCAGCTATACTATTGGATGTTCTTACGTACATGGTGATTCGTTATAACTCGGTGTGTACCTATTATTTTCTATCAGTAATTAGAGACACGAAATTGCTATGCAACTGTTCTACATGTTAAACACCCCATAAAATCTGGATACTGCGTTAACTGTGCCAACATTATAC
The DNA here is from genome assembly GCA_958510875.1 of Endomychus coccineus. Lineage (NCBI taxonomy): Eukaryota > Metazoa > Arthropoda > Insecta > Coleoptera > Endomychidae > Endomychus > Endomychus coccineus. The sequence goes on from OY294067.1 coordinate 24,463,652, forward strand.
CCGAAAACCGTGCACGCTGTTTCGTGAATTCGTTGCGATTCTCGGAACGCGTAATTTTGGTTGGTCAAAGAGAAAACCATAGAAAAATAGTACCACCATTTTGTCAGTTTTGACATAGTTCTCGTCTGAGACCCATATCAATTGATCGAATTCACTAACTGTTTTGGAGACATTGGGCAACAAGCTAAATATTGAAAATAGTAGTAGTAGCTTCAACCAAGAACTAAGTATATTTTTGTAGTAATTGGACAAACAAAACAAAGTTATTGAACAACATAATTTCTTGAATACTTTAAGGGATACTTACTAGGTAACATTACTAGCAAAATAACAAGCTAAATATTGAAAATAGTAGTAGTAGCTTCAACCAAGAACTAAGTATATTTTTGTAGTAATTGGACAAACAAAACAAAGTTATTGAACAACATAATTTCTTGAATACTTTAAGGGATACTTACTAGGTAACATTACTAGCAAAATAACAAGCTAAATATTGAAAATAGTAGAAGTAGCTTCAACCAAGAACTAAGTATATTTTTGTAGTAATTGGACAAACAAAACAAAGTTATTGAACAACATAATTTCTTGAATACTTTAAGGGGTACTTACTAGGTAACATTACTAGCAAAATATATGAAATAATGTTATTTTTTGAAATATGTTTTGCAAAAACAACACAACTTCTTACAAAAATCTTTTTTCAACTGCCCTGGGCGTTTGCTTTTGAACGGATTTGACCTCGTATTTATTCTCTATTTTTTAACGCTTGTACAGTATCTTTCAGTTCTCTTGGAACACCATTATTTTTTCTATGAGTAATTAGATACGCGAAATTGCTATTCAACTGTTCTACATGTTAAACATCCCATAAAATCTGGATAGTTGCGTTATCTTTGCCAACACAATACCCGAAAACGATGCACGCTATTTCATGAATTCGTTGCAATTCTCGAAAAGCGTAATTTTGGTTGGCAAAAGGGCAAACCCCAGAAAAATAGTACTACGGAAGCGAATTTTGTCAGTTTTAACATATTTCTCGTCTGAGACCCATATTAACTAATTGAAACCACTAACTGTTCAAAACTGGTTTGGAGACATTGAGCTACGCTAATTTTTGAAAATAGTGGTAGTAGCACTAAGTACATTTTTGCAGTAATTGGACAAACAAAACAAAGTTATTGGACAATATAATTTCTTGAATATTTTAAGGGATACTTACTAGGAACAAATATAAATTACTAGAAAAGTATACCAATAATGTTGCTTTTGAGACATGCTTTGCAAAAACAACACACAACTTCTTACGAAGATTTTATTTCAACGGCCCTAGGCGTTTGCTTCTAAACGGATTTGACCTCGTATCTATTCTCTATTTTTGAACGCTTGTACAAGATCATTCAGTTCTCTTGGAACAACATTACTTTTGCATGGGAAACCATGGAAAAATAGTACCTGGGAAGCTAATTTTGTCAGTTTTAACATAGAAAAATCTTGTCTTCCGGATGGATTCCGCGTCACAATAGCTCGACTTGATGCCGACGTTTCGCCAACCATTACAGATGGCCTGCCCTGAAGATGCCACCTGTAATGGTTGGCGAAACGTCGGCATCAAGTCGCGCTATTGTGACGCGGAATCCATCCGGAAGACAAGATTTTTCAAGATTAGCTGTCCGCGGAAGTCTACTATCCAAGAGTTTCAACATAGTTCTCGTCTGTGACCCATATTAATTGATTGAATCCAATAACTGTACAAAACTGTTTTGGAGACATTGGGCAACAAGCTAAATATTGAAAATAGTAGTAGTAGCTTCAACCAAGAACTAAGTAAATTTTTGCAGTAATTGAACAAACGAAACAAAGTTATTGGACAGCACCCTGGGCGATTGCTGTTAAACGGATTTGACCTCATATTATCTCTCTATATTTGGACGATTGTACAATATATTTTATTTTTCTTGGAACACCATTCATACCCAACTCTGAGATCTATTTCACTAGACGTTGTTCCACGTCATTTGTTAACAAAAGGAGTAGATTCATTTGAATCTTTCTGATTTGAGTTCTTTTTAGTGATCGGCAATTTAGTTGCCGCTACCGATATAATAGTAGGTCTTTTATTTCAACATGAAATTATCAGAAAAAGATGATATTATACAAGTATGTAAGGGTACGAAAGTTTATTGCGGTTCTTGAGTAAGTTACTGGATGATGGTCTTTGAACTTTTCTCATTAGAACTCTAAACTGCTTTTCGTCACTCACTATCAAATTTGTCAGGTTATGACGTTGATAGGTCCCTCATATCCAAAGGGAAGTTGTGAATCATTTCTTTGTGAAATTTCATCTTTGGGCTTCGCTAATGATGGTGTAATTTCTGGCTTTAATATAATCGATGTTTGAATAAAGTTATTTGCTTATTTATATATTCTATTGATGATAAAGTATCTTATCTATCTCACTATAAATAAGAAATAATCACCCTTATCAAGTATACCAGTGTACGCACAAGACAGAACTTTGTCATAGATGTGATTCAAATTTTGAGTCTGAGCCACACGGGTAACCAGGACTGTTAATACTTTTTTATGCCACAAGGCTGGAATAATCTGATCGGCAATGGTTTATTTTATATTGCACTTTGATACTGGTTGAAGTTTGATTTTGAAAACCAGGGCTTGGTAGATTAGCTTTAACACAATTCCTAGTATTCAACTCCTTTTTCTCTTAGCTTTTAAGACTCTCCAGCCTGTTACTCAGTCAAAATTAATGGTTGATGTGCTATTATTGCAATGTACTGCAGTTCATCTATTTTCCTGTAGCACAGTGGCGGCTCCTCGAAGGAGGCTAAGGAGGCTCAGCCTCCTCACAAATTTATCTTGTTGATCATTCTTCATTTTATTTCCTGTTTCTCTAATAATTTTCAAATTTACAATTAATTCCCCGTTCTCAGTAGTTATTTTTAATCTGGCAACAGTGCCCTGAGGCTAGACTCTATATATCTCAAACGCTGAGCATGTGTTGTTCAACACAGTTGCCGTTTTTCCGACCAGTCAATCGCCAAATAAGGTGAAACAGCGAAAACGGCAACACCCTCTGGAGGCTAGCCTGCCGCCCGCCTTTAAGTTCAGTACAGTCGGTGTGGTACGGAATACGACACATGCGTGTTGCGTCAGTGCTTGTTTTGTTTTATGCGGTTATAATGTTTGAGTGACGCCACCCGAAATAAGGTTAGATTAGAATTCGTCTGTTCGGTAAATTATTAATTGTAAAAATGGACAACTAGTGGAAAAATTTTTAGGGTTCTACGATGTTAGTTCGGGAAGAACAGCGGTCTATTTATTCAATTTTTTAATGGAAACATTTCAACTATTCGACTTTGCGAATAAATCAGACTTACGACGGCATCTGTAATGGCGGGACATTTAAACGGTCTTCAAACAAACTAACGTAAGTTTTAAATAACATAGTAGGAAACAGAATTCCCTGTAATGCTCGAACTCGATGGAATTTTACATCACGTGCAATGTTTAGTTTACCATCCATAAAAATAAAGACAAATTAATTGAAACATTTGATTTTATATTAAACAGTGATAACTTTTCAACAGATCAGGTTTCATTAAATGCTGCTGTTGGTTTAAAATCTTATTTAGAAAATCAAGAATTTTTGTTTTTTCTTGATACTTATTTTTCAAATTTCACAACATAAATTCACTAATATAATTTATTCAAGAGATCGTTTAAAACATCTCATTGATAAAAATTCAAGTTTCCGTTATACAGAATCTCATTTTAATATTTTATTTGGAAATTATTCAACTGATGAGGCTTCTCCCGTGAAAAGGAGGAAAACATATAATTTGGTAGACAAGAAACTACATTATAAACAACTTTTTTATGAAATTTTAGATACTATTAAAGGTCAAATATTGAGATTCGATTTTCCGATTTACATGAATTGAAGTTTTTCGATTTGACGAATAGAAGATTTTTCGAATCTTTTTCAAAAGAGTTTCTCAATACACTTTCAGATAACTTAGTTCTAAAATATAATTTTTTTGATAAAATAGCGCTGCACAATGAATTATGCGTTGTATACTGGGATAAAGATATTTTAGGCCAGTGCGACAGTCACGCCGATATGATAAAATATATGATAGATAATGATTTGCAACAAGTCTTACCTCAGTTTTATAAACTACTTTGTCTGATAGTCACCATTCCTGTCACGTCGGCATCGGTGGAGAGATCATTTTCTACTCTCAAACGAATTAAAACATACATGCGAAATACAATGGGCCAAAATCGTTTATACAATGTTAGTTTAATATCTATGGAAAAAGATTTAGTAAAACACTTAAAACATAATGATACATTTTATGATAATATTTTTGATCATTTTTCGCAAACTAAAGACTTTAGGATATAAAAAAAGTTAATAAAATTAATTAAAAAAAACTAAATATGAAAAATTCCAAAAAAAAAAGAAAAAATATTAAAAATCCAAATAAAATAAAAAACAAAAAACGAACAAAAAAAATGTTTTGCCAAGAGAAACTCTATACCTCCACGTTGGTTCTTGCTGGGTAACAATTAATTTTGTCACTGAAGTAGCTGGTACGGTCGCTGCGCAAAGGTTAAATTAATTGGCTGAATAGAGTATATTTTTACAAAAACGTTTATACAATGTTAGTTTAATGTCTATTGAAAAAGATTTAGTAAAACACTTAAAACATAATGATACATTTTATGATAATATTATTGATCATTTTTCGCAAATTAAAGACCGTAGAATTTCGTTAATATATAAAAAAGTTGATAAAATTAATAAAAAAAAACAAAATATGAAAAATTCCAAGAAAAAAGAGAAAATATTAAAAATCCAAAAAAATAAAAGACAAAAAACGAACAAAAAAATTTTTTGGCAAGAGAAACTCTATACCTCCACGTTGGTTCTTGCTGGGTAACAATTAATTTTGTCACTGAAGTAGCTGGTACGGTCGCTGTGCAAAGGTTAAAAGGCTGTGAATATAGTATATTTTTATAAAAACGTTTTATGTCCAGCCTCCTCTCTCAAAAAGTTCACGAGCCGCCACTGCTGTAGCATATCATAATGCTTATTTAGCTCTACTGAGGGACACGTCAAAACCAATGATAAACTTCCACTCGCAAGTTGACATAATAATAAAATATTCAGATCTAAAGACGGCCTATTTTCACGTGCTATTTCTCTGCTGAAAACGATAAGTCTTTTTAGGACTTGGCTATCTTTGCATTGAGTAGAAATTTCCCATATTTATTTCGTGACATTATGGTATAATAAATTACAGAAATTACACCATCTTTAGCGAAGGCCAAAGATGAAGCTTCACTAAGAAATGAACTCCAACTACCCTTTGGATGTGAGGTACCTATCAACGTCATAACCTGACATAATTCGATAGTGAGAGACGAAAAGCGGTATAGAATTCTGAAGAGAAAAGTTCGCCAACCATAATTGTACTAAAATTCTAAATCACTATTACTGCTATTAACCAGATTAAACGCCATCATCCAGTAATTTACTCAAGAACCGTGACAAACTTTCGCTAGCATCAGAAGTATAGTTTTGAAGCGACAGCAAATTTTCGTACCCTCACATACTTGTGTAATACAATCCAAGCCTCATCTCTTTCTGATAATTTCATGTTGCAATAAAAGATCTATTATATGAAAAAAAACATAAATTACGCAGTGAAAGACCAACACATACAGAAAATATCAGCTAAGTGGGAATGCAATGGATTATATCCGGTTTCGAGAGCCCTACACAAATAGAATCAAGTAAATAGCGTAATAATATATCCTAATCTTTCCAAACAATTGGAAATAACATAAATAGATGATTACATTATCGTCACAAGTTCAGCCCAGACTTCGCCATGGAGAGCACGACACATAAAGTCAACAATAACAGATCTATTATCACCAGATATTGCATTAATAGAGAAACTCATACATAAAACATATTGCCGTACCAAAATAAGAGTAATTTGCATAAAACTCATACAGAGAAACTAACAAATTTCACTATCTGTTTCTACGTAAAGCGTAGAATCTGTTCATCTGCAACTCAACACAACACATATAACCTGACACTTTCTTACATCTTGTTGTCACTCACTGGCCAACTTTCTGGGTTCACATACTGAACTCGAATTGAAATAATACAACAGACCAAGTTAAAAACCAGTACAGCATCATGTTAAAGTACATAAAATAATCTTTCATTTGAAAATAATCAGAGTAAGGTTCGTCTTTTTCGCCAGTTGGGGGGTAGGTTGAAAATTTCCGAAAAATTGCCTAAAATTGAATTTTAAGCAAAATTATTTAATAATTTTGGCTACTTCCACACAAAATTTCACCCAATTTGGTCAAGATTAAACTAAGCTAGCGTAATTTGATTTTTCCCAAAAAAAGGGACGCACCGGAATTCGGTCCCGCTACCTGCGGAAGGGACTACCTTGAACGGATTAAATTCGAAGTGTGGTCCCACCAGCGAAAATGCGATTTCGGAATTGGGTCCCATGTACCTACTATTTGTTTAATTTGACTTTTATTTTCCTTCACATTTTTTTGGGCTTAGGACCAACAGTACACACTTATTGTTGTTGTACTGGCATGTTTAAAAATTTACGCTAAATGCGTATCGTCAAAAATAAAAACAGTACGTGAAATAGTAATTAAATGGCATATTTACAAATGTACGCTAAACGCGTATCGTCGTATATTATGTACATATATATATTTAAAAATCTTAACACAAAATGGGGCCGAATTTTTTCGAAACATGTCGAATGAACGTATAACGGTCAATTATACCATTTTGAAATAAAAAAATTTGTTCAGAAAGAAAGGCCTCTTTTTCTTGCGAAATTTTGGTTTTTGACGCAGTGCTACGCATTTTTACGTAAATTTCACATTGAACATCTGTAAGTGCTTTTATAAATACGTGGATGTTGGGATGGGGAGCATTAAACATTGCATTAAATTTTGCGTGGAATGATTCGCAGTTATTGGTGGTTCGCGTTACAGATGACGAAAATTCAGCCCAAACGTGCGGAGGAAATAAAGAATCAGACTTAATATAAGTATTCAGGACAAAGTCACAAAATTTCTCAACATTAATATTATTTGGTTGAATTGACATTAAATCATCGGTAAAGCAATCATCTACGTCAGTTGGATTTAAAAACGGTAAACCAAAAAAAATTTTTTAAAAATTACCAACTTCAGAGTGATTATCTCTATATTCTCCACTTAGTCCTAACTCTTGAATTTTTTTCCACCAGCTTTGCGCCAAATGAAATCGACAACCCACCATTTTAGTGGTGAGTAAAGTTGTCTTAACCGCAGAGTGTATAGCCATTTCAAAATCTGCGCGAATGGTTGAAGGAGAAAAGTTTAAGTGGAATTCACTGCTCTTACTAATTAAATGTCGAAATGCATGTTCGTACGTGATTTGTGATTTATCGGGTAAAAGAAAAAAAGCTAGTGGAATATACACATTTTCGTGTAAGCCATGAAAACAAAAGACTTGAGTAAATGGCTTTGGGCAACTATAAAACGTACCATCAACGAAAACCATTTCAACAGAACATAAAAACTTCAAATTCGCTTCGACAGCGGACCGAATTACGAAATCACCCTTTCGGATTTGGACAAGGTCCCTGTGAGCAGGTAGTCCCTTCCACAGGTAGCGGGACCGAATTCCGAAACACCGAAAAAAAGAAGGTATACATATAAATTCCAGGAGGAGGGATGAACTCAACCTCATGACATTTGAAGTGAAGGTTCTTCAAACATCGACAATAAAAAAGTTCAAATCTCAAACCTTAACCAAGTCTAGAGGTCCAAAAATAAAAATAAAACTCAAAAACCAACTCAAAAAAAGGATTAAAATAGTTATTTCTGTATTAAGTGCGTAAAATGAGTGTTTTTTTAATGGCACATGAGAGTGTTAATTCTGTCGGATGAAAACATGAATTTTATACACGAAATACAAACAACATTTTTTGTACAACTGTGAATGTGAATATACATCGTCTGAAATATATTAAAAATAAATACTTCCAATACATCTTGACGTGGTTTTTGTCCCGATAAGTTATCGTTTACAAAACGACTGTTGTTTTGAAAATATTATTCAATGTTTTCAGTAAAATCGTATTCAAAAATTTTTCCTCTCTGAAAAAAGTTAGTCCAAAATAACTGAATGATACTTCTCTTTTCCATACATGTTATCCTTAATGTTATCAATACTTCCAATACAATTTCACAGCATCCAGTGGTCTTTCTGTGTCGTTACTATAAAAACGGTTTGTTGGCACGCCGCGTGCTTGACTGTTTGACTGTGCTTGCTCGTAGTTGCTTCAATTTCAAGTTATTTTCAAGAAGATGGATGTTGATTATGATAGTGGTAGTGATACCCCATCAGAAATATCTGAGAAACCAAATGCAATGGTATCTAATATGTTACCGGCCAAATCCAAGTTAGTATATGAGAAAACATATGACCAATTTCGTGAATGGTGCGACAAGAAACATGTAACAAGTAATATTTCATGTTTATTTTGTAAATTATTTTGGTAGTGAAAAAAAATAAACATTTACGCATCAATAGAGATGCAGAAATGTCAAGTTTTTTGACAGTTGTACAAAAACCTGTTTTTTGCATATACGAAAGAGTTGCACCAAATAGTCTTAATAGACATTTTACGGTGTTGTTAGTCTTATATTATCAATACGAACATTTTGCGCCGAGTCACAACACCAGGTAACAAAGTCACCAAAAAAAAAACAGCACTTGAGTCCACTAGAAAGCCGCTTAAAGTAGAAAACTAGAAATATTACTATGCCAATTCCGTAGAATACGAACCCATATATGTAAAGTTGGAAAATGTGAATTATCGATATAAAATGTATGAATTCAGCTGCAATTAGTATCTAACTTTGTATAAATTAATGAAAAATAAATGAATTCGCTAAGGCCTTGAAATCGTGATGAATTGAAAAAAAAATTTCTAAATATCCATGGTTCCATTTTTTGCATTTGTCGATAAAATTTCCATCGTTCGTGAACGCAATCTTATATGGCTAGTATTGTTAGAGTGTATACATATCTCAGTATACGACTTACAACGTGATTCGAGCTAACAAACGAATACTCTCAACCTTGATGGGATAACATGGAGACCTTCTACACGTACCAGAGATAGCCATACGTTTTCAGTTCCTGTGCAACAAAGACCAAACTCGTTGACTCTTGTATAATACATTTCATGTTTCCATGATCTTGAGGTATATTACACATGACCCACTTCGAAAATAATAATAACGCTATATTTTTCAATTCGGAACTATTCGTGATGCTTATTTACATCTCAACTGCGGTAATATCCCATAATATCTTTAATTAGCACCTTCGCTGAGCCTGATTCGCTAATTTTCTCTCTTATGCAATAAATATATATATATATATATATTGGTACATTATAATGGTCGAGTATTCAACAAATTGTCCAAAAAGATATGCAGAGGCTCCTTGGTTCGATAAATCGAGTCGAGTTAGAAACTTCTGCGACTATCGCTAAGCTTGCTGGATCTACGAGGACAAGGTGAAAAGTCCCTAAAAAATAAAACAGATGGCGCCACATTCGAAAATCCTGTGGCGTCCCTTAATTATATTTCGATGACAAAGGTTCTATGGCAGAGAAGTAACGGTGAACGAGGGGAGAAAAGATCTAGGATCTTGGCTAGCGAAGGCAGGTTGCCGTGGAGATAAATTTTAATATATAAAAAGATAATTGAATTGTATTGAATAAAAAATATACATATTGACACTTCATTTGTAAGAGGAGTTTTAATTATTATGGGATTGATTAAATATCAGAAAACCCCATAATCCCATGCGAGATTTGTGATGTACCATCTTTAACTAGAACGGATTAAAATATTCAAGCTGATGTCATTTTATTCTGTTTTGACACCCATCGAAAGCAAGCAACCTTGAAGATTTTTGTAAACATGGAAAAAAGTGAATTTCGCGTCTTGATTAAACATTATTTCTTGCGTGGGAAAAACATTACGCAAACCAAGGCATCGCTTGTTAAACATTATGGTGACCTTTCATCATCGATTGGAACGATTCACCAGTGGTTTACTGATTTTCGTTGTGGTAGTATTACTACAAAGGACGCCGAATGTTCTGGTCGTCCAATTGAGGTTACGCCAGAGAACCGTCGTCAAAATCCATGGTGTGATATTGGACGATCGGCGAGTTAAATTGCACAAGGTTGCTGAGGCTATGGGCATCTTAACCGAACTGGTACGGAACATTTTTTTTGGGATGTACAAGGTATCGTCCATATCGATTACCTTGGAAAGGGCAAAACGATCACCGGCGTATAATAAGCAGAGCTTTTGGAACGATTTAAAGCGGCCGCATTTGGCAAAGAAAAAAGTGCTCTTCCACCAAGACAACGCACCGGCGCATCGGTCCACAGTCGCATGAATTGCGCTACGAATCTAACGCCTATTTTGAAGGATTGCCAAAATCGTATTATTTGGAAGGAATCGAAAAATTAGAAAAACGTTGAACGAAGTGTATCGGGCTACAAAGAGATATGTCATATATGTTCTCGTCTTTACCTACGTTTCGGTCTCACGACCGTCATCGGAAGACATTTGAAAACTAATTGATGTGAATTAGTTTTTTGGTCTTCTGATGATGATCGTGAGACCGAAACGTACGTAAAGCATATGTTGTGACATATTCCCAGGAATTTACATAATATTTACATAATGAGCTCTCCATTTTCTTAATACACTAAAAGAGTTCACATTTGTGGATACAAAATTAAATATTTTCACTCTCTGATTCACAAGACACCTTTCTTAGTTATAATAAGAGTTTTACTGAAGCAGTCATCTTAATAAGTTCCAGAACAGATAGCATTGATAAGTAACCGTCAAATATTTTGCAATCCAGATTACACTCTCGCTTTCTGTAGATTGTTTTTGCTGAAATTAATTTCTTACCGCAACTTGAAACACGTTCAGATTTAACAATTTTACCATAAAAGTAATTAAGCGCGAGAAAGTATTTGAGATTTTAAAGATAACCGAAGAAATGGTATTACCCAACGTTTGCCAAATAATTAAACTGTTTGAATGTAAATATAAACTTTTATTTAAATTCAGAGGTTTCTCTCACATAAAGAGTTGCAAAGGAAACATGAGGCATCCGGTTACTCATGAATCATCCCAATTAATAATAGATGGGATGCTATCAATATCACTGCTTTTTATTCAATTATTCCATCATAAGATGATGATACACAAGGTTCGGCAAACATCCAATAGTGAATTAGAAAACAACTACTTGAATTTTTTCAAGCAAATTTTATCTTATGTTCTTCTAGAATATTTTTGTTATGTTGTATTATCATACCCTTCTTTAAATAGAACGCCACTGCCTCCGATTTGATGCTAGAATCAAGGAACTCCAAATTTACAAAGCCTAAGGACTAAAATTAAAAACTAAGCCTTCTACAGGGTGATGGTCAATAACCAATTTTAAATTTAACACATGCTAGATTTCCTTCAGTTCTTTCAGATGGCGAATTTCATCCCCTTCAACTTCTATCTATCACGTCTTTCGTCGTGTTCTTCAACTAGTTCGATTACTTCTGGTTTTTATCAAAAGCAATATAATATCTATCATTCGTTGTAAGGTTTTGAAGAAACCTTTTATGTCTCTAATGATCACAACCAGCTCAAGGATATAATTAAACTCAGCGCTCGTAATGAAACTATCCTTCGATTCTTGATTAAATAGGACTGTTTTTTTTGATCGCCAACTGCTTAACGAAAAGATAGGAAGAGTTCTCAATCAAGAATTTCCAGCATTACGGGTGAATAAATCAATAATGATTGAAGTGTGAATTATATATTAATTCTTGGGAAATAGGTCACACTAATACATGTACTTATTATTTTCTGCCTCACGACCATCTCAGAAGACGTATCAATGTCTAAAAAGGGATTTCTTAAAACTAATTGCATCAAGCACAAAGCGTCCTTATCGTAATAATTTCAATTTTGAATGCCCACTTCGCCGAAACGAACAGAAACACGACTAATCGAAATTGTGACACATTAATGTTTCAAGTATATGAATATGTATCTAGAAGCCATTGCATAGCAATCTACTTATAAGTTTCGAAGTCATTTCAAACAATGTTTGATATTATGTAATTAGAATAATCAAGATATAATAATATCTTATCCACTACTATATAAACTAAAAGTTAGAGAATTATTATGAAATAACAAAATTGTTTTTATCGGTGTTGCCTTGTCAAAAGTCACACGCAAGATGCCCATCTTTGAATCCGCAATCAATCTCTCCCCAAATGTCGCAAAACATGTAACCTCTTGCGTCAACCTTCGGTTTCTCCAATGACCCGCTACCGCATTTATATACTTAGCTTGGGCTATCAATCTACAGATCTCGAGGTTGTCTCTTTCTGAGATTAAGTATCTCACAAGTTATCGGAATAATAAATGACCATTATATAAACTTATTAACGTGCAAAAGGTTATAGTTTTGATATTATCTGGTACCATAAATTTACATTTTACAAAAGACATTTTCTCTAATTAGGAAAAATTTATTAAATGATCGAAGAACAGTTCTAAGCACCTGGAATGCTGCATATTTCTTGGTGGCGTTTAATAAACTTCATTCTCAACATAATGCCACCTAAAAAACTCAAGTTTTCTCAAGTCCGGTGACCTAGCTGGCTATTTTTTGGACCATTCCTACCAAACCATATCTATAAGAAAATTGTTCGTTTAATTCATCTGTCTGCCATGCCCTCCCGCCCCATCATGTTGGTACCACATTGGTTGCCTCATGATTGGACCTCCCCAAACATTTATACTCAATTTGTCCTTGCAGTGTGTTTGTCTGATGATATTCGGATTTTCGGTGGCATAATAGTGATATTTATGTCAGTCAACGAATAAGTTCTGATGGAGTCTACACTCACCCGAAAATATCACTCTGTCAAAAATGTTTCGATTATGCTTTGCTACAAAACCTCATTCGTTAATAGAAGTTTGCCGGATCCTATATCATTGAAAAAACATTGGAATTCCCATAATTTAGTTGACTGCTTGTTGATGAATGATTCAAGTAAATCTAGGACTAATATCGGTTCCGAACGTTTTTTCACTGTGATATGACTCAGTCTAGTCTATCTCAACCAGATTAATTTAAAAAAAAAGATCAAGGTCAAACCTAATATAAACTTCGTGAATTGTCTGAATCATGTTCCCATAGTCTAATACGTTTGTTGATAATATTTTTAAACGTGATTATGATGAATTGCGAAACTGCCGAGTTTAGTAAGCTCCATATAAGAGAACGTAATAATTAGAATCCAGTACACCGTGCGATTCGTCTATAATCATCGCAGTTGCCCAAATATTCATTCAGCACTTTCGATGTTGTTTGACGTATTTAAAAAAAAATACGAACCAATCATGTCACCTTGACGAATATATGAACCTATAATTTATTTGTGCTATAGCAACATCACAATTCGCCTTCCTTGGTCGCGTCCAACTCTTAGGAATTAGTTATCATTTCTATAATTGCTGGAATACAAAAAAAAAATAGGAACGACGAAGAACAAAACACGCAATTTTTAAATTGCTGTTACATCATTCTGTATTTAGATATGAACAAGAGGATCTCACAATACCAGAATATTACATTGTATGGTAGGAATAAAATAATATCCCTACGTTGATGAATCTCTGAAAACATGTACTTATTATTCCCTCTATAATAATTTGTTTAGAGTGATACATTATGTTTACAAGGAATAGTTGACATAGTATGGAAAATACCACATATAGAAGCATTAAATTTGATAATAGATGATACAGGATGTCCGAATTGGGGTATCTCCGTTAATATTCGAGATAGGAAAAAAAAACCAACCACGCTTCTGCGTCTGCTTTTTCTCAGACAAATTCAATGGCGTTTACAAATTTTCCCTGTCAGTTGTTTTGAGGTCACAGCCAACTTTTCGATTTTTGCCCATTTCGACAATGCTTAATTGGCTTAAGATCATAGATATTGCCAAACTGTAAAAACATTATGCTGACACTTACAAAGAATCCATTGGCCTAGTCAGATATTTTTTTCTATGCTCACTCTTGAGATATGACCTAAACTTAAAATTTTGTAATGCTAATCATAGTTGGGCTTAACCTCTTTATTTCTGAAAACACACTTTACGACCACATGTATAGGTACCAGTGGACTGTGTTTGTGGCCACCAAGGTCACTGCACCTAACGCCTTTTGTTCATCGGAAACAACTCGGTAGTTACAATCAAACATTTTTCTTTCCCGCTATAGCGGATATACCTGATTGTACGCGTTTTTCCGCTATAACTGAAAATGAATAAAAACGTTCGATTGTAACTGAACTCATTTCGAAGGAAAATTTATTCTTGAAAAATTGCGCATAGATTATTGAATGTCCCTTTGAGCCAGCAAATGTATGACCTACGAAGTTGAGAAAGTTCAGCAAATTGCGTTGGAAAATAGTTATCACTAATCTTCGATCAATAATTCAATTTCTAAACTAAAAAGGAAATTGGAACGTAGCCAACTAACCAAATTAGAGCCATTATCTTCAAATACTTCAATAAAATTCTAAAATTTCACTTATCATTCTTCAGTAATTAATTAATTCCATGGTTTGTTTTCTAAATTTACAATACAACCAGTTTATAGATGTAAGAACAAGCCAAAACACTTAGTACAGGCAACGAACCGGAAAATAAATTTAAAAAATATGGTAAACTAGAATTTCAATTTTTTTTTGCATTTTGTTCCTAATGCCCCATAGATCATTCATGACTATCAAGACCGCGGGGGTCGACCTTTCTACCCCCAAAACGGGGTTTCAACCCCTCAGAGGGGCATTCTTTTAAATAAATCCAAAAGTTTAGAAAATTAATGAATTAGGAGCCGAAAATGACCCCTAGTATGTTTTATGATGATCATAATAGAATTTTAGAAAATGAATTTCATATTTTCAAAATTATGTAAATGGATGAAAAAATTTATGATGATAATAATAATAATAATAATAATCATAATAATAATTAAAATATATATATAATGTTGCAAACAAATATGTAGAATAATGAAGTTTAGAAAAGTAGATCTTTAATAAAAAATAGTAAAAGTAATAATACGTACCTGAAAATTGTTTTCATTTTATTCCCCGAAACTGCAAAGGAAATTACAATTTTCAGGATGTTTCACTCTGGAGAAAGTTTTCCGAGAAAACCAACAGCGAAATCGTGATCAGCGACCCAAAAAACTTACTAGGGGTCATCATTTTTGTAACAAAATTATATTTTATTATTCACAACCCCTGAGAAAATCCCAAATCCCCCATCTGGAGAGAGTTTTCCGAGAAAACTAACTGCGGGATCGTGATCAGCAACCCAAAAAACATACTTGGGGTCATTTTCGGTTCTTAATTCATTAATTTTCTAAACTTTTGGATTGTTTTAATAAGAATGCTCCTCTGAGGAATTGAAACCTCGTTTTGGAGGGTAGAAAGGTCGACCCCCCCCCCGGTCTTGATAGTCATGAATGATCTATGGGGTATTAGGAACAAAATGCAAAAAAGAATTTTGAAATTCTAGCGTACTATATTTTTTTTATTATGGCCTCTTTCCCGGCTTATTGCCTGAACTAACTGTTTAGGCAACACCTTTGATAAAGTTTCCGTATTCGACAAAATCCGGGATTTACAAAATCAATTGTGTTAAAATGCTATGCAAACTAACTAACTTTAAGTCGTTATAGGAACATTTTGCCCACATGAAGAAAAATAATGGTGAAAAATCAGCGGGTAGCCGAACATATTTTGAGTACAGGTCACACCATTACTCAAGAAAGTTTATCCAGACACTAGGTAATTTGGAAGGAAACTTAATCTATAAACGAAAAAGCAATTTATTAAATTACAATTCATCTTCAGCTGAGGGTAACCCATTGTTTAAATTATTATCCTCAAATAGTATTTAAACAGGCACATTTTGATTTATAATTTAGTTTACTCTGATGATGGCTACTAGGTAGCCGAAAGATCCTCAGTAATTTAATAGTATTTTTAGTTGATTAGGGGATGTTGTTTCTTATCAATATAGCGCGGTTAAGCTTCCTCCGTGCCCGGATGAACATGGTATAGGCATAGTTGGTCGAGATTGGTAGTATCATTGGTAGGACAAGACATTTTTCGGAGCCAGCTTGAGTACTATAACGGCTCGGTTGTGAAAACGATGGTAATGATGTGGCTAGTTGATGTGTCCGTTACTTACTACGTTTTAAGTAAATAAGGTCCGCTACTGATGAGTTAAACAGTACGTAAAGTACAAAACAACAAAACCCGCTGGTTCGTTACAGTCAAGTTGTGTTCAAAGGGTCGCTACACTGGTGAAATATTAACTGCTATAATAAGTAAACCACTTAAACCAATTAACTCGAAAGAAGCATTTATTCTCAATTACACTGTTTAGAGAGAGAAATTATTAATAATAAGTTCTTCTTGTAATAATTATAAGAGTTATTGCAAAAGAGAAATGTGCGTGAGTCCATCGAGCGGAAACACTTGGTATGAATTTAATATGTAGTATATGCGGAAGCGTTCGCATAATGTACTGTAAAATAGATCATGACCACATATTTCCTTGATCTGATTTTTTTCGTGTCGAGGAAATCCATTACGTACACGAAAAGTGCATTAGATAATCAGGACTTTCTATGAAGTGTTTATGATCTAATGACCTCAGAATGTTCCTCGTTTCAATATGGCATGTTATTTTGAATAAATTATGTAATGAACTAATTTATGATCTTTCAATTATTGATCTATATTCAGGACAACGGTATATTAGTCCAGCGAATGGCTGTTTTCACCTCCGAAAACTTTGGGAAGATTTAGGGGATGGACCAAAATGAATATGTGATCCGGTCTCAAGGTGCGCTTCTTCCCTGGGGTTGGATGTCACCCCTTCTCGTGGGTGAACATTTTTTCAATTCCAAATGACCCAGGAATGAATAGAGTAATAAATTCTCATCAAATATAGTCCTCTGCATTTTGTTCGTGAGGTCCATCGTTATTTTGTTGAAGTTGCACATTTTCGGTGATGAATAGGAATGATTTCCAAAGATTTTGCAAATAACTCGGTGACCTTATTATTTTATCGAAAAAAGTATCATGACAAAAATTGAAGGCAATGTACAAACCAAGAATTTGGTTCTTCTTACAAATTCGTTGACCTCTCTCAAATATCGTAGACAGGTGTGCGATCTCTCCCTTTTCTGTAGATATTTCCATGGTCGGTGTTCATCAGAAATCTTGTCACCACGAGAGATTCCAGGTAGGCCGACTAGGCGAGCTGAAGCTAGTCACCTCTTCATTGTCCAGCTCGAGACCTGCCAAACTTATTACTACCAGCAGAATCAATGTTGCTATCGAACTGCGAAATTGTCGAACTCTTTGCCTAATGAGATCTTTCCTTATGCCTTACTCCAAAGTTGAAAGAACCGGTGGCTCATAGATTTTCCTCCAGTGTCATTATAGGTTTTCCTCTCATGGCCAAAATATAATTGTTATTCTACAATAAACCTCTTCTTCATGTGGAACGGAAGAGAAATGAAATACATGTGGAATTTCTTCCTCCCAGACTTCATACAGAACGGCTAAGTTGAGGAACTCTTCGTTTAGTGAGGCCTTTCCTTATGCCTATAACCTCCAAACTTTCAAAGAAAAATTCCAATGCCCAATTCTTCTCCTAATATTCCACCACCGTTGGTTCACACCATGTTCTTTGAACTTTATAGGTTTTCCTCTCGTGTGGTCAAAATATATTTAAAGGAAAAAGCTGTTAGAAAGGACAGATCTGGTGGAGATTCGAGAAACTATACATGTCGATGTCAGTTACATCATATGCCTGAAAAAAATTAATTCCGCCCATTGGGCGATATCACCATAACATATGATTTTCATTGTCAAGTTTCCAAGGCATCCTTCAAGTTATAACTTGATTCCACGACGCAGTTGTTATTTTCTTCGCCAACTGGATGGCGTTGATGCTCCACTGTGTCTGTGTGCATAACACTATGGCATATTAGAAAAACAAAATTTCCGTTTTGTGGGAATGGAACCCGAGCCTAGTTAGTGAGAGTCGGAAATCCTAGCCCCTAGTCCATACCTTTGGTTCATCGCCGTTTGTTATAAACAGTTAAAGTATGGTGTAAATTTAAGTTTACGTTTTTGTTGTTGTTGAACGATTTTGTTTAAATTAAATTAAATTTAATGTAAAAGTTTTGAATCGATTCAATATATACTTTGAGAGTTATGATTTTTTAAATTTCCAACCCTTCAGGAGAATTAAAACAGCTCCCAGAAGAAATTAGGGAAGCCATCACTGGCAATATTCTGGGTTGCTAGCGGGCCACAAACCTGCTAGAATAGAATAGGCTTCTGAACATGGGGCGCACAATGGGCCCAGCTAAATGGCCTAAGTGCATTTGGGCCCCCTCCCCACAAACGATGATGATGATGATGATGAAAGAGAGGGTTTATCACACGATTTCCTTGAAAAACTATTGGGTTCGTCAACAAACAGCAAAAGAATCTTTGTCAAAAAGTTGTTGAAAATTCGATGAAATATACTATGGAATCTTTGCCTAGGACTTTTCTAACGATTTTAGAGATAGGTCGAGTAAGTGTAATATACTCTTCGAACTGTGTCGCAGTGTCTTATTGTATCTTGGTATTTATGGTATTTATGATTCTTTTTAACTGATGTGTGTGTCATTTCCGCAGCAAAAATCGCGGAGGATATCTGTTGTAATTTTCACATAGATCATTAAGAGCGATGACGATTACATTTTTCCACGAAAATAGGTTAGATTACCGTTTCGCTTAGATTAAATAATCATGCAACAAGTAATTTGCCCAAGGGCCGCAACTCAGAAAATCTCCGCCTACTCTGCGCCCATTATCTGATTCGCCTCTTCCACGTGAGTTTACCCTTCTGTCCCTGTTCTTCTTGGGACACAATAAAATTGCCCCTCGTTGGGCGCCAATTTGAAAGGGTATCAAATTCCTCTTACTCGTGGATAAAGTATTGTTACTATTTTATCGCTTGGTTGCCCACAGCTACAGTGAACACAAGTCGTGGGATGTTAAATTTTGAGCGCCAGAGTATTTTGACTACTAGGGCATTCAAACACACAAAATTCCCCAGGTTAAATTACCCTGAAAATATAAAGAAATAAAAGGCTCATACGTGTGTGTGATTGAAATTTCAAAATAAGTGAATAGAAAAGATGAATGATATTGACGATGGGTGAGAAGAATGTAGCTAAATCTAAAATACAACTATAAAAAAAATGGTGACAACTAGATTAGGAGATATACACTCAATTTCTATAATTAGCAGTAATGTAATCGTTACAAAAGCTGCTAGATTGATGTTAACACTACCAGATAGATTGTATAATCGCCACAACACTTAAAACTGTGTTAGTAAGTTTTTTATTACCGATAGCCTAACCTTGAGTTGGTGAAATTATACTTCCCGTCTTAGCAAAGCCGCAATTCTATCAGATGTACCTCCTTAACTTATCTTGCCTCAATAATAGACCTCACGGAACTGTACAGCAGACTCACTCGAAGGGGAGACCTGTAGACCCCCAGGAAAACCCCTGTAAAAGTCAAAATGTTCAAATCTCTAAATATAACGTGTATTTTGCCCTCTGAATGAGTAGAATACATAACAATCGATTGAAAGTTTTATAGACAACCCGCATGACCAGCAGTAGGAATATCTTGAGCCGAAAAATCTGCAGCATCTGATAACTCTGATGTACCAGAGGATTCTTGAGAACCGCCGAATACGTTTTCAAATACCACTTATCCTTGACAACTGCAGTCAGAGATACTACGTCGATTACCGGAACTGAACGTGATAAGGTGTCAGCACAACATAATTTTCACCTTTCCGATGAATGATCTTGAAATCATGTTGAAGTTTTACACTTTACGTAGCCAAACGACCGGAAGGATATTTCAAGTTCTGCAACCAAACTGGTGAATGATGATCCGTAATAAGGAATAAATTCAATATAAGGCCTGAGCTTTTCCACAGCCCAAAGAACTTGCCAAACATTCACGATCCGTGGTAGAAAAATTGCCCTCTTGCTTCGTAAGAGATCGACTAAGGTAACGTACAACCTTTTCACCCCCTCAGGTTGTTGCTGAGACAGAATTTCAGTAATTCCAAAGCCAGAGGCATCAGTCTGAATTTGGAAAGGTGAACTATAATCTGGACAACTATGGACAAGCGCTGTAACCAAGCATTCCTTCATCTTCCTAAATGCTTCCTGACGTTCATTTGGCCAGGTCAATTTGTTTCTTTTCCGCAGTAGAGACGTGATGGGTGCGACTATGGTGGAAATTGTGGAATGAACCGCCTATATCATGAAAACGTCCCGATAATGCCGCGAACTTCCTGAACAGCTTGGGTTCAGGAATGGCAAGCATAGCTTGAACCTTCTCAGGGTCTACATGTAGACCATATCCGTCCACAACATATCCTAAATATTTCATCTAAGGACCTCAGAAATTACATTTTTTCATGCTCAACTTTAGGTGACGTTTGAAAACCTCCTCTAATATTCGTAGATGTTCTTCGAAAGTTCCTGGAATGATCACGATATCATCGAGAAACATAAACACATTTGGTTCTAATTCTGGTCCCAAAACACGATCTATGAGGCGTTGCCAAGTCGCAGGCGCATTTTATTTATATGGCACGTTGTTGGTTTATATATAGCGGTCGAACGATGACTCCGATTTATTAAAAATTTTCACAGAATATTTACTGGTTTGTAAATTCAAAGGTTGAGCAGTTTCTGAGTTAAAGATTTTAAACGCCTAGTCATACCTTTGGCAGTGCTCGCGTAACTGGACAGACTGCGGCTCGCGCTCTTGACCAGACGAAAGTGAGTCCAGCGAACGAAGTATTTCCTCTAACCCTACGGGCTATACGCAGCCTACTGACCGACCTCCTAATTTTTTATAACCCTTTGAGAACAAAGAAATTCCCTGTGACCGTTTGTCCTAGTTAATCATTACGCTGCCATAATCCATTGCCAATGAAACTGTTGGGTTCGTCACGTAGTAACATTTCAATTATAATTTTGGTCGTTGAATTCTGAACGTATGAATTATTTTCATCGATCCATGTGTCATCTGTAATAGCCTTCATCCAAGCTCCGCACAATAGATTCGATTCGCATTTTATTCAATTATCAAAACGCATTCATAATTTATCAATAACGCATTTACAGAATCGATGAACTATTAACATTGAAAACACTTTACAGTTAACGGTTAATCTGAATGACGATGGCACGACTTGTAGTGTACGCAAATACGCTAATATGTATTATGAAGTGGTTGTTTCACGTCTACCATATGTGGAATATCCAACACTCTTGATGAAAGATGAATACTCATTCTCACTTTTCAGAAGAAACATATGTACCACATTTATTTGACGCTAAATTCGATGTTCCAATTAGTGAAGAAATCGTGTTAAATTTAATTAATTCCTCGAATGCAAACTGAATCATTATATCGAACAGAAAGCGATTCCAAATTGGTGTCATTGTCAGTGACAACAAAGTTGTAGAGTTTGAAATTCTACGCAAAAGTCATGTGACTAAAGTTACCAAAAACTTTTACCTAATAGAAGTATGTTCTCAATTCGCCACTTTTTATTCGTTACTTATTTTTTGGTCTAGTTTTTTAATCATACCGGGATATCAAAAATTATCTTGGTCAAGGGTGGTTGTGAAATCTAAAACGTGTGTCTTACTTTACGTTTGAAATAATTATGTCACTGTCCACTGACATCATCAATAACCTACAAATTTCATACCTGTTTATTTCAGTTGTAAAACAATAATGAACTACAAATTTTGAAATAATTATGTGAACTTTGAACCTTTTCAGAGGTCGTGATAGCCACAATCCGGGTCAAAACCTATTTTGAAATAGTTAATTTTAAGTAAATCGAATGACGTTCACGTGAGAAGCCCGTAGCACGCGAGTTAGAAAAGTGCAAACTGGTTGTACCTAATACGGCTTTACGACGACTTTTCGCGTGCCGTTTTCGCTCCATGTAGTTAGATTTAGTATCGAACCGTGCCCGACGGCCCTTCTTTATTCGATAAATGTCCATCAAATAGGAAAATTTAATTAAAACAGTTTGAGCTATTCTCAGATCTCAGTTACGCGCGTCTAACGTGCGACGTACCAAAGGGAATTTTCTCGCGACTAAAATATACACAAAGCGGGTAAAAGCTAGCGGCTCATAGCCAAAAACACTTTATTACAACTGGCGCTGGTCGCACGGGGCAAGAAACGGCCCCAAATTAACAAGACCGAGGTAAAATGTATAAACTCTAACTTACGCGCAGCGAGCTCCTCGAGGCACATGTCAAAATGATTTCGTTCGTAGCTAATTACATAGGACGTGTGGCGTTCATGCAATTATGTTTTAAGGTAATTCGAACCTTCTAATTTCGATAGGCCACGTGAAAATCCCGGAGTCCAAAGCGCTAAAGACTTCTGAGTGTTACAATATTCGTATAAAATTGCGAAATTTCACACTTTTAGAAACTTCACATTAATTATGACATAATTATTTCAAACGTAAAGTAAGACACACGTTTTAGGTTCCACAACCACCCTTGACCAAGATAATTTTTGATATCCCGTTATAATGTACTGCTAAAATTAATAGTGAAATACAAACACATGTCGTGTTAGCAGTCAATAGACAAAGTTTTGTATTCACCAGGTTGAACAGTGACAATACGTGGTATAGTCCCAGATAGCTGTTTCGCTCTTCTCACGGGCTAGTCACTGATCAACCATCTCCGAAAGTGTTTGGCGAACCTAGAAGTTCCAACCCCATCTGGCGGAAAGCACATGTCCCACTGAGAAGGCAATTCACAATGCTACGCATTGACATAGAAGTTCTCGCGATTCATTTCAAATTTCAAGTTTCCGATCTTGTAGAGGGTGCTAACAAAAATTATTGGGTGTTCCATTTAAAATAACGAAGTTGTCATCGACTTCCGGTATAACCCGAAATACCGCATCTTGAAAATATTTTAGACATTGACTTTGGTCAGCTGCCAAATTTTCAACAAAAATGCTATGTTTACCTTTTGAGATATCGATCGATGCAGTTCTTGGTGAGACACCCTGTATAGATAGATAGATAGATCATTTTATTTGTTCTTTCTACAAGTAATGCAGTAGCCTAAGCTGAATCATATAAGGTGTAGAACATGTCAAAAGCAATAATAAAATTAATGATAGAGCAATAACCAAACATATTATAACAAAAAATATGGGTTTTAATGCCTGATGAAAAGAAATATCAGAATTAAAATTACCAAACACAAACGCATTAAAATGCTGAAAGGTTAAAATTAAGATATAGACACATACATATAAATATAAAATTGATCGGATATTCACATACACTTTAAAATTTGTTATTAGTCATTTACACTCGTTTTAAAATACCGGGATATCAAAAATTATCTTGGTCAAGGGTGGTTGTAGAATCTAAAACGTGTGTCTTAATTTTCGATAAATCGAATGACGTTCACGTGAGGAGCGCGTAGCTCACGAGTTAGAAAAGTGCAAATCTTCGGAACGTAGAACGTCTTTGCGAGCACTTTTCGCTCCATGTCGTTAGTTTATGAACGGGGCCAACTAAATAGCATAGTCTAGGGCCCCAAAATGTCGATTAAATAGGAAAATTTAATTAAAATAGAAACAGGTACTCTCAGGTCTCAGCTACGCGCGTCTAACTTGCGACGTACCAAAGGGAATTTTCTAGCTACTAAAATATACCCAAAAGAAAACACTTTATTACAACTGGCGCCGGCCGCACGGGGCATAAAACGGCCCCGAATTAACAAGATCGAGGTAAAAAGTATAAACTCTAACTGACGCGTAGCGAGCTCCTCGAGGCATATGTCAAAATGATTACGTTCGTAGCTAATTACATAGGACGTCTGGCGTTCATGCAATTGTGTTTTTATACAATTCGAACCTTCTTATTTCGATAGGCCACGTGAAAATCCCGGAGTCTAAACGCCAAGAGACTTCTGAGTGTTATAACATTCGTATAAAATTGCGAAATTTCTCACTTTTAGAAACTTCAAATTAATTAATTAGACACAAGTTTTGATAACGTAAAGTAAGACACACGTTTTAGATTCCACAACCACCCTTGTCCAAAATAGTTTTTGGTATCCCGGTATGTTGACCAGCAGGTTTTATCACAATGTAATATAGTCATTTAAATATGCATCTACTATATAATAACCTTTTCTTATTAAAAAGTATTTTATTCTGCATTTTAGAATGTGAATTTGCAGGTTTCTGTATTCCGGTGGAATTTAATTGAGTATTTTCATTATAGAGTGGTGAACATTTTTTTGCAAATAAGAAAAATTTTGCTTCTCCCCCCTCAGATTAGTTTTGCATCTTGTATCATGTGCATGTTCCCCATTGTATTTCCGAAATATACATATTACTCTTCTCAAACATTATGCATTCAAAAACGTACATAAGGCTGGCTAGCATAAGAAGCTAATAGTGCTAGTGCAATATCAGTGTCGAAAAGGCGATGGAGTGCCTTGTATGTATATGATGCATATTTACATTTCCCAACCCAGTTTTTGTATAGGGCCAATTATCTGGCTATGATTGGCCAACGCCCTTAGCGGCGAGCGCATTAACGGTTGATATATGGAATTCAATGTTGATACTGCAACAGCGTTGCTAGTCCAGGCGGTAAGACACCGGCTCCATATGCTGCGTATTCTTGAAGGTTTCAAGATATGAAATTGGACGACGAAGTAATGCGAAGTCGTTTTGATATATAAGTGTGTATAGTATTACCAGCTATCGTGTATTGCTGTAAACTCTACACGGAGGGTTACTTTTTCCCTTGTGCAATACAGAGTGTTTGCTTGGATTTAAGGGTAAAAGCCATGATTCGCAATTATTTGTGAATGAATAAAAAGCGGTAAATTCTGAATATACTTTTCATTGTATTAGATAAGAGTGTTGTACTAACTTTATGCACATGAAAATTCAACGTGTCTGTCCAGTTAAAGGTTTTCACGGGAATCATAATATTCTCTATGGCGTTACAGCGTCTTCATTTGTTATAGATAATGAAAAAATAAAAAGGAGAACATTTCGAAGAATATTCAAACTTTTGGATGCATATACATAATTATAATTCATGTTGTATAAAGAAAGAGCTCCGTTTTGTTCAAAGTAATGAAACATAATTATAATTCATGTTGTATAAAGAAAGAGCTCCGTTTTGTTCAAAGTAATGAAACATTATCATAACCTATAAATAAGTAATTGATCCTCATAGAAATTCGAATCAACTACGAAAGCTCAATTCAACCGTATTTATTTGATTTCACTTTCGTTCTTCACGAAGAAGTATTAATATTATTTTGAACACGAGAGATCTTTTTTTTCTTTGGGGAGGAAATACTTTATTCACACCATGAGCTTTGGGTCTATCACTCTTGGTAGTGCAGCTAAAACCTAGCATACCTGCTAAAACCTCTCCTATCTTCACTCTTTTGGTCCGGAACCGCGTGAGCATTACTTATACAAAGGGTCGTCTATCCTTCAAGAACTGTTGGCTATTGGCAGTAATTGTCTCTTTCATTGAACCGAATTGCGGGATCGGTGTATTGTACCATAATATGGTTGATGGTCATATTTATGGACTCTGTGTCTTAGTAGATTATCTGTGATGGGATAACTTAACTACATCTGACCGGAACATATGGATCTTCCTTATAACCACATATATCCATCACCTTCTTCCCATGAGCATATGATTAGGAGCCATAATCTATCCAACGTCTGGGTGCCTGTTAGTTCGCGGGATCTATTTTTATTTCCACTGTTACCCCCGATACTACTGCTGCCATAAGCATTCACCTATCCATCACCTGGGAACGTGCTTGGATGTGGTTTAAAGCTCCGCACAAGAGAAGAAGGCTCCTCCTTTCCAGGACGAGAGGAAAACCTATAATGACACAGGAGGAAACCTATAATACGTTTGGAGGTTATATAGGCATAAAGAAAGATCTCATTAGGCAAAGGGTTTTACAACTTCGCCGTTTAGTAGAAAAATGGATTCTGCTGGTCGGAAGAAGCTTGGCAGGCCTCGAGCTGGACAATGAGGAGTCCATCTTGAGATCGTCTAGTCCACCTACCTGTAATCTGGTAGAATAACGGATGAGATTTCTGATGAACACCGACCATGGAGATTTTTGTAGAAAAGGGAGAGATCCCAGCTTTCTACGATTTTCCGGATAGGTCAATGAATTCCTAAGTGTGACATCACCATTCAGACGAATAGCTCTCTTTGAATAGAATCTAAAAGCTTCATCTTATGTTCGGGAGCTTAGCTGCAAACATGTGAACGATACTCCAGGACATTTCGAATCCATGCATTGTAGATTATTAATAGCTGCTGGGATGTAAAGTAGCTAGCTCTTGGCCCGGAATAGGAGTGATTGTTTTTTATTTATAGTGTTAAAGTGTATCCACAGTATGAAATCTTTTATAGTTTATTTAATTTTTTTAGTTTTACTGAACAGATGATCCAAGTCATTTCAACTTGTTAACGTAATCCTTGGCCTGATATTTGTCGAACTATAAGTAATTAATCATTCTAGTCTAGGCATTTCCTTCATTGCTAAGTAATTATATTACTCATATTCGCATTACACAAGCTGCCAACGGCAGTTGTAAAATAAATACGCAATCTAAATGTTTAATCATAATCGTAAAATTGAATGGTACCTCCGTATACTCGATACACTGGTTCCCTCAACATACATTTGAACATAATTTTCACATTCCTTGACACAAAGTTCTAATTAACTGCTTGAACATTCAATTGTTATTGACTTATTCATAATGATTAATTAAAATAGTTTCAATCACTGGCTTCTAGCTTCTGAACTTTTAATAAGCAGTAGAAAGTGGAAAGGAAAATTTTCTGACTTCTCATTGGAATCTGATAAAATTATATGTACCAAAATACAATGAGCTGATAAGGAATACAGTTTCCCTGTGTACTATGTGTACAAGGTGAGCAAGTATCGATGTTTGTATAGTGTAACTCGGTAACTATGGGTGATGGAAGTCACATTCTCGATCTCTTTTTTTTTAGACAAATTCACTTGCGAAAACAAACATTTGCTATAGTCTTTTATTTTCGAATTATAAACAAAAGTTTTTTCCACATTCAGACTCATGTGCATATCGTGGTTATTTATAAAGTTAGGAGGATAAATAATCCAGTGGCGCAAGAAAATTTGAAAAAAAAGGTGCAATTTCGAGTTATGGCCTAAAGTTGCATTTGTTCAAATGGGAATCATAAATGGCGATGGCTTAGTTGAAACGAATTTTTTTCTCTTTCTAACTATGTATCATATGTCAGGTCGCTTTTGATGTGTAAGTCTTTAATAGCAACAATAATATTTTACTATATTACTTTTTGCGTTTTTTTTATACAGGGTGTTTCAGAAAGACCTCCCGTAAATACAGGGGACGGTAGATTTTACAAAAATAATCAGATCCTTCATATAAACTATGGTCCCATCTTCTATCGTTTCCGAAATACGGTATTAAAGTTTTGAAAAATTATAACATTTTCTTCTGAACAAATAAACATTTTTAGTTCAAACGCTTTAGTTTTACTGGATGAGAAATTTTTTTGGTCACAAAATGTTTTTGAGACAAATACAGTAGAGTAGTTATGGGGTTTTGTACCCATTGAAGCCCCTTAAACTTCTCGCCAATGTGTGTTTCCTTCCAAAAGACAGTCAAACCGATTCCAAAAATAGGACAGAATGCACTTTCTAATAATTATAGACTCATTGCACTATTATCTGTGATCATACAGAAAGCAATCAACATCGATATTCAAAATCGTGAATAACCGGCAATATGACTTTCGTCAGCAGAGATCAACAGGAGACCTGCTTGCCTACGTAACTCATGTATGGCGTAAATTCGTTGAAGAACATGCTGTATCATTGGATATTTCCAAAGCATTTGACCGAGTCTGGCACCAAAGCTTTCCTGGGAAACTTCTGTCATATGGTTTATGCCTCAACTTTGTCGCTTACTATTATAACGTGACCTTGCGACTTTTCGGTATAGTGCTTACTGCGGTAAGCTTCGAATCCTCGAGCGCCAGATTTTTCCCAAAGGTTAACTCCTTTTGAGGACTTCTGCTAGGGTCCTCTCCACAAGGCTCGTCACTATGCTATCTAAAGATAGCCTTGTCCCTAGGGTAGCTACAGTGAAGTATAACCAGAGTTCAATGGGCAGAAAACAGTATCGAAATTGTAGGCTTTCATTACAATTGATACCTGGTTATAACTTAGCTCGTTAAAGATGGAGCAGAAATAATTCAATAAAACAGGGAATTCCAAATATTAAAATATATAATGATTTTAACAAGTACACTTTCAGAATAATCAGTTTTTACAAAAACTTTTTCAATAGATATTAAACTAACATTGTATAAGCGATTTTAGCCCATTGTATTTCGCATGTATGTTTTAATTCGTTTGAGAGTAGAAAATGATCTCTCCACCGATGCCGACGTGACAGGAATGGTGACTGTCAGACAAAGTAGTTTATAAAACTGATTTGCAAATCATTATCTATCATATATTTTATCATATCGGCGTGACTGTCGTACTGGCCTAAAATATCTTTATCCCAGTATACAACGCATAATTCATTGTGCAGTGCTATTTTATCAAAAAAATTATATTTTAGAACTAAGTTATCTGAAAGTGTATTGAGAAACTCTTTTGAAAAAGATTCGAAAAATCTTCTAAAAGTTGTTTATAATGTATTTTGTCGTCTACCAAATTATATGTTTTCCTCCTTTTCACGGGAGAAGCCTCATCAGTTGAATAATTTCCAAATAAAATATTAAAATGAAATTCTGTATAACGGAAACTTGAAATTTTATCAATGAGATGTTTTAAACGATCTCTTGAATAAATTATATTAGTGAATTTATGTTGTAAAATTTGAAAAATAAGATCAGTTTGTTCAAATATTAATTTAAAAGTATCAAGAAAAAACAAAAATTCTTGATTTTCTAAATAAGATTTTAAACCAACAGCAGCATTTAATGAAACCTGATCTGTTGAAATGTCATCACTGTTTAATATAAAATCAAATGTTTCAATTAATTTGTGTTTATTTTTATGGATGGTAAACTAAACATTGCACGTGATGTAAAATTCCATCGAGTTCGAGCATTACAGGGAATTCTGTTTCCTACTATGTTATTTAAAACTTACGTTCGTTTGTTTGAAGACCGTTCAAATGTCCCGCCATTACAGATGCCGTCGTAATTCTGATTTATTCGCTAAGTCGAATCGTTGAAATGTTTCCATTAAAAAATTGAATAAATTGACCGCTGTTCTTCCCGAACTAACATTGTAGAACCCTAAAAATCTTTCCACCAGTTGTCCATTTTTACAATTAATAATTTACCGAACAGACGAATTCTAATCTAACCTTATTTCGCGTGGCGTCACTCAACCATTATACCCGCATAAAACAAAACAAGCACTGATGCAACACGCATTTGTCGTATTCCGTAACACACCGACTGTACTGAACTTAAAAACGGGCGGCAGGCTAGTCTCCAGAGGATGTTGCCATTTTCGCTGTTTCACCTTATTTGGCGATTGACTGGTCGGAAAAACGGCAACTGTGTTGAACAACACATGCTCAGCGTTTGAGATATATAGAGAGTCTAGCCTCAGGGCACTGTTGCCAGATTAAAAATAACTACTGAGAACGGGGAATTAATTGTAAAATTTAAAAAATTATTAGAGAAACAGGAAATAAAATGAAGAATGATCAACAAGATAAATTTGTGAGGAGGCTGAGCCTCCTTAGCCTCCTTCGAGGAGCCGCCACTGCTGTTAACATGTTTGGAGTTTGGCTCCCAAACGCTGAATTTCTTGGATTCTATCCAGACGAGAGCTATTCGTCTGATTGACACACTCACGAATTCAATGACATCGACACAGACTTCCTTTTCTGTAGATATTTCCATGGTCCGTGGTGTAGAAATTAGCATAAGCATGAAAACTAATATAATCATCCTATGTTCGAAGTCGTTTTTATACTGTTTTGTTCTTGTTCTGAAGATGAAAATTATATTGTTGAACGAGAAGCAGTACCTATTTGATTTACGGTTCATCACGTTGAAGGTGTTTCCAAGAAAATATACCAGCGACCTTGTCTACGACCCACAAGTTCGTAAAGAAGGCGTAGGCAGCAGCTGTGTGGTAATGCCCACTAACTAGAATCTACTTTCCCAGTATATGTTACTGTTATAATATTAATATATGTAATTTTGGCTTACTTAAAGATATACCGTTTGATTCGACCAAATTAATATGTTAATTCACTTCGGCTTCAGTAGAGAAGATCGGATGGAATCATTTCCTCTGGTTATAATAGTAAGTTAGATCCAATAATTTACATCTAGTAATCATTAAAGAATATAAGATGGCATTTTTTATTCACAGGTACTTGCACATGCCATTTTAATCAACAGTTGAGAGTGAATAATTGTGAATTTCTCGGAAATTTCTTTTTTCTCTAATATGCGGAGTATTGCGGAGATAGATTTCTATTTATGAAATTAAATGAATTAAATAAAATAACATAATATTCTTAACTAAACCGATTCAGTTGAAGTATTTATTAAGATAATATACGCGTTTACTAGTTTATCATTTCTAACTTTTACATCCATTTTGCATTCGGCATCTATGATATGTACGGGGTGTCCCAAATTGTTTGTCCAAACAAGTGGTTTTCTGCCGTACTCCTAATCTTTTATTTTGTCTTGTTGACAATATTGCTATTTGTAAACAGAATAAAAAAAAAAAAAACTGCTACTGCTACTGGATGCTTGTCGTTTTTTTCTATCACGAATATTATCGGAGATACCCCATATTAGATCTATTCTGTTCACAAATAGCAATATTGTCAACAAGACAAAATAAAAGATTAGGAGTACGGCAGAGACCCACTTGTTTCATCATTATTTCTTCCAGGAGTTCGAAATATTGAAAATAGGTAGGTGCTAGGTGGTTATGAAAACTTATTTAAGGTACTTTACAATATATAATTGTAAGGGAAATTCTTAGACTACAATACCGGCATATTAGAGATACCAACTACCTTTAATTGGCCAACAGAAAAGTTCACCAGTCAAACTTAACTATGATTTGCATTTAAAAAAATATGAGTTTAGGTCATACCTCAAAAATGGGAATAGAAAAAAATATCTGAATACGCCAATGGATTCTTTGTAAAAAGTTGTAATGTTTTTACACTTTGGCAATATCTTTGATGTTAAGCGAAAAAAAGGCATTGTCGAAATGTGCCAAAAACGAAAAGTTGGCTGTGGCGTCAAAACAAGTGACAGGAAAAATTTTAAACGTCATTGAATTTGTCATCAAAAAAAGTTGACGCGGATGCTTAGTCGGTTTTTTATATCCCATTCGGACAACCAATTTGGAACACTCTGTACAAGGCAATAGATAGGTGTTCGAACATATCACACTGCAAAGGGAAGTTTCATGTTTTCAGCGCCAAAACAAATTTCCTAGCGAGAACTTAATCATTTCGCCACCTATGTCCAAAGATACTGTACCATAAATTAAATACGCCACTATCTGGCTTCAACCATCCGAGAATACCGGGTTGCTAAACAAAAACCACTAGTCTTTGAAAGTAATCGGCTGGGCCATTGGGCACCTGCTTTTTATTATGGTTCACAACGGTCCAACTTCCCCGACCTAAATGCTGAGGAGTTGCTATTCTTCGAGTATTGTCTTTGTGAATTTTAATAAGCCATATAGAGAACGTGGTTGAGGATCCATGTTTAGTAAAAGATGATTAAATATGAAAGAACAATTTATTACTTTGTTTTTATACCACTTTTAATAATAACATGAAAACGTTACTATAGTTTCACCACCGAAGTGCCATTACCAAACAGATCCAAAATTATGAAGTAAACAATACCTATTTCAAGTATAAATAGGAACTATTGTACAATAATGTTAATGAGATTAAGATTTAGAGTAAGGGATCATCGAAAATTCCAAAACAGGTAGATCCCAGTCAAATACAGAAACAATTTGTGCATTAATATAATTATTATGTAATATTCTAAGAATTATTCTAAAAGTGCTTTGAAAGACAAAGGAAAAGATCACTATGTTATAGGTCTAAGTTAGGTTATTGTTATAGGAGTTTTTAACACCTTCATAAATCTCTATTGATTCTAATGTTTTTAAATAGTGGACTTGAAAGTAGATTTGGAGATGGTTCATTGATTTGAAAATGTTGATAACGAGGTATTTTGAGTGATTGTCTTCATA
The DNA here is from genome assembly GCA_958510875.1 of Endomychus coccineus. NCBI lineage: Eukaryota > Metazoa > Arthropoda > Insecta > Coleoptera > Endomychidae > Endomychus > Endomychus coccineus. Next base: position 24,496,385 of record OY294067.1, read on the forward strand.
AATAATAATGCGTACTTTAAACTAATCGTGGTGTCACCTCTAGAGACTTGGAGGTTCCTTTTTTTCAGCATGTTCTTTAACAGAATAAAAAAGAACGTTATGAAAAAGTTAATTTTCAATTCACAAATATGGAAATATACAAGTGAATCTGCGAATTGTTATATTATTAAGGGCGCAGTATTCCCAATATTGATGGTGCAACTACAGGTGGCCCTGAAAGGACGGAACAGGTGCATAGCCGCATACAAACAGTCCTATTACGCTTCCTCTACAATTAGGTATAGTTTAGTTTGCAAGATAGGTGCACTTTGTGTTTTTGTGACCTTTCATGCATGATTTGAACCTAACCTTCGATTCCCATGTGTTCACGTATACATCGGATAAAGTGTATTACGTACGCTTAGGAAACTCGAAGTTCGTGTTAGTTTGGAAAGTTTCACATGCATAAATTAATACATTTTATTTCATTAACGTCTCACTTTTCCAATTATTGACATGGTTTGTAAATTGTTTAGTAGAAGATGATAATTATTGCAGTATTGATTGAACGGTTGACGTTTAATACGAGTAGAACAGAGATAGTTGATTTGAGGATCTAATCGAATTGAAAGAATCCTTTCATTCGCACGTCTGATTCATGTTGAATTATACCTCTTGGTCATGTAAGGTCGCGAACCGCCGTCCAGTTATTCAAGAGAATCCCAGATAAATTCACACGGACATTACTTTATATTTTCAAGGATGTTATTGTAAAATAATGTCGTCAGTTATTAACAAAAAAGCATGTCCGGGTTGGTTAACCCATACCTTCCCTCTCCTATTGCCTCTGCAAAATATGTTGTGAATTAGTCAGAATTTTCCCTCGAGCCAATTGATATTATTATATTGTGATATTAAAGTGAACTTTCTCATTTATGGAAACAAACACTCAAAATACCCGATTCATCAATGCAGAATTTCCAAATCTACTTTCGATAATCTCAGTAACACTAAGGTGAAAAGTCCCTGAAAAATGAAACAGGAAATGATTTATTTGGTTAAAACTTATTTTATTTCGCAACATAATCTCCTTAAGTCCACTGTTTCGACTGTTCTTTGGTCTCTGGTGTATAGTGATGTATCCATGTTTCGTCCACGGTTACGAAACGGCACAAAACGTCCTTCTTATCGCTCTTTAACATCGCCAAACAAACTGTCGCGCTTGTTGTCAATAGAGAGCAAATGCGGCATCCATCTGGCAGATAGCTTTCTCATATTCAAAAATGTATTCAAAATGTTCCGTACCCGTTCGGTTGAGTTGCCCATACCCTCAGCAATCGCATGCACTTTAATTCGCCGATCGTCCAATATCATACCATGCTCTAATTTGTGTTCCATTTTCTGTTTTTGGTTAGAAATTAACTTATTTATCAAAGGTTTGTCGTAACTATCGACCGCCGCTATTCACTGAAGTTTCTCAACTTCGTTGTTGTAATTTTTCTGGTTTAATAAATAATCTATGAACAAGACTATTGATTGAAGCTATTTTATAATTGACTTGAGCAAGGCTTTCGATTGCCTCTCTATGGAAATCTTACTAGCAAAACTAGAAAGATACAAATTTTCACAAAACAGTATTCGTCTCATAAAGTCTTATTTAACTGGCCGAAAAATAGTCGTAAATTTCCAGGGCGCTATGTCGGAAAGTGGAGATCTCACGATGGGAGTCCCACAGGGCTCCATTGTAGGACCTTTACTGTTCTTGATCTACATAAATGATTTGCCCAATTTTTTATCGGATATTGAAAGCTTTTTATACGCTGATGACTCCAGCTTCTCTATAATAGGTAAAATTCTAGGGGAGGTTTTGGAGGCCACAAAGAAGGCGCAGTCGAGAGCCTTAGTTTGGTTCACTGCAAATAGACTCAGTGTTAACATAGAGAAGACGCAAACACTTTTATTAACACTAAGAAATCATGAAACAATTGAAGGCAATTGTTCTAGTGTAAAATTTTGAGGAGTTCATATAGATAATACTCTTACATGGAATACTCATGTAGACGAAGTAGCAAAAAAAATTGCAAAACATATTTATGCCTTGCGCAGTCTCTCGGGCACTGTTTCAAATAATGTTTTGCTCACTGCCTACTACGGATTATGTGAATCTCTTATATCATATGCTATTATAGTGTGGGGAAACTCAGCAGCTGCCAGAGAAAAAATCTTTGGTTTACAAAGAAGGACGATACGTATTGTGGCCGGTATTAAGTATCGAGATGATTGTAGGCATGCCTTTATAAATCTTCATGTTTTAACGTTTCCCTGTTTGTACATTTTTTCATGTCTTTGCTATGCTCTTGAGAGGTACCCTACGTTAACTCTCCAATGTGATGTACATGAGCTTGATACAAGAAATAAATACGACATTAGGAAAGATTTTGGTCGACTTACAAAGACTCTCAGCGCACATGAGAACGATGCTTTTTCTTATTTTGATAAACTTCCTCCAGAGGTTAGAAATTACTCTCCAAATAAGTTTAAAACTGTTGTCAAGACCTTTCTGGTATCATCAGCTTTTTATTCAACAGATGAATTTTTCTTATCAAGTAACTTAACTTCTTATCTTTGTTATTGTGACTATTTTTTATATTTTATTGACAATTGTAAAATGTGTAAACATTATTAACATGAATAAAGATTCTTGATTCTTGATTCTAATTAATAGCTATATATGAATCCGTTGGAATATACTCATTTGAGTAGGTTTTCTATATATTTGGAATTCGACATGTACAGAAAACATACTCAAACGAGTAGATATATCCCAGCATATTCATGTACACTAATTAATTATAAAATAGCTCTATTCAATAGTCTTGTTCATAGATTATTAAACGTTCCGTTGAGCCAGAAAAAGTATAACAACGAAGTTGAGAAACTTCAGTAAATAGCGACGGACAGTGGTTACGACAAATCTTTGATAAATCAGTTAATTTCTAGCGAAAAATGGAAATTCAAAACGTTCTCTTATCATCCTTCAGTAATCAATAAATTACACAATTTGTTTTCTAAATTTTCAAATAAAACCCGTTTAAAGATGCACGAACAATCTAAAAAAGCGTTTAGGCAATAAATACGTTTGATAAAGTTCTCCGTTTCGGCAAATATGGAATTCAGCAGAACATATTTTAAATACAGATCACATCATTTCTCAAGAGAGCTTATCACTTTTGAAATACTGTACAGCAAATATCCAGGTTATTTAGAAGGGATGGAAATGTATAAGCGAAAAAGCCATTTATTAAATTCAGATCTATCTCCAGCTGAGGATAACCCCATTATTAACCCCAAATAGTATTTATATTCATTTTGTTTTCTAATTTAGTTGACTCTGATGATGGGCTACTTGAGAGTTGGATGTTTTTAGTACTTTGATAGTATTTTTATGAAATACACCAATCAGACAGCACCATTTTTTAAATAAATTTTGTTTAGATAAGTGAATAAATTCCTAAACCCGCTTAACCGCGGTTCAATTTTTGGCCTCCATATTGTTGTTTGTAAAAAATTTTTTAGGAAATGTTTGTTATCAATAAAAGTCTTTGTTGTTGGCTTTAATCAAATATTATATCATCTATGAATTTAATCGATTGAACTATATTTATATATTTTGAGCATGATTTTGCTTTGGAAATAGTTAAATGCACAATAATTTAATAAAAAAGTATTTTAAAATTATTGTGCATAAAACTATTTGCCAATAAGCACAATCATGCAAGGAATATTTAGATAGTTTCATCCATTTAAATTTATAGGTCGAGTGGTATATGTTTCCTAAATAACTTATTTTATTGATAATAAAATTTTACTTTTTCTAAGAATTTCTTCACGAACAACGGGTCTATGGATTTAATCACGTATCTAGACAAAATTTATTCAAAAAATGGTGGTGTCTTTCTGGTCTATTTCATAATAATAATAATAAGTTCATTTCATATAAAAATGTTAATATTCTAATACGATAATAAACTACAATACTACAATACTCACAAAGAACTTTCAAAAAAGAAACAGTTCTCGTGTGTCAGATAGAGGGTGTACTTTTTTTTTAAATAATAATAATAATACATCTTTATTTCCACAAAATAGTTATTACAATCCCTAAATTACATTAACAGAATATTACTATAATATGAACAACTAAATTGGAAATCTTAGGGCGAAGTTCAAGCGGACAGTGAACCACTTAAACCCTAAAATAATAAATTCTGGTAATATGCACTAGATGCCTACATTCTAATTTAATCTAGTTTCTGTTATTATAATATTTTGAAATTACGAACTTGTTGAAGATAATACATATAGGTACCTAATAAACTATCTCACTTGATTCTCATCGGTTTGTTTCTGAAACAGTATATTATACATTTTTTTCTTGAAAGATGATATTTTATTTAGTTTTAAATTGTTCGGGACTTCATTATACAACTCATATATTTGATATGAAAAACATCGTTTGAAACTATTAGACTTATGCAGAGGAGGAGTGATTGTAAATTTATGTCTGACATTCAAATTATATATATATCCGTCCGGAACCGTATTCTATTATACAAATATGCTGGTCTCCAAAATAGGATAACAAAATGAAAAAGAGTGAGGGCATTCAACTTAAACCGATTTTTCATATTTAGCCATTTAGTATCAATTAACTCATGTGAGATTCTATCATACTTTCTTATACCATAAATGTAACGTAAGCAATAATTTTGAATTTTTTGAATGCTAGAATTTTAAGCTATTGCATATAGCTTTTATCGCGGGCTTTGAGCGCGGCGACCGAATCAAGAAATTCCGTAACGAAAAATAATGTAAGACCTAAACACCTAACATGTGTCAAATTAATTAATTAATTTGAAGTTTCTAAAAGTGAGAAATTTCGCTATTTTATACGAATGTTATAACACTCTAGCGCTTTAGACTCCGGGATTTTCACGTGGCCTATCGAAATTAGAAGGTTCGAATTATCTAAAAACATAATTGCATGAACTCCAGACGTCCTATGTAATTAGCTACGAACGAAATCATTTTGACATATGCCTCTAGGAGCTCTCTACGCGTCAGTTAGAGTTTATACGTTAGACGCGCGTAGCAGAGACCTGAGAGTACCTGCTTCTATTAAGCTATTGCATATATTGCATATAGCTTTTATCGCGGGCTTTGAGCGCGGCGACCGAATCAAGAAATTCCGTAACGAAAAATAACAGGAACTCGTTTATGTTGCGCTCTCTCGGGTGACTAATATTGAAAAATTGTATATCACGACAAAAAACGATAATTCTACATTCAAGTTTTATAATAATCGAAGGCAAGCTGCATCGACTGCATCTTTGTTGCAAGAATTCAAAAGACTGCCTTTAAATAGTGTTCAGACGACAGCTCAAAGTGTCTTAGATTTCCTTAGTAATAGAAATGGCATTTCAATAATGACTTTCAATTGCCAAAGTCTAAATAGTCACAAATACGATTTACAAGATTCAGTTACGAGACAAACAAATGTGTTACTTCTTACCGAATTTTGCATGGCGCATGATAATCCGATTGAAATACCTATAATTTCAATTGTATTGTTCAATTCAAACGAGATACTGTTCCAAAAGGTGGTGTAGCTATTTACCAAAATAATAATAATGTAACTAATATTATGACTCCGAATATTGAAATAAATATTGCACACGTTAGCGATGTTAATGTTAGGCGCTCATTTTTTGGAGATATTTGTGCGTGCTTATGCAAACTCAGAAATGGCCTACACATAGTCATGGTAGCAATTTACATTTCTCCGAATCCAAAATTGGACGAGGTAGAGCATTTTATTCATCGCACTTTACTGGAGTACACTGAAGAAGGGTCGAAAATACTTGGTACAAATGGTAATAAATTTCCACTTATCTTGGCTGGCGATTTCAACATCAACTTCGCTGATAAATCAGAGCGGTTGACAACTTTTCTTTCGGAAAAATTGAATTTGAAAATGAATAATGATCCACAAGAATCCACAACAAAATATGGGGCCACCATTGACGCGGTATTTTCCAGATATTTAGAGGATATCAAGTCTCAAACGTATGTTTCTTATTTCAGTTACCATAAACCTATAGTTTCAATGATAACAAATTCCTGAATAACCTACATGTATTGTAAGATAATTAAAATATTTTAAACGATATTAACTTCTCATTTATTCAATAAAAGAAAAAAATTTGTTTTCTTATCGGTCACCACGCTCAAAAAGTGTAACTTGAATTAATATCAAAGAAAAAAAAATACTGCATAAATTGAAAATAAATAAATAATTATAATTGCATAAGTTGAGAAAAAATGCTATGCAATAGCTTCACCGCGGCAGTCCCCGAGTGCCACACGTTTTTTGTATATACTCTGTTAAACTTAACTTAATCTAAATTCTAACCTAACCTTATACAAAACAATCCAATCAAGAATGAAGCAAACGAATGAATATGTTTTATGTAGTAAAATCACCATTCCATGAAAAAAGAACGAAAAATGAACGGATAAATGATCCCAACCAGATGTGATGTGTGATATAATATTTGATTATTTCGTACCAGTGGCTTGCCATGACTTGTAAGTCGGTGAGGAGGGGGCAGATCATTTACAATCCAAATAAAAATATATACTTCATTTTTAAATACATTATAATCGATAACGCTCAGCGACATTGGAAATACAAACGTGCAAATAACGTCGCAAAACTAAATTGTCTTCCTCTTCCCAGAAAAGTAGGTACTTTAAAGCAATATGCAATGCACTACCGTGTAGATATTTTTTATATTCTCCATGAGCCTAATCTATTTTTATCACAAGAGCGTAGGAAGGGGGTTAGAGAGACGCGAGCCCCCTCCCCCGCTCTTGTGATAAAAATAGATTAGGCTCATGGAGAATATAAAAAATATCTACACGGTAGTGCATTGCATATTGCTTTAAGGTACCTACTTTTCTGACGTCACGCCACTGTTTCGTACTTATTAGTATAATGTTCGCTGTAGAGGATCTGAATAGTATCCATAATATTTTTATCAATTGACATCTTCACATAAAAATACTCGTAATTATTATAAACTGCTTGCGAGTCTTCAAACTTATCCTTTGTTCAATAACTGCGAATGTACAGAAGTCCTACAACATTAGAAGCAGATTACCTAACGAAATAAAAACATGGCAGTAAGGAGCTAATCGTTGATCAGCGTAAATGATAATGTATATAATAGTGTGTATATCTACTGCTAATATCTTCGTTTTTATATTCATATTACTTCCAAGGTCAGATGTATATTTAAATGACAAGAGAGGTTTTTGAACTAATCTCAATTATCTAGTAACGTAGTTTATTTCTCCCGGTGGGAGGTTTTTATAATTTGACACACCTACGACACTTCGTTTCTGATTAAAATGATAATTGTAAACTGGAAAGGATCAAGATCGCCATGTTCGAATCGCATAAATTGTTTTATTGACGAGACGATAATTTCACCCACTTCTCGATATTTGTTTCCTGAATTGGAGACAACGATTCTAACGATTGGACTAACGAACCGAAAAGTAGAAAATAATTGACAGATTGACGATAGACCAGCACACATAAACAACGCCCAGTAGAGTTTGAATTATGGCCAATATATATGGAGGAAGCTTATAATTGTGATTTGTTCTTAATTATGCTCCTAATGTAACCTATGAATATTAATTGACTGACCTGCAATTAGAGAGTGACCCAAATTAAAGCGTAAGATTTGTTTTGTGAATGAACGGCAACATATTGGAAACATCCGCATTCAATATAATCTAGTCTTGGCGTTTTTATGCAATACTGGGCTAGTTCGCAAACGCAATTCTGCAATTTGAAGTGTGTTTCGCGATGAGTTCTTGTAACAAAACTATCAATCATCAAGGAGGTTCAACTACATTCATAGACAATGATTATTAATTATTTATTATTCTTAGCATGCGTATTAGTACTGTCATCTATCGGATAATAACAAAATTAAGTCAGTTTAAAGAAAACTGACAATTCGAAACAGTTTTCTTCGTTATTTTAGAACATTTAGTGTATCTTCTTACAACTAGATGTCACTAAACTACAAGCAATTTGTGCCTCACGTGATTTGCGTATTTACATGCAGAATGTTTTTCAATTTATCTATTTATTCATTTAAATACATTACCCAACAGGAAAAATACCAGTTATAGAGCAAGAAATGACAAATAGAATTTAACATATAGAAAATACGCTTAACACATATAGTCCAGGCAATAAGCTAGGAAAAAGGCCATAATAAAAAAGTATATAGTAAACTAGAATTTAAAAAAAAAATTTGCATTTTGCACCGCGGGAGTCGACCTTTCTACCTCCCCAAAACGGGGTTTCAACCCCTCCAAGGAATATTTTTATAAAAACAATCCAAAATTAATGAATTAAGAGCCGAAAATGACCCCTGGTATGTTTTTTGGGTCGCCGATCACGATTCCGCAGTTAGTTTTCTCGGATAACTCGTTCCAGATAGGAAATTTGGAAAATTTATATATAATATATAATTTATAATTTTGTTGCAAAAAATTACCACTAGTAGGTTTTTTGGGTCGCTGATCACGATCCGCTGTTATTTTACCCAAAAAACTCTCTCCAGATGGAAAATTTGGGAAATTTGAGATTTTCCTGAGACGGTTATGACTAATAAAATATAATCGTGTAATCGTGATCAGCGACCCAAAAAACCTACTAGAGGTCATTTTTGCAACAAAATTATAAATTATATATTATATATAAATTTTCCAAATTTCCCATCTGGAGGGAGTTTTCCGAGAAAACTAACTGCGGAATCGTGATCAGCGACCCAAAAAACATACTAGGGGTCATTTTCGGCTCTTAATTCATTAAAACGATGTTTTGATGGGTAGAAAGGTCGACCCCCGCGGTCTTGATAGTCATGAACGATCTATGGGGTATAAGGAACAAAATGCAAAAAAAAAATTGAAATTCTAGCATACCATATATATTTTTTTTCTGGTTCGTTGCCTGGACTAATAATGCAGAGAGATAAAGGTCATACCTACCTACCTAACCTAAGTGGTTAATTAATTAATTGCAAAATAACAGTGCACACAAATATATCACTATGGTCATTCAAATTAATATAAGGTCTTGATGGAGGTAATTTGAAAAAGAAAACTACAAGAGAGTATTTTCTGTAAGTTACGAGGTCATTGCAATTGAATCTGTCTAATAATGTTTTAAGGGAAGCTCCGAAAAGATGTTATTACTATTATTATTATTAAGAAAGGTGTAACATTGCGGTCACTTAATGCCTAGGCCGAAGCCCTTTGCACCCCGTGTCACGTGTCACTTAGTGAATCGGAAGGTTCTTTCAGCTATCGGTGAACAATTCCTGAAGAGGTTAACACCATCTTCCTGATATTATTATTTAACGTCGGTCTAGTGAAGCGTTCCCATCAAGAGTATTCAACAGGTTCCCGGAGTGGGCGAAAACCACCTATTCAACAGCTAGTCGTGACCGGGTAGATGGTTAATGGTCTGAAAAGGTCTTTCGACCGCGTGCAACCGTACACAAGTTGCCACTCTTCCGAGTGTTACGATCTGACCCAGCAGTGGATTGTCTCTTTGATGTTTGTTACTCTTCGAGATGCCCACCGCTGGTTCGGGACCTATTAGAGGTTTTTTAGTCCCCAGTTTTGCAAGCTCATCGACTATTCCGTTTCCCCTTATTCCAGAGTGACTGGGGACCCAGAACAGGGTGAATTTGCCTTCGCATCCGCTAAGGGCGTTCAGTCTATTGGTGCACTCCCACACTAGTTTCTATGTTATTCTCATGCTACCCAGTGCAGAGAGGGCTTCTTTGCTGTCTGTGCTATTTGCGTTCTTTCTTCCAGCGCTGTTTTGGCACAGCGCATTTTGCTAGTATCTCCGCTTGGTTAACGGTGGAGTAGTTGCCCAGAGGTATAGTTATACCTTTATCTAGACGTTTGCGGAAAATCCCTACTCCCGCCTGTCCATGGTTTCTGGTTCCATCAGTGAACCAGATTCCACTATTGGTTGGCAGGGCTGATTGGTTGTTGCTTAACCATTCTTCTTCAGAGGGTATATTTATACGATTCTTCTTACCGGAGGAGTACCGTGGTGTCATCCCATCCGTTCTCTTTGAGTAAATGGAATGTGTTTCACGACTGATTGGTAGTGAGGTGCGGCTTTTGCCTTCCACAGTCCTATTGACATAAGTATGTGGGTAATATTTGTTGCCGCTCCTTGTATAGTCTAGTGGAATGGTTCTACCTTCATTAAAGCTTCGAGTGTAACCGTGGGAGTACTTTTCATAGCATAGGATGAGCTTCTCAGATTCTCCATGCCTGATTTGGTCTTTCTGAGCTCAGCTCTTTTCCATCACACCACCGAGGAATATGGCAACCTTGGTTTAAGTTCCACATTATGGTGTTTGGGCCAATATCTCATCTGCACAACCAGAAAGCTGCAGTGAATTTGCGGCACTGCTGTTCTAGTTGTGATTTCATACGAGTTTCTTGTCTAAGAAGACTCCTAGGTATTCAACTTAGTCGGTTCTAGTTGTGATTCCATATTAATTTATTCTAAAATAACTTGTAGGTATTTGGCATGGTCGCTGATTTTAATCACCTGACCTGCTATAGTCAGTTCTCTGATAATATACAAGCATGTCTCCTGTTCATCGATGCTTTCGAAATCCATATTGCCGATCGTTTTCGATTTTGGAGCTATCTAGATATTGGATGATTTCTTTGTCTATTACACTAGAGGGCACATGTAGTGGTGCAATAGGTCTATAATAATTAGGAAGGGTCTTCTTTCTTTTTTTTTAAATTGGTTGCACTCTTCGATTCTTCGATAACTAGCCATTAGCGTCTTTTATATTATTTATTCTGCCACATAATATACGTCCTTCCGACGACAATAATTACTATTTCTGTTGAGCCTAGTGGATTGCATAGTTTGAGTCGGTATCTCGAGGTGCGCCTCGAAACACCCAATTACGCATTATTTCTTGGGGCAATTGACATTGAAATAGTATTAGTACGAACTCATATAACGTTCGAAATTAGACTTGTTCGCATGTAATCTCCTTAGTAAGGTTGAAAGAATCTTATGTTGTAGCGCCACAGTATCGTGACTATTGATTGAGTGTAATTTGATGAGGCTATCCAAATCAGTGTAGGCACGAAGTTTCAAATTAGTCATGTCTTTCTAGGAACGCGTAGCTGAAATTGTTGTTCTTGAAACACTGTTACGTTAAAATTCTTGCGATCTTGGCTTTCCCAAACTTGGAGTGAGTAACTACAAGATATTCCCAAAAATTAAGATCTTTAGAAAACCTCTCCAGTTGTTATGACCGTTCCAATGTGATAATTAGCTCAGTCATGTTAGATTTTGACCTAAGAAACTCAATTTCTGAGGAGACCTTCATTTTCATGTCTTAGACACATCCTGAAAAGTACCCCTGGAATTTTTTCAAGGGTGGAAGGGCATGATTTCTAGTTTTTTGCAATAAAAAAGTTTCGTTGACTTTGTTGAATTATGTGTGAATAAAAATGGCGCACCACTAAATTTCATATCATGCAAAACATTATGTCTCAAAGTGACTTTTTACAAACATACAAGGTGTAGAGATCTTTCATAAAGAAAAGCTGATCTAACCAGAATGGGCTCAGCAGCCTCATATATAGATTGGCCCAGAACCTGCACTGGGAGTAGTTATGTAAGGTGGTCTTGTTACCGTGGTCATCACATTGTTTGTGACTATCATTTTCAAAATGACTTCTCATTATTAAACAAAAAACAAATCAAACCAAGTTCTGACACGTTTATGATGCAGCAGTTTATTCGCGTTCAGTTCTTAGACGTTCAAGTGCACGACAGAGTAGCTCGGCATGCAGAGTAGAATCTTTCCTGCTGGCAATACGGCAAAAGGACAGAAACAGCCAAGCATTAAGGAAACCTAGACTATCCCTTGCAGATCACAACAGTCAACCGATGAAGAACTTGTGCAGGCCAAATAATTAGAGCTACTTTACATCCTAGAGTACTGTTCACATGTTTGGAATTTGATTCCCAAACATACGCTGAAACTCTTGGATTATATCTAGAAGACGTTATTCGTCTGATTGATGTCACACTTACTAGTTCATTGACCTCCCCTACAACATCGTCTTTAAGAAAAATGCAAATGCCAATCTCCTCTCCCACCATTGCAAATAAAATGGTACAGAGTAGTACAAGAAATTAGGGTTACGGAGTGGGTGTAAACGATCCGATTGGAATGCACGAAAAGCCCTAGAGTCTGAAGTTTACCCTGGGAAGAGAACCAGCCTCCACAGCAAAAAAGATGCGCTGTTTTAGAGGATAATGAATTTATGATGATAAACTATAAACATGATTCTTTGGGCGCGCTTAATTGATATTAACATTATCAAAGATGGTCATTAATAAGTGTTGTAGCTAGGATAGTTCCAGATACAGCAAACCCACTTTTCTCTTCTCGACTTGCCGATAAGAGAGTTCCAGATATACAGCCCATCTAGACATACAGGCACCTGGGGATCAAATCTGAATAAGCTGATGGATACGGGATGACCTGGATCGACTGTATATCTGAAACTCTCCTAGCTACTCTACTTCAATAAATTATACAGTAGAACCACTCAAACAAATAGTTGACTCGAGTGGATTCAATTACACCAATCAATTATAAATAGCTCCATTTAATAGACTTGTTCATAGATTATTAAACGTCCAAATTATAACAACGAAGTTGAGAAACTTCAGCAAATAGCGCTGGACAATGGTTATAATTTTAACGAAATAATAAATAAAACTACTTTGTTTTACTACCACTGATATTTAATATAGTCGTTACTGTAGTTTCAATACTAAACGTGTCATCTTCAGACGAAAAATATATAGGTTGAAGAAGGATTTCAAACAAATTTTATGGCTATAGGAAATAGTTCTAGGAAAAACCAGAGAGGGGTAAGGTGATTAGGTAATTCCGTGAGGACATTAGTGGTGCGGGTATATTTACTAACAGACTTTAAATACTAAAATCAGGTTATTAATACATTGAAGAGATTAGTGTAATATAAATCTAGTTGATCGTTTAGGATCTTATTATCATACATCTTCATACCTTTGAAAATTTCCATTGACTCTAATATATTTAGTTTTGAAGTTTTATCTTGACTATGTAAAATTTGGACATTATTCAAATTAGGAAAGGTATGGCCTGTTTCTAAAATATGATTTGCAAATGAAGAATCGGTTTTATTATTTTTAAAGGAACGAAAATGTTCTTTATATCTAACTGCTATGTTACGGCAAGATCTACCTATGTAAAAACTATCACACTCTGAACAAGTTAGTTTATAAACTCCGGGTCTTTTAAATTTGTCAGTTTTATCTTTCGCATTGAACAGAATATGAGATAATTTGTTTGGGGGTTTGAAGCTGATGGTCAGGTTATGATGGGATAAGATGTTTGCAATTTTTTCGCTTATAGGACCAAAATAAGTTAAAGAAACATATTTTAATGAGTTATCTTTGTATTTTATAAAGGGATAAATGCTATTGTAAATTAATTTTTGTCTTTTTCTATTTATTAATTTAGAAACTACTTGAGGACCGAAACCGTTATTTGTAGCAATGACTTTAATTGTTTCTAGTTCTTTACTAAGATTTTCTTGAGATAAGGGAAGGGCTCTATGTGTCATTGAATGAAAAGCAGCTAGTTTATGACTATAGGGGCTATGTGAAGAGGTACAAATTACTGTATCTGTGAAAGTAGGTTTTCTGTAAATGTCGAATGAGATGCTATTATTATGATGTGATAATGTTAAGTCCAAGAAATTTATTTTGTGATCCTTTTCTGTCTCTAATGTGAATTTTATGTTGGGATGAATATTATTCATGAATGATAAGAAAACGTCTAATTGTCTAGGTGTACCTTTAAATAGCTAATCCGTTATTTTGAGTATAAAATTTGTTATTAAACTGACAGTAATTTTGACTGAGGCATAAATCAAATGCTTGTTCTATTTCTGATTTTATCAAAGGATTAATATGTGACTTTTCTAAGATGGTTATAATAAATCTTTGATCAATAACTTATTTTCTAAACATGAAACCGAGAACGAAACGCAAACAAATTAGAGTTTCACTTATCATCCTTCGGTAAATTCCATAATTTATTTTCTAAATTTACAATACAATCCTTTTATCAGATGTGAGAAGAATTTATATGCTTAACAAATATTTCTTTGTTGAGGTGAACAAATAGACGTATATGTATAAAAATCGCATAATTTCTCCATAATACTATGTGGGGTTGCCCAATGATACAATCTTAAACTGAGTGGTTTAGTTGAATTTTTAATTATATGGTAAAATTTTATATATGCTATAAGTGGGAACAAATTAAATTTCGATGGCCAGCTGGTCTATAACCGAAGACGTTCATCTTGAAGATACTGTTGAAAGCATCTGCATCTGCGATATCAGAATTGAATTCTGTGAACCTTGTCTAGATATGTTGCTTCCATTCATCATCAATGAGTATTTAAGAAATTCAGGCTCATTTTTCAAGCTCCAAGCTTGACACAGCTCGGAAGTCTATTTTGGTGCGAACTAGCTGGGCGTTTTAAAGTTCTTGTCGTTCATGTCAACTTGAGCTTCACCCTTGTAATGTATCATAGCACAATAAGTTTATGATACAAACTGCAGTATAAAATAAATAACAATAATTCAATAATTATACAGGATGTTCTTTAATGGTATGCCAATATTTTAAGGGATGATTCCTGGGTCAATTTTAAGTAAAAAAGTTCCTATACTCCTGTACACCTGTCCTAAAACGCTTTGTTTTCGATGTACAAAGTTTTATTTCTTTTTAGGTTTTTTCAAAAATCTAGTAAATGGTTTAAGATATTGAGCTGAGTTTTGAGACAGATTAATGTGACTTGTGAACACGCTTTTTCACTTGATAAGTTGTATTAAAATTTAATCAGTGTCGTAGTTATGGGTTAGCCTTACAGTAATTTTAACAAAAGAAGTGGTACGCCACTGAGATCTAGATATTTTTACGTATAGCCTGGTCATTTCTGTATGAAAAAGCTGCCTTGAGATTTTTCCGCCAGAGGCGCCGTTTTTGAGTAAAAAAATAAAAACCGTTGCATTGACCGAAGAAATTTATGGAATGAATTTTATTGAAGAATACATACAACTTTGCAAAAACCTAATTAGTCTGGGATAATGTCAACAAAATCTAACAATATACAACATTAACATAACATTACAACTTAACTATTACAACAACATAAGTTGCTGAAAATGGCCCTTTCTTGCTAATATGCACGCTTCCATCTCATGGAATTGCGCCCTCGTTGAAATATTCCTGGAGTGTTTTTAATTCTATCACATGCTGCAACTATTCTTTCTTTCAATTCCTCCACAGTGTTGATGGGAATTGTGTATACTCGCGTCTTAAGGTGGCCTCACAAAAAGAAGTCTAAACTATTGAGGTCGGGAGACCTTGGTGGCCATTCTTGCGTCCCACAGCAGCTAATCTAACGATTTGGATAAACAGTTCGTAAATAATTGCGAACCGTTACGCTGAAATGTGCTGTTGCGCCATTTGGTTTCTTGTTGCTAACGGAACATCCTGAAGCAGCAAAGGCAATTGTTCTTGAAGGTCAAGTCGTCCCGGTGGAAAGAATGGGCCAATAAAGTAGTCGCTAATGACTCCTGCCCATACGTTCACCACAAATTGGTGCTGGAAATGGGTTTGGGTTGTGGCGTGAGGATTTTCATCCGCCCACAAATGATTGTTGTGGAAATTTTTAATTACATTTCTTGAAATATTTGCTTCATCCTTCATTTTGATGAACAACCACTTACAAAAATGCACACGCTTTGGAAAACCTCTGGGAAGTAATGTCTGTACTGTTAAAATATGGTACGGATATAACAAAAAATCTACTAAAATTCTCCAAACAATTTGGTGGCAAATGTTCAAGTTTCTAGCGATCTTCCTCGTAACGGTTTCAGGATTTGTGGAAATTGCCAGCTTCTGGAAGACGACGATGAATATTAGAAAAGGTGCGACTATGTGGCAAAGCACGATTGGGATATCTCTGGTGATAAATACGTCTGGCTTTCTCTGCATTGCCATCGGCAAGGCCATACACGTAATGCATTTCTGACATTTCCACATTTGAATAATTCACCATTGTTAACAATATAATAATAAAATACTTACAGCGAACAGATTTAAACGACCCAGACTTACTTGAAAATATGGAATGTCAAACAAAAAGTGACAGCGGCCAACTAGATTTTTTATTTCCATAAATTTTTTCGGTTTTTATTTATTTACTCAAAAACGGCGCATCTGGCAAAAAATTTCAAAAGAGCTTTTTCATACAGAATTGACCAGGCTATCCATAAAAAATATCTAGATCAAAAAGCTCAGTTTTCTATCAAAATTGCTGTAAGACTAACCCATAACTACGACATTGATTAAATTTTAAAACAACTTATTAAGTGAAAAATCGTGTTCCTAAGTCACATTAATCTGTCTCAATATCTCAAACCATTTTCTAGATTTTTGAAAAAACCGAAAACAGAGCGTTGTAGGACTTTTTTTACTTAAAATTGAACCAGGAATCACCCCTTAAAATATTCGCATATTATTATATGTATATGCATACTACGTATAGTGAGGGAAGTAAATATGTAGACTCCCAAAACAATTACATTATTTTCCGGATGGATTCCGCGTCACAATAGCTCGACTTGATGCCGACGTTTCGCCAACCATTACAGGTGGCATCTTCAGGGCAGGCTTGAGGCTTGAACTGAAACTAGTTGGCGAAACGTCGGCATCAAGTCGAGCTATTGTGACGCGGAATCCATCCGGAAGACAAGATTTTTCAAGATTAGCTGTCCGCGGAAGTCTACTATCCAAGAAATTACATTATGTCTTTGATAATGGATGCATCTCATTGGAAAAGTGATTAAGATAAGTTATAATTGTAAGTGGAAAAAGGGTGATAGATAGATAGATTTATTTTGTGTCAAGTTGCGTCAGAGTTTACATATCAAAATAGTATAAAAATATAAATATATAATATAAAAATAGAGATATTAATATAATAATTATGACTAACGATTACAGTATTTTTAAGATCAGTGTTCGATAATAATAATCACTAATTAAAATAAAACAGAGGAAAATTTCAGTTAAAAAAGGGATTTTTAGCTTGGTAATGTCGGATACACTGTTATAGTATTAGTTTTTACATTACAAAATTTACCACATGTTATCATTTAATTGTTTGTATATTAGCTTGTCCGTTCGGTATCTTCTAAAAATTCGTCTACCAAGTAATAACATTTTTGTATGAAAAATTTGTCTAGTTTGTAACTGGGGTTTAATTTAATATCTGCGAAATCGGTGGTTATTCTGTTCAATTTGTTTAGGCATTTCTTCCCCATATAATTGGGATTATGTTGGCCTACAGCTAGTCCGGAAAACGGTGGATGAAGATCATTTTTGGACCTTGTGTCATAAGTGTAAATGTCCTAACTACCTATGTTTTTTATTGTGTATAATAATATTGAGTATATGTACAGAGAGGGATATGTCATTATGTTTAATGATCGGAAATACTTTTTGCAAGAATGTAATTGCGGTACCTTCATCATTTTTTTTGCATTTGAATACCGAAATTGCATCATCTGCCTGGTCCCCGTATATAATGCCGTATGCTTTAATGAACTGGAATAAGCCAAAATAAAGTAATTTTAGTACATTATGAGAGACGGTGTTCCTAATGATTTTTATTATGAAACAGCAGGAACTCAATCTTGGTAATAACACTCCATGTTAGCTTTTGATCGATATGAACTTCCAAAAATCTTATGTTTCTTATGTTTTCCAATCATTTATTTTCAGTTTGGATGTGTGTTTCGTTTTTTTTTTGGGCAAATTGCATTGCATATGACTTAGTATTTACGTTGATCCCGTTCTTCATTATCGGCTGTGACGATAACATTACTGTCATCGGCGTACTGTACTGGTTTTCCCGCTGGTAGGACGTATTCTGGTAGATCGTTAATGTATACGTTGAAAAGAGTAGGAGATAAGCTGGAGCCCTGTGGATTGCCCACCTTAACTTCTTGCGTATCTGAACTGTATGTGTAATATCTGTATTATTTCGACTGTCGTGAGTTCTTTCCTCTATTTACGAGCATACCCAATTTAAGGCTGGGCCTCGTATCCCCACTGTTTCAAGTTTGTGTGCTAGCAGATGCTGGTTTACGGTGTCAAATGCTTTGGTCATGTCAAAAAACAGGCCCATAACTTGTTTTTTTATTATAAACTAAATTATACCGGGATATCAAAAATTATCTTGGTCAAGGGTGGTTGTGGAATCTAAAACGTGTGTCTTACTTTACGTTATCAAAACTTGTCTCAAATTAATTAATTTGAAGTTTTAAAAGTGAGAAATTTCGCAATTTTATACGAATGTTATAACACTCAGAAGTCTCTAGCGCTTTAGACTCCGGGATTTTCACGTGGCCTATCGAAATTAGAAGGTTCGAATTGTATAAAAACACAATTGCATGAACGCCAGACGTCCTATGTAATCAGCTACGAACGTAATCATTTTGATATATGCCTCAACGAGCTCGCTAACGTCAGTTAGGGTTTATACTTTTTACCTCGATCTTGTTAATTCGGGGCCGTTTTTTGCCCCGTGCGGTCGGCGCCAGTTGTAATAAAGGGTTTTCGGCTATAGGTCGCTAGCTTTTAACCGTTTTTGGGTATATTTTAGTAGCTAGAAAATTCCCTTTGGTACGTCGCACGTTAGACGTGCGTAGCTGAGACCTGAGAGTAACTGTTTCTATTTTAATTAAATTTTCCTATTTAATCGACATTTTGGGGCCCGAGACTATGCTATTTAGTTGGCCCCGTTCATAAACTAACGACATGGAGCGAAAACCGCATGCGAAAAGTCCTCGTAAAGACGTTCTATGTTCCGAAGATTTGCACTTTTCTAACTCGCGACCTACGTGCTCCTCAAGTGAACGTCATTCGATTTATCGAAAATTAACCAATTTAAAACAGTTTTCGACCCCGTTTGTGACTATTGCGACCTTGTAAAAGGTTCAAAGTTAACATTTCGTTTTACATTCCACAACCACCCTTGACCAAGATAATTTTTAATTCGTAGTTCATTATTGTTTTACAACTGAAATAAATAGGTATGAAATTTGTAGATTATTGATGATGTCAGTGTGACAGTGACATAATTATTTCAAACGTAAAGTAAGACACACGTTTTAGATTCCACAACCACCCTTGACCAAGATAATTTTTGATATCCCGGTATTATATTACATTCTACTTCTACATAAGTATTTGATCTTAACATTTACAAGATCGGGCAGTGCGAAATTTAATGCCACGTGATCTGCTAGAAAAAAGTCAGTTCTTTTCATTCAACTAGGTGTATTTCGAACAATTTGCAAAAATACTTTAGACCTTTGATATCACTTTCTGATTCTGAGTATTGTTTAGAGTATAAGTATATTGTTCATCAAATTGTGTAATAATTGGCTCGGCTAGCCAGAACTGCAATATTTTTGTCATGGAAAATAATATCAGAATTTTCGAAATGGTTGTCAAAATTATAAATCACAGATTTAGATGACCAAAATATATCAAGAAAGATACCGTGATTCGAATCTATTATACCAAGAATCCGAAGTTGAATTATATAAACATTAACATTACATACTTTAAATTCATGAACACTGGGTTCAATATACTAAATCAATGGTAACAATAGAATACTCGTTAGATTAAAACTCTGAGCAGCCATAACAAGTTTATTTGTTTTACTTCCCGTTTCACTAAAATACTTTATTATTCCAATTTCCAGAACTGCAGCTGCAGTCGACTCAGACCTGATACAGCTTATTATTTGAAAATATAACTAATAAGCAGCTGAATCTTTTTTCGGACGTAAATACACACAAGATATTTACTGCTACCTTTTTATTTGTATATTTGAATAGGATGGTTATTAAAAAATATTACTTGATCATTGTTCAATGATAAAGTATCTTATGTCAATAATTCTAAACCCTCGATACAAAATGCGCAGCAAATTGTCTTTTGTGGAATCAGTTATCGATTAAGTATTGAAAGAAAGTGATTAAAATTGAACGGAAAATTGTTTACGTCAAGTAGTACTTGGTTTTGAATGTAGGAAATACTCAAGAACAATATTATTAATGTTCCCATCGAAAAATATACGCTGAAGCTCTTCGATTATATTCAGAAGAGGGGTCGTCGTAGTGGATTCGTCGCCGCACCAATTAGTCGGCGGCTTATTCGTCATCGTATATATTGATAAATAAAAGAACTTCAAATCTGATACATTTTCATGTTATATATGATAACTCTACAACAACGGATGGGCCTGGAATACTTTGAAAGCTCAGGTAATTCCCCGAGCATTTTCCAAGCACTATAGTCCAACAATAAAGAAAGAGTATTCGTAGACTTAATCATGAGTTGCTAAGAGAAACTAAACGGTTAGCATAAATAATGCTGTTACCCAGGCTATCCCGCAAAAAAGCGACCGAAACACCATTTCTGGGTCGTGGACCCTTTTGCGGAATAAGTGCCAGCACAGAAAAGAATTACATAAAAAATTACCCCATCGCAGGATAGAACTACAAGGACTGAGGCAGACAAAGGTACTTCTGGGAAACAACAGTCAAGAGAGATCTAACGTCTGCCTTAACCTTAGAAGGAGTAAATCATCTTTGGATGCTCGAGTTAGTAGAGAAAAAATAGTGCAGAGAAGGACGAAATGTATATCCACATTCTCGCAGAATGCACTTCCTTGCGAAACCGAAAGGTATGACATCCGGGAAGTACTAAAATTAAAGAGGGAAATTTACCTAACTTGCAACCATCCGTCATTCTGAACATCATAACAGCCATAGCATTTGAGGAACTGCTGTAGCCGTTGAGACCACAACAATAAGCAAAAGAGCTTTCAATAAAAACGCAGCGGAAAACGACCACGGCTCGATTCGCTAAAATAAAAGTAAGTCCAGCAGCAGAAGGGGACACAATAGATCTATTAAGGTTGCAGTATACAAATATCTCCAACACAGTATAATATTCCAGCACGGGCGATCCAGGGTAATGGGCTAGTCAAGCTCAGGCTGGCCACCCTTTCACTGTCAGATCTGCCAAACTCCTGCCTATCAGACTTCATTTTTCTATCAAACGGCAAAGTTGCGGAACTCTTTGCCTAGTGAGGTCTTTTCTAATGGCCTACAACCCCTAAAAAAGCCATATCCCCCAACATTCGACTGCTGGCTCACAAGATGTTCTATGAGCATTACATCTTCCACTGGTATAGTCAAAAGATGTAAATATTAGACACAAATCTTTCACACAAGAAGCTCTGTACAAATTCTCTCTATCCAGCTTCAAATATTCTGTCAGCGTATCAACTAATAGTTCGCTTTTTGTCAATTAATTGTTGATAATATATTTATTGGTGTAAACAATGATTGATATGATTTTATTGTCATCTTGAATACGCCATTGTGTTCAAGTGGATCGTGCATGTGAAATTACTAGAAAGTTATTTAAATAGAAGCTTGTCAAAAGTTAAACGAAGACCATGAAAAGATTCTCCTGTATCGACTGCCTAATACGCACGCAACTAGAATGTAGAATATTATGAACTAATGTTTTCCTTTTATTTACAGGGCGGTGAGCAAGTGGGCCAGGGTATGGAGTGCTTGCAGGTGCGCCAAACCCCCGGACCGTTCCATTACCTCATCAACGAACAGGCCAAATCGTTGGTGGCACTGCAAGAGTTGCAGCATGAAGTGGGCGCCCTCTTGGAATTTCGCGACCTCGTCATCGAGACGTTTCCCAATTTGCGCACAAAACTGGTCACGTCCTCGCCCGTTACCATGAGTTCACACAATCACTCATCCAACATTCCGGTATCGATAAGGGCGGGTGATTGGACTCCTGGAGTTCGGGTACGAAAGAAAATTGGGAGTAAAGAGGATTCGAGGTCGGGAAAAAAGAGCGATTTGATTCAGGATTCGGGCTTTAGTACGGAGACTTCCAGTAAAGAGACGCACAGCGCATCTTCGACGGCTCTACCAACATCTTCTACAGCAGGTAATTTGTTATTCGTTAGTTTTATTCGCAAAATTCTAGACAATAACACCTGGTTTCGTTCAATAAAACATCCACGGTCATGTCATCAGTGTAAGGTTATATTTTACCAAAACGTTCTATCAGAAGATTTAGATCTGTTCCCTTGAGAAATTTTAGTCTGAATTATTTTGGAGTAGATCTTCCTAAAAATTGATTAATCATTTTGTATCCATCCCGGAAGGTGATTGACTTGGAAAAACGAAATGGGCATTCAATTCGTTCTAATCATATAAATCGCATGGACCCGACGGCATTCATGCTATCATGTTCCAAGAAGAAATAGAGTATGGTTGAACCAGTTTCGCACCATACCATAGGGATGGAGAGCAATCGCAGCAATCTTCATCACCAAATGCGGTAAACAGGTCAGGAAGGGGGTAAAAACTGAGACCTACAAGGAACATTAGGGATACAGTACTGTTGAACCAACCTTTATATGTGGACCATTGTGCCTATGCTGCAGGCAAATCCACAGAAACTGCGTTATACCAACTCATAGAGAAGGTGTAAAGGCATTGGAAAACAAAGAGGTTATTGAAAAAATAAAAAATCTTTAATCTGATGAGCATGTGCATAGAGCAAGAAGGTCTAAACATTAGTCCCCAAATATCTGTCATTGTAGCTTTTACCCGGAGGAATAGATCCTCTGCCCTCCAAGATAGTAGAATCTATCTGGCCGGAGAAGTCAAATATCTCTGAATAATCCTTGATTCTAAACCTACCTGGATCCAACAACTGGTAGAAGTCAAGAATAAGGCCGTGGCAACATTAATGCTAGTCAGACATGGAGGTTTAGTCCTAAAATGTCGTAATGGGCATAATTGTGGTGAAACCCTTGATTACTTACCCGACTTTAGTATGGTGGACCAAGATTACCCAGGAAATAGCTGCGGCTGAGTTGAAAAAGATAAAAAGACTTGCCTGCCTCAGTATGGTGAAAGCTTTGAAAACAATACCAGCTTGTTCCTGTGGACAATGCGGCAAAGGGAGCAGAAATAGCCAAATACATACTGTCATAATGCGAAAAGCATTAGATCGCAAATATTCGGGAAGTCTAGGTTATCCCACGAAGAGTACAACAGCCAACCGGTGAGGAACAACATGTACATTTTCGTACATGGGACTGGGGATCTGACTGAAATGCACAAGAAATCCTAGTTACCGAGGTGAGGTGAGAAGGACCAGCATCGAAAGCAAAATAAAAACCCTTCCTCAATATGTCTAATGGTGTTGGATATTGCAGTTTCTGCTTTCGTCCAACAAATCATTCACGCTCAGTCTATCATATAAGTATATAATTAGCTGAAGTTGTATTATTCTTCCAAATGATTTCTAACTTGCAATTCTTTTGGTAAAAAATAGAGAATCTCAGAACAGCAAAAAAACCTTCGATTAGAAATCGCTCAGGACAATCTGGGAATGATCAATAGCGATGAAATTTTTTTAAATATTATAACATAGCTCCCGCGACTTTTGGCTATTTCCTTGATTGAAAATACGCTTAAAGGACACCGATATGACGACAAAAAGACTGTTGAAACTAATGCGACGAATGTACTAAAGGCGATTCCAAAAACTGACTTTCAAGACTGCTTTAGAAAGTGGAAGCATCTCTATGAGCGTGTTGTTCAATCAAATGTAGACTACTTTGAAGGATGCCACCAACCGGATGATGAAGAATAAGTCAAGCGCCAAGAAATCGAGGTAGTCGGATACTTTCGGGACAGACCTCGTATTTTTTATATTTGTAATCTTTAGAACTTCTAGTTTAAAGTTGTATAAAGTTTCGATACAGTACATATCATTCCTCTTGACCCAAGTTTCATTAAAACAATGATCAATGAAACATATTTTTGTTCACAGGAACTGCTGAAGCAGACGATGCTGAAGATGAACTATGGAACCTTTTGAGTGTTATTCATCGAAAAGGCACGCGTTTAAAAGACGAAGTCGAAGCACTCCAGGGCACTCTGCAACATCACAACAACTATCCAGCAGACGATGGTGACTTCCAAAGAGTGCTTTTTCGCGCCTCCGCGGACGATTTACGGCAAATCCGTCAAGAACGCGATCTCCTCGTGGATAGACTGTCCGAAATGGAAGCGGAAGTTACGGCCAGCCGAATCCACACTTCCAGACTGCAAGAAGACTTAGAAAACCTCCTCGTAACCAAACAAGACCTGGAGGAACAACTCAAGGCGGTGGTAACGCAAAGAGGTGAAGTGAATTCCCGTATCCACGATCTGCATTTACAGTTTGTGACTAAAAGTGCTTCTAGTTCACCGGATTGTGATAGACCTAAGTTAAGTGTTGGTGATAATAAAAAGGAACCGACGTCTAGTCAAGAAGATTCTAGGACAAACAAAAGTACAATTGACAGTGTGTTTAGTGAGAGAATACCTAAAGTTAAAGTGCCCGATTCGAAAAAAATTGCAGCCATCCTCCAGGAATACGATCCGCTATCGCTTCAAAAACATTTGCTCTCATCTACGGTGCATAATCAAGTGAGTATATCACGTTTTCATTGATTTATTGTCGCAAGTCTGTAGCTCATAATTGTGAGTATCTGAACCAGTAGGTTTTGAATAAACTCTAAAGAATTTTGAAAGGTTTTGACACAGCAGCAACGTTATTGAAGCGCACGAACGTTACGAGTAAGCGTTTTGGTATCCAGTCAAATGAGACAATCCTACGTCCAGCTTTCCTCGGCCGTCTTTTAACCGATCCAATTTTGTAATTGATTAAAACCCGACCTAATACAGACAATACCCTCTATAGTAGAACGCCTGAACGCTTAGTACAAAAGTCAGTGTGATTACTCATTCAATGGCTATAACCATTATTTGGCATAAATAAATAAGTCTGTCTCGCTCCACCGGCTACCATAGGATGGTATGGGGCTCTAGATGAGAAAGCGATATGAAGTATACCATCATCTGCAAAGCTGTGAACGGAACAGGTGGTCACTTCCAACAGATCGTTTATATGGAGCGAAACAGAGTTGGTGCCAAGATAGGTCCCTGTGGGACACCACATGGAGTGATCTACCTGAGAGAAAACTCGATAGTAAGCGACAAAGTTGAGGCGGCAAACCATATGGCGGAAGTTTCCCAAGAAGGATTTGGTGCCAAACTCGGTCAAAAGCTTTGGAGGTATCCAATGCTACAGCTAGAGATTCTACATTTTTTTAATAGATTTCTGCAATACATGTGTTACGTAAGCAAGCAGGTCTCTCCGGCGAAAGCCATATTGCCGGTCTTTCACGATTTTGGAGCTCTCTAGGTTATAGATAAGCTCCATCTAGATTATATTCTCCATCACATTATAGATCACAGATAATAGTGCAATGTGTCTATAATTATTAGGAAGGGTCTTCTGTGCTATTTTGGAATTGGTTGAACTCTAGCTCTCTTCCAGCTGAAAGGAAAGACACCAAGTTTGTTTGAAAGGGAAAACAACCTGCAGAAAATTTGGTGGTAATTTAGGCGACCATTCATCGAGAACGACAGGTGGAATTCCGTCTGGCCCCATAGCCTTTTTGGTATTGAGATCAAGTAGAATATGCCTAATTGTAAGGTCCGTCAATCTGGAACAACCCTTATGGCACAATCAGTTGAAACCTATCAGAGGATTTAGTACTCATTAATTACTAATTAATTACCGAAAAGCGAAATTAATTACTGTTTATTTTAAAAAAATAGAAGGGGTTGTGCCAGCTTGACCGTCAGACTAGCACAACCCCATAAAAATACTATTAAAATGGTTAAAACCACACTAATAATTTATTACTAATTAATTACTCACTATTTAACGAGTACTTAACAATAGATTCCACTCACAACTCGCGGCGTCGGCAAGATTTGGCCGCGACCGTAGTGTGGCGTCACCGCTCCGACTTCCCCCACTCCGACTCAAATATTGCTCAACGTTAGACGTTATTTCAAACATTTTTACAATGAACTTTTACAATGACACTTTTCCGAAGAAAACTAAGCGGTTTTGATTCGGCGATCAATAAAGGTGCGGTCGAATTTTTTTTAAACATTCGAAATTGTAACTTATCATGCAAATGAATCATACTAGGTCCACCAAATAAAATTAATCTTCAGATACATTGATCAAAACATTTCGAAACTCCAGATTCGAATTGATTAATTAAGCACAAACTTCAAATGAATTTTAACTTAGATAAATCGATGTAACAATGCCTCAACCCAAGTTAGAAATTAATTACTCTGGCACAACCAATTAAAATAAATTTGAAGTTGAATTAATCGATGTACTAATGCATTAACTCAAGTAATGAATTGATTACTCCAGCACAACCAATTAAATTCGATATAAACTTCGATTAATCGATGTACTAAAGTATTAACTCAAGTAAGGGATTGATTACTCTGGCACAACCAGTTGAAATTAATTTTTACTTGGATTAATCGACGTACTAATGCCTTAACTCAAGTAATGAATTGATTACTCCAGCACAACCAATTAAATTCAATGTAAACTTCGATTAATCGATGTACTAAAGTATTAACTCAAGTAAGGGATTAATTACTCCGACACAACCAGTTGAAATTAATTTTTACTTGGATTAATCGACGTACTAATGCCTTAACTCAAGTAATGAATTAATTACTCCAGCACAACCAATTAAATTCAATGTAAACTTCGATTAATCGATGTACTAAAGTATTAACTCAAGTAAGGGATTAATTACTCCGGCACAACCAGTTGAAATTAATTTTTACTTGGATTAATCGACGTACTAATGCCTTAACTCAAGTAATGAATTAATTACTCCAGCACAACCAATTAAATTCAATGTAAACTTCGATTAATCGATGTACTAAAGTATTAACTCAAGTAAGGGATTAATTACTCCGGCACAACCAGTTGAAATTAATTTTTACTTGGATTAATCGACGTACTAATGCCTTAACTCAAGTAATGAATTAATTACTCCAGCACAACCAATTAAATTCAATGTAAACTTCGATTAATCGATGTACTAAAGTATTAACTCAAGTAAGGGATTAATTACTCCGACACAACCAGTTGAAATTAATTTTTACTTGGATTAATCGACGTACTAATGCCTTAACTCAAGTAATGAATTAATTACTCCAGCACAACCAATTAAATTCAATGTAAACTTCGATTAATCGATGTACTAAAGTATTAACTCAAGTAAGGGATTAATTACTCCGGCACAACCAGTTGAAATTAATTTTTACTTGGATTAATCGACGTACTAATGCCTTAACTCAAGTAATGAATTAATTACTCCAGCACAACCAATTAAATTCAATGTAAACTTCGATTAATCGATGTACTAAAGTATTAACTCAAGTAAGGGATTAATTACTCCGACACAACCAGTTGAAATTAATTTTTACTTGGATTAATCGATGTACTAAAGCATTAACTCAAGTAAGGGATTAATTACTCCGGCACACAACCAGTTGAAATTAATTTTTACTTGGATTAATCGATGTACTAAAGCATTAACTCAAGTAAGGGATTAATTACTCCGGCACACAACCAGTTGAAATTAATTTTTACTTGGATTAATCGATGTACTAAAGCATTAACTCAAGTAAGGGATTAATTACTCCGACACAACCAGTTGAAATTAATTTTTACTTGGATTAATCGATGTACTAAAGCATTAACTCAAGTAAGGGATTAATTACTCCGGCACACAACCAGTTGAAATTAATTTTTACTTCAATTAATCGATGTACTAAAGCATTAACTCAACTGAGGAATTAATTACTCTGACACAATCAGTTGGAATCAATTAAATTCACAACTGGTTGTGCCAGAGTAATTAATTCCTTAGTTGAGTTAATGCTTTAGTAAATCGATTAATCGAAGTAAAAATTAATTTCAACTGGTTGTGCCATAGTTATTGATTCCTTAGTTGAGTTAATGCTTTAGTACATCGATTAATCCAAGTAAAAATTAATTTCAACTGGTTGTGCCAGAGTAATTAATTCCTTAGTTGAGTTAATGCTTTAGTACATCGATTAATCCAAGTAAAAATTAATTTCAACTGGTTGTGCCATAGTAATTGATTCCTTAGTTGAGTTAATGCTTTAGTACATCGATTAATCCAAGTAAAAATTAATTTCAACTGGTTGTGTCGGAGTAATTAATCCCTTACTTGAGTTAATACTTTAGTACATCGATTAATCGAAGTTTACATTGAATTTAATTGGTTGTGCTGGAGTAATCAATTCATTACTTGAGTTAATGCATTAGTACATCGATTAATCGAAGTAAAAATTAATTTCAACTGGTTGTGCCATAGTAATTGATTCCTTAGTTGAGTTAATGCTTTAGTAAATCGATTAATCGAAGTAAAAATTAATTTCAACTGGTTGTGCCATAGTAATTGATTCCTTAGTTGAGTTAATGCTTTAGTACATCGATTAATCCAAGTAAAAATTAATTTCAACTGGTTGTGCCAGAGTAATTAATTCCTTAGTTGAGTTAATGCTTTAGTACATCGATTAATCCAAGTAAAAATTAATTTCAACTGGTTGTGCCATAGTAATTGATTCCTTAGTTGAGTTAATGCTTTAGTACATCGATTAATCCAAGTAAAAATTAATTTCAACTGGTTGTGCCAGAGTAATTAATTCCTTAGTTGAGTTAATGCTTTAGTACATCGATTAATCGAAGTAAAAATTAATTTCAACTGGTTGTGCCGGAGTAATTAATCCCTTACTTGAGTTAATGCATTAGTACATCGATTAATCGAAGTTTATATTGAATTTAATTGGTTGTGCTGGAGTAATCAATTCATTACTTGAGTTAATGCATTAGTACATCGATTAATCCAAGTTCAAATTTATTTTAGGCATTAGTAAATCGATTAATTCAACTTCAAATTTATTTTAATTGGTTGTGCCAGAGTAATTAATTTCTAACTTGGGTGAGGCATTGTTACATCGATTTATCTAAGTTAAAATTTATTTGAACTTATTGTGCTTAATTAATCAATTCGAATCTGGAGTTTCGAAATGTTTTGATCAATGTATCTGATGATTAATTTTATTTGGTGGACCTAGTATGATTCATTTGCATGATAAGTTACAATTTCGAATGTTTAAAAAAAATTCGACCGCACCTTTATAATCGCCGAATCAAAAACGTTTAGTTTTCTTCGGAAAAGTGTCATTGTAAAAGTTCATTTTAAAAATGTTTGAAATAACGTCTAACGTTGAGCAATATTTGAGTCGGAGTGGGGGAAGTCGGAGCGGTGACTCCACACTACGGTCGCGGCCAAATCTTGCCGACGCCGCGAGTTGTGAGTGGAATCTATTGTTAAGTACTCGTTAAATAGTGAGTAATTAATTAGTAATAACTTATTAGTGTGGTTTTAACCATTTTAATAGTATTTTTATGGGGTTGTGCTAGTCTGACGGTCAAGCTGGCACAACCCCTTCTATTTTTTTTTAAATGAACAGTAATTAATTTCGCTTTTCGGTAATTAATTAGTAATTAATGAATACTAAATCCTCTGATAGGTTTCAACTGATTGTGCCATAAGGGTTGTTCCAGCTTGACGGACCTCTAATTGAGCGCTGACCAAAGTCAGTTTCAGGCATATGGTTATCAATGGCAGCAATATTAGGATGGTCCTTCCCTTGTGGATCCAAAGTGAAATTTGCTGCAAATATTCCAGAAAATGGTTGGCTTTTTCTTGTGGCCTCTGTGGCACATTGCTTTGGGTAATCAGATTCAAAACATGCGTTTTTCCAAGGAAACTTGGAGAGAAACATGCTAAGACCATCCCAGTCGGCTAAGTTGTAATGCCAAACTGTGCGTGGAGATGTTGGATTGGTTCGTGGAGTGATATAGGGGCAGGTCATAGTGACGAGTGAATGGTCAGAGTTACCCAATGATGAACGGACATTTACTTCTTAGGGTTCTGGATTGTTAGTGTGGAAGAGGCGTATTGACATAATGATAGCTGTTATCAAGGATCCGTGTTGGTTCATTAATCAACTGCTCGAGATCATAGATAATAGAGAAGGCCTCAGCCTACCCCCTGCGTCATCCGTCTTGTTTGAGATCTTGAGCCAAGCAGAGTTGTGAACGTTCGAATCCCCCACGATGATAATTTCAGCTGCTGGATAGTTCTTCTGAATGAGGTCAAGTTTCAAAGGAAGAAACCCAAAGAGTTCACCATGAGCTGGTTTATTTGGCGATAAATAAAAACAACAGAGGAATTTTGTCTGTTTGTGATTATCAAGCTTGAACTATATTACATCGAATTCTTGTGGTTCTAGATTCTCCTCTCGGTGGCATGAGAGATTACTTCTAGAATAGAGACAGATACCTCTTTTGAATCTGAAAAAAGTGTGGAGCTCGTAGCCAGGGCAAACTTGCATAACTTAATAAATTTGAGGACGGAAGTGGTGAATTTCGTTTCGATTATACAAAAATCTGTGAAAATGTCTACTCTGGCGATTTAATAATTCACATAACTCATTTCCTCAATGTTGGTTTCATCTTAAAACTACCAATTCAGATATTAGTTTGATGGCGGCCGTGCTTCCACCCTGATTTTTTTGAAGTCTGAGCGAGATTCAAAGGGCTCACTATTGAGAAGTTGCTTTGGCGTTCCAGTTATAGGTTATATTTCAGTGCCTGAAACACGATTAATTCAGTAATTATGTCTTAGTTTAAAAATAATGATTCTTCATGAGGTAGGAATGTATGTTAGTTATATTCTATTAATAGATTATCGTTTTATATCCAAATATTTATATTTCCAATTCTAATACAAATACAAGTCGTAACGAAGCCCAAATTAATGAATATTGTTTTGAAAAATACAGTTGGGCATTTAATTAGTCTATAAAAAACCGTTAAATGTGGTACATTTTTCATTGAGTTCTGCTGAAATGTCTGCTCTCTGCGTAGTTATCCTAGAAATACGGTAAAGCTAGCAGAAACTGTATTAACAAAAAAATTTTTGAGCGGAACATTTTTCTTTTCGCCATTTAATTAGCCTATAAAAAGCCGTTAACTATGATATATTTTTTATTGAGTTCTGCCGGAATGTCCCTGCTAACTTTGTCGACGTATGTTATGTAAAATCTATTTAAATAAGAAACAGACATTGAGAACTCACAATGATGCATCGTCGCTGGTTGTTGAATATTTTCTGCCTGCTGACGTTGGTTGTAGGTTCATTTCGTATTCACATCCTGTGGAACAGGAAATATTAAGAAGATGCCGCTATTATCATCAAAAAACTCGTTGAAAGTAGTTCAATATGCTGACTCTTATAATTTGATTAATGTTTCCCCATTAGCGTATCTGCGTTGTCTTTAAAACAAAGGTTCTAATACAAGATTGTTTAGAAGTTTAAAACGAATAATAGGAATTGATAATTAGAATTACTGAATAATTCTTGAGTTCAAATATGGATGGAATAATTAAGGAATATTCATCAATAAATTATTACAATTCATATATTTCATTGCAAATTTTTATAGTATGAACTGAATTGATTTAAATACACATTATTATTACTATTATTATAAATATAATAATTGACAATCAAAAACTTCGATAGTGAAAATGTATCAAAATACAGAAAATACAAAAAACTTCATTCGAGAGAAGACCTAACCACATCCTTACATACAAACTAATGAATCTGTATGTTCCAAGCTCAAATATTGAGATAGATAAAATTTAAACTATTACTCCTACAATTTTTAAGGTCAACACAATGGTTAGTGTAATTTCAAAGTCTCCATGCTAGACATATCACTTCATGCATGAGATTTCAGAGCACTTAATGCAAAACTACAGAAAAGTTTATAGGGTACTTGCGAGGCTAAGTAAGCAGTTTTTCAAAGCACTACAAGCAAGATCTCAAACAACTACTACAAGCGAGGATATTATGAGACTACATAAAATTTCAAAGTACTACGTGTATGTCTGCACAGGACTTCATAGCACTCCATGTGAGACTTTACAAGACCATATACCATACACGCAAGGTGACATAATACTTGAGAGATGTACTTCACCAGACTAGGTAGCAGAACTCATAGCACTATAGGCGAGATTTTTTATAGCAAACATGCAAGACTTCAGACTAGAATATTCAAAGCACTACATGTGAGACTACACACAACAGCATAGCAAGACCCGCGAGATTACACGAAATTTATATTATGACACTAAATTCGAGACTGAGACTAGATTAGCACATCATGGAACTTCACTTCATACGAACGCTACTCATGACAAGAACTATAAAAGACACCATTTGATGCAACTACCCATCGTTCATAAAGAACTGTTATTCAGAATGTATGCAATTGTCTTCTTCCATTAAACGATATTGTAATATAAGCTTCGTTCACAAAAATTGTCTGTGATTAACCCTTTCCAAGTGTTCACAATTTCCGCTTGGGGCTTCTTTAAACATTATTTGCAATGGAAAATAAGCATGCTAAAAACCGTTAGCATAACTTAAGTGTTACTACTTTCACATTCCATTCATATTGGTCAATAAAATCACCGAATCAAGTTCATTCGATTTAATTTTGATCATTAAATAGAATTTTGTTAAATCCATTATGTAACCACTATAAGATTAACTAAACCGTGGGTAATGATTATGGAATAGCCCGATAATTAGATCTAATGATACGAATGACGCAATGGGAAATCAGGAAACCTTCAGTCTTCCAGCTTAACGTAAAATTGGTGAATTGTTATAATATCTATTGTTTACGTATCAATTTCGCATGTACAAGAAACAATAGAACGTGCCCAGAGCGAGTCAACATGTGAATCGTTGTATACTGTTTGTTGCGTAAATTTTCGATACGATCATTGATCACAACAAGCACGATTGCATAATTTACGACTCTCCAATGTGGCGAACTGGGATTACAAAAAGAAATCGCAAGCGTTAATAATCGATGATTGTAATAATACGATACTGTTCCGTAGAGTGCTCAGTGTAGAGCGATAAGAACGACTTCTTTAGATTGTGAAATTTTAGTTTTACTCAATATCGTTACAATTGATGTTTAGGAGAGTGGAACATCGGTTGAGATTTCCATCGGTTAACCCTGGATCGCAGAAGATTGTTAGAAATCCTAATGTCTCTCAAAATACGTTCCATCTATGACGTCCATCCATCCAGCATTTCTGTATAGTAGAATTAATACCCAAGTGGCATTTTTAATTCAAAGTGAAGTCTTGTATTTTTGCTATAAAATCTTATGAAGTCTTGCTCTTATGCTATAAAGTCTAGTGTAGTCTCGCATATATTTTTATGATATCTTGTGTAATCTCGCTGATATTGCTACGACGTTGTATGTAGTCTCGCATGTAGTTCTATAAAGAACGGTCTAGTCTGAAATTTTGCATGTTTGCTATAAAAGCTTGTGAAGGCTCGCTGGTATACTGTAAAGTCTCGTGTAGTCTCGTATATATTGTTATGAAATCCGGTGTAATCTCGCTGATATTGCTATGACGTTGTATATATGTCTCATATGTAGCTCTATAAAGAACGGTCTAGTCTGAAGTCATGCATATTTCTTATGAAAGCTTGTGAAGCCTCGCTTGTATACTGTAAAGTCTCCTGTAGTCTTGCAGATATTGTTATGAAATCTGGTGTAATCCCGCTGATATTTCTATGACGTTGTATGTAGTCTCGTATGTAGCTCTATAAAGAACGGTCTAGTCTGAAGTTTTGCATGTTTGTTATAAAAGCTTGTGAAGCCTCGTTGTATACTGTAGAGTCTGCTGTAGTCTTGCAGATATTGTTATGAAATCTGGTGTAATCTCGCTGGTATTGCTATGACGTTGTATGTAGTCTCGCATGTAGTTTTATAAAGAACGGTCTAGTCTGAAATCTTGCATGTTTGTTATAAAAGCTTGTGAAGCCTCGCTTGTATACTGTAAAGTCTCGTGTAGTCTCGCGTATATTGTTATGAAATCTTGTGTAATCTCGCTGATATTGCTATGACGTTGTATATAGTCTCACATGTAGCTCTATAAAGAACAATCTAGTCTGAAGTCTTGCATGTTTGTTATAAAATCTTATGAAGCCTCGCTTGTTTACTGTAAAGTCTCCTGTAGTCTTGCAGATATTGTTATGAAATCTGGTGTAATCCCGCTGATATTTCTATGACGTTGTATGTAGTGTCGTATGTAGCTCTATAAAGAACGGTCTAGTCTGAAGTCTTGCATGTTTGTTATAAAATCTTGTGAAGTCTCGCTTGTATACTGTAAAGACTCGTGTAGTCTCGCATATGTTATTATTAAATCAGGTGTAATCTTGCTGGTATTGCTATGACGTTGCATGTAGTCTCGTATGTAGTTCTATAAAGAACGGTCAAGTCTGAAGTCTTGCATGTTTGCTATAAAATCTTATGAAGTCTCGCTTACATGCCATGAAATCTAGTGTAGTTTCGCATATATTGCTATGAAATGTATTGATATTAGTTTGTGTATAATCTCTCATGTTGTGCTGTTAAGAACCGTCTGGTCTTGTATTTTTGCTATAAAAACTTGTGAAGTCTTGCTTTAATGCCATAAAGTGTAGTGTAGTCTCCCATATATTGCTATGACTGAGTATAATTTCGCATGTAAACCAGACCAGACCGTCTTTACAGCACAAGAACGGTCTGGTCTGAAGTCCATTTTTACGCACATCTTCATGGCCAATAAAATCTAACGAGCGAAATTGTATAAGCTACTAACAATTCCAAAACATATATTGTTATCGGCGATGACAAACAGTCTGTAAATAAACACCTAGAACTTTAGCTGATTAACTTGTGATAGGATCAAGAAACCACTTGTGACTGCTCTTAATTAATAATTTCACATAAATGACAAATGACTACAATATTACAAGCTATCTCCAAGATTACATGCTATGGCATTATTTGAGCCGCAGCAACGTGACCCTTAAAAAGCCGAACCTTGTTTCCTCCTACGCCTCCTCCGTCGTTGTGACAAAGCCAATTAATATGCGATGCGAGATCTATTTTTTCTCAAACTGGAATCCTGAATGATTATGATTAGCATCAGATATTATTGTCTGGCATTGACCTTGATTCACGATGAGTCTGCGTAAAAAGTTAAGAAAATGTGTTGTACAGCTTTTACGATATTTTCATGCCTTTCGAAGCGCATCTATTAGGGTTATTACGATAAACACGTGCGGGTAGCATCTATGCCTTACAAGCGCGAATGTAACTAATGCCATCTACGGATGTTGGTATTAGTGTAAGTTCGTATTAGCGATCACGTTCATCGACAGTCGTACGTGGGTTCAACGCAAACGATGTGACAATAAACTTTCCTATCCGTTCATGTAGGTCACTCATTTGTTTACACAGGTACTTTATCTAATATAGTTTCTTTGTTTACATTTGTTTTGACACTACACTTACAACAAACCAATTATTGTATATGTTCATTACTATACTGAATGTGTTAAAATGTTTCATGATTGTGGTTGTAATAGGTCAAGAATCGGAACTCTCGATTTGGTTACCAGTTTTTTGATGTGGAAGTAGATAAGGTTATTGAACTTTCCACGTGTTGTAAATATGACAACTGCTGTCAGAGTAGGTGGTTATCTGTCATACCCTTTTATCTAACTGTTTTGCAGACTTTACACAGGCCCAGTAGCTTTATGCAAATGTTTTCGAAAACACCCCTTATTTTTCTTCTCGAATATACGATGCTTGAAAGGTCAAAAGTCATGAGCGAAAATTTTTTAACTTTACAGTAGAGCGGCTTGAAGTTTTCAAAAAGGATAAAAAAATCATAACTTTTTGTACAATTGTTGTTTTTAAATAAAACAAACACATTCCAAAAGTTTTGATTTAAGTTTTCTCTGCAACAATCGTTAATAGTAATTGTATACTGATAAAAAGGCTGAGATTACTACTGATAGCAAAATAGAGAAAACAGTATTGACTGGCTTATGTAGAAAAAAGAATTGTATCACCCATTTGATCATCGAAAATTTAAAACTTTGGAAACGATAATGGAGATTGAAAATTAGTTTTTTCTTTTGTACAAGTTTTATCCATAAGATAGCTGATGGAAATATAATTTTTTGTATTTTAATAGGTGAGATAAAATGAAATTCAACTACTTAAGTTTATAAACAAAGTTTATTTTATGATTTTACTTTGGCGCAAAAGGAAAATATAAAACTGGTCAAAAAACAATAAATAAAACAAAAACTCAAAAAGAAGCACCAAATTATATTTAAGAAAATGTAAATGTTCACTTGCATTATTATAATTGTAAGAAATATCGATAAATATAAAATAGTATCAAACAAAACATAAGCGGTCCATAATTCAGCAAAAGTTGTGATTTAATCTTTCAAATTTTCATCCTCAATGTCGAATCTGGCAGGGCATCCCCCATGATATTAGAAGTAGGAATATTAATAAATTCATGATGAAATAGTTCTGCAATGATCTTTTTACTATACCCTTAAGAAACAAGATATACAGGATAAGCGCCACTCTAACTGTTTAGTTTTGCAAGGCAATACAGAATAATAATTTTACTGTATACTTTTGCGAGGTAAAACAGTTTAAGTAGTCAAATGATGCAAAATTGGCTTCCGGTGAAATAGGCTTACTTTCCGATTTGTAAAAAAGGAGGTAAAGCAGAAAGGCACAATAGATCATTATTATTTTCTCTAAATAGTCTAAGCTGCAAATATTCTTGTAGTGCCCGAAACTGGTCGATTAGAACAAAAATAAGCCACATATTTCTATTTGCAGTTGACTCAAGCGCCACAAAATTTATTATACAGACCTGAAAACCGACTTATCCGTGGCAAAAATAAAAATCTTGCCCAGTGACATTAAAACAGTAATTTGACCAAATTGTCGCTAATGTCCTATTACTTTTCAAGCATCGATATGCTGTTACCTTAAATCCGGGAATACGTGACCAGAAATGTATGAGGTTATTGACAACTAGAGTCTGCCTCGGAGCCATTTACTTCTAAAAATAACAACTATTCATAGATAAACGTGAGATAATTTTTTTTTTTACCATGTTGTTGTTGATTATGACTACCTTCAACATGACTACCTTCAACAGAGATCGTTCAGTAACGTTGCAAACTTGCTTGTTCCACTGATGAGCTCTTTAATAAGGGCGAAACAGCTGTCTGAAACTATAAGTTTGTGACGATAATGATCGATCTGGACTAGAAAGACCTTATCAATTAATGTTACAGTTTAAAATCGGGTTATGAATATAAATTGATGTTTTTCATCAGAAAGGATTACAAATACATGTAATATTCATAATTAATGAAGAAATCAAACAACCACGAATTCCCCATTCTGGAAGAATTGTTTCTTTGTTGCCATCGGAAAGAACGGTTTTTTTAACCCACAATTTTAAAATACTGTATTTCGATGATCATTAAAATGATTAATTGAATTTATTTATATTTCATTAAAATGAAAAATGTATTTGCAATTCTAAATAAATAAATAAATAAATTAAAATACATCTACATCGAAATACGTCTAGATTTGTTGAGAGATTTATTCCAAACAAACACATGTATTATTCAGCAGAAGCGACTGATCCAAATCGACAATTTTTATTAAATAGGGGGATATCTTGATCTTGCAATAAAATTAGAATGGAAGAGGTTTTTTGGCCTCCGTTTGTGAACAAAATATTTGTATAATGAATAGAATCTGAAACAGATTGAAACAAATTTTTTTCTACTTCTAATAATATCACCTTCGAAGCTATTTTGCCAATTTTCTAGCATACTGGATTAATGATTCAATTCTTTGAATTAATCTGTTCGAGAGTCTTGTTGGTCGATTCATCAAACGTAAAACTGTCATTTTTCGAAAAATGTTGACTGAGCTTGTACTATTGTCAGCCAATATTTAGAAGTCTTCGAAATCTGGCTAAAACCGTTATCACATGCATACGTAATGTTATGATTTCATTTCCTAAACAACAAAAATTATAAATAATTAGAACTTACCGAACATTGAAAATCAGAAAAGATTAATAAAAAGATATTATATGGAATTAAAAACAATTGGCGCCCAACGTGGGGCCATTTGAAAAAGGGAAGATAAAAAGTCATTCTGAAAAGGAAATTCAAATAGAACCGCGTAATAAAAGTATTTTGGAAAACTAGATTAATTAATAAGGAAAATAAAAATGGAAGGAGATAGACAAAGTACTCCAGAATTAATAGGGTTTGATGGAAATGAGGTAATGAAAGACACGAAGCTTTCCAAAATTTAAAAGATATTTTCATTCAAAAATTAAAAGTTTACCATGCACAATATGATAAACCTTTCATATTAAGAACAGATGCTTCTAAACAAAGATTCAGTGGTGTTTTATTACAAAAACAAAATAATCAAGAAGTTTTTGTGTCTAGAATGACAAAAGTTCATGAAAAAAATTACAGTGTCACTGAATTAGAGTTAGCAAGCATAGTTTTATGTGTAAAGAAATTAATATTTTATTTGTTAGGGAATAAAGTAAGGGTAGAGACTGATCATAGTGCATTAACAAGTATATTTAAAAACAAGTTTGTAAACAGTAGGATTCAAAGATGGATTTTGTTATTGCAGGAATATGATTTTGAAATAAAACATATTCCAGGAAAATTAAATATAATAGCTGATACTTTAACAAGAGAAGAGGGAAATTTAAAAATTGATAAAAGAAAATATAAAGTAGGAGCAAATATTTTATTAGAAGTAAGGGGTTTATTTTCATTAGAGAGTATTAAAAACAATTGGCGCCCAACGTGGGCGTATTATATTATACTAACTATTATTTAACTTTTAATATTAGTTTTTAAGAATGACAACTGCCAAATTTATAGTAATTATTGGAATAATCATATTAATAATAACCTAATCATAGGTTATCTTATACCAAAGTGTGTGGAAAAATTTAGGCAATATTAATTTAAAAAGAAGGAATCATCATCATTCAAAATTTATAGAATACTAAATTCTGATTGGTCGAGACGGATTATAAACGTCAGACTGATAACAATGTAAAACTTATGTCAGTTTGCAACAATCATCAAAGCATTCTTGATAGGTAAAGAAAGCACCTCATAGGTTGAATATGACATCAGGTAGCGTCGGTTTTGAAGGCCTATAAAAGGCATCTGAAGACAATCCAAGTCAGTTAGTCATCAACATCTGAAAAGTCAAGGTACTCAAGCAACTCATAAAGTTTCCATAACCTTAGTTTATTGGATAAACATCGGTGAACCCAAGTGTTCCAGTAGCTTCGTAAGGTTGAAAGTAACCGAAGCAAATAAATAATTTCTACAAGTCAAGTAGTGTTCCAAGTCTCCGAACAAAGTTTAAAGGTTACAATAACCTACAATTCATAAGTAACATCGAACGATAGCCAGCCTTCGATAAAGTTCCAAACATCATTAAAGAGTTTTGTATCTTTAATAAAAAGAATAAAACTAAGTTAACAATTTTCAACAGTTCCTGATTTCAAAAGAAGTATCCTAAATAGTTTACCTGTGTTTATTGTGTATAGCAAAGAAATTGTGTACGGTTAGAGTGAATTATCAAATTAATAAGAAGATCAAGCCGATTGAACATTGCCTACATTTTAAAACATATTCTTGGATATAAACTAAACGTAAGTTTATTTATTATTTCTCCATTGTATTATTATCTGTCTGTAAATCTGAAAGAAAGATTGTAGATTATAACTTTGTAAACAAATATTAATAGTAAATAATTTTGAGGTTAGATCATAGATCTATTTGAACATAACATTGTAAAATAGATACCCGAGATAAATTAGAGTCATAGAAATTTAAATATAAAAGTTTTAACATTCAAAGAACATTGTGTTTAATTCCATATATAATTCCATATAAAAATAAAAAGGTAAAAATTCATTATTCAATTCAAAACAAACATAAAAATCAAAATAAAAACTCAGTAAAGAGTTTTTATATAACAGTACATTAAAATCCCAGATGAAAACCAACTGAAAAAAATTGGAAGTGTTTTGTTTTTGATTCATACAACAGTTTTTGCACCACAATTGTGTTTCATTTGTACGAATTACATTAATTTATGCATATAGCACTAAATTAGCACTAAATTTATTTGGCTTCTCCGTTTTATTTTGAACCAAGTTGCAAAAGCACGAAATTATCAATATATTCTTAAAAAACACTGTGATCAATTGATCATGTTACTTCCTTCACTTACTGATAAATAATTATTTGTGTTATTAAGTACGTTTTTAATAAAACAATGAAGAGATTATTGAATAGTAGCCCATCATTTAATTATGATTTTTCTGAAGTTGGAGAGTTATACTCAAATTAACACAAAAACTTGTAACATTTAATTTTGAATAATTAATGCTGAGAAATTGTTTCATCACACTGTGGCATTCTCAAAGGTATCAACCACAACTACCTATATCTAAAATTATATCCTTAGATGCTAGAAATCAATCTGAATATGGTAGAAACTTATGAGTGGGGTAGAGAATGGTCTGTGTGGGTGTTAATTTACAAAATTGTTGACATGTAGTGAACTATAGGTATCGATTTGGTCATTTAATATTATGTTATTATAGTTTTTAGAATGAATTCTAGAATATTCAGTTCAAGTATGTCCTTTTTCCTGAATATGTAAAATATCGGGGTTAAGGGTTTATACGACGGCGAGCGCAAAAGCAAGCCAATATTCCTGAAAAATAAAACAGATGGCGTCACCATCGAAAATCCCATGTGACATTTGTGATGTACTATCTTTAACTAGAACGCATTAAAATTTTCAGGCTGATAAGTCATTCAGTTCTGTTTTGACACCCATCGAAAGCAAGCAACCTTGAAGATTTCTGTAAACATGAAAAAAAGTGAATTTCACATCTTGATTAAACATTACTTCTTGCCTGGAAAAAACATTACGCAAACCAAAGGAATAAAAATAAAATATGACATTGGACGATCGGTGCGTTAAAGTGCACGAGATAGCAGAGGCTATGGGCATCTCAACCGAACCGGTACGGAACATTTTGCATAAATTTTTGAATATGAGAAAGCTATCTGCCAGTTGGGTACCGCATTTGCTCTCTGTTGACAACAAGTGTCACCGTGTGACAACTTTAAAGGAGTTTGGCGATATTCAAGCGCGATAAGGACTTTTTGCGCCGCTTCGTAACCGTGGACGAAACATGGATCCATCAATTCACCGAACAGTCGAAACAGTGGACTTGTCCCGGCGAATCGAAGCCGAAATAGGCCAAAGTTGCTTTATCGGCCAACTAAGTCAGGGCAACATTTTTTATCGTCCATATCGATTACCTTGAAAAGGGAAAAACGAACTCCGACGTTTATTATGCAGAGCTGTTGGATCGATTCGACGTCGAATTGAAGCGAAATCAGCCGCATTTGGCAAAGAAAAAAGTGCTCTTCCACCAGGACAACGCATCTGGCGCACAGGTCCGCAGTCGCAATGGCAAAATTGCATGAATTGCGCTACAAATTGGTTTTTCATCCATCATAGTCTCCAGATTTGGCCCCTGCGATTTTTATTTATTTTCAAACTTGTAGAAATGGGTGGAACCTTACACTGAAGCTGCATCCAGGTTGCCCTAAGTACCAAGCACTATAGCCATCACACCTCAGCTTATAAACTCCAGATTTGAATGTTACAAGTTTTGGTGTAAATTTGAGTTTTATTATCCAACCCAACATCAGATAGTTTAAAATGATTTTACACACCGTATACGTCGAAAAGTTTGATAAAGTGGCCTTTTTTTGGTACTGTAAGACAACATGGAAGCATAAATCTTTTACCCCTATCTAGTATACAACTCTTAAGAAATGCTTGTCTTTTCTGCTTGCAATCTTGTTTTTAATTGATCATATACAGGGTGTCCTCGAACTGCGTGGCTAAAATAAAACCGAAGATTCTTTGATTCGAAAAAAATTTGATGAGCCTTTTTACTTTTGCCTCAAGTGTCTTGTTTAGCCGGTAGAGGGCTTCAAAGTTGCAAAAATAATTTTGTTTTTTCGGTGTAACTTGAGAACGTGATGGAGGACTTTTACAATATTTGGCAGGTGAGTTACTGTGAATAATAGCCGTTTTTGAGAGCGGAGCATAGAGCCTTAGAGACCATAGAAATGGCTCAAACTTGAGGATGTAACGGGAAAAGTGTCCAGAACTTTTTTGTGGTCGATGTAATTCACTCTATATTTTTTATGTAGATAGCTTATCTAATTTGAAAACTTTTCTTACTCTTAGAAAATTTTGATAAAATCAACGGATTAGCTTGAAAAAAATAATTTTCGAGTCTCTGCAATTTTGGCTTA
This sequence comes from Endomychus coccineus, assembly GCA_958510875.1. Classification (NCBI taxonomy): domain Eukaryota; kingdom Metazoa; phylum Arthropoda; class Insecta; order Coleoptera; family Endomychidae; genus Endomychus; species Endomychus coccineus. The sequence goes on from OY294067.1 coordinate 24,539,153, forward strand.
CTTATTTTACTTGATTAAAATACCTTAGTTGCCTTCGCTTTTCTAATGTCATTTTGGCATTTGGAGAATTTATTCTCAAAACTGTCAGTTTTTACTTTGCTTTCCGTAAAAATTTTATAAAATTATGGCTCAAAATTTCACTAAGACTGAAATGGTTAATATCTCGGTAAAACACGAATAATAAAAACAATAGAAATGGGGAAACGATGTGATTATTTAGGAAAAACAAATGCTAAATTAAAAGAAACAACAACACTTTTTGGGAAATCGCTAAGACATCAATTGTTCGAAATGTTGCCCATTTTCCTGAATACACAAATTAATTCGTTTCAAGAAATTGGATTGAACTCTGGCTAGTACTTCAGGGTCATTCTTCAATAAATCCGCTTCATGATTAATTCGTTGCAACAATTCCTCTCGTGTGTTTACTGTAGCTGCATAAACTTTCGACTTCAAAGCGCCCCATAGAAAGAAGTAGCGGGGCGTCAAATCAGGGGAGCGGGCCGGCCAGTTCACTGGTGCATCGTGTCCTCTACCTATCCAGCGATCTGGATATTCCGCATTCAAATGTCGCCTCACAGCTAATGTGAAATGAGGAGGTGCACCATCATGGATAAACCAGGCCACGACGAATGTGTAAGGGCAAGTCTTCCAACAGTTCAAGTAGCCTTTGTTCCAAAAAGTTCAAGTAGTTCTCCCCGTTCAATCGATCGGGTATAACGGTAGGGCCAATAGTAAAGTTATCCACAATTCCAACCCAAACATTGATTTTAGTTTGATTCTGAAAATATGTAACTTCCGTTTCATGAGGATTTTCATCAGCATAGAAATGTTCATTATGGAGGTTAAAAAGACCACATCTCGTGAAAGTATCTTCGTCCGTGAACAGAAGTCTTCTACAAAAATTGGGGTTTGCGTTTTGTCTTTGGACAATAAGCCGACAGAAATCTAGCCGATGACCTGGATCCATGGGCAATAAGTCTTGAACTGTTCTAATATGATAGGGATACAACAGTTCTTCTTTCAGTACATTATGAACTAATGATTTTGAGGCTCCAATACGAAGTCCCAAACGTAGTGTGCTTATCCCAGGTTCAGTTTCAACCGCTTCCAGTATCGTTTCTTCGAGCTCTAACGTCCTTCTTGTCCGTCTGCGTCCGGTTTCTCTGCGATTTGCTTCAAATTTGCCAGTTTCGCGAAGGTTTGCCGATTTGGAATTCTGCGATGCGGATATCTTTCCCTTCTCCAGCCATTGCAACGACAAAGTCCATAAATCAATAACATATCAACCATTTCAGTGTTAGTGAAATTTTGAGCCATAATTTTATAAAATTTTTACGGAAAGCAAAGTAAAAACTGACAGTTTTGAGAATAAGTTCTTCAAATGCCAAATGACATTAGAAAAGCAAAGGCAACTAAGGTATTTTAATCAAGTAAAATTAGTAAGCCAAAATTGCAGAGACTCGAAAATTAATTTTTTCAAGCTAATCCGTTGATTTTATTAAAATTTTCTAAGAGTAAGAAAAGTTTTCAAATTAGATAAGCTATCTACATAAAAAATATCGAGTGAATTACATTGACCACAAAACAGTTCTGGACACTTTTCCCGTTACATCCTCAAGTTTGAGCCATTTCTATGGTCTCTAAGGCTCTGTGCTCCACTCTCAAAAATGGCCATTATTGACAGTAACTCACCTGCTAAATATTGTAAAAGTTCTTCATCACGTTCTCAAGTTATACCGAAAAAACAAAATTATTTTTGCAATTTTGAAGCCCTCTACCGGGTAAACAAGACACTTGAGGCAAAAGTAAAAAGGCTCATCAACTTTTTTTCGAATCAAAGAATCTTCGGTTTTATTTTGGCCACGCAGTTCGAGGACACCTGTACAAGCCCAGATGTGCAACTGACACATCCACGAGTGGGGTAATATTCACCCAAGGTCATAATAATCGTATTCGCGAATAAACATTTTTCTATATCCTCAATATTCTGCTTGGATTGGAAAAGTATATTGAAATTCTCGATGTAGTCTACGTGACAAAATGATGAATAAATAGAGGTTCATTGCTTCAATTGCATAAGGAAGTCATTGCCAATATTTCCAAAGCAATTGTTATAATACTACGTAACCAACTGTCTTCCTACAGTCACGTCTGCAATAAGAACTTCCTTTCTCGTTCTCCCAATGATAGTAAACAAAGTCACATCTACCGAGAAATGAGGTTAACATTATACATTAATTCTACCCGTAATCATGTTATTCAATTTCGCCACCTCGGTAAGAAATTGAGCAATGTCTGTAACAATTAGCTATTAGTCATTCGTTTCAAATGTCAACTACCTACCACTCGGTTATCCTTTAAAGCAAAACAATAAAATCTGCACGGTGCCTACAATTGCGTCCACGTGTGCGTTGACAGAATCAATTAAATTATGTCTTACGAGATAATCGTGATACAGGATAAATTAATATTCTGTAAATGTATGACCAAATAGGTAATTTGCACAGGGGTGGAGCCAAAAAGTTTATGAATATTTACACAAATCTCTAAGAGTACTTTTAAAGTATTGAGGACCCTACAGCTTCCAAGTGGCCATTATCAGAGTAAACTAAATTAGAAATCAGAATGTGCCTGTTCAAATATCATTTGAAATAATTAACAGTGTATACTGGAGATAAATCTGATTTCATTAAAGTGAACCAAGCACTGTTCCCTGTGTGATGCCTATCTTTATATTTCTATATTTCTAAGTTTAGTAAGTATTTCTTTCTGTTACTTGACTCTTGAAGACTTCAATTTCCAACACCATACCACTAACACCTTACTGCTCAAATGTGTCAAGTTGTGAGGTATGGTATCGAAAGCTATGATGATGAGTTTCTTGGTATTTTGGTTCTTTAATAAAATATCTCTTTTGATGTTTCGATATTGTATTTATATCTTTAGTGTTTCCATGTAATTTAGAAAAGGAGACTTTGATTAATGATAATGCGTCTGCAGCCGACTTGTGTTTTAAAATCCAATTAAAACTGAAGCAACTATTGGATTGGTTGTGTGTGAAAGAGTAATGTATAGTTAATTATCAAATTGATTTACTTGAAATGGATTGAATCTAGCTAATTAAATACCTTTACTATACTATTTTATGATTTACAAATCTAAATAACTATGATTATACCGGGACATCAAAAAGTATATTGGTCAAGGGTGGTTGTGGAATCTAAAACGTGTGTCTTTACTTGTGTCAAATTAATTAATTTGAAGTTTCTAAAAGTGCGAAATTTCGCAATTTTATACGAATGTTATAACACTCAGAAGTCTCTAGCGCTTCAGACTCCGGAATTTTCACTTGGCCTATCGAAATTAGAAGGTTCGAGTTATCTAAAAACATAATTGCATAAACGCCAGACGTCCTATGTAATTAGCTACGAACGAAATCATTTTGACGTTTCCCTCGAGAAGCTCGCTACGCGTCAGTTGAGACTTGAGAGTACCTGCTTCTATTTTAATTAAATTTTCCTATTTAAACGGAATTTTTGGAAAAAAGAAGGGCCGTCGGGTGCGTATCGCGACTAAATCTAACTACATGGAGCGAAAACGGTACGCAAAAAGCCCTCGTCAAGAAGTTCTATGTTCCTAACTTTTGCACTTTTCCAACTCGCGAACTACGGGCTTCTCACGTGAACGTCATTCCATTTATCGAAAATTAACTATTTTAAAACCGTTTTCGACCCGGTTTGTGGCTATCCCGACCTTTTAAAAGGTTCAAAGTTAACATTTCTACAATTTTTATTACTATATTAATTTGTATTCATAATTGTTTTACAACTGAAATAAATAGGTATGAAATTGTAGGTTATTGATAATGTCAGTGTGACAGTGACATAATTATTTCAAACGTAAACTAAGACATACGTTTTAGATTCCACAACCACCCTTGACCAAGATACTTTTTGATATCCCGGTATAATTCATCATGAATTAGGCCAATAGCAATGAGAAATTTCACATAGTTACCATGTATAGATAAACGAATATATCCTCGACGACGTGGCTTAATCACTTCGGTTTTTCGGTTGGTCAAACAAAGCAAAAATGATGAATAATATTTTGAATCAAGAGCCAAGATTTAATAACTATCATAATTACAAAGGTTTGTATTTATTAACAAACCTCGATTAAAATCGCAATAAATCGCTTCGGAAACGCTCCAGATTTAGAAATAAGCGAATCTTTAACTTCTGGCAAACACGGTGAAAACGGAAAAAATGCATTTTGTGAAGAGCGAAAATATGAATTTCCTGAGCATTGATCGAACGAACACTTTGTAGATATTCTCAAAGATTGGGCTTTCAACATAAAGCGAGATAACGGCAACGATTATAAGGAAGGAGTTGTGAAGACGATTTGGAATATTTCCGCAAAGCTTCTCCAGAAAAAGTACTTTGAAGATTTTAATGGGAAATTAGACCCACTCAAAGTTATTGTTTTTGATGATGCCAGAAAGGCACGTGCGGCCAAAAGAAGAGAGCTACAAGCGCTTCCAGTGAAAAGAAAATCCAGCTCTGCAGCTTTGCCAACTGAAGAGATCAGCAAGATTGTTGAAAACTGACGAAAACTCCCTGGACGACTTACAAAAAAAGTTCTACCAGATTTCTGCCGTCGAGCTCGCGTGGCGTGGCAACGACGTGTATGGTGAACTTACAGGCCAGGCCGTATTGAATACAACACCATAATCTCCAAAACTACACAGGGTGGAGAAAACATACCACTACAACAAAATGCTTAACATCGAACAAAGAATCATAAATGTAACAATGTCAGATAATACATCATCTTTTTAGATTGAATTAAATAGACAATCAATCGAAAGTGGGGTGATTCAAAATATCTGAATTTGGTTAAGTTTGAATCAGAGTATTATAAAGTTTTGATTACGATTCAAACTTAACCAAATTCAGCTCTTGTCGGTACCAAAAACTATACTCCTCCCGGCCCTGACGGCATTAACATATGGTACTGGAAGAAATTTCTTTCCACTCATCGCCATCTGGCTAGAGTCTTTGACTCTTGGCTTGAAGAGAAGCAGCAAATTCCATGCTGGGATATCGAGGGGTACACTGTGCTACCGGCCGATGACTTGTCTCAACACCTGCTACAAATTATTGACACGTATCTCGTTTACGAGGTTGTTGAGATCGATAAGTCCGGTAATTAATAACATCAGCGAGCAGCGTGGGGCAAAGAAGGAATGGAGGGTTGCCGGGAGAATCTGGTGATAGATATATCTATCACTCTATCAACCTTTCCATGGCCGTGATTGGCTACCACTAGGCATTTGATTCAACATCACATGAGCTATTATTATATACCGCAGGAATGCCTTGCGGTACCAACCCCATTAGTGAGATGCATAGAACATCTGTTACCACACTGGAAGACTCGTTTTGCCATCACGTCAGACACACGACTGCTCAAATATGCTTGCCGTTTCAGTCCTGCTTCACTCATTTGGAGTGGTGAAACGAGCTGCATAGACTCGACAAAGACACCCGTAAAATGATGCATACCATGCCAGTTTGCATCCTAGGTCGTCCGTTTCCAGCATTTATATCCCACGTCACCGGGGAGGTAGGGGACTCCTCAGTCTGGAGGGTCTACATCGAAGTGTGGTTCGGAGTATAGCGTGTAAAGTTCTTAGGAGATCGGACCCCCTCCTGTGCCTTGTCATAAGTCACGAATTGGCCGGAGTGGGGGCATTTAAGGCAGCACAAAAAACTGCGGAAGAACGTAGTCTCAAAGTTCACATCAGTCCAGAAGACCAACTAGAGGGCATCCTCGAGTTGCAACCTTCTCGCCTGAAAGCCCAGATCAATACAGCTAGATCTTATGCTCAGGCGGCATGTTGACAAGCGGATGTATTCTACAGGCACATCGAAACGCTCGGCTTGTCAACCAGGCTGACCTTGGTTAGCCGAAGGTTAACCGAGACCGAGTGATTTTCCGCAGATTGCCAAGATGGCGTAATCAACACATTGGTGTGCAGGTCAGGTGATGTCAGCTACAGGGCCTGTCGAAAGGTGCCTGAGACGCTTTTCCACCTTCTGTCGGCATTTCCGGCAAAAGTGGCCTCGGCGTACACCTATCGCCATACTGGGGCAATACGGGTGCTGTATCACCATCTAAAGCACGAAATAGACCAAGAGCCGGTGCTACCTTTCATAAAAAAGCGCAAGTGTTTAATAATTTTTTTGCAAATATAGGTTCTAAAATAACTTCTAATATCAAAGCTAATAAGAAATTCACTCCAAAAAGTTCAAAGATCGTAAAAGAAACGCTTTTTTTAAGCCCCATCACTGAAAATGAGGTCTCCAATGAAATTAACAACTTGAAAAATTATAAAGCTGCAGGATTAGACAATATAAATGCATTAACTCTCAAAAATATAAATAATTTTATAGTAGAGCCTTTAACTAATCTAATAAATTGTTCGTTTGAAAAGGGTATATTCCCAAACTGTCTAAAAATAGCATTAGTAAAGCCATTATTTAAAAATGAAGAAAGCACAGATATGAACAATTACCGACCCATATCGTTAATCTCTAATATTGCAAAATTTTTTGAAAAAATAATATCATCCAAAATAACAAATTTTTTAAACAATAAAAACATAATCAATGAAAACCAGTTCGGTTTCCGTCAAAATAAAAGTGCTCAAGACGCAATAGTTTCTATGACCGAACAAGTCTATGATAATATTGATAAGTCTATTCCAACACTAGCAATTTTCTTAGATTTAACTAAGGCTTTTGATACCATCAGTCATTCACTATTATTGGAAAAAATGGAAGGATATGGGCTCCGTGGGAATGTACTAAATTTAATATGTAGTTATCTGACAAATAGATTTCAAATTGTTCAAATAGGAAAAGAATATAGCTACCCACTTCCTATTAGTTGTGGTGTCGCCCAAGGTACAGTACTCGGTCCCATTCTTTTCATTATTCACGTAAATGATCTTTTCTGTCAGATTGATGGTATCAAAGTTATAGCATATGCTGACGATACTGTTTCAATTATACAAGCAAATACATGGTTAATGGCTAAATTGGAAGCAGAGAAATAATTACTGTATGGTTAGATGCAAATTTATTAAAACTTAATGTACATAAATCGAAATTCATATGTTTTGGATCTTACATTACCTCTCTTCCAAAAATGCAGAAACTTTTAATCCACAATTTTGAATGCAATAATAACTGTTCAGAATGTTTATGTTCAAATGATGATATTGATAGAGTGGACACTATTGAGTATTTAGGAGTCACTATAGACAGTAAAATGAAATGGGATCAACACATACATCAACTTAGCGGACGTCTCAGAAAATTAACTTATCTATTTAGAAAATTAAAATATCGAACAATTAATGAAAAATGCTTATTACGCTCTTATACAATCTTTGATCACATACGGAATTTTAGCATGGGAAGGTAGATATAAAACCAGCTTAAAGAAAGTATTTACTGTTCAAAAAATTTTAATAAAAACCATTATAAATAAAAAAAATACATATCCATCTAAAGAAGTTTTTAAAAGTTTCGAAGCTCTTAGAGTAAAGGACTTAGATGTGTTGGAAATTTTGAAATATCATTATAAACGTTAATATCTACCCGTTTTCTCTGAGCACCAATATTTCTGCAGGTCCAAAGTTGCTGGACTCAGTCTGATTCCTCAAATAAAAAAAACGATAGGACAACATTTTACGAAATACTACTTCTCTAAAATTTATAACAAGTTACCGATCGAAATAAAACAATTTTATCAGGAAAACAAACTAAGTATTTCAGTTTTCATAAAAAAATTGATAAAATGGATTATGACGTCAAAAGATTTGATAGATGATATTATAGCAGGTCAATGATTTAATTAATTTCAGAAATATTCTATTTTTGTGAAAATCATCATTTATTTTTGTTGTTTATAACTTTATATCTCTGGCAATTTTCCCCCTTTATATTTATATTTATCTTTATATTTTGTATTTATGTTTATATTTATATTTATATGTATAAATAAGAATAACAACTGATGTAATGAATTAAATTAATTAAGTTTACAAATTTCATATACTGTATTATATACTGCATTAATACATACGATATAAAACTATTTCTTTGTTGTCAAAGACTGTACATTATTGTACATCGTGACTTTGTTAAATTTCACAAACATGCAAAATATCAAATGAATAAAAAAAAATTTATTTATTTATTTATTTTTTTTATTTATTTATACCAGGAGATATTGAGTCCGAAAAATGCCAGATCTACTGGAATTACCTGTTTACGACTGTCATGTCCTAACAAGCAACTAGGCCTGATGTTGTGTCCTACTCGATAAACAAACCATGACTATGATGTATGTCATGGAATATTCGATGCTCCGGCAGTCTTGAAAGAGGAGAAAAAAGGGACAATGTATAAAGTTCTCCTGTTCGAGCTCCGCACTTTATACTAAGGCGACAAGGTCGTATTAGTGGTTCTGATTATCTGTGTTTTGGGCGGAATACGGTCTTCGCTGCGTTCCAATTTAAAGATCATGCCGGTTTGCAAGAACTCTGCACAGAACGGTTGCAGGAGACAGTAATTCTGAGTTCAGTAAGCCTACTTAGGGCACATGATTTGGGGACCTGAAGCCACTTAACGATCGGAAGGGAGAGGGGGGTTGGATTAGCTTCAGTTGACGGCTTAAGTTTTCTGGCGCGATTGCTGCGATGTCGTCGGAGCGCGCAGCAGCTCGTCCAAGATATTATGGATTCGACAGAGACCGTCGCACTACATTATGGGCACGGATTATTTATAGCGAGTAAATTAATTGCCTCTTCACAAAACACGTTACTGCTTATTAAAGCGGAAGAATGTCTTCAGTACACAACCTTTCCGTACAATGGTTGCAAAACAGTTAAGAATTAATTTCTAATTAGACTTATGAATCAACCATCCATTGGCATATTTTACACTCAATCATAGTTTTACGGATCAATATCATTGATTAATCATTTTAATGAGCATGCATTTCGTTAAAGCGATTTAACATTTACTGCGAAGAATGTTATTTACTGCAGCTAATCGCATGACTTTGATTGTATGTATGATGGTCCAGTATTGATGTTATAATAGGTTTCTTACAACAAAGAAAATTTATATAATAATGATTCTGGACTCAGGTACGAATTATATGTGAATTCACATTAACACTCTATTATATTTTCATCTTTACGTAATTTTCCTCAGAAGACGTTCGAAAACTGATTCACATCAACTAAAGTCTATCGCATTCTAAACAATTTAATTTAACACTGTTAGTATGTTTATGCGCAATATTTATATCATACTTTTTTGAACATTTCTTAATTTTCTCTGAGGTGTCCGAAGTATATGGTAATGTTATGGAATTATCTTTATTGCCGTTCATGTTTATATTAATAGATGACGTACCATTATAGATTTTGTTTTTTTTTGTCTTTATTGATGGGGTTAAACATTAATTTAAATTTTTAAATAAAAATTAAAATAACATGATACTTTTATTTGATGAGTTCTGTATTATGCCATTTTTGGATTAGAAAGTTGGAAATTTTGGTGGTACCGCTTGCAAACACATTACTTGCAACAACAGCATTTGTGTTTATGATTGTTAGTCTTAATTCAATATTCAAAGAGCTAGTTCAAATTTGTTCTGTATCAAAAATAAGTTACGAATTATTGTTTATGTTTATAAAGTAAATTATTTTGAAATTGAAACAAGTTGGATACAAAATATTCTGTTGATAATTCAAGATCATTATTAATTTTTTTTTAGATGGTTTTGGTGCTCAGCTCACTTGTTGAAAATTGGTATCTATTTTTAACAAAAAATACACTCGTAATAAATATTCACAAACTTCGTTTTTATTAAACAAAACATGACATGCTTCACCACACGGTGGCTTTATCAAACAATGGTTTTACAAACTATGGTTTGTAAGAAGGAGAAGATGAGTGAGGTACGTGTACAGTGGGATAAGAGTTACTTACAAATTAATTTAATAATGGAGAATTGGTAGTCTTTCTGATCATTTAAAAGATTTTCTGTATTTTTAAACTTATTAATTTCAATTTTCTTTAAGTTGTTTAATACTTTACTTTCAACTGACTAATGGAGAATCTCAAAATCATCTGTGAAATCATGATCAGTTCCTTTAATATGGTTCAGAACTTTTGAATCTTCTTTGTTCAAATTAAACTGTTCTTCAATTCTAGTTCTGTACGATCTTCTTGACTGGCCTATATAGAATTTGTCACAATCTTCACACTCTAGAATAAAAAAGATCAAGAATCAGGAGTATACAAGGTTGAGTGTGAATATTGTGATGAATTCTATATAGGTCAGACAGGAAGATCTTTCAAAACTAGAATTAAAGACAATTTCAATCAGAAAAACTCTCCATTATTGAATTTATTTGTAAGTAACTGTACACGTACCTCACTCATCCCCTCCTTCTTAATCTTAATTTTAATATTTAAGGAATAAACCATAGTTTGTAAAACCATTGTTTGATAATGCCACCGTGTGGTGAAATATGTCACGTTTTCCTTAATAAAAACGAAGTTTGTTAAAATTTATTTCAAGTGTATTTTTTACTAAAACTACATTATTTTATCTGTTCTATACATTCTCAAGTGTATAAGTAATAATTGGCTAAATTCAAAACCCAATCATACTATATACTGCATACTATGCAGTATCACAACTTTGAGGTTATTCTTAAAAAACATGCATTAACTAGAACATGGTAAATTGTTAAAATTTGGATATTCTTTGAATTTGAAAGAGATATTATATTAACTTGGTATTAAACGTAAACATTCCCCTGAAAAGGTAACGATTGAAAGACATTCTCCAGGAACCTCTCGTCAAAGGTAACTTGGAGGATGATTGGAAAATAAAGTTTTAAGAAATCTATTAAATTGGTTTGATAAGGGGAACTCACGTGGAAGTCTAGTTCGGCTTCAAATTTATTAATAACACCGAAACATTCTACATGTTCACGCAGTTCAAGAAATTTTATAAATAACTTCGTATTGTTTCAATAAGCTTAATTTAAATTACATATTGTTAGGAAAATTTCAAACAGATCCGTTAGAAAACATGTTTTTTACATATAAGAAAAAAAATGGGGTGCAACTAAGGACTCAGTTCACATCTGACAACCCCGTTCAAACATGGAAGTCATTATATGTATCCTAAAATATAAATAAAACTTGTTTTACTGTCGGTATAGCTGCATCGTGTCCGAAACGTACGGGTGACCAGCTGGAATGTAGCCTCTGGCTTGTGACGTAACGATCGAGCACTCCGGCCTTTTATCTATTACGCATTAACACCGTCCAATGAACGGTGTTTGTTTTTAATAAGTCTAAATAGTCACCTTCAGCCACTAAAAATACTATTAAAGTACAAAGGACGATTCAGCTACCAAGTAGGTTTCCTAGTTGTTAGTGTTATAGTGTAACCATAGTTGTAAATCCTGTTAGTATATTGGTATTTTTTGTTATTGGAACGAACCTAATTAAACATGCTGTCTTATTTTCAGGTATTACAGCAGCAAGTGGACAGTGCAGCCAGACTGGAAATTAACTTGGTCGATAAGTTGGACAAGGCTAGAGAAGAGAATGAGGAATTGCGTTTCCAGGTACGTTGTTTTATTAACTTGGTCTGTACAGCATCACAGTAATTACGAGAGATAGTTCTTGCACAATAAAACACGAAATAAACTTTGCATGTCTCAAGCATTTACTTCAACAAAATCATCTCTTTTCCAAGTGGACAAAAAAATGCAGTTGTCAATTGCGATGTAATGTGAAATGTCATTATTAAAAACCATTATCATTTCATGAATAATGAATCTTCATTCTCTATCTACGCTATTATTTATTGTTTGTAGTTAACCAATGGACGTATCCATTCGAGATATTCAATTTCGTTTCCTAATAAACGTTTTTTATTTAGCGTCATCTTCATCTTAGATGGTTGAATCGAATAAAAACCAAAAAAACTGAGCTTAATGGTTTCAAGAAGTTAAATATCAGTGAAATGTTATAAGTTGACATTGCAAGCATTTAGATAGATTCAAAAATTCAGTTTTTTGTGAATATCTCCGTAAAGACATGAGATTCGACAAAAAATAAATCTAAATAATCGGAGAACATGTAATGACCCAACCTTTATGCCGAAATGGTTGGTTGCAGTCAATTCCACTTTCGATCCTCGAAGGAAGGAATCCTTCTAATATTGGTGCCATCGATAGCCATAAGCCTTAAATGGTTTTTCGTCAATGCACAATCAGGCACTCTCTTGGTATGTTTACTTCCAGCTATAATACATCTAGAGTCCAACCTATCTCAAAAAAGCGAAGAATGCCCTTCCAAATAAGTATAGACCCATTACAAAACTATCTGTGATCTCTAAAGTGATGGCGGAAGCAATCAACATCATCCAATACTTAGAGAGCTCCAAAATCGTGAATGACCGGCAATATTGCTTTCGTCAGCCGAGATCAACAGGAGACATGCTTGTCTATGTGAAGTTGTGAAGCATATATGGCAAACATCTATTTGGGAATCTCTAGGTGTGGCATTAGATAGCTGTAGCATTTGACCGAGTCAAGACCTTCTTTGGGAAACTTTCGTCATATGGTTTGCCGCTCAACTTTTCCGTTCATTATCGAGTTTTCTCCAAGATAAATCATGTAGTGGTCGGTGGAGTCTCCTCCGATACCATAACTATTATCACTGGTGCTCCACAGGGATCTATCTTGGCACCAATTTTCAGATCCGCATCACCGATCTGTTGGAAGCGACCACCTGTCATGTCCACAGCTTTGCAGATGATGGTACACTTCATGCCACTTTCTCATCTAGAGCCCCTGTATCATCCAAAGAAGCTAGAGGAATTGAGACATAGACAGGTCGACGCAAATAATGGAGATCTGGCAATTATTTTGAAATGGGGATCTGATAATCTTTTAGAGCTTAATGCGACCAAAACTCAACCTTGTATTTTCTCCATGAAGGAATCCCACAATCCCTAATATGATGATGTCAGGTACAACTATTCCTTTGAAGTCACTCATGCTCGGTATCACCATTAATAGCATCACCTCATGGGATGACCATGTGAGGACCAGTACGAAAATCCCTAATCCCCAGCAGCTCCTCATGATCCGTAAAGCTCAGATTCAATCTGTCCTGGAGTATTGCTCCCATGTTTGAAGTTCCGTTCCCAAAAATACGCTGAAGCTGTTAGAATCTATTCAGTCAGATTGGTGATGTCAGGCTTACGAGTTCATTGACCTCTCTATAACATCGTGGGAAGGTGGGCGATCTCTCCCTTTTCTATAGATATTTCCATGGTCGGTGTTCATCAGAAACCTCGTTAGAGATTTCCCTTGAAGAGCCTCTCTTGAATAATTTTAACTCATCGTGCGCTTTCCTATCTGCGTTTTCAACATCTCTTGTTTCATTTTTCATGTACTTTTCACCTTGCCCTCGTAGTGTGTCTATCAAGTATTTATATTACTGACATTCTACAGAGCAAGAACGAAATATAAAAATAAGAAATCTTTTTATTATACTTAGCTAGATCCTCATTGTTTGATGACATGTCCCATATACATAAGAATTTATTTGATAGTTTGTGATGCCACTCATGAAAATATTTAAATTTGTATTACATTAATATCCAAATATGTTAATTATTCTCATTATTTCAGTTGCTTGTGTCGAAAGTAGATATTAACCACAATTAAAGTCAATGTAGAATAGAGAAAGAATTTTCTAATCCTTATAAAGAACTTTGAATGATATTAACTGTTATGGCGCCATTACCAAATATTATAAGAGATACGTATATAACCTCAAGGTGAAACCAAATATCGAAGCTAAAAAATTAAAAACTCGTTCTGCAAATGTTCACAACTGTCGATGTCGTGATCATAATGAGGTAACCAGATCATTGATACTAAAGCAAATCATTGCGGACCAATTAGCAGTGAACTAGTTCAATAAATGGTTCTCTAGAGTTTCGGCGTTCACCACATATAATTTCTTTACGAATTGGTTACTAAATTGTTAATGAAACAATAAAATTACACTTGGCAATTGTTGTACCACATTGCAACATGCTCCGAATAAACCATAATTCAATTTGATGAAACAAGAGTTTATAGTTTTCACAAATTTAATAAATAAATGTAACTAGTTCTGATTAAATGAAGGAACAATTATTTTGTTTTTATATCACTTTTGATAATAACATGAAAACGATACTATATATTATCAAACAGATACAAAATTATGAAGTAAACATTAGACAGTTCAATTATACATAGGAACTAAAGTACAGTAGCGTTAATGAGATCATAATTACGAGTAAGGAAACATCGGAAATTCCGAAACAGGTAGATACTAGAAAATAGAGTGAATTGTGCATTAGGATTAGATTAGATTTCATTTGTATGGGGCTTATGGGCTAGGAGCCTCACCAGCGCGACCTTTGCAGATTTAATGTGTATGCCTTTTTGTTACGTTAGAGTTCCCTATCTAGAACCGTCTTTATTACTAGACTCCATAGGTCAGACCTCAGGTCCTCTATATAATGGGACGGTTGTGGTTTTTCCTTTCCTGTCGTTGAGAACCTTAGCCTTGTTAGGCCTTCGCAGTAGTACAGTACTGAGGTCTCCTCGTCTTCGTGGCAGAACCTACATAGGGTTGTATCTACCAGTCTGATGTTGTTCATGTGTTTGTTGAGTCGACAATGCCCTGCCAGAAGCCCAACCATGATTCTAGTTGATCTTCTATTTTGGCTTAGTAGGTACTCGGTGAATTTTGGGCGGTGGTTCTTTATTGAACTCTTTAGCCTGTCTCATTCCCGGCGCCTTATTCCACCACTATCGAAATTGATTTTCCAACCAAGTACTGTTATATGATTTGCGCAGCACTTTCACTATACCACAGAAGGGTTTGGGACCAATAAGATCCCTATGTGCTCCTTCTCGGGCCAGTGAATTAGCCTCTTCGTTGCCTGGTACTCAGACTGAAGACAGTCTGTTTTGACTGCCCAACTCTAGTAGGATTTTTAAGCAGTCCCAGACAAGTTTGGAATTGACCTGATAAGGAAATGAATGCTTTTATAGTCGCTTGTCTGTCAGAGTATATGGCGATGGTTTTTCCCTGAAACTATTGCCTTATTGCTCTTGGGCATAGTTATGTATTGCAGCATCTTCTGCCTGGAATATCATCACGTATTTGCCCAAACTCAGT
The DNA here is from genome assembly GCA_958510875.1 of Endomychus coccineus. Taxonomy (NCBI): domain Eukaryota; kingdom Metazoa; phylum Arthropoda; class Insecta; order Coleoptera; family Endomychidae; genus Endomychus; species Endomychus coccineus. Next base: position 24,554,521 of record OY294067.1, read on the forward strand.
GAGATTCTTGTGTTTGACTTGGCTATATGTATTCCTGCTCCTGCACCTTCCTCGATTTTTGAGCCGTCTGTGTAGCAGTTTTTCTCGAAGCTATGCTTGGGAAGCATCTCATCCGATGGAATCCCCATTATGGGGTCGGTTTCCAACACATTGTATAGCTCTTTGTACATCTTACCGTGCAATTTGCTCATGTGAATTTGCCCTCTGCGCAGTCTACTGGTGACTGACCTGGCTTCGCCTTGTATGTAAATGTGAAGTGGCGGTATGTTCAGCAAGACTTCTAAAGAGGTTGTTGGAGTTATTGCCTTTGAATGCTCCTTAGCCTTCGGATCGCCCCAGCTTGCTGAGTCTTTGGCCACCATACCACCGAGCCATATGCTATCATGGGTTTAATGACCCTGGCTTATATATATATATATTTGTACATCCTTGGTTGTAGCCCCCAGTTATTCCTTTACATCCTTCTGCATAGGTTGAGGGCTATCGTGCTCTTTTGAATTGTTTTCTGTAGGGGTTGATTCCATGTCGGCCTGTGATCAAACATAACTTCCAAGTAGTTTGCCTCTTGTGCAATTGGAATTTCTACCTCATTCAGAACTGGTGACTTTAGTCCTCTCAGTACTTTATTTCTGGTAAAGACAACTATGGTAGTTTCAAGAGGATTTACGGTAAGTTCCTCCCCTTGGCACCACTTGTTTATTATGTTTAGGGCCGTTTGTGTGAGCTCCGATACTGTTCCTGATAATTTGCCTATTTCGATACTCGCAAGGTCGTCGGCAAACCACAAGCAGTAAATAACTTTGGATGCTAGCCTAATCAATAGTTCATCCATCAGGATAGCCCACAAAAGAGGTGATAACACTGCTGTTTGCGGGCATCCCCTACCAGCTCTAACTGTGACTGTGGTTTCGGGGATTGATGATATGATTACCCTTTTTTCCAGACTTGCGTTTATTCACTGGCACAGGAGGGATACAACCCCTTTTCTTTCTAGAGCCTTTGTAATTGACTTTGTTAATGCATTGTTGAAGGCACCCTCGACGTAGACAAACGTTGCCAGGGCTATCTCTTTATCCTTTTTTGTTGGTAGCCTGTTAGGATCATCCAGTGCCAAATCTGTTGATTTACCTAGCTGATACACGTATTGGGTTCGTTAAGGGTGCTTGTTGATAAAACATCTTCTCTTATGAATCTGTTTATTACTATTTTCAGTGTTTTAAGCAGGAAGGACTGATTGGTCGGTATGACTTGAGCATCGTGTCATTCAGTCTACCCACCCACCTTGGGTATGTAAATGACTCGCCCTTTTTGCCACTCAGTAGGTATGTGTCGAATAGCTTACAAGCCTTAAATATTCTACATAGGGATGGAATTAGAATTTCCCTCCATTTTTTTGGAGTAGGAAAGGGTATATCCCATCCGCTCCGATTTGTATGGTTGGAATTTATTTATAGCTCCAGTCCAAGGCATTTGGTCGTGCATTAAGAGAATTATTATTTAATGTTCTAAAAATTATTCTAAGAGTGCTTTGTTAGAGAGAGGAAAATATACCTTTGGTATGTAGACGTTTAGGGTATTGTCAGAGGAGTTTTTGACACCTTTATAAATCTATTGATTATAATGTAATAAACTGTAAAGAGTTCACACTGTGGATATATTATAACCCTATTGATAAGAAATAATCACCCTTATCCACTAGAATACTGTTGAACTACTGAGGACTTTTCGGCTACCAAGTAATCATCATCAGAGCTTACTCTGATAAGGGTGATTATTTCTTATTATAGTGACTCTAATATATTCAATTTGAAACCTTTGGTTTGATTATGTAAAATATTTAGGCTATCAAAATTAGGGTAAAGTATGGACCTGTTTGTATAAAATATTACAGATAAATAGTGTGCGTGGTAATGGTGGTAATGGTAATTTTGGAAGTGTGGAAAAACGGGTAGAAACATTATGTTTTTTGAGGATTTTGGAAATTCGATCTGTTATATTTTGAATATATGGAAGATAGGCCGTGGATAAAGCAGGTGGGAGGGTTTCTGGCTCAGGTCGATTTGGAATTTTAGGTGAAGTGTATTTCTTTATGGCTTTTTGGATGTTGTAATGGGAGAAATTATTTGATAATAAGGCAGATGATAGATGTTTTAATTCTGATTTTAAAGATTGAGGCTGAGATAGGTTGACAGCTCTGTGACTTCCAAAATTATCTCAGTTTTACAAACCTATTAAAGATCCTCTTCCTCCTCTCCACTCAGAAGGTGTTTATAGTATTCCCTGTTCTTGCGGTAAAGTCTACATTGGTGAAACAGGTCGTACAGTAGCTACTCGTGTGAAAGAACATGAGCGCTCTACAAGACTTCGTGACACCAGTAGATCTGCACTTGCGGAACATAAGTTTAACACAAATCATCAAATCCTTTTTGAAGATACTAAAATCCTAGTCCGAGCCCCAAACTTCTATCAGCGAAAAATCCTTGAAGCTATAGAAATCCAAAAACATCCGAACAATCTGAACCGTGACTCAGGATATTACCTTCCCAACATTTGGAAACCCATCCTCGAAAATTCCACTTCGCACATGATCGCACAACGGCAGGGTCAGGTGCCGGAACGAAGTTAACCACCGAAACAAAGGCAGTGAACTATGTAGCGTGAAGGATTTTTCCTACAATAAATACGGCTACAGAAACCAGTAGAACCAGTTTCAGTTCAAGCCTCAAGCCTGCCCTGAAGATGCCACCTGTAATGGTTGGCGAAACGTCGGCATCAAGTCGAGCTATTGTGACGCGGAATCCATCCGGAAGACAAGATTTTTCAAAACTTAATGGAATGTTGTTTTTCTCACAATGTCATATTATATGCTTTGTAAAAATAGTTTCTAATTGACGTACCATCAATTATTATTTTGTATCTTTCAGATATAAGTTTTCTAACTAAATTCCTTCTATCACGTTACAGTTAGAAGATAAAAGTATAGAATTGGAAGGGACCCGGGCTCGAGTCAGGATGTTGGAGCAGTTCCAGAAGTCCACGCTGAATCATTCCAGTTCGCCCGACATCATCCCAGCGTTGGATTCGTCGTCACCTGGACATCCGATGTCGCGATCGGAAATAACGACGGCCAGTATGAAAGCCATGAGTCCGCTGCCCATGAACCTCCAGATGGACCATTCCAGCAGTACGGAATCGGCGCACGACCAAACGGAAAGCAACCGAAAAAACAGCGCAGCCACGGCGGACACGGCCCGACGAAAACCGAGCAAAATCCCGCTTAAGAGCTTCACCGCGCCGAAACCACCAGGAACAGGAGGAGGTAAACATAGTCCCGCACCCGGTGCACGTAGTCGTAGTGGCGATTCGCCGGGTAGACCGCACTCTGCACAATCTTGGAGAAATAATAAGAGCGAGGGTAACAGTTTGTCCGGTTCGAAGAGCAACAATTCCCTGCCGAAATCGAGGAACGGTTCGCTGGTCACGTCGAAGGACTCGCTATCGAGCAAACTGAGGAGCAGCGATTCGCTCTCCAAACTGTCGCCAAACAGTTTCGGGAGCAACAGGAGTACCCTGCGTAAGAGCAGCGCGCCCATCAAATGGAGTAGCAGCGTCAATAACAGGGATTCACCCGATAAGGTACGCCCCAAATCCACTTCATTCTGGAACTTCTTCAAACTACGTGACAACAGTCAGACGTAGGATGTGCTGCCATTATTGTTTAGTTGCTCTCTCGCCCATTTTGGGGACGTGCAGTAAGTGATGCTTGTTTTTATTTATTTGCTTTTAACCGCTTGTTTGCTAGGCGAAGCCACACAGTATGTGCTTGAGTATCCGTAAGTAGTTAGAATCTGATAGATCGTTTTCTATTAACCTCCGCTCCAATTCACCATCCCTTAGAACGAAACCATCTGATCCAGCTGGTCAACAGCAGGCAACAATGTGTAACTAGTCCATCGTCAATAGCTTTATTTTTTGTTTCAAAGTAGCTCAGAAATTAATGTTTGGTATAAGATAACATATGGTTCCAAGAAGTATCTACAAATGTAGTATGGATAAAAAAAAGGTCAATGAAAAAGTACATCTTAATCAAGAAAATTAGGAAACTGGTAGAGGGTAAAAAGGGGTAATATAAACAATTCTCTCCCCTATGTGATAGAGGGTAAAAAAATGTAAACAGTTATCAATCAAGAAGATTCCTTAGGCATTTGGTAGAAAGGGAATGTAAACAGTTCTCAATCAAGAAGATTTCTTAGGCATTCGATAGAGGGTAGAAGAGGGAATTATGAACATTTCTCAATGTAGAAGATGCCTTAAGCATTTGGTAGAGGCTGAGAAAGGAGAATATTGACAATCCTCTCCCCTATAGCACAGTTGTGAAAAAAAAAGATTCTTTAGGCATTTAATAGAGGGTAGAAAATATAAAGAGTTATCAATCAAGAAGATTCCTTAGGCATTTGGTAGAGGGTAAAAAAGGGAACTATGAACATTTCTCAATCGCAAACAATCCTCGCCCTTATAGCACATTTTTCAATCAAGCAGATACCTTAGGCATTTGGTAGAGGGTAAAAAAGGGGAATATAAACAATTCTCTCCCCCATAGCACATTCTGAAAAAGAAAATTCTTCAGGCATTTGATAGAGGGGAAAAATGTAAATAGTTATCAATCAAGAAGATTCCTTAGGCATTTGGTAGAAACGGAATGTAAAGAGTTCTCAGTGAAGAAGCATATAGTAGAGGGTAGAAAAGGGGAATGTAAACAGTTCTCAATCCAGAAGATTTCTTAGGCATTTGATAGGAGGGTAGAAAAGGGAATTATGAACATTTCTCAATGTAGAAGATGCCTTAAGCATTTGGTAGATGCTGAAAAAGGGGAATATTGACAATCCTCTCCCCTATAGCACAGTTGTAAAAAAAAAGATTCTTCAGGCATTTGATAGAGGGTAAAAAATGTAAACAGTTATCAATCAAGAAGATTCCTTAGGCATTTGGTAGAGGGTAAAAATGGTAACTATGAACATTTCTCAATGTGCAAGATGCCTTATACATTTGGTAAAGGATAGAAATAGGGGAATGCAAACAGTTCTCGCTCTATATCACATCTCTCACTCAAGCAGATACGTTAGGCATTTGGTAGAGGGTAAGAAAGAGGAATATAAATAATTCTCTCCCCTATAGCAGTTCTGAAGAAGAAGATTCTTTAGGCATTTGATAGAGGGAAAAAATGTAAACAGTTACCAATCAACAAGATTCCTTAGACATTTGGTAGAAGGGAATGTAAACACTTCTCAATGAAGAAGCATATGGTAGAGGGTAGAGAAGGGGAATGTAAACAATTCTCAATCAAGAAGATTCCTTTGACATTTGGTAGAAGGTAAAAAAGGGGAATATAAACAATTCTCTACCTTATAGCAGAGTTCTGAAAAAGAAGATTCCTTTGGCATATGGTGGAGGGTAGAAAAGGGGAATGTAAACAGTTCTCAATGAAGAAGGTAAAAAAGGGGAATGTAAACAGTTCTCAATCAAGAAGATTCCTTTGACATTTGGTAAAAGGTAAAAAAGGGGAATATAAACAATTCTCTCCCTTATAGCAGAGTTCTGAAAAAGAAGATTCCTTTGGCATATGGTGGAGGGTAAAAAAGGGGAATGTAAACAGTTCTCAATGAAGAAGGTAAAAAAGGGGAATGTAAACAGTTCTCAATCAAGGAGATCCCTTAGGCATTTGGTAGAGGGTAAAAAAGGGAACCATGAACATTTCTCAATCGCAAACAATTCTCGCCCCTATAGCACATTTTTCAATCAAGCAGATACCTTAGGTAGGCATTTGGTAGAGGGGAATATAAACAATTCTCTCCCCTATAGCACATTCTGAAAAAGAATATTCTTCAGGCATCTGAGAGGGGAAAAATGTAAATAGTTATCAATCAAGAAGATTCTTTAGGCATTTGGTAGAGGGGAATGTAAACAGTTCTCAATGAAGAAGCATATGGTAGAAGATATAAAAGTGGAATGTAAACAGTTATTAATCAAGAAGATTCCTTAGGCATTTGATAGAGGGTAAAAAATGGGAATATAAACAGTTATCAATGTAGAAAATGTCGTAAGGATTTGGTAGAGGATAGAAATAATTGAATGCAAATGATCTCGCCCCTATAGCACATTTCTCATCATCAAACAGGTATCTTAGGCATTTGGTAGAAGGTAAAAAAAGGGAAATATCTCCCCTATAGCTCATTCTGAAACAGAAGATCCTTCAGGCATTTGAAAGAGGGTAAAAAAATACAGTTATCAATCAAGAAGATTCCTTAGGTATTTGGTAGAGTGTAAAAAAGGGGAATATAAACAATTCTCAACCCCTATCAGAAATTCTAAGCAATTCAAATTAAACGAATTCGTATGACGGAATATGAAGGGAAACTAAGTGTCTATCACTGGCTTTTCTTAGGCTACAACACCTCGGCAGCACACATATGCTGCTTGAAGCCATAAGAGATAGCAGTCCATGCAACATCTTAGCCTTCGGCACTGCCTTAGACCTGCTGAACTGATTCTTGTATCAAGGAGCGCACAATGGACCCAATCAAGCGGTCTAAGTGCTCCGGACTTGTCCGTCCCGTTTTCATTAATTGATTGATTGATGACGGAATATGATTGGTCGCTCGGTTCAAGATTGAAGCTTTAAACGAAACTGCCTCAAATAGTATATAGAGTGACTGATTACTTTAGTAGGCTGCGTACGGATTCTATGGGTACAATTGAACTGAATACTTTTACCTCCCCTTCGAATAGATGATGAATACGATACATCTTCACCTTTGCATATAAGATTGATATTCAATTCTATGCTTAATATTTATCTCGCAATCCTCTGCAATATTCGAATCTTTTGAATAACAATACTTTATTACTTATTTGTTCTATCCTGGGTTTGATTTGTATAGTGAGGCACTGCCACAGCTTACCCAGAAAAGCCGCCACTGAGAATGAGATCGTAAGCATTCTTTTATTCAACAATTAATCCCAATAAATGAATAATTTACGCATTCGTAATTATAACCTTGGAAAAATAGAATAACGAGTGTATCAACCAATGCAGGTTAGTTTCAATTTGAAGTCGGCCTATAACGCCCCTTCATTAGACGCTATAGCGAATGGAACTGTTTTTCAAGGCGGAGATGAAGAATCGTAGTCAGACATTACCGGATATGAACCGTGGGACCAATAGTCACAATGCCGCGAATTCCAATAAACACAATACTCGTTCCGTGAAGCGTGTATCCCACTTGATCTAAATTAGCGTGCACGGACAATCGTTCGATTTTCAATTTGATACAAACAAGAAATATGTCATGAATCAATGCTGGATAGAATATGTTACGAGGTAAAAGGCAGGCATTGACAGAGTAATCTGTCAAGTGATCTCATAAACTATCATTTTAGTCGCACTAACAGTTTTATTGAGTTTTGGAGGTTATAGACATCAATGTGTTCAATGTAGAAATCTTGTTCATTCGATGCAGAATCGGGTTCACCTCAAGTTTAAGTACTCTGCCCACTTTGTTCAACTAATCCATAAATATAATAAACACTTTTTACTTTGTTTTTATCACTTCTATTTATAGAAACACAAACGTGACTATAGTTTCGACAACAAGCGTGTAATCTTCAAAACGATACTAATGTATGAATAAACATGAAAGATCTTGAGGTATTTATATTCAAAATAAGGTACAAGTAACAAGTGGATTTTCGGTTTGAATATGGTGAAATAGATTGCTGGGATTTTCTTTTATAGTTTAACTACACGAGAGGGAAACCTATTGTTCGACGTTCAATCATTAAGTCAAATTTATACAAATTTAATTAATTAAACCCTTGCAAATTCTTACGTACATCTTTTTAATTTTAAAAGTATATTTTAGCTTGGAATGCTGAAAAAATCAATATTTCTAGTAAGATCTGGCAACCTATTCCTATTACTTCATAAATCTTCAACATCTGATTTGAAAGTGGATACTTGAGCGTATTATAGTTGTTTAGTCGGTCTTATTCTCACAATTCATGAGACTTCAATCACTATTAAAAAATGGCTTTGCTGTGGTTTTTTGATACATATATGCTTAGAACATTAATGTGTTACAATTTTCTACCTGTAGTTTACCAATAATAATCAGCTACTTGTTAGGTTGAATCAATTAATCTTAACACTCAGACTAGCCATTCTTTTCAATTATTGTTTCTAGACTGGTGCAGATTAAATTGTCATCAAAATTGATTTCTACATCTGTGAAATTTTTTCTTCAATTCCACTTATAAAAAGAAATTATTAGTAGTGTCTAAGCACACAGAGCAATAGCTAAGAAAAAACTCGTTGGTCTGGATGAAATAACTATTTTCGCCATAAGAAAGGTAAACTTGGTAATTCCTAGCTGTTCTCGACTGAACATTGAAATAATAACAGGTGAAAAGAAGAGGATTATAGAATTATGTCAATTCCATTTAGAGTTCAATAAGTTATTGAGAAAGCTGTGTATAAAAATTAATCAATTTCTTACGAAACATCAAATTATCAGTTTGGGCTTTTTACCCAGTTGGCCCAATTGAAACCTTTATGTAAGAACGTTGAAATGAGCCATATACTTATATCAACAATAGGGATTACTTTTTTGTTGCACAATGTATTCGTATACTATAGAACTCTTGTAAAACAGTAATAATATAATTTACATCCAGTTCCGGTGCAGTAAATCATGTTCTTTGCGTCATGATATAAAATAAAAAAGTGCACAATTTCTGTCGTCTCATGTGATTTCTAAACACAATGTAACAGTGCTGATGAAAATGTCACGTAACGCGGTGGCAACGAATATAAACGACTAGAAAATTAGAAAAGTCTCTGTAAACAGACCGAGACATTGTTGTAAGAACGAGAAACCATTCAGATTTAATAGAATTTATTCTATGAAATTATTTCATTCGCAACATCGTTAAAGTTTTAATCTATTTAGTGATTCAAACAAATTAAATGTATAGGCAGCAGAAAGTAGCGCGCTACATTCAGAAAAAATTTCAGGCAGTGTAATCTTATGGGTTACCCTAATCATCACTATACAGGATGAACCAAATTGGATGTCCTTATAGGATATCTCTATTAATATTCGCGCTAGAAAAAATCCTATTGCGCATCCTCAAGCTCTTTTTTTGAGACAAACTTGGGGGTGTCTATGAGTTTTGAATCGTTTCATTCATTTAGGCGCTGTTGTCAAATATTCAATTTTTTAGGATTTCAACAAAGCCTTGCAACATGTTTAATGTTGTAACTATCGCCATGGAAGTAAAACATTATATGGGCACTTTTTTTGCGTCCAATCCATTGGAATAGGTGGAATTTCTTTTCAAGTTATGGCACAAACTTGTATTTTTTAAATAGAAACCACAGTAGACGATCGCAAATAAAATGAAACAACCAATACATATACAAGTTTTTAAGTGAATGCGAATGCTTGTTGTAGAAGTAAAATGTATGCCGATGGAAATATTATTCTCTACGACTTAAGAAGTTGTTACGATGATAATAAAGGGCAATAATTCATCTGAAATTCTTGTAGGGAGGATATATAAGGCCGGAGATGTTTCTAAGCGGGTATTCATTAATCATTTGTATTTGTTTTAAAGAGTCATTATGTAAAGTTTACGTGGGAAGTACATCGCAACGTTACCTAAAACCCTCTATGTATTTCTAATTAATAAAGAAGTAATTATTTGCTAGGAGGGGCCTCGAGACATATGAAACGAAATAAACGGGAACTGGTTTCTGCACGTCTGTCTAATGCTTTAGAATCCTGATTTATTGTATTGCTTTGTTCGAGGAATCCTCTAAATTCAGACAGATAGCTTTTTCGTTTGTTTCGTTTATTTTCTCATTTATCAGGCAGATTAAATGAGAACAAATGCAATTTTTTTGGAACTGTTACCAGCAAACGAGATCATCATATTACGATTTTGACATTTAAGTCTGAACATATTTTGCTCTTTCCTTGATTTTTACCATGTAAGTGAATGAGTATCTTGGTGGAAGGGATTATCTACCAAAAAGAATAGGGAGGAAGGTATCATCCGATATATACCAAAACCAGTAGGAAAGAAGTCTGAAAACTTCGAAAACCGTTAGGGAGGAATTCAATTGAATACCATTCCCGAACCATTGATATTTAAATTTGTTCAATTTCCTCATATCAAATTTTGGTAACGTAACCATTCATCTTCGATACAACTTACATCGACAATTATTGAAATGCAATAATAACTAGAAATGGGTTGCTGCTTAGGGAATAGAGTGAGCGTGGAAAAGTTACTCTTCGCAAATCATTTGACTTGATTACTGATTTTTATATAATTGTTTCACATTCTATACGATACTCTTCGCATTTGTCTAAAAATAATGATATAAATAAACTATTTATTTGATTATCTTTACACAACTAAATAGTACTCAAATCAATAATGTGTTCAAGAAAATGTACAAAAACAGATTTTCCGCTTCTGAGAATTGAACCCGAGTCTACGAAGCAGTAGCCTTGTGTCCTATCCCCTAGGCCACATCGCCTTTTGATGTACGATATTATTATCAAGTTTACTTTAATAATTGTTTTTGTTGTTGTATTTGTTGAAATTCGGGTAAAATAAGCTTTAAATTATCTTAAATTTACTGTAAAAATGTATGTGTATACTTTTTAAGTTTCAACCCTCCAGGGAAGGGTGTGTTTATTGAACGATTTTCCCTAAAAGCAATAGGGCTGGTCACCGAACAGCAAACGATTTTTTGTCAAAATTTTAAATTGATAGGACGTTTCGTTTTTGAGTTATCATCTTAACAAACATTTCGTGACTGACATCCAGACAGACCGATTGTTTCAAAGTTGCTTCAAATTCAATGGAAAATACTATGGTGCACGAATTTTTACTGTAGGGCTTTTTTTTACGATTTTAGAAATAACTTGAGTAAATGCAATATACTCTTCCGACATCGTCGCGAAGGGTATAATAACAGTGATTGAGGTAATTATGCCTGTAATGACCGCATCTACAAGTGTGTTTGAAATTGTTTGCGTAGTGAAACTAATAGTTACAGGAAGGTCGAAATTATTAAGATACGAGGTCGCATAAAAACAATGGAAGGAACTTGAAAGATCGGACTATTCGTGTTTGCCAAGACATTCAATCGATATGCATTATTAAGAGAATACAAATTAGCATAATGCAAAAGCGTAGTTGATAAACTGAATGTTTTTAACGAACTCCTCATTTAGTTTTCCATAATGCCATGTTAGATTCAATTAATATTTACAACAACAAAAATATTAATATGGAAATTGAACTTATTACATTTTAGATGAAAAACTAGAAACTTGTTTACTCGTATGTTGTAAACAAATTAACTTTTAGCATTCGGAATTTTTGTAAGTTATAAAACTAGATTAAGTCGATGTTTCGTAATGGTGTGATCTGTATTCACATCACTTCTCAAAAAAGTTTGTCACTTTTGAAACAGAGTACATCCAAATATCTAGGGTATTAACGATGAGATTAAATGATTCGCCATATACAGTTTGTAACTCATCCTATGACTGGATCAATACATTTATTTCGCAGAATTCTCTATGGTTAACATTTTCAACATTTTTCTGAATTGCAATTACTATAATTAGCTCTAATATTATAATTAGATTGAATTCATATTAAGGAATATTAATAATTAGATTAATCTCTTGATCGAAGCGGCTTGTCAACTATAACGATAATCTCTCATATCCATCAGGTACGTTAATCAAACTTGCATGTCTATAACTGCTTAAGAGTGCTATTATGTTTTAATCAGCAATTAATACTAACTGTTATTAACAGTTGCATGCGCTTGCTACTTATTTCTATGTTGCAATTAATCTTTTAGCTATTCTGTCTAGAAAAAAGGCAGCATCAGTTATCGCTGTGGTAAAATAATTTAATCTGATATCGAGGAATCACGATCTTGATTAGTTTGCATGTAAAACTTTGTAATTTTACTTGGGTAAAAACTAGACAGGATGTTACAATCCCTCAAACGTGATTTAATTAACTTGGATTCTGCTGTCCTAAATCGTGAATGAACTGCAATATGGATTTCGTCGACTGCTTGCCTACGTAACACATATATGGCAGACATCTATTGCAAAATATGGGGAACCACCAAAGCATTTGACCGAGTCTGGCACTAATCCCTTCTTGGGAAACTTCCGTCATATGGTTTACCGCCTCAATCGAGTTTTCTTCCAGATAGTTCACTCCTTGTGGTGGTTGACTGAGTATCCTCCGATGCAATGGCTATCACCGCTGGTGACTCAGTGATCTATCTTGGTACCATCTTTGTTTCTGCTCCATATCACAGCTTTGCAGATGATGGTACACTTCATTCCGCTTCCTCATTTAGAACCCCTATAATATCTAATGAAGCCGGAGGAGCGAGATAGAGACAGGTTGTAGCAATTAATAGAGATCTATCTGGCAATGATTTTGAAATCGGGATGTGATAATTTAGTAGAGTTTAATACAATCAAAACTCAAGCTTGTATCTTCTCCAGGAAGGCCAAATTCCTCCTCCCAACATTCCATCGCTGGCTCACACGATGTTCTTCGAACATTATAGGTTTTCCTCTCGTATAGTCAAAGTATAGAAATAAAAAGTTTATATTTAGCTAAAAGCTCGACATATATCGAATCTTGAAAAATATGTATACGAATGGCAAAAAATATTTCAAATATCCATTATCAAGTAAAACTCAGATTTCAAAAGGACGTTAAGAAAGCTGTCAAGAGTTGATATTTGTTTCGACCTGCTGGATCTCGTCAGAATTTTCGGACAACTCTTGTTCCAATCGCTCGTAGTTAAGGTATCTATATAATATATAGATACCTTAACTATCACCGCTACTGTGAGTGAGTTCGACCAATTTCCTTTCGTTTTATGAATGTTAGGACATACAAGTAGAATCCAAGATAAATAACTCACGTATCTGTATATTATAAACATGGATTCCACTTTTCTCCCCACGGCATAACTGTTTTAATCAAATGAAAGTAGGATACGCGAATATATTTTTTAAATGCGCACATTATGACCCTGAACACTACTGAACCCATAATCGATTTCAGCTCATGTATGTAAAATTTCATATTCCTATATATAAAAAAGTTTCAGAAAATTTAATTGCCACATGCCTCAGCAAAATATTTTTTTTTTATGAAAGCAAACATCTTTTTTTTAGATCTTCAAAAAGACTAGAGTATCCTCTCTCGGTACTGCTTTATATTGGTACACCAGTGACCTAAATCTCTTTCAAAAAGGCTAAGATTCCAGCTTCAATTGTGTAATTTTTCGTTATGGTATTGTATGTCATTTTGTGAGTCAACCAATAAAAAAACATTAGGTGTGATAAGTCATTGAAATGGAAATTTTACGTAGAATCGATGGCCTATAAGAAAATCTGAACTTAAAACTCATATACCAAAACTAACCATTTTTGAAAAATCTGACAACACTACTGTCATGACACTGAAAAAAACCTTTACAATGTCAAAATGTTGTCCTTGTGCGGCTAATCGTTTCCGAGTTATTCGCCAAAATCGAAAATGCAAAATTTAGACTTTAGAAATAATTCACGAACAGTAGCACCTAGCCTTAATTTTGAACCGTTGTTGTTCCTCTTAGGGTTACTGAAATCCCAATGGTGAGGATCGAATTTGGGACACACTGCAACACACACATATACAAGGGCAAGGGGAAAAGTCTCTGAAAAATAAAACAGATGGCGCCACAATCGAAAATCCCATGTGACATTTGTGATGTACCATCTTTAACTAGCACGTATTACAATTTTCGTTATGTTAGTATGACCTCAAAGGACGTTCATCCAATTGAAGTTAAAACACCTAAAATAGGCGAGTTAAAGTGCACGAGATCCCTAAGGCTATCTCAACCGAAGGGGTACAGAACATTTTGCATAAATTTTTGAATATGAGAAAGCTATCTGCCAGATGGGTGCTGCATTTGCTCTCTGTTGACAACAATCGCGACCGTGTGACAACTTCGAAGGAGCGTTTTTGCGCAGTTTCGTAACAGTGGTCGAAACATGAATACATCACAACACACTAGAGACCAAAGAACAATCGAAACCCGAAAAAAATCAAAGTTGGCTTATCTGCCAACGAAGTCATAGAGACAGTGTTTTTGGATGTACACGGTATCGTCCATATCGATTACTTTGAAAAGGGCAAAACGATCACCAGGGTGTATATTATACAGAGCTGTTGGATCGATTCGACGCCGATTTGAAGCGACAGCGGTGGCATTTGGCAAAGAAAGTGCTCTTCCACCAGGACAAGGTACCGGTTCACAGGTCCGCAGTCGCAATGGCAAAATGAACATGAAGAAATGGCTCGGCGGAAAGAGGATTGCCGAAATCGTGTTATTTAGAAGGAATCGAAAAATTAGAAAAACGTTAGACGAAGTGTATCGGGATCCAAGGAGATTATGTTGAGAAATATAATAAGTTTTCACCGAATAAATCATTTCTTGTTTCATTTTTCAGGGACTTTTCACGTTGCCCTCGTATTTCAAATGTGGAAGTGTCCGAAATTTTCATTTCAAAATAAAAGCGACACAGTTTATTTTATGTGATTACTCTGTGACAAATGTTGACAGTTCATGTGACAGCAGGTGTCAATAATAAACAAGGTTATATTATAATGTGAATAGGTTCTAGTTATCTGACAGTAAGTGTCTGTATAAAACATAGTTCTAAAATACATTATGTAGACCATTTAAATAAAATGTCAATGTAACTTAGAGTATAATTTAACGTCTTTCATTAGATGTTTCTAAACCATTTTCAATATATTTTCGGTTCTTGCAATCATACATTTGACCCGCAGTCCGAAAAGCGAAACATTATGTTAAGAAAAGCGAGTCACAAGTCAGTGATGGATTGATCATAGCTTTTTTATTCTAAAACCGTGAATTGCCATAACAACCCATTTTAATACCAATGTCATTCCCTCAATACGAACTAAACTCTAAATAAGTACAATTGGATTATCCACTGAAAATAGTTACAGTACTGAGGTCTTTCAGCTACCAAATAGCCATCATCAGAGTAATCAGAGTGATGATGGCTACTTGGTTATCTTGAATAGTAGTCTTCCGCGGATAGCTAATCTTGAAAAGTCGAATGGTTCGACATACTGGCGGTATTTTGGGACATTCTGTGTATCGTAAACCCACTCACACCGATAGATACCTCAATGGTCTTTCCCACCACCACCCTGCCTGAAAGCAATTTGTCATAACCTCTTTGGTCCACAGAGCTGTCAACTTATCCCAACCCCAATCCCTAAAATCAGAATTAAAACACCTCTCATCTGTCTTATTATCAAATAATTTCTCACATTATAACATTCAAAAAGTCAAAGAAATACATATCGCCTAAAATTTCGAATCAACCTAAGCCACAACCCCCTCTCTCCTTACCTCCTTTATCCACTGTCTATCTTCCATATATTGAAAATATAACACATCGAATTTCCAAAATCCTTAAGAAGCATAATATTTTTACTCGTTCCACACTTCCAAAACGATCTCAGTTTTACAAACCTATCAAAGATCCCCTTCCTCCTTTTCATTTAGGTGGTGTTTATAGCATTCCATACTCTTGCGGTGAAGTCTACATTGGTGAAACAGGTCGTACAGTAGCTGTGTGAAAGATTATGAGCGCTGTACAAGGCTTCGTGACACCAGTAGATCTACATAAGTTTGACACAAATCATCAAATCCTCTTCGCAAATACTACAATCCTAGCTTATATCAGCGAAAAATTCTTGGAGCTTTATAAATCTTAAAACATCCAAATAATCTAAACCGTGACTCAGGATATTACCTTTCCAATACACTTCGCACATGATCACACAACGGCAGGTTCAGGTGCCGGAATGGAGTTAACCACCGGAATCAAGACTGTGAACTGTGTAGCGTGAAGATTTTTCCCACAATGAATACCGCTACATAAACCAGTAGAATCAGTTTTAGTTTAAGCCTCAAGCCTGTCCTGAACCTGCAATGGTTGGCGAAACGTCGGCATCGAGTCGTGCTATTGTGACCCGGAAGCCAAGACTTTTCAAGGCTAGTTGGTTGCTGAAAAGGTTCTCAGTACTTTAACAGAATCTATTTTTTACATTATATGTGAGATCTTAAAAGGAAGATTTGTCTTTTATTCGCATTTTAGTATTCAATTTTGAATAGAATTACATGTGGTAAACGCCGAATCTCTAGAATTATGGGGATATTCTAATAATGTATTTGCAACGATACTAATATCTACCATTTGTTTCAGGAAAGCTTAAGTTCAACAGAAGAAAAATTTCAATATCAATGGAATCTCTCTTCGTTTAACGCCGAACAAACCTATCCGGATTCTTTGGACCGAACCGAATCCAAGCTTAATTCGACCACAGACTCTTTCGGCAGTCATCAAGTTCAAACTGCTAACACGTTCGTTTGGAACGTGAACAGTGTTAAAACTGAGTATTACGATAGTATTGATTCTAATTTCACCTCTAGTTTGTATCAACAGAACGGTGAAGACTTGGCTGAATGTGATTCCCTAGAAAGACATATTTCTAGTTTTTCGGATAAATTAAACTAGGTAACTGTAACATTACCAAATGTTGATCGTATTTTATATAGAAAAACGCAATGATCTAGAAGCCTAGTCAATCAGTTCCAATTTTAAAAATGGTATGTTTCATAAAGTTTTCCAATTAATTCTATATTTTTATCTATTACAAAAACTAAACTAGAAGATAAATCTAAAATACAGTTCCTGACACTATTTCTAGCTATCTCTATAACATGATATTATATAGATTCAAGGACAAGTTATTGCATGGCATCTCCCCCACCACTGAAAGCAACTGTTTATCCCAGTTGATGAAATCATGGAAATGACTTGCAGAATTATCATTTACTGAATGTTTATACTTAAGCCAGTTCCAAAACTGTTGAATTCATTATGTAAGTTTTTACTTTATTTCCAATCGATCATAAATACTAGTTCATCGAGAGTAATCATAATCTAAAAGCAGAGATAAAGCATGACCTAAATTTTTGTGTGAAAGCAGTTATATTCCATTATTCCACCTTTTTTGATTGGCTGCAATGCAGTAGCTCATAATTTGATGAATTAACCCTTTTGGAATGGTATCTCGTTGCTGAATCATTACATTTGTTAGCTAACTCATTTAATTGATGATCAGCAAAAGACCTAAGGAATCCAGATGAATTAGATGTGTCATTTGTCGGATTCGCTTCTTGAGTAATCTTTCGATCATTAGCTTATCTCAAGAAGTAAACTCAGGTAAAAATTGAAGTATAATCATTAAATAATTCATCACAAGTGTTTTCTTGATATTTCCATTGGTAAATATTTTCCAAAGCGTAATTAGCCAACAATCAATCCCAATTAATAGATTTTGTTCATGAAAAAGTATGTTATGATGGAGAAACATCACGGTAATTAATTGCCAACATAATCCCCCAGAAAGGCTTACATGTAGTTCCCAACATATACAACCATATCAGGAAGGCCTTGGTGATATGGTTATTTGGTTAAGTTTAATGCATCATCCTTCGCGTCAATATATCAAACTTTGTCTAGTGGCTATGCGAGGATACCAGGTACGAATTCTGGTTCTGATACTTTCCTCATGGTCAAATGTGACCACGGGGAAAGTATCAGAACCAGGATTGGTACCTGGTATCCTCGCATAGCCACTAGACATAGTTTGATATATCATCACGAAGGATGATGCATTAACCAATATGTACCATTTCCTATATGATCTAAGATGTTAACCCATAGCCACAATATTCAACCTCCTTGTCCAAATATCTGCCAACAGTTCCCCTAGAAAATGGATCGGTAATATGACTTGCGCATTTCCCTGTATTTGACCTACTGAAAATCTCCTTCGTTCATCATTTTCTGGTCTAACATTCTCGTATCTTCTAATCTTTCAATAATATTCGAGCCGAGACAACAACTCACTAGATATTTTCGTTTCTGTGGTAGTCAATGGGAAAATCTCTTTAACGTCAAATATGGTTCCAGATTTCTGTGCCGATTCCTTAGCCAAGTCCAACTAATGCAATCAAACGGATACCCATTAAATATGTCCTCAATCATCTGTACATGATCCAAAATTTGATAACATAAAGTCAAATTTTATGATTGGTTTCAATTGTAACCTCAAAATAGTTTCCGTCAAACTGCACTATTAATTATTGAATAAGGAACACTAAATTCAGCTAACAATTTACAAATTTCTCGTGAAATTTTTGAGCACTTTCTGACGTCTGTTGATAGCTGTCGGCCAAGTAGTCGGGGAATTTGAATCATATGTAAGTATGAGAAACTTGAGTGTCAGACTGTCCCAAGCGTGGCAACCTTCCCCTACTTGAGAAATTAATATTCTGGTTGCATCCGATGTGCCTGAAGAAGGCATTGATGTACCTAAATGCACTTTGGTCTGTAAATTGGACAAGCCAAGCGATGATAAAGGTACAGCAATTCATCACTTGAGTAGATACTATATGATGATTGAAAAGGACATGTAGGTCTTCCCGGAAACTATAATTAATTTCAATCCTTTTTTCTTTCATAAACATCTCAGATGAGTCACAATTGAGTTCGTCGTTATATTATTCAGCCAAGTTTTCACAATTTTCTGTAAATAGCAAATGATCAAGAAAGCGTTATGTATATCAATTATTTCAAAGCAGTTCAAAATTCATATACAATTAAAACATTTTCAAGAGTAAATTTGATTATACAAATTTATATTTCTTGAATGTCAGCGCATTTATGTAATCTCTTAGTAATGCAATAGTGTAATTTGCACTCCGAGCTATTTTCCTATTTAATAGTTAAAACGTGTAATCTTGCATACAGCTATTAATTTCACTATATGAACGTATAGTTGATTCGTATTGATTACTGTACATAAAATAATTATATCTCTTCGATTTCGTATGTGCTGTATATTTATAGAAGTTATTTAAAATTGAATTAACTTTCTGTTTGTTTGCTGTGTAGATCTGTGATAGATATACAGAGGTTAACGTGGCTAAAATTTATGTTTATTTCATTGCAAATTATTCAATGGACTAGGTTGAACCGTAACATTAACAGAGTTTACAGTGATGGTGAATCAGAAGCTTGTGTAGAATTGTTGGAAGAACATCGTGTGGAGCCAGTGGTGGAATGATGGGAGAAAAAGCAATTTATTAAATTCGGATTTAACTCTAGCTAATTCAGTTTACTCTGATGAGGGCCACGTAGTAAATGAAACTTCCTTACTTATTAATTAGGACATAGTGTATCCACTGTTATGAACTATTTTAGTGTATTCATAGAATACTATATCAATTATTTTCCCAGAGCCAACACACTAGATTTGAGGTTATTTTAAAAACACCATTCCCAAAATTTGCCATGCTTCTATAATCTGTTTAAATTTATTGGAATATTTTCAAAATTAATAACAATACAATACCTAACGGTAATTTATCTTCCAACCCCTATTTTGCTTTATTTTTATGATCTATTCGAATAACAATGAAATAGCAGTGTGTGACTAATTTTGTGAATTTGGCATTTCGGACCGGTAAATTAACATTAACAATTAACTAATTTGCAAGAATAGACCTATAGATTATTGCATATTCCATTGGATTTGCTTGAAATCTTAATTTATCAATAAATATTGAAATATTTTTATAATAAAATAAAACACTTTTACTTTGTTTTTTATCACATATATTGTAGAAACAAATCGTGACTATGATTTCGACACTAGCGTGTCATTTTCAAACGACACTAATGTATGAAAATAAAAATAATCTTGACTATTTATGGTACTATATAGGACACAAGTAACATGTGGGTTTTCGGTTGTGGAAGTACATTGTTAGAATAGTATAATTGAAATTGAATAATGAGGTAGAATTAATATTGCGACAAGGAAATTTAATGCGCAGGTATACTAAGAAGGCACAAGAGGATTATGGGAAATTCTACGTTATCAAGACTGTGACGTTCCTTGCTACTTTTGGCGATTATCACTTACTACGGCTTCAATACTCCTTCAAGTCTACCAGATCTGAATCCGATTGACTTTCATGCTTATCCAAATTTAGATGAAGTTGAAATTTTACATAGCCAAAGCTGAGGTTTCAAATTAAACACACTAGAATCAATAGAAATGATGACAATAATTCTTTTTGATGTCTTAATAATGTAAAATTTCCTGATCACAATATTAACTCTATCTCATTATCCAATTTCAATTATTATACTTTTCTAGCAATGTATTTTCCCAAACCGAAACCCACTTTTTACCTGTGTCTTATATTGAACCATAAAACGCCAAGATTATTCATATTTTCTACATTAGTATCGTTTGAAGATGACACGCTAGTGTCGAAACTATAGACACGATTTGTTACTATAATATATGTGATAAAGAACAAAGTAAAAATGTTTTATTTTATTATATCAATATGATAAATTATCACAAAGTAATGGCTTCCACCATTGAATTATTGAAATATTTCCTTGTAGTTGGAATTTCGTCATTGGATTGAGTATGCATGAAGTCATGTGGACACCACCCACTGAGAAATTAAGTTGGGAGAGAACATCAATAAACGTCGATATTTCGAATAATTGATATCCAGAATTTGATCAACCATAAATAACTAACGCTTGCAAAGTTCTCTTCGTATTTCATTAGGCCTCACAATGGAAGGGAAAAATGATTTTTAGAAAATCTAATGAAGTTATTCCAGATGTTTTCTTAATATTCTGTCTTCACCCAGAACCAAATGAAGAATTTTGACAAATCTATCAATAATCTCATGTAAAAATGATCCGGTTCCATAAATTATAAAAGACTACTGATTGACCATCACTGTATACCTTCCTAAATGGAATAGTTAAAATATATTTGTAATGCAATGCAAAAGACTGTTTAAAACTTAGATAATATTGCTAACATTCTTAAAAAGGCCACAAATTTGTGATATATTAGAATGCTCATCACATGTGTAGCTAAGAAAGTGTAATAAAATTTATAAAAATATAGAATATTTTTGGATTCATCTGCATATTTGATTACATCTAGAATTGCCTGTTTTCGTGTATTAGTGAAATAGTTTCTTTAATTTGTAAGTTTTAGTCAAATTCAATATAGATTTTTGTTATGATTTCTGTATAATGTATATAAAATTTATAAAACTTATGCAATCTCTGTAAAAGTTCCAGCTTGTCTGCAACCTGGGAAATTATAATTATGTAACCCTTAATGCATACAGATTTATAAAATGCGTTTGTTATATGATATTTTGTTATTTTTATTTAATTGACTGATTTTTACCATTTTATAAAACTGTATAATTAGTAAACATGTAAATATTTTTGTTTTTACTATAAAATCACATATTAAATAAAAGAAGATTTAAATTTAAAATGGATTTTTGAATTACCCTACATCAATTTCTAATTCACATTGTTAAATTGTTTATGTAAAATAATATACTTGCTGTGGGAACCGATATAAATGCAATATTTTTTATTCTATTCAATACTATCATTGTACATAGGTTACGAAATTGGGTCGAAGTGTATTGGGTTACGTATATGAGGCATTCCATAGGAAATCAGCACTCGTTCCCAGGTCACCCTCGGGGATCGCCCTGAAAGTTTTTTCTACATTGAAAAATATGACGATTCCCGAAATTTCGGGTCGATATTGCGCCGAGGAGATCATAATGAAGTTTTTTTGGCCTTTTTTAAGTAAAAAAAATCGGTTGTCTGTAAAGTCGGTTTACTGACGATAGTATTTGTTTGATAGATATTTTGTATGGATATAGAGAAGGAGGTAAATGGAAATCACAATTGAATTGATCAAGTTACATTTATTTGTACGCATAAATACAATTATGTCAATTTAGATTTTAAAAAGCCCGCCTCAATGTGTTTGATATAGGAGAAAATTGTTCCCTTTGACGGCTGGCTGGTCCTACCTGTCATTTCAGACACGTTGTTATGATATGTGGAAGATTTAACATTTATGTTTTAATTTTTTGAAATCATAGCTACGCTCGATAATTATTTCGATCGAATAGTAAAGCAATTGATTTTTTACTCATCGTGAAACAGTGCTGTTAACTTATTGTTATAATTTGTCAATTATAGCATAACCTACAATCGCTGCACTAGCGGACCGATGCTATTTATTTTAATGATGAAAGCACGAATATTCGACAATATATCACTGAACATATATTCAATATCGAAAGAATCATTACCTTTATGGCCGCAATTATCGTTGCTATAAACAATTGACACCACATTCACTTTTCACTGCACTTACGAAAACATGTAAATGTATTATTGTATAGCAGCTGTCCAAGCGCATCGCATCGGTCACTCAAGTAGGAGAGCTCGCTTGCACTTCAAGCCTTAAGTGGAACGCCTCGGAGCGAGGTAACGCACAGCCGGTCAGAGCGAGGTAACGGCAAATGAGTCCTGTTTTCTCATGCGTGCAGCCGGCTCCATCGAATTATAAGACGTTGTCACGTCAAAAAATAAAATTCGTCTTATTATCGTAAAATATTCGAAAATCAGCCTAAAAAATGAGAAAAACCGTTTTTTTTTGAAAATTCATTTCTCACAATACCTATATTTTAATTTTTTTCTAACCTGGATAAAACTCATAAAATGTGTCTACTTTACGTCGAAAATGTTCCGGTAGTGACTTTAGCCCAATTTGGCTGGAGACTTACCTGGCTTCGCCTTGTATGTAAATGTGAAGTGGGGGTACATTCAGCAAGATTTCTAAAGAGGCTGTTGGGGTTGTTTCCATACCTCCTGTGGCAGCCAGGCAAGCTTGCCTTTGAATGTTCCTCAGCCTTCGGATCGCCCTACCTGCTTCTTTGACCACCAAATCACCGATCCATATGCTATCATGGATCTAATGACCCTGGTGTACAGCCATGTGATAATTTTTGGTTGTAACCTCGAGTTTGTCCCATACATTATACTGCATAGGTTGAGGGCTATCGTATTCTTTGGGTTATTTCCTGTATGTGTTCATTCCATGTCACCTTGTGATCAAAGATAACTCCCAAGTATTTTGCCTCTTGTGCAATTGGAATTTCTACCCCATTCAGAACTGGTGGCTTTAGTCCTCTCATTGCTTTTTTTCTAGTAAAGACAACTATAGTTCCACCTCTTGGCACCACTTGATTGATAAAAGCTACCTCATTGCTTCGGCATATCTTTGATTAACCTAAATACTCGAAGGGCATATTCTTTATTTCGCACTGTTCAAGTGAATACATCACGAAACCCAGAGTATAGAGATCGGATCTTCCAATTTTTTATTAAAATATAACTTCACAACGACATTCAATAGAAATTCAACAGTCGATAGTTTTAATTCATAATTGTATTTCCCCAGTATCTTCTTCTTCTTCTTCCTCGGATTCTACAAAACTTTCCGTCTCTGGCATTTCATCATGCTGACTCGGCGCCCAAACCTTGCCCGTTGCAAGGCTATCTAGTTCCAACATTAGGTCTTCAACTTTGATTGCTAATTTGTAAACTGTTGCTTCCATTTGCTTCAATTGTCGTCTCTGTCTAAAAATCAGAATCAATTGGTAAAGTTATCAGTTAATTGAACTCTGAATTAGAAATCGTAATTGATACGTACTCAACGAAATTCTTGAGTAGAAGCTTATCATCTTGCTTATAACCAACTTTAGCTTCCTTTGGAGCCGCTGAAAAATTAAAATATTTTTATTGAATTTTTTTCACATTTATTTTACTATTGGAAATGGAAATATTTTTGACGAATTGGACACAAGGAAGCTTAATTAATTAATTTTTTTTAAGGCGAATGTTTGGTGTTTTTAATTATTTCGTTACCTATGGCTCCACCTTCCAATAGTGT
This sequence comes from Endomychus coccineus, assembly GCA_958510875.1. Taxonomy (NCBI): domain Eukaryota; kingdom Metazoa; phylum Arthropoda; class Insecta; order Coleoptera; family Endomychidae; genus Endomychus; species Endomychus coccineus. The sequence continues at coordinate 24,578,620 of OY294067.1, forward strand.
AATCAACTTATTCACATCAGTCTCATTTACATTTGCCAAAGGATCAATATTGTAGCGGGCGAAAAACATTTCTATTTCCAAATACTCAAAACCACATCTGAAAGCGATAGGTTTGATATATATTAAAATAATTATGACTCATTTTCATTATTATCAAAGTTGAAAATAAATACCAATAAATAAATTGGTATCCATTTTGAAGTGGTGAGTAAAATAAAAGCATACGAGGGCAAGATAAAAAGTCCCTGAAAAATGAAACAAGAAATGATTAAAGAGGTCCATGGGCAGAATACGTTTAGGAATCACTGGTCTAGAGTTTGGACATCTCATTCATTTTAGTATAAACCTTTTCACTTATTTCGTATTTCAAACCTTTAGGATGTCATTTGATTTTACTCTGAAACGGTGGATGATTTCAGGAAAAAATATTGATTGTTGCAGAAGGAGGGGCTTAATTAAAGCTGAAGTAATAAATTCTATTACACACTTTTTCAATGCTGATCTAATTTCTTGAGCTGTGGCACTGTATTCATTTTGGGTTGAACCCTGGTCTTTTACCTTAAGCCCCATTTTTCTCAACCCTTTGTAAAAATATCTCTTGATGAAGTCAGTCATCTGCAGTTCAGAGGGCGCGATGGCAATTTCCGTTTTTACGTCTGCATACGTATCATTAATTATAGCCAAGAACATATTCTGAAAAACAATTTACATTAATACTTCAATAGTAGGTAAGGCACTAAAATCGACCAAAAATAACACAATCCAACTGTTCTGAATATCTCTTCCGTCGTTTCACCAGAGCGAGCAGGTTATGCTGTATACTGTTCCATCTGTGGTATAAAATGCCGTAAATGAATCGTTTTGGGTAGTCTAGATGTTCTAACGCCATCTATCTACGTATAGATACAACGCATTGACTACAGATTTCTCGCATTTCGATGAAACGATGGGGGAGTGTTAGATAATTAATAGTTAGATACATAATCTCGTTAAAGTCAAAGTACATTATATAAGCTACAGTAAGTTTTGAGGTGCGACATAACCAATTAGATGACGTCAATCACTATTGCAAACCTGAAGCCTTTGCAATAACTGCTTAGGGCTTACTTCGTTAGCCTTGAAATGTTTAAATTATTTTGCTTGTGTATGCCAGATACTTTCTACCCGTGAGATTTTTGTTCACATTTCGTTAGTTTGTTAGCACAAGTGAAAATATTAGTTGTAATAATCCGGGGGATTATTATTTTTTTTTTACGATTGAATCAAAGTAGCGTAAGCATGAGAAAACTCCCGAAAATTTAGCCACTCTAAGTAAACCAGGAATACTTGACACATGAGAGTACAACTCAAATCATTCCGTAGAGTGTAGTTCCGTCCTTACGGGCATTTCAAATCTAAAATTTCTAAATTTCTGACAGGAACAGACTATACATATACATTCTATATTCAACAATTAGAGTTTTATTCAGATTGAAATAATGGAATTCCTGTCTGGCGCCAGAGATACGCCATCTAATACCTTTTACAAGTTGTACGTGATTTTTAAGAATTAGAGCCTTCGAGGCGCTATTCCGCGGACCTTGCACTTTCTACGCAGACGGAGTTAATTACTTAGTCAGCAGGGTTTGGAGAAATCATTTTTTGTGGTCACTCACTGCCCCTCGATGTGGGAATACAGGCAACTCTAAACACAGATTTGTGTATTAGTGCAAGGTGCAACGGGATACAACCAACTTCATTGGTCCGTTTGAATTTTATGTTAGCGAATCAGGAAGCCAATTTCGGGGGGGAGACAAATTATAAAAATGAAAACTCTTTTGCAAGAGCAGTTCCTTTTTTCGTGTCTTGTTGGGTAAGCCTAGTTCCTTGTACATAAAGCTGAGTCTCTCTCAAAACCAGATCCATTAATTCTTTTTTTTTTCTTTTTTTAAATGATATTTTTAACTTAGTCTTTTGATTGTTTTTTTTTTTGTTGAATTACAAATTACAAGAATTCTATTTTTACAACCATATTTTTCTTTTGTCTGTCACTCAAAGTAAATTAAATTCATTAGAACCAAATTTTATCATTCTTAAAGTTACTTTCAATTCACCTTATATCATTCCAGGTGTCAGTTTCAAGAGACCTTACATTTAACTTCAATATCATTCGCTATTTAGTGAATATATTGTTTGGTAACTAGAATCTATAATAACCTATAAAAGAAATTGTGGAGAACGTTATTAGTACTGGATGTTAGAAATCCATAGTTATTTGATATTTTGGAGAAGTTATTGCCTTTAACGTTTAGATAAATTGATCTGGGTGCGAGAGAGAACTAGCTTTGTGGTGAAATTTATAAAATAACGAAAAGACGTCGCGTAATATATTCTGTGTAAGCCGTGAAGTGTAAGCTCAAGTGTCTAAGTTTACCCTGTGGATTAAGGATAAAATACTAAGTCAGGGTAAGTCTTTAGAGAAAGCTGCTTAGTCTGTGTTCAAGCCAAAAATTCTGAGGTCATCACCCCGGTAATTGTAAGCATTAATAGGGTATTTTGACTTGCTAGAAGCGTAGCGATCCATCTGCGAATTTCTCATATTTTATAGTGTATTTAAGGGACTTACTTAGGATAGGTATAATTGGAATCAGTGTTACCGTAATTGTAGGGTCAAAGATATAATTATTTGGGGAAAGCTCACTATTCAAAAGTTGCTACAAGGGTAGTTATTATTATTATTAATTTTTATCTGGAAGTTCAAGGGGTCTAAAAACCCCTATTGAGACCCTGATCTTTAAGGACAGGGAGAGTTAACCATCAGCGGCTAATTTGACAGAAAGTGTTTGAGTTCATCGGGAAAACTAGGGTTTCATTGTATTGATTATTTGTTGTGTAATTCACTCGATCTACCGATACATAACGAACCAGGTAGCTGTGGATAAAAACAACAGGGGATTTATTTAGAGAGTCACCCTTCGGGGATCTCAATCTTACTATCAGTGGCCCCTCTGGTTCACTTTATAACCATAGTTACTCCATCAGAGTGGTAGATCCATTTCAGAATTAAGGTTAGCCCCCAAAGAAACAACTCCCTGGCTTCGTTACATCAGGCAAATCAATAATTCACTGATTGATCGGTCTCGATAAAGTCTTATGCAATTTATTATATATTGTTTTTTTATATACTATTCAGATATCTAGCATCAAAATTAAATTGGCTTAATTTAAATTCATTGTTTGTTCTTGTTGGTTATATGGCATATTTTTCCCTTTAAGTTTATATGTATGGGACTTAGTATATATACTTATATATACATCCGTGAAATCCTTATTGTTTTATTTTGTATACAATTAACTTTTCACCAATATACAACTTATACTGTTCTCATTGTTCTTCATTGAAACACCATCCCTTAGATAACCTTGTAGTGGAGGTGAACAATCCTGTCGTGTTTGTCACTCCGAACATCTTCAGCCACGTGAAGCTGTCATACTAGCCTAGTGTATAAATCGGCCAGAAAGGGCCCGCTACTAAACTATTTATACCAAGTGCTACTGGAGAGGAACTCCTTCGAGTCTAGTTTCGTTCCCTGAACTATTCTCTAAAACATCTGTAAAAGGGGACTGGTGGCAGCTAATTTTAAACCATACTACCAACGACAGGGCACTTCTCGTAGTGTACCCTGCATTCTACTATCTCTGCAACCCTCGAGTTGCATAAAAGGGTAGCTATCATAGCAATAGTTACAATAAGGTTTTCACTCTCCGTAGCCTCATTGGATCCCATAGGGCTTTGACCTGAGGGAACAATAAAAATACATAACCTAGTAATATCTGAGCTGAATTTGGTTTACCTGGCTTGTGTGCAATAACCATATAAATAAGTTTATTCAATTGCTCCCAAATACCAGCTTTTCAGATTATTACATTTGGTGTCGCAGCGGTGATATCTTAGGTTTTTTTTTAAGCCTAAATAACAAGGTGATAATCCACGTCTTCGAAAAATTTAGTAGGGACAGCTTCAGAAATAACAAAACATTTCATTGTTTTGTTTTAAAGTAAGGTTATAAAGCAAGGGTAACAACAGTGTGTGGGGTGTCGAGAACATAGAACAGTAAGGTAAATAATTGGGTAGTAGTTCAATAACCCCAGTAAATAGTAGGTCAGATTATTATAAAGCATATATACACTGAGCGCCTGTGAAAACAGGCATAGCAACTGAGAGTTCGGAAATTATTTATTTCCAATTAGGAAGTTTTGTTTACCATTAATAACAACAAGGTAAAAATTAACCTTTCATTTAGGGAACCGGATAAGGTTTCCGTATACCTTTTTATTGGAACGGGTTCTTATCGGAAAGGGGTGTGACCATCAGAATAAATAGTAGGTGCTTTAGTTAATAGCTTGAAATAAGTGATTACAGCATTGTAGGAGCTTGCAGACTAGGGCCAAGAGAAAGTGTATGTTATTTTTTTTTTGTGTAACTAGGTCAAGGAACAGTGAACCAGCAAGAGAAGGAGCCGGGTGAATTGAATCAAAAGGTGTCTCTCGTGTACAAGCACTAATTACGTGTTCGAGCAGAAAGATTTTGATTCTGGGAGTTCTGCGTTTGGAATTTTACATCTTGTTTAATTTTTTTTTATTTTATTTTTTTTTATTTTTTATTTTTATTTTTTTTTTTATTTGTCTTGTATTACAGGGTCAACCTAAACAGTTTAAAAAATTTTTTTATAGTAACAATTCAAGTCAAAAATTTTATTTTTTTTCTCTAACTTTCAACGCAGATTAAATTCACCAGTAATATTTTATTTTTGAATTTCTTTTAAATTCAATTTAAAGAAGTAGCCGAAAGCTAACGATAGGTCAAATTTTTTTTCTTTGTTTTGGGGTAGTGTCTAGCAGGTACACAGTGGCTTTCCGGTAGCGGAACCATTCCGAATTGTAGTCAAAGATAGGTGCTTTACTTCTGCTTGATGATGTTTTCGCTTCACAGGAATTATTAATTTTTTGTTGTTGTATATTGAACTGAACTAACGATTCAGGCGAAAACATCGGAACCAGCTGATCTAGGACCAGGAGAATAATTGTGTTATTACATTTTGTTTATGTAATTCCTTTTTCTGCTAGCATAGTTACAGCCAGGACTGGAGTACGAGTTTCGTGTTAAAAACATTCGCGTATAATATCCAGTTGATACGAATTATGTTGGTCCTAGGTAGAATAGAAGTAAAGCATATCTAAGAAACAGGGCATGATAGGAAACACTGATATAGCTAAAGGTTGTCATCTATAGTAGATTTTGAAATTTTATGTTTATATGTTCATGTTTTATTACTGCTTTTGAACTGGAACTGGTTTTAATTTAAACGGACCGTAACCATTATTTTCAATTCAAAACCCATGTCCAGGGTGGGGACGAGTGAGCGTTCGGCTGGAGGATTAAGGGAGTTATGGGCACAGTAGACACGAGGGACGTGTATGTGCATGGATTTGTGAGTACACTGGTTTAGTGAGGGATATGGAATTGTTATCCCGGTGTACGGATGTAGAGTGGATAATCCCTGGGATGGAAGGGACACTCTAGGGAACACCCCACAGTTTCGGAAGGTCGATGACCAGGAAGAGCAAGCACCCCGACGATAGTCCAGGCTTGATCTCTTCCTAGCGTAGTATTCGCATGCTGGCCCGTAGGGAAGTGATTTGCGTAACGCTATCCATCTAGGGGGGTAGTTCGTGGGAACCTGTCGCAGCAGCGCGAAGCAGGGGTTAGAGCCTTTATAACGCACCAAGCTCTCCCCAGCTTGGATAATTGATGAAGTCACGTGGGGTCCCTTTAAATTGAAAATGCAGGATTCAAGTAGATTCAAGTCTGGCGGTTCAGCGCGCCCTGAGATTAAATGAGGTCAATGAGCTTACAGGCTGATGAAGTTAAGATGGCGTGGGCCGCTATTATTTTTTTTTTTTTTTTTTTTTGGGTTAATGTTATTAGAATCTAAATTAAAGCAGTAATTCATGATTCAATGTTGGACAGGTCAGTGCCAGTAGGTAAGGTCCGAGGGATTTGAACGGACTTTTGTTTTTTTTTTGTCGTTTTTTTGTGTATTGCAATTAATGGATTGGCATTGTGCTCACCTACTAGAGAAAGATTGAAATGGAACCATGGGATCTCAAATAATATTGAGATATTAGTAAACCTTTACTCGCCAACACAGTGGGCAACCAGCCCCCGAAATTTAAATGTACGAGCTACCTAAGTCTAGTTTTGTTATATCGATTAATTAGTTGAGGGCTTACTGATTAGCAAATATTTAAGCTTACTGAATTTTATAGAAACTAATAGTAAAATATTACGCACGACATTATCTATATTAACTCACCCCCGTACCATTCCCGGGCAACTGATAGTAGAATTGGATGGTAGCCGAATCCATGGCGGAGGGGTAAGATTCCCCCAAAAAGGAGCGACTGGGCCAATGGGCGTATGCTGTCTCTAGTTAAAATAGGGACCGGATATTCCTATTGACCAGGTTGGAAGGGTAGTTGTACCCCGTAGTGGGAATGAGGTCACTGTATTGGACTGTCTCAAATCCTGATAGAGATGGAAAGGTAGCCTAGGGAAATTTAAATTTCTGCACCGGAGTGGTCCAGTACAGTGATTCCTCATCCCAGTGTGTGGATGGTGCGCGAATGTAGGTGTTAGGGGTATTCGCGCACTTCATCGAGATGCAGGAGGTGCCTCAAGTGCTAAGGACATTGGGTACGACGCGGGGCAATGTGTAGACCTTATCCAGTAATGCGGAAGCAAGGATCGGCTCCGACTGGCCGAAGCATATCGATATCGAGATGTCCCATACTTCGAACAACGCGAATCCTGGCGACAGCCGGTCGTTGTGGAAGATCTCTACCCAGCATCTCAAAACTGGTTATAGAGCATAATCTTCAGGGAGGTATTGGGCTGAATCGTAATATGCGTCCGTCGGAGATGTCCCATACTTCGAACAACGCGGAACCTGGCTACAGCCGGTCGTTGTGGAAGGTTCTCTACCCAGCATCTCAAAACTGGGTGTAGAGCATAAACCTTCAAGGAAGTATTGGGCTGAATCGTAATATGCGTCCGATGCGGTGGAGAAAGGTCCATCATACCCGAGGTCAGTAAAGGTCATACTCAAGAGGGCTGTCAGCACAAGAATGTCCAGTAAGGACAGAGGGCAAACTGGAAGCGGTTAGGCCAGGGAAGCCAGAAGAGTTTTGTGTACGGAGAAAGTCCAGGTTGGACTGTTGGGCCAGTTGTGCCAAGGGAGAAGGACGGGTAAGAAGCCCGAAGTTTGGAAGGGAGTTGTTGAGTCCAGGATGGACAGGAAGGCCAGGTAGGCCAATTGTGAGTCTGGCAGGTAGGGTTTGCCAGTAGGGGTAGTGGACCAGGAATTTGGGGTCGATACCAAAATGTGTAGTACCCAGCGCAGGTACAGGAGTTTGTATGTTCTGGAAGACCCATGAGGGATTTGAGCAGATAGGCCGCCTGCAGAGCAGCGGGACGCGTAGTCGTCTATGAGGCCGGGAAATTGGGTCAAGAAAGTGCGCGGGGCGGGTGACAGGACACCGCCCAGAGTATGAATGAGTCGAATAGGTGTGGGTAACGACGTGTTAACATCGGTAAAATCGAGGAAGTGGAAGCCGGAGAATCGACAAGAACTCCAATTTTCAAGACTCCTCTACCAAAGATGTATATAGCCACCCTCACCCTAGATCGAGTGACGTCATAGCGGAACCAAGTAGCTTATATGCAGTGTCAAGTTAGTTCTCTCTTGTGAGTCTTGGCCTTGGTTCCCTATGAACAAAGTATAGTCAGTAAATTCGGAACCTCTGACTCTTCCAGTCACCGCGTTCCGTTTAAATTTTGTTTTTGTGTTTTGTTGAAAATAAGATTAGCTTTCACTATGAGCTAGAAACCTCTGGAAAGGGGTAGTAACCCTTCCAGCTTCCGTGGCTGCAGCACCCTGCGAACGGGATCACTGCGCCGGAGGGTAAGGGCTCTTAATTGAGGGATAGTTGGATCCTCCCCATGTATTTCAGAGATAACGTAACCCTAGGGAGAGAGAGAGAGGGAATTGAGTAAGTCCTAGGGGAAGGGAAGGAAATTCATAGACCTTTAAGATGGTCGGGAAACGGGTAGAGATAATACGACCTTTTTTTGCGTTATTCGTATTCCTTGGGTCGTTGATACCCAAATTTCATGTTATCACTGATAAGGGGATAGAGTTTGGAAGTTAAGGGGTATGTCACAATAAGGGGCCTGATTCTTAAAATTTTTTTTTGTTGTTGTTTTTGTGTTCCCCCCCCCTTTTTTTCTCGGGATCTGTTTCAGAGTGCCAAGGATATACCCCGTCCTGGTGACAACGCTTCTAAGGTAATGGCAATGGGTCGATCGTGTACGACTGAGAAGAGGACCCGATAAACGCAACGATGGTTTCACTGGAGACAAGTTATAATGAAGGGATTACGGACAAAGAGACGCACGCGCCTGTCTGGTAGAGGTTACAAGGACCATCTCGCATTGCGGCATGCACAGTCACTCTTCGGTAGTAGTAAATGGATGAGCAAGCTACTCATTTGAACTAGGAGCGGAAAAATGTAACGAAGCTCAATCATTTCAATGCTTACAAAATCATGGCATCGTTGACCCACGTCGTCCAAAAATGTAGCTGTTCAAATGGAATGTAATAGCCTTATGCCACCATTGTACCAAGTCGAGGGAACCTGGATCGGCCTCTCCCCACTACCACTGACGAGTCTTATACCACTGACCATTGAGATTGAAGCAGAGGACCAATTGAAGTTCCAACCGATCAAGCTGATTAGCGCAGGGGGACTATACACATCCGAGGACATGAGAAAAAGCCAACGGAACCTGATCTTCGGCATGGAAAGAGATGCAGTCCAAACGATGATAGCGCGACGGGTGTCCGGTATGGAGTCTCTGGACCAAGGGTACAACACTCTCAAACTATTCAGCAAAGAAGAGGTTACCAGTCTCGTCAGGTCCACCATCCGGCAGATATGGGGTTGGTTCGAAAGCATAGGGACCATCATGAACGGGCTGTTGGGCCTATACTGTATATTCCGATTGGTGACGTTCGTTATTGGTGTCGGCCTAAACGGATGGAGCCTGTACCAGCTATTCGGATGGGGTCTACACCTATTCGCCTGTCTATGGAACACCCTCACCGCCTTCCTAGTCAACCGACATCACGCCCATGGAAGTCCAGGGGATGCAGTTCCATCCGCTCCATCAACCAATGTCATCCCAAGGGAACCAGAAGCAGCTGTAGTTTCCACCACCACAGATTCCACCGCCACCCATGCGATGTATCCAACCCTCCACTGGACAGAACGCGAGGGAAGACGATCAGCAGCCGGTTCGTTGTACGACAGGTCCATGTCCAGTCTCCACGAGCGTCCTGGTATGTGAAACCATCGAGTGACAGTGCGGGTTAGTGCGTAAAAGTCAATCCGAAAAAAGTGTTGTGACAATATGGAAACAGAAGTAGACTTTCATTGTTTAGCTCTTAAGGATTGTACTGTTGTAGTCATGTGGTAAATCCACGTGATTATGTTGAATAGGATTTAGGTTATTGGGAAGTCCAATCGGACTGATGATCATACATATATTGAGCGTGAAGGTGGGTCTAGTACCCCTAGATTCCCACGCTGGTCAGAACTTGGCAGATGGATCAAAATATACGTATAATACCGGTTGTAGAAAGGAGCTTGGTTCCTTCCGAACCCCGCTCTTTCTTTAAGGTGAGGGTGATGTAATAATCCGGGGGATTATTATTTTTTTTTTACGATTGAATCAAAGTAGCGTAAGCATGAGAAAACTCCCGAAAATTTAGCCACTCTAAGTAAACCAGGAATACTTGACACATGAGAGTACAACTCAAATCATTCCGTAGAGTGTAGTTCCGTCCTTACGGGCATTTCAAATCTAAAATTTCTAAATTTCTGACAGGAACAGACTATACATATACATTCTATATTCAACAATTAGAGTTTTATTCAGATTGAAATAATGGAATTCCTGTCTGGCGCTAGAGATACGCCATCTAATACCTTTTACAAGTTGTACGTGATTTTTAAGAATTAGAGCCTTCGAGGCGCTATTCCGCGGACCTTGCACTTTCTACGCAGACGGAGTTAATTACTTAGTCAGCAGGGTTTGGAGAAATCATTTTTTGTGGTCACTCACTGCCCCTCGATGTGGGAATACAGGCAACTCTAAATACAGATTTGTGTATTAGTGCAAGGTGCAACGGGATACAACCAACTTCATTGGTCCGTTTGAATTTTATGTTAGCGAATCAGGAAGCCAATTTCGGGGGGGAGACAAATTATAAAAATGAAAACTCTTTTGCAAGAGCAGTTCCTTTTTTCGTGTCTTGTTGGGTAAGCCTAGTTCCTTGTACATAAAGCTGAGTCTCTCTCAAAACCAGATCCATTAATTCTTTTTTTTTTCTTTTTTTAAATGATATTTTTAACTTAGTCTTTTGATTGTTTTTTTTTTTGTTGAATTACAAATTACAAGAATTCTATTTTTACAACCATATTTTTCTTTTGTCTGTCACTCAAAGTAAATTAAATTCATTAGAACCAAATTTTATCATTCTTAAAGTTACTTTCAATTCACCTTATATCATTCCAGGTGTCAGTTTCAAGAGACCTTACATTTAACTTCAATATCATTCGCTATTTAGTGAATATATTGTTTGGTAACTAGAATCTATAATAACCTATAAAAGAAATTGTGGAGAACGTTATTAGTACTGGATGTTAGAAATCCATAGTTATTTGATATTTTGGAGAAGTTATTGCCTTTAACGTTTAGATAAATTGATCTGGGTGCGAGAGAGAACTAGCTTTGTGGTGAAATTTATAAATTAACGAAAAGACGTCGCGTAATATATTCTGTGTAAGCCGTGAAGTGTAAGCTCAAGTGTCTAAGTTTACCCTGTGGATTAAGGATAAAATACTAAGTCAGGGTAAGTCTTTAGAGAAAGCTGCTTAGTCTGTGTTCAAGCCAAAAATTCTGAGGTCATCACCCCGGTAATTGTAAGCATTAATAGGGTATTTTGACTTGCTAGAAGCGTAGCGATCCATCTGCGAATTTCTCATATTTTATAGTGTATTTAAGGGACTTACTTAGGATAGGTATAATTGGAATCAGTGTTACCGTAATTGTAGGGTCAAAGATATAATTATTTGGGGAAAGCTCACTATTCAAAAGTTGCTACAAGGGTAGTTATTATTATTATTAATTTTTATCTGGAAGTTCAAGGGGTCTAAAAACCCCTATTGAGACCCTGATCTTTAAGGACAGGGAGAGTTAACCATCAGCGGCTAATTTGACAGAAAGTGTTTGAGTTCATCGGGAAAACTAGGGTTTCATTGTATTGATTATTTGTTGTGTAATTCACTCGATCTACCGATACATAACGAACCAGGTAGCTGTGGATAAAAACAACAGGGGATTTATTTAGAGAGTCACCCTTCGGGGATCTCAATCTTACTATCAGTGGCCCCTCTGGTTCACTTTATAACCATAGTTACTCCATCAGAGTGGTAGATCCATTTCAGAATTAAGGTTAGCCCCCAAAGAAACAACTCCCTGGCTTCGTTACATCAGGCAAATCAATAATTCACTGATTGATCGGTCTCGATAAAGTCTTATGCAATTTATTATATATTGTTTTTTTATATACTATTCAGATATCTAGCATCAAAATTAAATTGGCTTAATTTAAATTCATTGTTTGTTCTTGTTGGTTATATGGCATATTTTTCCCTTTAAGTTTATATGTATGGGACTTAGTATATATACTTATATATACATCCGTGAAATCCTTATTGTTTTATTTTGTATACAATTAACTTTTCACCAATATACAACTTATACTGTTCTCATTGTTCTTCATTGAAACACCATCCCTTAGATAACCTTGTAGTGGAGGTGAACAATCCTGTCGTGTTTGTCACTCCGAACATCTTCAGCCACGTGAAGCTGTCATACTAGCCTAGTGTATAAATCGGCCAGGAAGGGCCCCGCTACTAAACTATTTATACCAAGTGCTACTGGAGAGGAACTCCTTCGAGTCTAGTTTCGTTCCCTGAACTATTCTCTAAAACATCTGTAAAAGGGGACTGGTGGCAGCTAATTTTAAACCATACTACCAACGACAGGGCACTTCTCGTAGTGTACCCTGCATTCTACTATCTCTGCAACCCTCGAGTTGCATAAAAGGGTAGCTATCATAGCAATAGTTACAATAAGGTTTTCACTCTCCGTAGCCTCATTGGATCCCATAGGGCTTTGACCTGAGGGAACAATAAAAATACATAACCTAGTAATATCTGAGCTGAATTTGGTTTACCTGGCTTGTGTGCAATAACCATATAAATAAGTTTATTCAATTGCTCCCAAATACCAGCTTTTCAGATTATTACATAGTGTACTATAATGTTATGGTTTTGGCGTTTACGTACTTCCCAGTCAACCCCTAGTGACACAGTAAAGGGAATTAGATTGAACTTTGTCAAACACGTATGTTGTTCATTCGAATAAATTTTCAATCTAATGACATAGTACCTACAATTGCATTTTTATAAAAGATTAAGCTCTTTCGGCTTCAAATAAACCAAAAAGATTTTCAAACTTACCAATAACACAAAAAATACGAAGAAAATGTAACTTAGGAAATAAATGGGTGCCAATATTCTATGGGCATGTTCTATCTCGCCATAATCAAAGTCTCCCAGGATCGTCCTTAAAAGTGAGAACATAGCAACACCGAAAGTTCGGAAATCTGAAACCTTGAAAACCTCCGTCAGGATTAATGAAAACCAAATAGTTAGATACTTACTTGATATCCGAATAATAAGTATCCCAGTTCAGCATAAGCGAAGAATATTATGAAAAACATTATGGAGAAGCCCAGGATATCGTAAGCGCACTAAAATTTAAATTTGTTCAAATTGAATAGCACTACATAATAATTATACTTGTTTTAAAAGGAACTGAGAAGGAAAACACAGTATTTCGTGATCCTTTCTCGGTAATTCGACAGCTACGTGAGTTTTTGTTTTTGAATAAACATTAATTTTGAGTGATAAAATCGTAGAATTGATAACTGTTTTAAGAATTTATATTGTTACTTATTTGTAAAGCCCGGATTTATAGGCAGCAAAAATTTTTTAAAAAGGCGCTTATATAGGCAAAGATTTTTATTGAAAAAGGCAGAGATCTTAATATATAGGCAATATACGCAAAATGCTTTTAACATTATATTAATAACATAGTAACTTAATAATTGTTAATTAATAATTAAACATTGTAACCACTTAAAATTGTACCACTAATAGCTACAACTAAGTGCTTTTCTATATTTTCTGTTTTAAAACTCGGTCGTCTATCACTTAAAATTAAGATAAAGATAAAGAACTTCGAATGACAATAATAATATAAGTTTTTGTTTTCTAAAGAAAATATTTTATAAGTGGATGAATAGTAGAAATTTCTATATTTAAAAAGATAATTTCCGAGAATATATAATTAAAGAAATAATTAAATTTATATTCTTGTAGGATATTGTTTAAAGCTTTAATGTATATCTGCGAGTTGGATCCTTAATACCATGTATAATAAAAATAATAAAATTATTAATATATTTGTGGATACACTAAGTATACACAATAATAATAATAACCAGAAAAAACACTCAGAGACTAGAGAATCAAGTTGCGGTCATTAATCTCTCTCCTTTCTAGTTTAAACTATGTACCTACGTCGATACTATTTTTACATATAACAACAAAGAGTTCTAAAGTAATATATTTACAACATTTAATTTTTAACTAACTAGAAAATATATGGATTTATGTAAGCGATTTATTCTGCAATTTAGAATCGATAATATGAAAAGAAAGCTAAAGACTATACTCTATATACAGATTAAGAGCGATATATTTTACTAGCTTTTATTGACACATTTTTTAGTTTATATTAACACACTTAAGTTTTTTAATAAAATAGTAACTCATCTCACCAAATTAACTTTTACCTCCTCTTTTCAAGTGTAATCTTGATTTTTCTTTTTGGCTATCAGTGGACAGGTTTCTTGTTTTTTGTGAAATTGTGTGGTGTTTGTGAGGGTTGATATTATGTTCAATTAGTGATGTATCCTCTATTATTTTCTGGTCGGAGTCTTGTTTGAATTCCTTATCAATTTGTTTAGTTCTTGTGAAATAGAATGGGGATGGAGGCACACTATTTGCTTTAGTTTCGTTGTTATCGTTGTCCGTATCAATTTCATCAAGTTGATTGGGAGAATAGGTTTCGTCATTAATTAATAGTTTGCCATTTTTTATTCTTGCATTTAATTGCAATGCTTTTGCTTTTTTCAAATGTGTTCTTAGTTTTTTTTTCATTCAGTTGATCAATTTTACATAAATCGTTATTTATAAATATATTAGTATCTTTCAGACAGCTGCGTTTATTTAATATTACATGCTTGGTGAGGTAAGATATGAATTTAATTTTTATTGGGCGTTTATTTCCTTTACCTAATTTATATATATCATTTATATCGGTTAATTCCACTTCAGTATTTAATATCTGATTCAACTTATCCAACACATCCTGTACAAAATTATTTTCCGGGATCTCTAACCCAAATATAATGATATTATTCTTCCTAATTTCACGTGTTAAATACAGGTAATTATTTTCTAATTCCTGTTGTTATTGTTAAGTTTATTTTGTAATCTTCCATTTTCCTTTTTTATTTCAGATCGAAGATCGTTTATATCTTTCTTTATGATACTCGTTTGTTTTTCTAACGCCTCCTCTAGTTTTTTATACAGCTGTTCCGTTGAATTAGTTAATTTATCCTCCGGCATATTATGTATATAGATTTCGTTTACCAATCCAATATTACACTTTAATTACTTTTGATTGTGTTATTGTTTACAGTTCATTCGAATTTTTAATATTTATAACAGTGACACCCACTTACAATATCCAACTTCAATTTTCACTAATTTTATTTATTAATTTACCATTCATTTTTACAATTCTTACAGCGTTTCGATTTCACACATGTTTGATGGCACTCGACTCGACTCGAAATTAATTTGTACATTGAAAATAAACGCTCTATATCGACAGATATCATTGGAGCATATTTAAGAGCGTATAATGAATCTGGCTCAATTTGGAAAACATCGAATAAAAACGAGAAACCTTCATTCTTGTCAAAAACATTTAATATTTTCAGAAATTAATTGACCATCAACTTCCCTGTGCTGATTTAATTGTTAACTTTAAATTATCTCTTAATTTAACTGACTCACATAAATTTACCTCTTGTTTTTCTAATAAGGTAATTGTGCTTTTGTTACATATTCAGAAAGAAATATATCTTACCTTCTTCAAAGTGTCATTCAACTGAGCCATTGTCTTGTTGAAATTTAGATATTTAAACAATCTGACGTATACAAAAAAAGCCAAGACTGCGGACAAATCGTTGTGCATAGACTGCACGTATCCCATATATTCTAAATTTCCATATACATTCGGATTCTTCTCAATCAATTCAATGCTTTCATCTATACCTTGTTTTCTTATAACAGAAAGGACGAAAGTCATACAAGATATCTGGAATTATAGGAATAATATGAAATGTATTCTGTCTAAGAATTAAAAAACCTCTCTTCTATATTTACTATACGAGGGCAAGATGAAAAGTCACTGTCAAAACTTATTTTATTTCTCAACATAATCTCCATGTAACCCGATAAACTTCGTCCAACGTTTTTATAATTTTTCGATCCCTTTCAAATAATACGATTTCGGCAATCTTTCTCAAAATAGGCGTTTGTTAGAGTCAAATCTCTTTCCACCGACCCATTTCTTCAAGTTTGAAAATGGATAAAAATCGCAGCGGGGTAAATCTAAGGAATATGGTGGATGACGAACCAATCCGTAGCGCAATTCATGCAATTTTGCCATTGCGACTGCGAACCTGTGCGCCGGAGCGTTGTTCTGGTGGAAGAGCACTTTTTCTTTGTCAAATGCAGCCGCTTTCGCTTCGAATCGGCCTCGAATCGATCCAACAGCTCCGCATACGCCCGTGATCGTTTTGCCCTTTTCAAGGTAATCGATATGGATGATACCGTGTGCATCCCAAAAAACTGTCCCCATAACTTTGTTGGCCGATAAACCCACTTTGGCCTTTTTCAGCTCCGATTCGCCAGACAAATCCCCTGTTTCGACTGTTCTTTGGTCTCTGTTATGTTGTGATGGATCCATGTTTCATCCACGGTTACGAAACGGCGGAAAAAGTCATTCTTATCGCGCTTGAACATCGTCAAACACTCCTTTGAAGTTGTCACACGGTCCGGCTTGTTGTCAACAGAGCACATGCGGCATTCATCTGGCAGATTACTTTCTCATATTCAAAATTGTATGCAAAATGTTCCGTACCCGTTCGGTTGAGATATCTCAGCAATGTTTTTTCCACGCAAGAAATAATGGACAGGGTGTCCTCGAACTGCGTGGCTAAAATAAAACCGAAGATACTTTGATTCGAAAAAAATTTGATGAGCCTTTTTACTTTTGCCTCAAGTGTCTTGTTTAGCCGGTAGAGGGCTGCAAAAATAATTTTGTTTTTTCGGTATAACTTGAGAACGTGATGGAGGACTTTTACAATATTTGGCAGGTGAGTTACTGTCAATAATAGACGTTTTTGAGAGCGGAGTATAGAGCCTTATAGACCATAGAAATGGCTCAAACTTGAGGATGTAACGGGAAAAGTGTCCAGAACTTTTTTGTGGTCGATGTAATTCACTCTATATTTTTTTATGTAGATAGCTTATCTAATTTGAAAACTTTTCTTACTCTTAGAAAATTTTGATAAAATCAACGGATTAGCTTGAAAAAAATAATTTTCGAGTCTCTGCAATTTTGGCTTACTAATTTTACTTGATTAAAATACCTTAGTTGCCTTTGCTTTTCTAATGTCATTTTGGCATTTGGAGAATTTATTCTCAAAACTGTCAGTTTTTACTTTGCTTTCCGTAAAAATTTTATAAAATTATGGCTCAAAATTTCACTAACACTGAAATGGTTAATATCTCGGTAAAACACGAATAATAAAAACAATAGAAATGGGGAAACGATGTGATTATTTAGGAAAAACAAATGCTAAATTAAAAGAAACAACAAAACTTTTTGGGAAATCGCAATTGTTCGAAATGTTGCCCATTTTCCTGAATACACAAATTAATTCGTTTCAAGAAATTGGATTGAACTCTGGCTAGTACTTCAGGATCATTCTTCAATAAATCCGCTTCATGATTAATTCGTTGCAACAATTCCTCTCGTGTGTTTACTGTAGCTGCATAAACTTTCGACTTCAAAGCGCCCCATAGAAAGAAGTCGCAGGGCGTCAAATCAGGGGAGCGGGCCGGCCAGTTCACTGGTGCATCGTGTCCTCTACCTATCCAGCGATCTGGATATTCCGCATTCGCCTCACAGCTAATGTGAAATGAGGAGGTGCACCATCATGGATAAACCAGGCCACGACGAATGTGTAAGAGCAAGTCTTCCAACAGTTCAAGTAGCCTTTGTTCCAAAAAGTTCAAGTAGTTCTCCCCGTTCAATCGATCGGGTATAACGGTAGGGCCAATAATAAAGTTATCCACAATTCCAACCCAAACATTGATTTTAGTTTCATTCTGAAAATATGTAACTTCCGTTTCATGAGGATTTTCATCAGCATAGAAATGTTCATTATGGAGGTTAAAAAGACCACATCTCGTGAAAGTATCTTCGTCCGTGAACAGAATTCTTCTACAAAAATTGGGGTTTGCGTTTTGTCTTTGGACAATAAGCCGACAGAAATCTAGCCGATGACCTGGATCCATGGGCAATAAGTCTTGAACTGTTTTAATATGATAGGGATACAACAGTTCTTCTTTCAGTACATTATGAACTAATGATTTTGAGGCTCCAATACGAAGTCCCAAACGTAGTGTGCTTATCCCAGGTTCAGTTTCAACCGCTTCCAGTATCGCTTCTTCGAGCTCTAACGTCCTTCTTGTCCGTCTGCGTCCAGTTTCTCTGCGATTTGCTTCAAATTTGCCAGTTTCGCGAAGGTTTGCCGATTTGGAATTCTGCGATGCGGATATCTTTCCCTTCTCCGGCCATTGCAACGACAAAGTCCATAAATCAATAACATTTCAGTGTTAGTGAAATTTCGAGCCATAATTTTATGAAATTTTTACGGAAAGCTTGCTTTCCATGGGTGTCAAAACAGAACTGAATGACCTATCAGTCTGAAAATTTTAATGCGTTTCAGTTAAAGATTGTACAACACAAATGTCACATGGGATTTTTCGATTGTGGAGTCATCTGCCTTATTTTTCAGGGACTTTTCATTTTGCCCTCGTATCATTTGTAATCTTGGCTTATTTTTAGCTTAATATTAGATAGAAAACATGGAAGAAGGAATAACTCACTACCTCACCCTCAATAAATCGTGGTTCCCTAGTAGTCACACCAGACAAGTTGATAGGGATGCTATTCAAAAAGGTTTTATGTCGGTCAGGTAGTGTGAATTACTGATTCTACGTTAAGAAATTAAGAAACAAACATTTCTATCTTTATGGCATACAAATCTTTGCTCCTAAAACATATGCAGTTGAGATTATAAATAATCTGTCTTATTCGATAAAATAAGTAAAGAACTCCTAATTTTGTTTGTAAAGAGCTTATTGAATCAAATCGTTAGTTGTATTCAAAAACATTGAAAACTTGCCCAATCTGACAACAACGGCTGACCTTCATCCATTCTCTGTAACGGCTCCTCAGAGGAAGCATGACTTGTCAGGACACCAGTAGCTTCTACGGAGAGGCAGGTGAGGCGTGCCTCATAATTCAAATCAAACCCACGATTAGAAAAATGGATATCATCATTCAATGATACTTTTTTTAACAAGATTATTATTGCAGAGCATTGTGTGACAAGTATATGTTCGAATATGAATCATGCATTCAAGGAGTAGTTAAAGTATTCACTTCATTCCCATAAAATCTGCAACCAACTAGACATAGTCTTCAAATTTTCTCCTTCTTCCTTTTGCTACTAAGTAAGTTGTCCATTTCTTCTTCCATATCAACCCCTTAACTAGATGTTGTTAAACCACAACTCTTTCGTAGTACGTCAGATTGAACTTCTTCTGTTAGGTGACTTATCAATTTAACTACTCTATTTTAGATAGATGGAGTATATTTCAAAGTCCATTCACGCCTTCTTAATATATAACACGGTTTTGTAAGGGGTCGTTCCATATCCACCAACCTGGCATCTGTCACACAATACATCGCTGAAAATATGGATTCCGGCGGAAAAACTTGATGGAATTGGTTTCTCTGTGGAACTCTTATCTTTCATCGCCTCATATCTTAGTGATAGGCGGCAATTTGTCGTGGTAAATGGGCAGATATCGGTTGAATATCTTGCTTCTTCAGGAGTCCCCCAAGAATCAATTTTGGGACCACTATTTTTTAACATCTTTGTCAATGATATTCCAATAGGTACTCAATCTTTTATATGCCGATTATTTTAAAATGTTCTTTGTCATCAAATCCACATTTGATTGTTATCTACTTCAGAGAAGTCTTGATATAATGGTTGTATGGTGTTCAGCGAACAAGCTGTTCTTAATGTTAACAAGTGCTGCGTTATGTCTTACACAAATAAGACCAGCTTGACTATATTTGATTACAACGTAGAGGGTACTATCCTTAAGAGACCAGCAACCTATAAAGACTTCGGCGATCCCAAACTATCTTTCATTTCTCATCTGGAGTCTGTGATGGAGGCTGCTAACAGACTACTTTGGTTTATTGTGCGTAGCTGTCGTGATTTTTCAGACATAGACACGCTCAAATTGTAATTCATAACATTTGTCCAATCGCGACTTGAGTATGCATCTGTGGTTTGGTTTCCTGGTTATGCCGTTCATAGAGATGCCCTGGAATCTGTTCAGCGGCGCTTTTTGAAGTACCTGTCCTTCAGGATAGACGGTTTTTATCCTATCAGGGGCATTCCTAATTCTTTCCTGTTAGATAGATTCAATAAGTCCTCTCTTTCTCGCAGAAATAATTATGTACTCCAGGCCATTTTGTACAAGTTGCTCAATAACCTAATTGACAACCCCATGCTGCTAGACCAACTAGATTCAACTGAATCTTAGGCAAATCGAGTATATGCCTCAACCTTGACCTAAGCTACCTATCATATTCGGTCAAACGAATTCGTTTTTAATAACATACAGGTTTCCCAGTTGTAATCTGCCAAACTTCACTAGTCGAAAGAACATCGAAAAATAAGTCGACATGCATAATTAAACTTTTTCCAAAAACACTTTCTAAGGCAGATGTAGCCCTTCAAAGTTCGGTTTAAAAAATCAAGTCAAAATTTTGCAGTAACACCTTTTTCCAAATTGAAGGAGTAATACATGTTGAAAATGTTAACGCACTATATTTTAGAGTCACAGTTTAACCTGTGACCAGGCTAACAAATAAAAACGCATAGAAAAATACTTACAATAGATATGATGCAGTCAATGTAAGACCAAAAGAGAAGAAAGTACTTGAACTTGAAGTAAACGAACTCTCTAATGGATTGCATAATATAAAATAGGATGTAGACATAAAATATATACTCGCAAATACTCGCGACGAAATCCCATTGATCAACCACCGATATTAATCGTACACAATGGAATTCCGCTTCAGGAAGAACACCTCCAGTGGGTGGCAACTCGAAGATTATTCTGAAAATAAAATTATGAGATATTACCAAATAGCCAAATACTTAGCTGATTCACACAATTCAATTTTTTGCTAGCCTAACCTATATGCAGGAATTTCTTTCTCAATTAAACACAATTTTCACCTGACACGTTTTCTCTTTCGCCTCAATCAAATATATTTTGAAACTACAATATAGTATTCGTTAATTATATGAACTGGTAGATGAACACAATGTGGAGAAAAACAATATATTCCTGGTTGAGACTAATGCTAAAAGGTCTCTGATGGAAATCGTGTGTAATTAGAAAGTGATGAAGATTGTAACCTGTTTCTGCCCCCAAATAGTCAATTTAGGGTAGAAAAGGTTGTCACTTAATATTTCCTTATAACATTAAATGCACTACTCCGGTTTCCGGATCGATGGGTCCTCCTTAATGTACCTTTTAGTTTATAGTTTGTTCAGATAGTTCTCTTTCTCTCTCTGTCTCTCTTTAGGCAGGTGGTTGTCAAATAAATAGAAGCTTCTTTATAGAATGTTCATTACCTACTACTAAATTATATACAAAATATTTACAAGTTTCCTGGAAATCCACAATAATAATGATGAATTCTGCAAAACCGTATATATAAATTCGATGCCCTAATTACCCATACGAGAACTTAATTAAATGCGAAATAATTATTATACATATTTCCAACAGTCCCTTCATCTTTACAGATATGTTGACTATTAAACCCCGTTTTTATAAGATTCTGTCTACTGATTCTACGCTTCCTAATACAAACCTTTGAACTCTACGAGATATCAGTAAGGCTTGATCTGCGTCCGACTGTACATGTTTGATTTACAGTTGCTGTTTAAAATACGCGGGTTACGTGTAGGGAAATATGTTGGATCTTATTTCCGCAAACTCTTTTAACTATAGTCCAGGCAATAGACAGAAATGCGTGCAAAAATTAATACCTGTAAAAAAAAATATGAGCGTATAGGAAATTGAATTTAAAACAATAACATTCTTGACCCAGTATGAATTATATATAAAAAAAAAATTCTCGGGAAATAGGTCACAATAACACTTTGTTTTAAATATTCGTCTTTACGTACGTTTCGGTCTCACGACCATCATCAGAAGACTCACTATGTCTAAAAAGGGGGTTTATTAAAACTAATTATAGCACAAGCGTCCAAATCGCACAATTTAACTTCAATTAAAAGAGCCCACGCCGTCGAAACGAACAGAACCACGAATAATCGAAATTGTATCGTCGTTCTGACGAATAAACTGTTCTGTTTTAATAAACCCCCTTTTTAGACATAGTGAGTCTTCTGATGATGGTCGTGAGACCGAAACGTACGTAAAGACGAATATTTAAAACAAAGTGTTATTGTGACCTATTTCCCGAGAATTTTTTTTTTTATATATAATTGAATTTAAAGGTGAGTTTCTGGTTAATGCAACTCGATCTGGAATGGCGAACATAACCCAAAAAATTGGCAAAGTTGCAAAAAGTGGTTTTTCTCAAATAATTAGAAAACTATAGCTCGGATCGGAAAAAGTTGAATGAGAAAGTTGTAGGTATCAAAAAGATCTATCGATTGGTCCCATAATTACAAATATCATTCACGCTTTTCGAGTTATATCGAAAAAACCGTTAAAAATCGGGGTATCGAGAAGTCGTTAACTATTACGTTTCCATATGTATTCTTACATACCAGAAAATATTATAAATGAATATTGGTTTTAAATACTTACTTACATACTGCGAACACGTTTATATTGACATTGTACACTGTAAAATCCACAAATACTGCTCTTGTGTGTCTAGTGATCCATAAATTTTCTTTAAGCTCCTCCAACATTTCTATTGTATCGTTTCCAGTTGGCTCAAAATCCTTATAAAATCCCCCACCTGAATACGTGGCAACAGCGCCTTTATAAGACAAGCTAAGAGTTTCACTGCTGGAACTATAGACCCATCTGAAAGCGAAAGCATTTTACAAAAACGTCTCATTTTGTACTTGAAGACTTGAAGCATGACATTGCCTCATTTTGTGTTTGAAGCATGAACTAGAACATGATAAATTGTTAAAATTTTGATGTTCGTTGAATTTGAGAGTTGTTAGAGTAGCCCTTAAGGTGTTTAATGGACATGTTATACAGGCTCAACTTCAATTTGGTTCAAATATAGAGCAGTTCAAATCCACAGGTCAGCTTCTAAATATTATATTAATTTGGTGGAAAAGAATGAACGTAAAGAATCCCTTCAAAATATTTTTCCAGAAACTTGTCAAAGGTAACTTAATGATTCGAAAATAAAGTTTTCAAGAAATTTATTAAATTGGTTAGATACATGGATGGCTAGTTCGGCTTTAAATAAATTAACAACACTAACACATACTGCATGGTCACACACACAGTTCACGGAATTATAAATGCAGACCCGTACTTAATTAATAGTTTCTTCATAACGACTGCATATTTCGTAACGCGCTATCGACATTTTGTAGTCAAAAACTTGGCGCAAAGAAATACCATGAAGAAAGTTTCCGATCTTGAACAGGGTGCTCACAATTATTGAAATATTAATTCAAAAAAAGCAAAAAAACTCTAAATCTTCAAGTAGAAACCCCCATTTATTTTATAGTAGTCGTATTCAGCACAAAAAATTAAGGCAACTTTGTATTTGGTTCTTTATACCAAAATATCGTTTTCGATTTACTTACAAAATACTAGTTTTCCACCTTTGTCAAGTGGGCGTTTTCAAGTTTGATGAATCTAATTGCTGATTATAAGACTCCCAGAGAATGGAGAAATGTCATTTAGTTTTAAATTATTGTAAACAATGCCGGCACGGTTAAATTACACAAACGAAGACTATTCAAATGTATTCATTATTATAGTCTAGGACCTAGACCGATATTGATGGTCTGAACATTAACCCGATGGCACTATGGTTTATCGTTAGAGGACGGTTCAATGACCAATTCATCTCACAGACCGAATTTTCCCCGGCTGCTATATCTCGAGATACGGCATCCGCATTTTTTTTTGTCTTTGACTGGAGGTTAACCCTTTCCAAGTTGCGGTTACTTGAAAAGCATGCCATTTTTATACACTTCCACCATGTGCCATCATTTTTTATCGTGTCCGTTTATCAGGCCGACCAGTTAAAATTGGACCGAAAATGGACTGCAAGTTAACCCTCCCAAACCTGGTGGAGAATGTTCATTGGTGTTGGCAATTGTTAACATACCCCATGCCATCAAAAGTTGCCGGTTCATTTTCGAGTAATTGGCCATTATTTGGACCGAAAATGTTTCTTCTTTTCATTTTGTGGATAAAACTTGCGGGTTACAAGGCAACATGATGGTACCATGTTAAATTACTTTATTGGAGGTCAAATAAAGTTTTAAAATGATTGCCATCACTCCTTGCCTATTTCAACCCCCCAAAACTCCCTAAATCATCCGGCAAAATAAAAATAAATAAAAAAGAGCCATTTCGATTTTAAACCCAGCTAGACTCTCAATAATTGACTATTTTATCATAAAATTGGCCATAATATCCATATTTTTCATATTGATGGTTTATTTTACCCCCCTACGACCATTTATTATACCCACTCGACGCTGAATTAACGTCAAACATACTAACATACTACTGTAATTGAGCATGGTTTTGTTTTCAAAAGTCATTACGATACATTAATGTACCCCTCCCCCCACGATTCATTAATTCACCCCCTCTTAAGCACATCATCATCCCCCTTTTAAACAAGCCCTATGCAGAACAATATTAAAAAATTAGTATTCTTAAACTTTTTCATTACAACATACCTACATAATAATATATATATATACATATATATATATATATATATATATATATATATATATATATATATATATATATATATATGATTTCATTTCCTAAACAATAAAAATGATAAAAATTAGAACTTACCGAACAT
Organism: Endomychus coccineus; assembly: GCA_958510875.1. Lineage (NCBI taxonomy): Eukaryota > Metazoa > Arthropoda > Insecta > Coleoptera > Endomychidae > Endomychus > Endomychus coccineus. The sequence goes on from OY294067.1 coordinate 24,603,443, forward strand.
TGAAAATCAGAAAAGATTAATAAAAAGATATTATATGGAATTAAAAACAATATTAAAAGTTAAATAATAGTTAGTATAATATAATAAAAAATGTAAAACATAATAAACAAGAATGTAATTAGAATTAGAAGTGTAAAACAAGAACTTCAGTGAAAGTGAATAAACGTACAGTGTTACGAAGGCAGAAATCATAATTAAAATGATTACAAAAACTATCATGAGATAGCACAAACTATTGAAAAATGTTATAGATATAAGTTAGGATTAGTAAATTTGAGTTATATAATGTTAAAGAAATGTTATTGATATGTTATATTATGTATTAGTTTTTAAGAATGACAACTACCAAATTTATAATAATTATTGGAATAATCATATCAATAATAACCTAATCATAGGTTATCTTATACCAAAGTGTGTGGAAAAATGTAGGCAATATGAATTTAAAAAGAAGGAATCATCATCATTTAAAATAAGTTGAAAATGTCCAATAATTCAAAATTTATAGAATACTGAATTCTGATTGGTCAAGGCGATTTTATAAACGTCAGACTGATAACAATGTAAACTTATGTCAGTTTTCAACAATCATCAAAGCATTCTTGATAGGTAAAGAAAGCACCTCATAGGTTGAAAATGACATCAAGTAGCATCGGTTTTGAAGGTCTATAAAAGGCATCTGAAGACAAGCCAAGTCAGATAGCCATCAACATCTGAAGAGTCAAGGAACTCAAGCAACTCTCAAAGTTTCCATAACCATAGTTTATTGGATAAACATCGGTGAACCCAAGTGGTCAGGTAGCTTCGTAAGGTTGAAAGTAACCGAAGCAAATAAATAATTTCTACAAGTCAAGTAGTGTTCCAAGTCTCCGAACAAAGTTTAAAGGTTACAATAACCTACAATTCATAAGTAACATCGAACGATAGCCAACCTTCGATAAAGTTCCAAACATCATTGAAGAGTTTTATGTCTTTAATAAAAGAATAAAACTAAGTTAACAATTTTCAACAGTTCCTGATTTCAAAAGAAGTAACCATAATTTACCTGTGTTTATTGTGGATAGCAGAGAAATGTGTACGGTTAAAAGCGAATTATCAAATTAATCTGAAGATCAAGCCAATTGAACATTGCCTACATTTTAAACATATTCTTGGATATAAACTAAACATAAGTTTATTTATTATTTCTTCATTGTATTATTATCTGTCTGTAAATCTGAAAGAAAGATTGTAGATTATAACTTTGTAAACAAAGATAAATAGTAAATAATTTTGAGGTTAGATCATAGATCTATTTGAACGTAAAATTGTTAAAATTGATACTCGAGATAAAAATAGAGTCATAGAAATTTAAATATAAAAGTTTTTAACATTCAAAGAACATTGTGTTTAATTCCATAGATATAGAATAAAAAGGTAAAAGTTCATTATTCAAATCAAACAAACATTAATAAGATTCAAAATACAATAAGAAAGCTAGCCGGTAGAATTAATAATAATTCATAATTAAATAATAAACTCATAAGAGTTTAGTTAATAATTGTCACCACAACGTGGGGCAAAATAAATCAAAAGAGTTTTCTTAACAATAGTCACCACAACGTGGGGCAAAAATAAACTCATATAAGAGTTTAGTTAACAATATGTTTATGTATATATAAATATATATATGTATATATAATATTTGTTATCACAATAACAAGTAGTTTTAGCTCCAAATTGTTTCTTTTATATTACATGCAATTTCAATGAGATTTTCATCCGACAGAATAATCGGAATAGTTTTTCATTATTTACAAGGTAATTTAACCAAAATTGTATAAAAAACAAAAAAAAACATGTTATTTTTCTCAAATACCATGTTTTTTTTTCATTTTGAGAAGCAAAATAACATGCGTTATCATATATATATTTTTTTTTCTTTTTTTTTGGAGAAAATAATCTACTTTTAGTGATATGTTTAGTGCAGTAATGAGGAATAAAACAGTTATATAATGTTGTAATGAAAAAGTTTAAGAATACTGATTTTTTATTGTTCTGCATAGGGGTTGTTTAAAAGGGGGATGATGATGATGTTCTTGAGAGGGGGTGAATTAATGAATCGTGGAAGGAGGGGTACATTAATGTATCGTAATAATTTTGTAAAAAAAAACATGCTCAATTACGGTTGTATGTTTGGCGTTAATTCAGCGTGAGGAGGGTATGATAAATTGTCGTAGGGGGTAACATAAACCATAAATATGAAAAATATGGATATTATGACCAATTTTATGATAAATTAGTAAATTATTGCTACTCTGGCTGGGTTTAAAATCGAAACGGCTCTTTTTAATTTATTTTCATTTTCGTGGATGATTTTAGCGAGTTTTGGGGGGTTGAAATAAGCAAGGAGTGATGGCAATATTTTTAAATCTTTATTTGATCTCCAATGAAGTTATTCAACATGGTGCCATCATGTTACCTTGTAATCCGCAAGTTTTATCCACAAAATGAAAAAAAGAAACATTTTTGGTGTAAATAATGGCCAATTACTCGGAAATGGGCCGATAACTTTTGATGGCATAGGGTATGTTAACAATTGCCAACACCAATGAACATTTTCGACCAGGTTTGGGGGGGTTAACTTGCAGTCCATTTTTGGTTAAATTTTAACTGGTCGGCCTGATAAACGGACAAGATAAAAATTGATGGGACATGATGGAAGTGTATAATAATGGCATGCTTTTCAAGTAACCGCAACTTGGAAGGGGTTAACCTCCAGTCAAAAACAAAAAAAAATGCGGATGCCGTATCTCGAGATCTAGCAGCCGGGGACAATTCGGTCTGGGAGATGAATTGGTCATTGAAACGTCCTCTAACGATAAACCATAGTGCCATCGGGTTAATGTTCAGACCATCAATATCGGTCTAGCTCCTAGACTATTACTGTTGTGAACGACCTGACAAATAATCACTTTCCATCATTCAAAATATAAAGTTTGCTGAATTTGATTTTAATATCCAACTTAATCAACTTACGCAGGTTCTTTCTGGAGACCAAAAGAAGATCTGTCTTCACTATCGGTAGTAAATGTAGCGTAACAAGTTGAGAACATCCGTCGAAAATATGCATGAATGTTGCAGGAGTCATTCCTTACTCTTACCTAAAACATTAGCACGAAAATAAATAAGTTAGGTAAGTAGATTTTTTGCAGCGTTATTTCACTCTCGTTATCATTTACACAGCCCTGAAGCTTTTAGTCGAACAGTGCTAAGGGGAATCAGATGTCGTTTTGGCAGAATTTACGAATACCACTGAAGTTTCATATGTATTAAATATGACTTTTTTATACTGGATCCGTGAGTGATGGGTTACACAACGGAAGTTTAACAGAATATAACAATTTACCATCAGGACCATAGCCAGGATGGCGCTATGGACGGCTCAGCCCTCTGAAAATTTTTGAGCCCCCTATATCTCTTTCTATATAACATCTAGAGATCTCGAGGCACTGAAGATATCACCATTGGCTTATAAGGTACCTACATACTGTTATATAAAAACTCTTTACTGAGTTTTTATTTTGATTTAATTTTTTTTTTAATTAATGAAATAATATTACTTTTAATTCTACCGGCTAGCTTTCCCTTATTTATTTTTAATTTATTTTGTATCTTATGTTTGTTTTGAATTGAATAATGAATTTTTACCTTTTTATTTTTATATGGAATTATATATGGAATTAAACACAATGTTCTTTGAATGTTAAAACTTTTAATATTTAAATTTCTATGACTCTAATTTATCTCGGGTATCAATTTTTAATAATGTTATGTTCAAATAGATCTATGATCTAACCTCAAAATTATTTACTATTTATCTTTGTTTACAAAGTTATAATCTACAATCTTTCTTTCAGATAGATAATAATACAATGGAGAAATAATAAATAAATTTACGTTTAGTTTATATCCAAGAATATGTTTTTAAAATGTAGGCAATGTTCAATTGGCTTGATCTTCTTATCAATCTGTAAACTCACTTTAACCGTACACAATTTCTCTGCTATACACAATAAACACAGGTAAACTATTTTTGTTACTTCTTTTGAAATCAGGAACTGTTGAAAATTGTTAACTTAGTTTTATTCTTTTTATTAAAGATACAAGACTCTTCAATGATGGATTGGAATTTTATCGAAGGCTGGCTATCGTTCGAGGTTACTTATGAATTGTAGGTTATTATAACCTTTAAACTTTGTTCGTAGACTTGGAACACTACTTGACTTGTTGAAATTATTTATTAACTTCGGTTACTTTGAACTTCTCGAAGATTGGAACACTTGGGTTCACCGATGTTTATCCAATAAACTAAGGTTATGGAAATTTTTATGAGTTACAGGAGTACCTTGACTCTTCAGATTTTGATTGCTAACTGACTTGGCTTGTCTTCAGATGCCTTTTATAGGCCTTCAAAACCGACGCTACTTGATGTCATAATCCACCTATGAAGTGTTTTCTTTACCTATCAAGAATGCTTTGATGATTGTTGCAAACTGACATAAGTTTTACATTGTTACCCGTCTGACGTTTATAATCCGTCTCGACCAATCAGAATTTAGTATTCTTTAAATTTTTAATTATTGGAGATTTTCAACTTATTTTAAATGATGATGATTCCTTCTTTTTAAATTAATATTGCCTACATTTTTCCACACACTTTGGTATAAGATAACCTATGATAAGGTTATTATTAATATGATTATTCCAATAATTATTATAAATTTGACAGTTGTCATTCTTAAAAACTAATACATAATATAATATATCAATAACATTTCTTTAGCATCATATAACTCAAATTTACTAATCCTAATTTATTTCTATAACATTTTTCAATAGTTTGTGCTATCTCATGATAGTTTTTGTAATCATTTTACTCATGATTTCTGCCTTCGTAACACTGTACGTTTATTCACTTTCACTGAAGTTCTTGTTTTACACTTCTAATTCTAATTACATTGTTGTTTATTATGTTTTACATTGTTTATTATATTATACTAACTATTATTTAACTTTTAATATTGTTTTTAATCCCATATAATATCTTTTTATTAATCTTTTCTGATTTTCAATGTTCGGTAAGTTCTAATTTTTATCATTTTTGTTGTTTAGGAAATGAAATCATAACAATACGTACATATATAACACTTTTTTCAACAGGATAGGAACCAATATTTAAAGATAATTTATTATCAAACTATTAACATGCTGGTATCCGAGCTGGAAAGGAGGTTTTCTGATAATAGTGACTTACTGGGGAAGATTTAAATTTAGAAAAGCTTTGTTAGTCGCTTAATATTGCATTAACTTCCTAGAGACCAGAGGAAGTAGGTGTATGTTATAAAAAACTTTTTAAATAGAAATCTTTACAGTAATGTTGTAGAAAAAAAAATATTTAAAGAAAAAGAAACATTTTCAATACTACTCGCAACTTGTCGTACATTAGGATGCAGCACATCATCATGCGAGTCAACGTTTTCTGTAATAACTCGCAATAATAGACCTTAAAAGAGTTGCTATGTGCCATCAGAGAATGGTTAACTTAATATTGTTGGCATGTGAGAAATAAAACGCAAAAGATATCAATATCCAAATACTATTAAACAAATTTAATAACAAGAAAAATAGAAAGTTACATTTATATTAAGTATAAAAATTAAATTTTTACCCCTATTTGTCTGGACCCCTTTAGATGCATATTACTAAATTTTAAAAAATATCTAAGCATGTAGTTTTTCTTTTTAAACTAGTCGTCATGAGATACTTGCACAACTATGCAGTACTTGGACTTTTATGCTCATCAACTCTAAATTTTTTTCAAATCGCCTCCTCTCCGTTGTAAAAATTGTTAAGACTCGAATTTGGTGAACTTTTCTGTTGGAAAATTAAAGGGATTGCTGGTGTCTCTAACATGCCGGTATTGTAGTTAAGAATTTCCCTTACAAATATTCTAAAGTACCTTAAATACATTTTCATTACCACCTAGCAGCTACCTATTTTCAATATTTTGAACTCTTGGTTGAAATAATAATGGAACAAGTGTTCTCTGCTATACTGCTAATCTTTTATCTTGTCTTGTTATGCTTGGAAAGTACTATTATGATGTAGCAATATTGATAGTAAGATCATATTGCTCAAAATTGATGACCAGAATAGCAATAAATCTTGATTATATTGCTACTTTCCAACAGAATAGGTTTGATTGTCTAGCAGCAGATGCATTATGAAATGTTGTGTTAGGAGGGCGGTAAACTGTGATTAGTGCGACGGTGGCTTTGCGAATATGACACTAGCGGCGGGATATTTGAATATGTATTACAACATTTTCTTAGTTTATTAGAATATTAAACGTAAGTAGTAGGTTGAAGTAGAAAAAGTATAGTTTTGCACTCCCATGAATTGCAAAAAATGAGCTCATTTTGACCGAAAAATTTCTTAGAGTTCTAAATAAGTTCAAAGATACTCTAATAGTTATGTTCAAAAATAACCCAAATTGTTCATTCTCATCCTCTCCTAATATTGGATAATGTCATAAGATGCGTGCTGAACCTAATATTTTCAGGGCAACGGTTAAATGCGACAAAACGTGGAACATAGTGTTAACATTGCATAATACCTGTCTAATCCTTGGCACTCCCAACAACATGTTCTCGTAAAGTATCGATCTACCCTCGAACACCTCAGAATATTTATCATAGTACGGATCAAAGTAGAAACCTTCTATTAACAAGCCAGTTGAATACTGAAATATCAATTATCAAGTTAATAATATGAATTATTTATAAATTCTTGAGTAATAGGTCACCACTAAGAAGACTAAGGAGACAGAGGAGGACGAACTCAAGTGTAGAAGTGTGCGAATAAATAAAACTTAAATTTTCCGTGAAACATAGGTTGTTATGGACTGTTCACGTTAAGAAAAAATGACTCCATAGTTAATAATTCAGTGCAACCAATTCATTTCAACAATTTTAATAATTAAGAGTCCCGCTATCTTGGTGAAACCAGGAATATTTTATTTTAATAGTTGCACACTTTCCAGGGTTCCCGCTAAACACTATGTTATTCAATTGATTTGACTGTTCATTTATTTGTTGTTAAAGAAAAACTTCTGGAATATGAAATATGCTGGTTGTACAGCTCAGGTTTTATTCCTGGTGCAGAACAAATATTTTTTTTAAACAAAGAATGTCGATTATTATAATGAAATGAATAAACTACAATCAGTATACCTAGCTGCTTCGTCTACCCCCCTATCATTGCATGTTTAAACTTTAAACCCTTTAAACATGAGGCATAACCAAGAGTTACTACAGGGATCATGTTGGTACAGATGGTAGTTCAGGAAGCAGCACGGAAATAAATATGTGGAAAGGCTATTCTACAAATTGATTAATTGAATAATTTAGTGTTATTGGTTAATGTGCAATATTTAAAGGAACTACAGTTTCTATACAATATAGTGCAAATTCTATTTTAAACAAGCACATGTAGTTACTTTTTTCTGCGAACATTTGTGAACACTAAAAAAATCTCTGAATTACATTTAAGATTGCAAATTATTTGATACAATGAGTGAAGGAATCCTAATTTTGTTTGTAAACATTGTATAACAAAGTTTATTGAATCAAATCGTTATTTGGATTCAAAAACATTTTAAAACTGGTCAACCTGACAACAGTGTAGCGAATGCTGCTATGACGTCATTTCTTTCTTAACATGTTTTGCTTTGATATTGACTGAACACGTGCAATAAAAGAATCATCCGAAGCCAGAAGCTACCATCCAGAGCGTCAGCACTCGCATGCTACTACTACGGTGCGAATATAAAACTTATCAAATATCGATATATTTCGTTACACAGCTGAAGCATTCTCCATCTCTCAAATCTTCTTGGGCACCATCACTGGTAATAGTGAGTGACGTAGCGAGGGAGTTGGTGGCGGAAGGGACGTTTTATTTTAATGAAACAACAAATAAGTCTTCTAGGGAAGGGTGTACATTGAAAGAAGGTACTCCATTCTCAAGTTTTTCCATCACTTTCAGTTAATCGTGAGAAGAAAGTTTCTGTCCTAACCTAGACTTACTTAAGAGCATAATTCAAAGGCTACTTAATAAATAAAATACAAAGTCGCACTAGCATGTAGTAACTGACTACTATAAACAACAGGCTTTCCAGACGCGACGTACTCGAAACCGTATGGTATTATATGTATATGTATTTTCTATATAAAAATAGTAATAGTAACATAACTTAAACTATTTCAATCTCGTCATCATCATCGCTGCTAACAGTTGTTTTTAAACCATATACATTTTGACTCCTTATTTTGTTCCTTATTTCTGTTGTTATAAGAAAATCTTTCAGTCTTATTTGAATCGACCTATAAAACACACATTACAGGTTTTGCACATGGATGTGGCATAGTATATTGATCACTGGAATTTTTAAAATGCGCTCTCAGAGGACGCTGACCAAAGTAATCCCTGTAATTGTCGGTTTTAGTGTTCTGTCCTGCTCTTCTGTACTCTGTACAACTGTACTAGTGTGCTCTGTGGTTGATGATGTTTTGTGGTAGAGCATGTTGTTCTTTTATTAGTCTGGGTCTGTAAATTTGTTTTGTTCGATTTCAATTCATCTCGTTTTATCTGTTTAGCAGTCAGCTTCCTGTTTCCTGTGTCGTGCGATAAATATCTCGGCCAATGTCTAGTAATTCTGTTAAATTATATAAAATGAAATGATTTCAAACAGTTCAGGGAACGAGAATAATGCTAATACAAGTACACCAATGAAACAAGAAAGATTACATCAATACATAGAGCTCAAAAGTTTACAAAAGAATGGATGTAGAATGCCCAATTTTAAGTATTAGCTTGTTTCACTTAAGGACAATCAATATAAGGATAATGTGAGTTGTGCAAACGCATTTAAGGAAAATCTATAGACATAATTATTAGCATTGCTTTCTAATGCTAATACCCCTAGACAAATAAAGTCATAATGTGGTTAGTGGTACGATAATGTACGATAATTTTACACCCTTCCATACGATATTTTTGACGCGATAGGTTGGCAACACTGGCCCCGGGTGACACCAACTCTAGCTACGCCATTTGCAATAGTTATTACAAAATGCTGTAAATAATTCGATTTACCTCCCAGACATCGGCTACACTTTTAATTTCGTCGAATGTTATTTCGACTTCATTGACTGTCTCGAATGTTGCTTCAATAAACTGTTTTTTCAGCGCCTTATTCATATAGTACATAGAAGCATTTTTCAATTCAGACACATCTACAATAAAATAAACTCTCAATGCATAAGTGCCGCCATCTCAAAGTCACTAAATTATTCACCAGACAATAATATCACGCCGGTGCCACATGTTGAGGTATTGAGTAGATTTATCTACTTCTACTGAGATATTTATGGACAGTCCATGATCATCATCATCATTCAAGGGGGGGAGGCCACTTAGTTGAGCTCATTGTGCTGCCCTGTGGTTAGAAGCCTATTCCATTCTAGTAGGTTTGTGGACGGCCAGAAACCCAGAATATTGTCAACGCTAACTGCTATAAGTTTTTCTGGGAGCAGTTTTGATTCTTCGAAATTACGGTGCCCAAGGGATGCCAATGCAGGGCATTCGAACAGGATGTGTTTTTTCCGCCACTCTGTATTCCCTACATATAGGATCATCTACGATGCCCTTAGTATGAAGGTGTTTTTTAAGAAGACAGTGACCAGTTAAGATTCTAGTCATCTCTCTGAGGTCCGTTCTGTTCAGAGAAAGGAGTTTCTTTGAGAGCCTAGGCACAAGCTCTTTGATGAAGAGCTTGGCCTGCCTCAGGTGTGGTGATTCTCGCCACAGTTCAGACCACTCTTTGTTCAGTTGGTGCAGAATGGCGAGACCCCCACGCAATTTGGTAAAGCGACCATTGGCTCTGTGTCCAGGGACCCAGATGAGTTGAACTTTATTTCTCCTAGCTAGTTCAGCTAGTGTATCTCTGCATTCTTTGACAAGTCTTGATGTGACTCTGGGTGATTTGAGAGCTCCCAGAGCCGACCGGCTGTCTGTGCAAATATATATGCCCCTATTTACATAGTTTCCTCGCAGGTTTTCCATGGCACAAGTCAATATTGCGTAGACCCCCGCCTGAAAAATCGTGCAGTAAGCGCCTAGTCACTGAGATAGTGATCTGTGGCCGTTTTAGATACACTCCCGCCCCAGAAGCCTCACCTACCTTGGACCCATCTGGTGGCAGTAAGGTGAGAGTTTCGTTACTCCAATCTCCTCTATCCGGATTGAGGATTTTGGGAGAAGTGGGACATATAGCTGGAATCATGCTATCTTGCTTCATTTCTAGTATGCGGCATTTAGAGATTGCCTCACTTAAAATCCCTGAGCGTCCACGAGAGTAGTGCATTTTGGTCCAGTGACCTAGGCCCTTTAACCTATTCACCGTTCTCATGACCTCAGTTTATATATATATATATATGTGTAAAGATGGTAATCCGGCTAGAGCTTCAAGGGTTTTCGTTGGAGCCGACCTCATACCACGTAATATACTTACGCATGCAAACCGGTTCAGGGGGCGCTGGGACATACCAGTCCTTGTCCCCCACCACCACACTACCGCAGCTAAGGTGACCACAAGCCTGCCTGATCATAGCGGTATAGATCCAATGAAGAATCTTTGGCTGTAATCCCCATTTGCTGCTCTTCTGCAAGCCCAAAAGGACGCAGCGGTCTTCCTCGCTCGATATTCGAGGTGTTCGCACCAGGTTAGTTTAGAGTCTAGGATTAGTCCCAGGAACTTCACCGACCTTTTGAGTTGCAGGAATTTGCCAGAATTTGCCCAACTTACGTTCCCTGGTAAACAATTTCCGTTTTGTCAGGGTTGACCCTTAGCCCCTCCGTGCTGCACCAGCCGTCCACTATGCTGAGCAGCGTGTTTTGCAGCTGCAGAATGTCCCAAGTGCCGCCCGAAGGTGTCGCCAACCAAGTTATCTGCATAGGCTAGGGCATAAAACCCAGACTCGTCCAATTCCTCCAAGAGTCCATCGACTACAAGACACCACAGAAGCGGAGATAGGACACCTCCCTGTGAACAGCCTTTTATAGCAGTGATTTTTATGGACAGGTACTGATGCTCAAGATAATTATCAAGGTTGACAGATGATGATAGGCTGATAAGATTTTCGAAAAATTTTCAATACAGTCATACATATTTCAACATATTTTATACTTACGAATTGAACAGGTGATTACGAATACAAGGTAAAATATTGTCTCTATGAAAGAGCTGCGCAACACCTGCTCCCTGTCAAAATCTTCCGCCATGGATCTTGTAATACATCGGGCTGTAAATTAATAGAAACTCATAATTCTTATCAACATATTTTCTGAACATACATTTTTGATTTTCTTCAGAAATATAGGAATTAAGTAAGCTACAAGATGGAGAAGAATTTTGAGTTATTTCGATAGGTCATCATGTCATACACAAACAACAGACACAAAATTTTACTTTATTAAATATCACTTTATTTAATGGCAATTTCGAGCTTTACAGGTCATTATCAAAACATACAATAAGAAAACCGTGAAACAGTATTTATATGAAATTTACAATGAAGTTAATCGATTCTAGCTATTAAGGTTAATTGTGTTCAGATAGTAAATGGAGAGGGGTTAAACTGTCGGTAATCACACTATGAATTGTATTACGTGGAATTTAAAAGGGTAAACAAAGTGGAATTTCCTGAATCTAGTTGCACGTTAGTAGTAGAATGAAATAATATTGTGTTTGATTATTTCTATAGACTCAATCGATTAAGTTTTATAGCCTTCGTAATTGTAAGTAAAATATTTTGGTTTTCTAGTGGAGGAAAACCTGTCTTCTGAGAGTTTTGCATATGGGCCCAGGGCCTCAAGAAGTCTTAAGACGTCCCTGTTCTTGCTAATTGAATATAGAAATATTTGGTTGAAATGACTAAGATCTCCGATAACAGTTCACGACTTACAAAAATTTATATTTCACATAAATATCAGTTTTTAATCTATAAATTGAAAAATCCAAAGTTTAATAGTGCTGTCAAAATACTGTATGAGGTACCTACCACTGTGGCATGTAAACTAAATTAAAGTGCTTTCATAGATATTTGACACTAAAATATTCTTACTTCGTTTAGGTTTTTTGTAAACCATTTCCTCCGAAGGAATGGTACTGAGATCTTCCGAATACGCATCTTTAAGACGTGTTTTCACCTCAATATTAGAGAGTATCTTTTCTGGTTCCTGCTTCTCAACTTTATCGGGTTCTGCCATATTTATTAAAAAATATCGACAGTTCTAGAATATTTCGACGTTTACTGATAAACTGCCAAGTACATGGATAATTATTGTTCAAAAATTAACCAGCATGTCACTTCGATTTTCGTTGGTTTTTATCATACTCGTCACATATAGGTATTAGTATCCATGACATGTCACTATGTCACTTAAAAATCTAAACTGATTCGTGATTCGTGAATTTAAACAAGAGAGCGACGTATAAAGCACATCGTAAAAATTAATAAAGTAACCGTTTATTTAAAATACTATAGGCTGTTCTCATTTTACAACCCACATCGACTTTTCTGAACTGATTTTATCGTTTGAAGATGACACGCTAGTGTCGAAACTGTAATCGCGATTTGTTTCTATAATATGTGTTGTAAATCATACTATCAACAATATAATGTTCATGTGAGATAGTTCAGTTCATAGTTTTTTGTTGTAAATTGTTCAGATCACCGTTCTCTGTGTTTTTGTATGAATGTCAATCTTTTAGCTATTTTGATTATAAAAAAACTTCACTTGTTAAAAATGACATATTTAATATAAATATCCTTCAGTTCTTTTGCTATCTTTTTCACTTAATAATATATAAATCAGCTTCAAACATTCTATGCGTGTTTTAATATAACAACAATATGTGATAAAAAACAACTGTAAGTCTTTTATTTCATTATATTAATAATTGTAGTACTTTGAAGAAACAATAAATTATCACGAAATATTGGTGTGCAATTATAATTTTCTTTTGATTACTCAGCTACAGACTGATATTTCCGAAAAAAAACCTATTCGAAATTTCAACTAGTGACGTTCAAACCCTCAATAGGTTGTGCCAAAAAAAAATCGATATTTTTTTATTCCGCTCTTCTTCGAGTATATCATTCCCCGTTCAAATTCATTCCGGTATTTAATGTATTTCAGTCTCCACATCCACTTTCCGACAGATATATTGGTGAAAAGAACCAACTTAATTTGATACCAAATCCATCCACGCCCTCCCACCAAAAAATGTTCCACTTTGACAGCTCGTAGCCGGTTAAAAGGTTATTATTAAATCCAAATTCTGACACCGAATTAGAGATGTGGAGAACGCATTGTATCGATGAACTATTCTCTCAACTTCATGAAAAGATTTGACGTGAACTGCGACTTTTTAACTGAAGATCCATCTGCGTGGAAAAACAACGAGTCTTATATAGAAGCGAAAGAAAAATTTTCATTTTTGCGCGTTACGAATGACACCGCTGAAAGAGGTATAACGTTAATTACAAAATATAATTCCGAATTGACGAAGAACGAAGAGCAAAAACAGTACCTGTTGTCGAGGAGCACAGGCGGCGAATTCTATGCCTTGCGAAAAAAGCGTTAATGTGATGTATGATTACAAATTATTAAATGATTGTTAAAAATATTTGATTGTAAATGAGAGAGAGAGAGAGAGAGAGAGAGAGAGAGAGAGAGAGAGAGAGAGAGAGAGAGAGAGAGAGAGAGAGAGAGAGAGAGAGAGAGAGAGAGAGAGAGAGAAAGAGAGAGAAATTTATTGAAAATTTTGATAATAACATAACATAACATGTGAAATGTATAACAATTATTACAGTACAGTATTTTGGTAAATTACAGTATTTTATAAAGTTGATTTAAAACTAGATAATTTACAAACAATAAGGTTAGTAGAATTTATGACTATTGATTGCTAAAACACTTTCCTAAGCAGAGCTTGTGTGAAAGCGCAATAACAAATGTATAAACTTAAAAAAAAGGAAAAAAAGGAAAAAAAATTAATTACAGTTTCTAGTAGTGCTGTAGAAACTTATTTTTAAATTACTACATTAATAGGTAATATTAATTTAATTAAGTAGTTCCATGAGATTAATAAATTAATAGTGTCACCAATCCATCTACCCTAGTAGTAGAAATTGTTCAACCCAAAACTTGATATAATGAAGGAGCAACTATGGATTTATGATTGTTTCATAACGCTTTATCGGTTGCTAATACATTATTGTTATGTGCTCTAGTATTGATGTTATGTGAAATAGTATTTTTTTACCGACTTTTGAATATCGACAATAGCTTGTTTCATGAAAATTTGCCTAATGTTGCATACTGATGCCTCTTTGTACAGTAGAACTGTAGAAAATAATCTAGGTTTGTTCAGAATAATTTTTAGTATTATATTTTGGGCTATTTTTAAACTATTAAGCGTATTCTCATATACGCCCCCCCATCCTACTATTCCGTACTGTAATACCGACTGCACCAGGGCATAATAAATTACTCGGATATCTTTTTGCGACAAATATAACTTTAGTTGTTTAAAAATGTAATATAGTTTTCTAACTTTCTTTGTAAAGTTTTTTATATATTCATCCATTTCAGATGGGAGTCAATGTTAATGCCTAAGTATTTTATATTGTACACAATTTCTAACACATAGTTTTTAGTAGGCTCTGAGCAATCTGGTCTGTCAGTATTACTTAATGAGATAGTTTTATACAATGGCAAATTGTTTGCGTATGAAGTAAAAGGTACCAGTTTGGTTTTATGGATATTTATTGTTAACAAATTTAGTGATAACCACTTCATTATGATATTCATTTTGAAAATAATTTTTGTTTTCAATAGAGCCCAATTTTCAGCTTCGAAAAGTATGACAGTATCATCTGCATAAGACACTATTAGACAATTTTGATTTAGTTGTAGTAAATCGTTAATATAAACCAGGAATAATATGGGACCTAAAATTGTTCCCTGTGGAACCCCGTAATTTGACATTTGCAAAGTACTGTAAGTATTATCTATTCTAACTTGTTGTTGCCTATTGTGAAGGTATGATTATATTAAGTCATTTGTAACACCTCTAATTCCTGATTTATATAGTTTCTCCAACAGTATCTCATGGCTGACTGTATCGAAAGTATACTGTATACTAGAATATACTCTGTAGGTACTCAACACATTCTAATAATTTTATGACTCGTCGATTAATTTTATAAAAATTCATTGATTGAAGTACAAAATGGGCAAAGTTTTGGCCAAAAAAACTTTTTTTTTTAATTCATAACTTCATGCCAAATCATCGTAGAAACTCGAATTTTTAGGGAACTTAAAGAAAAATGATTGAAATTTATTGACCTGTTGTCTGATTGAGTCCATGATTTTTTCGGCTCGGCCTACGAGCTGTCAAAATGGGACATTTTTTGACACCAGGAACATTTTTTCTTAGCGGGTAGCGGGTTGGGAGGGTGTGGAATAGATTTGGTATCACATTAACTAGCATCACATTAAAGGGAAGGTTTTAACCTTTTCAGAACTCAAAGGTTCATCTATTTTCAACTGAATTCAACCGAGTTAAGGCACTCTGAATTTTTGCCATTTTTGGTGAATTTTCAGGTGGTGCGTTTTTCCACTCGAGTGTATCATAACTGATGGGCGATTTTCTCTGAAATTATCAATTCAATTAATGCTACGTGATACTAGACTACGTTCAAAGAGCATATGACGCATCACGAACCTAAAAATATGAAGTTATTGAAATTTTAAGTTGAAATTACAGTTTTTAGGCCTTAAAAAAATGGTTCTCTTCGCCAATATATCTGTCGGAGAGTGGATGTGGCGACTGAAATGCATTAAATTCTTTGTGTTTGAATGTAATAATGTCTCCCAAGTGTCAAACATCCCGTTATTGTTGTTAATAAACCTCTCAAAAATTGAGGAAAAACTTAAAAAAACACGTTTTGGCCTAGATGCACCTCTAAATATTAACCGATTTGTTGTTTCAAATTTGGGGAACCTGAATGAATTTGAACGGGAAATGATGATATACTCGAAGAAGAGCGAAATAAAAGAATATCGATTTCTTTTAGCACAGCCTAACCCTCAAAGTTTCATCGATGACAGACTTTTCGGAATATTTGCTCTATTTACTATAAATGAATTGTCGGGATTCAGTAGCGAGGCGTTTTCCTTCAATCTGAGAGTTGCGATCGTCAAATGTTACATAAACTAGCCGGTCTGTCGTATTTCTCAGGATTGAAGTTTAGTCGCTTTGTTCATTAAATGCATTTCACTTCGCCTTAACGCAACCGAACATTGATGATCGTCAACTGTTTTAATAACTAACTTTGAGATATAAAGTGGGAATACAGGACAATCTATCGAATTTATTGTTACTGGACCATCGTTTTGAAAGCGACGCAGGTATCTACCGAATCAACTTATACCTACAAGGTGTTCCATCTCAGACGAGCCACCCCGTATATTTCTTATCCCATAGTGAGTGGACAAATCTCCCGAAACACGTCGAACGATTTTGTTTGGGGGACATCTTTTGACGTATATTTGAGTCTTGAACCCCGTAATAGGGGGCGCTTCAACCCCTCAAAATTGAATAGGAGAGAGGGGTTGAGTGATACGTCATTTGAAAGGTCTTGGAAGCCTCTTTACAACGGTGTATGAATAACGTAAATTTGATGAACCGTTTTCGCCAAAAATTAATTTTGTTGCTCGAATGCGCCACCTTGAATATTTTGGTTATTTGTACAATGTACAAGCTCATTTTTATTAAGCCTTTTTTACAAACTTGAACAATCTTCAAAAAATCACATTCGTAAAAAAATTGAATTGTGTTGTCATGCTTACAATGAAAAAAATTAAATCTGCGTGTTTAAATCAAATGTTCAAATTGTCCTCCATTGACTTCCATACAATAATACAATCTTGACTGAAAACCGTGTCTAACATGGTTCAGCATAATTGGAGTTATTTGACGACACTCATTTACAATTCGTTGGCGTAGTTCGTCCAAATTTTCTGGCTGACTCACAAAAATCTTGGACTTAACATGTCCCCACAAGAAGAAGTCCAGAGGGTTCAGGTCAGGAGATCGGGCAGGCCACTCCATAGGACCTCTTCTTCCAATCCAGCTACCGGGGTATTGCAAATTGAGGTAAATTTCGCCATTTAAATTACCAGGAATAAACAGAGGTCCAATTAGGTGGTCTCCCAAAATTCCTACCCAAACGTTTAGCTTTTCCCGATGTTCAGTGTGAGCTTCTCGGAATACATGAGGATTTGTATCGCTCCAAATTCTACAGTTATGCCGGTTAACCTGTCCATTAAGTAAAAAAGTGCATTCGTCAGAAAAGCAAACGTTGTACAAGAAATTTGGGTTATTTTTGATACGCTCGACCATAATTTCGCAAAACTCTTGCCTTCGATCCCAATCATCATCATTTAATTCCTGAATTAATTTAATTTTGTACGGATGGAACTTGTGTTTATGTAAAATTCTGAAAACGTTAGATTGGCTAATACCGGAAGCTGCAGAAAGTTGTCGTACAGATTGCGTGTTTGGCATAAGTTGGACATGTCTCAATACCGCCACAGCTGCTCCTTCATCATTAACAATTCCAATGGGTGCCCTTTTTTTATCCATTACTGAACCCGTCTCCACAAATTTTGAAATCAATTCCATTACGTACTTATGGCGAACGCTACGTACAGGATGGTTTTCGTTAAATATTCTTGCAGCCGCTCGGGCATAATTTTGATTTTGGTAATAAAGGCTAACCAGCTCAACACGTTCTTGCAATGTGTACACCATGTTTTTTGGAATTTTAAACAGATCAGCAAAGTAGTAACTCAACAGATTGATTAAAATCATGAAATGATCGAAGAAACGTTAAAACCAGATAAACACACCTTCTAAGAACAAAAAATGGAGGCAACATAAGGAAATGTTTTGCTGTTTTTTTATTTATTAGTTTGAGAGAATGTATTATTGTATGGAAGTCAATGGAGGACAATTTGAACATTTGATTTAAACACGTAGATTTAATTTTTTTCATTGTAAGCATGACAACACAATTCAATTTTTTTACGAATGTGATTTTTTGAAGATTGTTTAAGTTTGTAAAAAAGGCTTAATAAAAATGAGCTTGTACATTGTATAAATAACCAAAATATTTAAGGTGGCGCATCAAAATTACGTTTTTCATACACCGTTGTAAAGAGGCCTCCAAGACCTTTCAAATGACGTATCACTCAACCCCTCTCCCCTATTCAATTTTGAGGGGTTGAAGCGCTCCCTATTAGGGGGTTCAAGCCTCAAATATACGTCAAAAGATGTCCCCCAAACAAAATCATTCGACGTGTTTCGGGAGATTTGTCCATTCACTATGGGATAAGAAATATACGGGGTGGCTCGTCTGAGATGGAACACCTTGTATATGTGTTTGACGTAGTTTGTGGAGAACTAAACAATAGATTCATGATAGATTATGACGTTCTTTGTGGCTATTCTCCTTGGAATAATACTTATTCCATCCTAGCGATTAAGTGTCAACAGAACTACCGAAAATAGTTTGTTAATTATAGTGCACGTACATAGATTATAGGGATATACAATTTATTGAATAAATATCAATTAGTCTATATAACTAGTTACCTATATTGTGAATTACTACGAGTTAAATTCTACATAAAAAAGCTTATTTGGTTCTTATTATTGCGATTTTATTTGCACATACGAGACATAATACAGACAAATATTATCAATCAAGTCAATTCTAAATACATTATAAATTACATTTCTTCACAAATAATGTTTGAAATTATCACCATAAACTTCAATGTTGAATGACATTCCTCTGCAAAACTGGGATCTCAGTTCAATAACTATGTAGCAGTGTCCGACTCCACCACTTAATATTCTGACACTTCCACCGGTTCCATCATTCCATTGGTTTACGACTCGTAGACAAGTAATTACTGTATCACCATAATATTCAACCTAGAAAATAGTTATTTTTGTATTAAGTGTGTGAATAGAGGTTTCTTGGTAATAAAAATTCAATCGAATGTGTCATTGAAACATGTATTTCACAAACGAAATTCAAACAACATTTTTTGTACAACTGTAACTTAAAATTAATCGGGCTAAACTACCAAGTTATGAATAAATACTCTCTATACAAATTCACAGCGTTAAATTTAATATGCTCTGTCGTTACTATAGTTAACAGTATAGATAACAATAATAAAGATTCTTGACCTACGTATGAATTAATACAAAATTCTCGGGAAATAGGTCACTCTAACACATATATTTTTATTTTTACCCTCGTCTTTACGTACGTTTCGGTCTCACGACCATCATCAGAAGACTTATTAATACAATAACCTGATTACTTAGAAATACTGTAATAACACAAAGCGTCCTTATCGCACAAATTTCGTTTAAATGCCAACGTCCCGAAACGAACGGAAACATGAAATCGGAACTATAACACAGCAATGTTGCAGCGTAATAATTAAAAATCCACTATTGAGTAGAATCATCAATAAATACGAACACATTTCATAAATGTCTGCGAGAGACTAACAGACAAAGAGTTCTATCCTCTTTGCTAACAGACGAGACCATCTCAAGTGTTCATTTAAGCGCCAGATGTCATAATTTATTAGGTGATAAAAGAAGGTCTCTGGCCTCTGAGAAATACTTTAGACAATTCTACCTAAAGTAAACTTTTACATTATAAGGACGTAAGTAGGAATTTGCAAGAATATTAATTAATTAAATTAGTATAAATATGACTTAGTATTTGAACGTCACTCCTATGATTTACAGACTTGGAGTCACGTTTTATGTGAATCATCTTCAGAATAGATCTTTTATAATAATTGGTTTCCTTAGTTAAAATATTATTCTTGTAATCAAATTGATGGTTATAATCAAAGCAATGTTTAGCAAGCGCGGTGGAATTTTCTAAGTTTCTTGTGCTATACTTATGGCCATACATTCTTTTTTGTAAACCAGTATAGGTCCCATCACAATCTAAACAATTTAATTTGTATAGTGTGTGGGTTTGTTTATCTTTAGGAATTACAGGTTTTAGATTTGAGAAATATTTCCCAACACAGTTAGTAGGTTTATGCGCTACATTTATATCATACTTTTTCAAACATTTCTTAATTTTCTCTGAGGTCTCCGGAATGTATGGTAGAGTTATATAATTGTCTGTATTACCTTTTACGTTATTTTTATATGACGATCCATTATAAATTTTGTTTATTCTCTCTTTAATAATAGGATTGAAAAAGTTTTTGGGTAGCCGTTCAATTCCAGTGTATTACGAACAATTTTTAGATTTTTGGGACGGTCCTCTGGGTGGGACAATTTAACCGCGCGGTCTGTAAGACTGTTTATGACGCTTTTCTTATAACAAGTTGGTGCAATGGAATTGAAGTGAAGATAGCGTTGAGACCAAACTTCTTTAGTAAACCACGAAGTTTTTATTTCTCCATCTGCATCATGCCTAATGTCCATATCTAAAATTTATGTTTTTGTTCACTTCTATTTCACTGCTAAATTGTTTACAATGGAAATTGTTAAATTTATTAATCACGTACTGAATTTTGTCATTGGGAACACAGATAAGGCAATCATCTACATACCGTTTAAAAAATACGAGCCGAAAATCTAATGAACTTATAACAGATTCCTCCAGGCATTCCATAACGAGGTTAGCAATGGTAGCAGAAATAGGAGATCCCATTGCTGTGCCGAATATTTGTCCAAAATATGGTTCACCGTACTGAAAATAAGTGCATTCTAAACAAAACTTCACAGCATTTATAAATTCCGATTGATCTAGAGGTGTGTGGTTTTTAATCTCTGCCCAACGTTTTTTGATGCTATTCAATGCCAAATCGACTGGTATATTTGTAAATAAAGAAACAACGTCCAAGGAAATTAGTTGATGGTTTACGGGTACGGATTGATTTTTTATAAATTCATTAAAATGCCATGAGTCTTTCACATAAAATTCATTATTTCCTATTATATTATTGATCGATTTTGATAAAAATTTTGATAAATTGTAAGTAGGCTATATTACTAATAATGGGTCGTATTTATTGATGATTCTACTTAATAGTGGATTTTTAATTTTTACGCTGCAACATTGCTGTGTTATAGTTCCGATTTCATGTTTCCGTTCGTTTCGGGACGTTGGCATTTAAACGAAATTTGTGCGATAAGGACGCTTTGTGTTATTACAGTATTTCTAAGTAATCAGGTTATTATATTAATAAGTCTTCTGATGATAGTCGTGAGACCGAAACGTACGTAAAGACGAGGGTAAAAATAAAAATATATGTGTTAGTGTGACCTATTCCCCGAGAATTTTGATTAATTAGTATAGATAACAGATGAAAAAGTCAATTTTTTTAACAGTAGATCACACAAGGATCCACAAAGATTTAGTAACGACTTCGCCCAAAACATTCACGTGAGTTCAGTTGGCGGAATGTTCAGAAGGGAGAAATTTCATCCATAATACATTGGAGATCACCAACGCATTTGTCTGAGTCTGGTCAATACTATGTATAGTATAAGGCCTAAACGCTCGATCGTGACGTCACAAGCCAGAGGTTACGTTGTGGCTAGTCACCAGGACGTTACAGTACGATGCTGCCATACCGACAGGGAAACAAAAGTTTTATTTTTCCTTTAGGACATATACAAGGATTTTCTGTTTAAACTGGGTTGCCAACCGTAAACTGAGTCCTAAGTTGCCCCCCATTTGCTTTTATTATTGTAACAGAATTTTTTTGTTTTACTTTTTCTGCAGCAGATTATCTAGGCTACTATTGTTAAGAAATAGTCACCCTTATCCACTAAAAATACTATTAAAGTACTGAGAACGTTTCGGCTACCAAGTAGCCATCATCAGAGTAAACTAAATTATGAATCAAAATGTACCTATTTAAATACTATTTGGGGATAATAATATAAGTAAAGGGTTACCCTCAGCTGGGCATAAATCGGAATTTAATAAATTGCTTTTTTGCTTATACATAATTGCGAAAAAATTCAGGAGGTGATTCCTTGTTGAAAAACAAGGTGGGTCTTTCATATAAAAAAAATCAGATAGAGCCCGTTAAATGGCGCGCCAAAAAAGTAGTTTTTTATTTTTATCTTCTGAATCCAAAAAGTTACAAAAATAAAATTAAGCACACATTATTTGCTATTAAGAAGGCATCCAATAACTGAGTTGCTGGTTTTCCACTATGTTTGTAAGGGGTAGAAATAACCACCCCTAACACTTGTTTTCCACTTGACTTTTTCTCTTATGTGTATATTGCCAATTAAAAATTCATTTTAGGTAGATTGTTTCATTCTGAACAAAAAAGGTATTCTGTAATTTTTTCGAAAAATTGAAGATTTCTGAGAAAAAAAATAATTTACTTACAAGTACATGGCACGATTCTCATAGTGTGGAATTTTAATTAAACTTTGATTTACCTAGTAGGCGGCTGTCATGTTGACATATTTTGTTAAGACCTAAATTATTTTCAGTATGTGCAATAATACGTTAAAATCATTGTTAATTGTCTTACACTGTTATCATTTTGAGGCCCTTTTGTAAAGAATTTCAGTAAAATGGAAGTGTACACAAATGCAGAATTAACAAATATGCATTTCGTTTACGGGCTATCTAATGGAAATTCCTTAGAAGCGTCAAGAAGATATCCAGAAATGGATCCCCATCGCGTCGCTCCTCATCACAGTCTATTTGCACGGCTTCATCAACGACTACGAGAAAATGGTACCTTCAAAATGATGAAACATGATTGTGGTCGCCAACGCGTAGTTAGAACACCAGCATTAGAGGAAGCAGTACTTAATTTAGTCGATGAGCAACCTGACATTAGTACCAGGAAGATTGGTTTGCTGTTACATGTTAATCATATGACGGTATATGCCATCTTAAAGGAACATCTCTTATATCCTCATCAAATACAACGAGTCCAGGCTCTGTTACCGCGGGATTTTCCGAATCGTCTAGTATTTTCCACTTGGATGCTGGGAGTGATTAGACAAAACTGTGCATTTCTGAAGAAGGTCTTATTTACAGATGAGGCTAAGTTTTCTAGAGAGGCGATTATTAATTATCATAATAACCACAAATGGGCCGAAGAAAACCCTCACGCTATAATAGAAGCTCACCACCAAGAACAATTTTCTTTAAATGTGTGGTTAGGGCATATTGGGAATCAGTTAGTTGGCCCACATTTTCTGCCGCCTAGATTAGATGGGAATTCATACAGTTTATTTCTGCCACTATTACTTGATGATATTCCTTTACGTGAGAGAATGGAAATGTGGTTTATGCACGATGGAGCCCCTGCCCATTTTAGTGTGAGAGCACGTGAGGTTTTGAATGAAGTCTATCCAAATCGCTGGATAGGTCGAGGTGCGCCTCAGTTTTGGCCACCTCGATCAACGGACTTGATTCCTTTCGATTTTTCTATTTGGGGGCATTTAAAAACTTTGGTATACAAGACTCCTGTTCGAAACCTGGAAGATCTACGAAGCCGCATAATTGTTTCATGTAGGGTTATTCAAGATACCCCAGAAATGTTCCACCGGATACGAGGATCAATGCGTCGCCGTCCAGACGCGTGTGTAATGGCTGAAGGGGGTCATTTCGAACATCTCATATGATCTCTATTAGTTTTTAATTCAAGAATAATATTTAATTGTTAGATTATTTTAAGTGCAGTTTGAGTTTCATTAAATAGCATATCTGTCAATTCTGCATTTGTGTACACTTCCATTTTACTGAAATTCTTCACAAAACGACCTCAAAATGATAACAGTGTAAGACAATTAACAATGATTTTAACTTATTATTGCACATACTAAAAATAATTTAGTTGTCTTAACAAAATATGTCAACATGACAGCCGCCTACTGGGTAAATCAAAGTTTAATTAAAATTCCACACTACGAGAATAGTGCCATGTACTTGTAAGTGAATTAAGGGATGAGGTCTCTAGGCCAGGGTTCGACCCCCCCCCCCTTTCGAATATAGTTAATATAGAATGCTCCTAGCGGCGAGCGAATTAACTGTTATTATTTCGAATTCAATGTACAACCTGCATCGGCGGTTATGACGTAGATGTATACGATCCTAGGTATGCATATTGTTTTTCACGATTTCGAAACTCCAAGGTTAGTTTTTTACATTTTTATAAATTATTTATAAATTCTCGAGAAATAGGTCACGCTAACACATATACTTATTATTTTCGTCTATACGTACGTTTTGGTTTCACGATCATCAGAAGACGAAACAATGTCTGAAACGGGATTTCTTAAAACTCATTGTATCAAGCACAAAGCGTCCTTATCGCACCAATTTCAATTAAAAATGCCCACGTCACCGAAACGAACAGAAACACGAGTAATCGAAATTGTACCACATAAATGTTTTAAGTATATGAATATGTATCAAGAACCCACTGCTTAGCAATTTTCTTATAATATTCGAAGTCATTTCAAGCAATGTTTGAATACGACTGAAACCAAAAAATATAACGCTTAAGTATCCACTTTCGAACCAAATTTATGAGGTTATAGAAAATTATGACTAATGTTCATATCTAGGAAATTTATGTTCTTGTTCACTTCTATTTCACAAGTAAATTGAAGTTTACAGTGGATATTATTGAATTTATTAATCACGTATTGAATTTGATCATTAGGAACACACATTAGGCAATCGTCTACATACCGTTCAAAGAAAATGGGTTGAAAATCTAATGAATTTATTACAGATTCCTCTAAGCATTCCATAATCACCATAAATTAAGTTAGCAATAGTAGCTGAAATCGGAGATCCCATTGCTGTGCTGAATATTTGCCCAAAATATTGCTCACCGTATTGAAAATAGGTGCATTCTAAACAAAACTTTACTTCATTTTTAAATTCAGATTGATCTGAATGATTGAGTGTGTGGTTTATAATTTCTGCCTAACGCTTTTTAATGTTATTCAATGCCAAAACGACTGGTATATTTCTAACTAAAGAAACAACATCCAATATTACTTACAATTACAATGGGTATTAAAGGTATATGACTTTTATGCAGTTTCGGAAGCCCATAGATATAAGGTCCTTGCCCATTATGACCAATTAATTCATTTATCAATTCAATGGGGATTATCATATTTTTGTACCATTTATTTATCAATTTATTCATTTTGTACTGATAATGTGGGTCAGATTTTGATTTTTATAAGTTGTTTCATTATTTAATAAATTTCATATTTTGTTTTCGTCATCTCTATGACGGTTTTATTACATTTATCCGCGTTTTAAACTAATATTTGAGGGTTAGCATCCAAGAACTCTTGTCTATTTTGTGTGATAGTTAAACCACCTTTTTGCTATGCCTTTTTCTGCTTTCTGGGTATTCTTTTTATTTGTCAAGACGTTACAAATTTTATTTTTAATTTGATTTTTTTTCTAAATTTTTATTACTAATTCCGCAGTTAGCAATTATATTGTCGATAGGCA
This sequence comes from Endomychus coccineus, assembly GCA_958510875.1. Classification (NCBI taxonomy): domain Eukaryota; kingdom Metazoa; phylum Arthropoda; class Insecta; order Coleoptera; family Endomychidae; genus Endomychus; species Endomychus coccineus. The sequence continues at coordinate 24,629,197 of OY294067.1, forward strand.
ATTTTTTATTATCAGGCAAACCAAATTTCGAACGTAAGATTAAGGTGTGCTGCACCTCATCCGGAATTTTTGTGTCTGTTAGAGTTTTTAATTATTGTTTATTGATTTTTTGTTTTTCATTAGTTACGCACTTGATTAAACTATTTATCCTTTTTGATTGAATTTTGTTAAATTTTTTTCCGAAATTATTCTGCTGGTTTTGAAAAAATTGGGTGATAAAGTTGCTATGAAAATTCAGATAACAGGATTGTATATAAATTAAGAATCTGCTGCTAAGCAATATTCTTATAAGCTCTATATACATATCGAATCACAGTATGTAATACGACTAAAGAACTGAACTAAACATATAACGTTCGAAGATTCACTTTCGAAACCAGATGTTGAAAATTTATGGAGTAATAGAAAAAGGTTATCAGACCTTATTAGAAATATTTATTTTATGCATTCTACCTAAAATATACTTTTAACATTATAAAGAGGAATTTGCAAGGATTTTAATTAATTAAATTAGTATAAATCTGACTTAATGATTGAATATCTGCTCTATGATTTACAGACTTGGAGTCACGGGATTGAGTCGGAGTGATGGTAAGTTTTACTAAGTATCGAGTATTTCACAAAAACCATCATAAAAAAATGAGTTATTAATATTCAAAAATAATGTCATCAAATGAGACAAACAACTTGACTTCTACATATTTTTCTGTGATAAATTTGTAGGTAAAATCCTCCTAATTATATTTTATTGTACTGTTATAGTATTTTCCCATTGATTGTATTAGAAATATTAAAGTCTCTACCTTTATCCCTGGAAATTTAATATATTTTCTTTGAATTTTAAACTGTTAACATGCATTTAGATTAACTTCCAAATGCTTCATTCGAATAGTAGCATCATATAATCACTAGAATTAAATAATCCTTTTCTCATAATAGTTTCAAAAAACCAGAAGCAATCTTTGCTGAATAATTTATTGATTTTATCGCTAAAAATTGTTCATTAAGTTTACCTGTACACTCTTGGTCCAAAAGATGATTCCACTTTTTCTAACTCGGTGGAAATATAGATCGTTCAGATTATTCAAATTTTCGCATTTGCCGGCGATGAGATGATATGACCAACCAAAGCACAAAGGGATCACCACTAATATTGTAAGTAAGAAAATAAACCGTGCCATTGCGTTAACTACCCCAGTCTAATACCTTCACTGAGCACTCTCAAGAACTGTATGAAACTTTTTGAACGTGTTTCCTTAACGAATGATCTTACTCATGCAGATGTTTGAATTCATCATTGTATAGAGAATGTTCCCATATGGTTGATTAAACATTAGTTTAACCATTCTTAAGATTAGACAGCGAAATATGTGCGATTAAATTCTGGTGGAGATTATTAACAGAAAAACTGACTTATCAAAAGTGGTTATGCTACATACCTCTTTCTATTCACACGTTGTTATCAAAAGATACAACGCCTTCAAGATGACTTTCGTTAACAGCTTTACAAGTTTGATTTTTCTATAGAGAGGCCTGCACTGAAAGATTAAGTTTCAATAGAAAAAATCTGGTTATTTGTCTTATTCGATGGAGGAACATGAGATTAATAATCATATCATTTCGTAGGATTGTAAAAGTTTCGTTACTTGTGATGATTTAAACAATGAAAAAAGAATAAAAGTTAATACCAATCTAGTTTGGTCCTCTTATTGTTTATATTTACTTGTTGGTCTTTGAAGAAATCATTGACTTTTCGTTCACTATGCCTTGGGTTTGATCTTTAGGTCAAATTCAAGCTTTGTTGACTAGGTAGGTACTTTTTGATTCTCAGCATAGCTCTCTTCCTAGTGAAATTCTAGATGATATGTTACAAAAGGTGAAATAAAGTAAAGGTAGAAATAAATCAATAAAAATCCTTAAGGACAACAAGCTTTCACATAATCCACTTAATAAGAAGTTAAATTTGGGAAATTGTTGGCAGTGGCGGCTGGTACTAAAGGGCACAAGGGCACGTGCCCACCCAATCACCAACGTGCCCACATAACCACCACGATAAACAGAAAGAAATTAGCATGTAATTCAGTGCATTATCTTAACGCTCAAAACTATGTTCCGGGGAACCTTCTGAAGTGTACCTATTTAAGTATGATTCGGCTTGACTACGGTTATCTTCGCCATACGCGCTTATACCGTCGGCCTGGGGCACAAATTAACGTCGCTCCAGTAAACGTCTTGCCTTCATAGTGTACAGTGTGTGAATTCAATTCGAAACCGTGAAGTGATCTTTTAAAAAACCCGCTATCGTTTCCAGTAACAAATAAACTATTTTGTTTTATGTGCTTAATTTTTAAGAAAGAGGTTAGTGCGTGGAATAAACAATACAAAACACATCGCAAAGAGGGTAAAGAAACACGAAAATTTCGTTTCTCACAAGAATGCTTACATGGATTTTAGTGTTCTAGGCAAAGTGGACATAAGTGAACAGTTAGACAGTGCATATTTGCTACATTAAATTAAGTACAACGAAGTTCTGGAAGAAAATCGTATTTTGCGCCAGTTAATTATGTGTTATATGGTTGTTATTATTCGATACGTGTTTAATGGACAAATTTTTGAACGCTTTTAGTCTTTTTTTTAAGCCAGGTCAACATAATGCTGATGTATTAGCAAAAACATTGCTCAATGAATTGCAAACTATTTTAAATTCTCCTTCTGGGTCTGATAACAATAAACTAATCGCTCAAAGTTACGATGGGGCGTCCGTGATGAGTGGTAAGACAAATGGTGTGCAAGCCAGTATCAAAAGAACATTTCGTTACATCCAGGGGCACGAGCCCCCTAGGCGTCTATTACTAGTTAGGTGGCGGCTGTAACGGATTCATCGGAAGTTATTAGGACGTCCTAGATATAGTATGGTATATAGACAACCCCCTTGGATTTTATCACTGCACGTGACGATAAAAAAATAATGAAACATTTCAATGTTGATGAGAAATGCGAACCGGTTCCCATCGGAATAGTAGAATGCGCCCTGTACTCACTGAGCCTCAAAGGCTTTAAAAAACTAGGACATTTGATTATCGTTATTATCAGCATTGACATTCATTATAATTGAATCGAGTTTCATGTAATTCGTAGCGATCGCCACGCACATGTGTAAATAGGATGAACTAAATCCTAAATCATGGCTTTCCCATTCCACCGAGAGTGAACAGCCCACTCTCCCACTAATTATACTTTTAACTTTAAATTCAGTGTAACAGCCCGTGGTGTGGTAGTGGACATTCGTCCGATAATCGGATGAATCTACTATTTTCATATTCATCCAATTATCGGACGAATATTCAGGGTCATATAGTATCAGTGAGGTTTATTCTAACTCAATGGCACGGTCGTATATGCAGGTCTGGGAACTCGAGGCTGTTTCCTATGAGAGAAGTGACTCCGCTAAGTGTCATCTGTTGCATAGTACCAAACAGGTGGCGCATGAGTCGAGGAATGATCTCTGGCACGTATACGACTGTGTTCTCTGGCAACTGTCATTGTTGACTTGTAAACACAAGGAATACCGGCGTTTTTAGAAAAAAATTACGAAACCGTGCATTGTGCCGAAATGCAAAACGGGGTACAAAAGTGTAAAGCAAGAAACTTCTGTTTTTAAAGTGCCTTAAAATGCGGAAATTCGAAAAAAGTGGATGCTCGCGATTCCGGATAGAAATCGTTTTAACGAGGTCTTTCATGTGTGCGAGCATGTATAACGAAAAAAAGGAAGTTATTTTTAAGGTGAGTAATACATTTTGACAAGAGTAACAGTTCTATTCCTCTCCCAAAACAGAATAGTAAATATTGCTTTACGAGAAAAATTATTTTACTTAATAATGTGATTGTTGCCATACTTCGATCCAAGCGCTAGCTGGTGGCTGAGTGAGGGACTACGAGTTTGGCGACATGTACGAGACTCATGCCAAACATAGAGTTCCCAGACCTCCAGACCTGTATGTACGACCGTGCTCAATGGTACCCATGGACGTCTTATTGAATAAATTTGCTGTCCTGGTTAGCAGTTGTTCTGTGGTTTGGTCCTTTAGCTTCTTCGTGCTGAGATTCAATAGCTGTCTTTGGATGATAAATTTATTGTCAATGGCCATGTCACTGTCATGTCAGGTGTCAAATATAAGTTTCTATGATCCTAAATAATAAAATCATCTGAGGCGTTTGTCTACTAGTCTAGAGTACTTTAAATAATATGAATTTTTAATTTTTCAATTAATTTGTTTCATTTTGATTTCCGTTCGATTTTGTTTTTTATCATGTGGAAATGTCACAAATGTGGGAAGCCCGTGTATTTTGGTAACTATTCCCATTTTATCAAAAAGTAAACACATTGTTCCCGATCAACGATAACCAACTGTTATTCAATTCGTAAAAGAATTTATGAGTTTTAATCAAAGTACTATGATAAAAAAATCCCTCACAGTTTACTGTGGGAGTAATCTTATTCAATGTAATATAATGGATATCTCATTCTTTGTTGCAATATTTTTACAGCTGAAAGAAAACAGTCTTTGGGTTACAACTGGCACCCAGAATGTTTACGATGTGAAGAATGCGGTAAAAGACTGAATCCTGGTCAACATGCAGAACATAAAGGTGTTCCTTATTGTCATGTTCCTTGCTATGGAGCACTATTCGGCCCACAGTTATTTGGACATGGAACAAGAGTGGAATCCCATAAAAGTTTTGGGCAACCGAAATCCTCTCCTAAAGTTGGAAATGGACCCACCTTGCCTCGATCTCATTTAGAATCTAAATTAAAGGTGAGTAGTACTTATTACAAAATAATTATTTCCTTCCATTTAAATTATGTTACTCATTTAATTCATTAATTTGAGGATAGACTTCTTTACTTTAGTATCTTCATTATAATAATTATATGACTTTCATTAATCAGGCACTAGGTAATATCAAAGTTTCTAAATCTAATTTAAAGTCAATCAATTAAAGATTGCCTAAACCCTTAGCAATCTCAAAATCAACAATAAATTACCTTAGTTTTTGAAATTAGTCTGGTTGTGACCTATTTGTTATCTATTTCACCTTCTCCAAGTTCTCACAATGGTTGTTGTGCACAAAGGTGTCCAATTCGAACCATCCACCTCTTATGTAGCCTACCTAGTATTCTCATAAGGGATTCCTGGGTCAATTAAAGATTCAACCTTTCTATAATATCCCATCTTTGAGATAAGTTCATATGTACTGCACCCTACCCAAGGCAATATATTGACTACAGTTTTGTTTCCCATTTTATAATTTCCGTTCTTGGATCCTTACAAATTGGATTATCATTAAGCATATTAATATTGATTCATATTTTATTAATAGATAATTTAAAGATACATGTATATCTACATGATTTATTAGGTTATACATTTAAGTATTATACGAATGAATACATGGATATAAACTTATCCTTGGACACTGGTACCTTTCCAGATATGTTCAAATTAGCACTCATCTTTCCCTTACACAAAAAAGGAAATACAACTAATATACAGAATTACCGTCAAATTTCACTGCTCTCTGAGATTTCCAAAATTCTTGAGAGATGCTTCTACAACATAATTACGGATTTCAATGATAAATATAATATTCTAAATACAAGCCAACATGGCTTTAGGAAATATAAGTCAGTGGAAACTGCCACAAATCAACTCATAGATGTTTACATGGAACTTGACAGAGGCAACTAAGTCTCTTCAACCTGTCTAAGGCTTTCGACAGTGAATCCTGAATTTATACTAAAAAAATTATATACCCTTGGCATAAGGGGTATCTTATTGAATTGGATTGAGTCATAAAACCTTGTTGTGAAAATTAACAACGAACTCTCAGAAGAATTCCCTGCTTCACTAGGAGTTCCTCAGGGATATGTCTTGGGACCGTTATTGTTCCTACTGTTTGCGAATGACTTGCCAAATTTTATCAGCGAGGGTACAGTCACAATGTTTGTATATGACATAACAGCAACGGTTTCAGGCAAGTCTCTTGAGGAAGTACAAAACAAAATTCATAAGACATGCAAAGAAAAGAGTTCTGGTGCAACAAAAACTCTTTGATTTTGAGCAATGAAGAAACTATGTATAAATTTTCATCTCCACAGAATGACTCCTAAGTTGATAAAGGAACAATTTCCATTCCCTTTCACAACCAGTGTTAAACTTCTGGGTTCCTGGCTCGACTCCGATTTGAGCTTCAATGATCACATAAAACATGTATGCAACAAATCAAACAAAGCTCTTTATGGAATTCTTCAACTGAAATCATACGTTAATGAACGAACTCTGATAAACCTATATTATGCTCTAGCTTACTTTCTTACAATATAATATCGTGGGGTTGTGTCAATGATCTTAATAGAGTTCTTGTATCACAAAAGAGATTAATGAGATTAATTTTCTACTCAGACTACCGTGCAAGTTGTAGAGAAGCATTCAAGAAATACTCAATTTTAACTGTCTCTTCTATTTACATTATGAAGTGCGTTAACTTTACCAGGAAATATTTCGACACTTTTCATCAACAATCTGATGTTCATGATTATAACACAAGGACCGTAAATCTCCGTTTACCTCCTCACAAAACCATTATGTTTCGCAAATGTCCAGTTTATAAATGTATTGTTTTTTATAACGCGTTACCAGTTACATCAAATCAAAACCCACAATTCATTCAACAATGGCGTGAAATCATTCTTCCAACAAAAACCTTTTTACTCTATCAGGAAATTTTTGTCTCCTGATGATTTATAACAATGTTTTTCTGGGCAGAAAATGTACATAAATTATACATACGGGAAATCTTTTATTATATTATACATATTTCTTACACATACACTACTTACATCTAATTGTCTCAGTAATCATTGTACCAATTCTTTGTTTGACTTACCTTCTGTACTTTGTACCGGGATATCAAAAATTATCTTGGTCAAGGGTGGTTGTGGAATCTAAAACGTGTGTCTTACTTTACGTTTGAAATAATTATGTCACTGTCACACTGACATCATCAATAACCTATAAATTTCATACTCTATTTCAGTTGTAAAACAATAATGAACTATAAATTATGGAATAATTATGTGAACTTTGAACCTTTTCAGAGGTCGTTTTGAAATAGTTAATTTTCCGTAAATCGAATGACGTCCACGTGAGAAGCTCGTAGCACGCGAGTTAGAAAAGTGGAAACTGGTTGTACCTAATACGGCTTTACGACGACTTTTCGCGTGCCGTTTTCGCTCCATGTAGTTAGATTTAGTATCGGACCGTGCCCGACGGCCCTTCTTTTTTCGATAAATGTCCATTAAATAGGAAAATTTAATTAAAACAGTTTGAGCTATTTTCAGATCTCAGCTACGCTCGTCTAACGTGCGACGTACCAACGGGAATTTTCTCGCGTCTAAAATATACACGAAGCGGGTAAAAGCTAGCGGCCCATAGCCAAAATCACTTTATTACAACTGGCGCCGGTCGCACGGTTCAAGAAACGGCCCCAAATTAACAAGACCTAGGTAAAATGTATAAACTCTAACTTACACGCAGCGAGCTCCTCGAGGCATATGTCAAAATGATTTCGTTCGTAGCTAAATACATAGGACGTCTGGCGTTCATGCAATTATGTTTTTAGATAATTCGAACCTTCTATTTTCGATAGGCCACGTCAAAATCCCGGAGTCCAAAGCGCTAAAGACTTCTGAGTGTTACAATATTCGTATAAAATTGCGAAATTTCGCACTTTTAGAAACTTCAAATTAATTATAACATAATTATTTCAAACGTAAAGTAAGACACACGTTTTAGATTCCACAACCACCCTTGACCAAGATAATTTTTGATATTCCGGTATGTTATTAAGGTGAATAAAGATTATTATTATTATTATACTCATTTTCTCATGTTGACTTTTGCCACCTCCAAAGAGGTGGGTTGTGACAATAACTTTTTGATTGGTTTTATGAATTTGGAAAAAATGTTATGAGTGAAACTTTGTGAACATAACCTACTCACATCTTGCTCTCATTTATTCGATCTTATTAGGAAGGTTAAATTCACACATTTAGAAACTTTTTGTCTCCATCATTTTTTTCTACTCCATAGAAATGATAATAACCAAATCAATAAAAAATCCTGAGTGTAAAGTGCTATTAACAAAACTGGCCAAGGTAGCACCTCCTGAAATCCTTCACATTCATTAAAAACATCCTGTATATGTTTTATTGTATAGAATTATACAATAATTTAATTTAATAATCTTGATACGAATTTCTTTCACTGTTACAGGTTTATAATAATTTTTTCGAAGGAAAAAGTGGTGAAATCAGAAGTCGCGAAGTGAATGGTCGTCTTATATTAGAAGGATCTTTGAGAATACATTGGGGTGTACAGGGCGTTATCCATTTGAAAGAAAACGACGATCAAAGAATGGTCGTTACAGTACGTAAAAGAAACTCCTGTCGAATTTCGGGGAATATTGATTATGAGTCTGATGATGATATCCCTAACATATCCAGAGATACGAGTTACAACGATATATCAGTTTGTTCTGAAAGTACAAATACAATCGATTCAAGTGATACCAGTAAGTCTGATACAGGAATAGAAAGCGGTGCCGATTTAACCGATGCCAGTACTCCCAAGCACAGTTCTAGTGGCCTAACACAAGAGATATTACCCAAGAGTGTTACTTTACCTTCCAAATTAGATATTAAGCAAATGGAGTGGGATGAATTGGATGATCTTTTACAAGTTGAAAGGAAAGTTGAGGATTCTGACAAGCTTTATAGGACTATGCCGACACCACTTCCATCACAGTCAAGCACAGAATCTCAAAATAGTAGCAGTACAAAGTCTGAAAGGTATGGCAGGAATTGAAATGAATTCTAAAATTTTGACATTTAGTATGTTTAATTTCTCTATAAATTGAATTAAACACTAAATATACCTTGATAACAGTTGTCCCACCACATTGTGGCATCAGTAAATTAAGTTATTAACTGGATAAAGTAAATGTACTTCCTTCAATATTAAAAAAATTACACATTGTGTGATGCACAAAAATTATATAATTTTTGACCTAAACAAATTGAAGAACTAAAATCAATTCATTCTTTGAAAAGAGAAAGGGATACGTTGATGATGATTACCTTATTTTGGAAATACCGGGATATCAAAAATTATCTTGGTCAAGGGTGGTTGTGGAATCTAAAACGTGTATAATTATGTCATAATTAATTTGAAGTTTCTAAAAGTGCGAAATTTCGCAATTTTATACGAATATTGTAACACTAAGAAGTCTTTAGCGCTTTGGACTCCGGGATTTTCACGTTGCCTATCAAAATTAGAAGGTTCGAATTATCTAAAAACATAATTACATGAACGCCAGACGTCCTAGGTAATTAGCTACGAACGAAATTATTTTGACATATGCCTCGAGGAGCTCGCTGCGCGTAAGTTAGAGTTTATACATTTTACCTCGGTCTTGTTAATTTGGGGCCGTTTCTTGCCCCGTGCGACCGGCGCCAGTTGTAATAAAGTGTTTTTGGCTATGGGCCGCTAGCTTTTACCCGCTTCGTGTATATTTTAGTCGCGAGAAAATTCCCTTTGGTACGTCGCTCGTTAGACGCGCGTAGCTGAGATCTGACAATAGCTCAAACTGTTTTAATTAAATTTTCCTATTAAATGGACATTTATCGAAAAAAGAAGGGCCGTCGGGCACGGTCCGATACTAAATCTAACTACATGGAGCGAAAACGGCACGCGAAAAGTTGTCGTAAAGCAGTATTAGGTACAACCAGTTTGTACTTTTCTAACTGGCGTGCTACGGGCTTCTCACGTGAACGTCATTCGATTTACGGAAAATTAACTATTTCAAAACAGTTTTTGACCCGGATTGTGGCTATCACGACCTCTGAAAAGGTTCAAAGTTCACATAATTTGTAGTTCATTATCGTTTTACAACTGAAATAAATAGGTATGAAATTTGTAGGTTATTGATGATGTCAGTGTGACAGTGACATAATTATTTCAAACGTAAAGTAAGACACACGTTTTAGATTCCACAACCACCCTTGACCAAGATAATTTTTGATATCCCGGTATAACTATTCCAAAAATTTTATTTCTGTTATATTTTAATGGTTCCAGTATATACTCAGTAGTTACTTCAACTCATGAATGCATTTTCTTATTTCATCTACATTAGTTGGACGAAAGTCTCTTAAACGAAGGAGGGACGGCAATAACACCCCCTGGTGGACTTCCCAAGTGGAAGAACATCGGAAACAGGTGAGAAAACTCTTCAACAAATCGAAGAGAACGTCGTGTAGTTCAGACTGGGAGACCTTTAAGGTTTCCCAAAAGAACTATAAGAACGCTCTGAGGAGCTCAAAAAGAGACTCGTGGCGTATCTACTATGAGGGCATCAACAAGATGCCGTCAGCAGCGCGGCTATGCAATGCTCTCTCCAAGGATGCCTCGATTGGCACAGGATCAGTGATTCTGCCGAACGGGGGGAGTACACGTACACCGGACGAGACGCTACGACATCTAATGTCGGTGCATTTCCCTGGGTCTGATGACCACCTCATAGTCACACCACCCGAGGACTTCCGTGTCAACGCGAGAGCGATTGACTACAGGATGACTTCGAACTTGGTAAGCTATGAAAGAGTGCGCTGGGCCATCTCGAGCTTTGCGCTCTACAAATCACCGGGTGAGGATGGGATCTTACCAGAGCTTATCACCATCCCGGTGCTCCAGATATTCCAATTTTGTATCGCCTCTGCCTTTATACCAAGGCTTTGGAGGTCGGTCAAAGTCGTTTTCATTCCTAAGGCGGGAAGAACTGACTTCACTCAAGCCAAATCTTTCCGCCCTATCAGCCTCACATCCTTTCTCCTGAAAGGGCTGGAGAGATCGATAGGTTTATCAAAGACGGTGTTTTACAGGATTTTCCGCTTCACCGTCGACAGTATGCCTATCAGGCGGGCAAATCAATCGAGACGGCCCTTCATCACCGGGTTACCCAGATTGAAGGAGCTACTAGTCTCGGACAGTGCGCCATAGGCGTTTTCCTATATATCGAAGGGGCGTTTGATAATACCTCCTTTGAATCCATGTGTCATGCTGCGGAGAGACATGGAATCGATCAAAACTTGATCAGGTGGATCAAGACCATGCTCTCGCAGAGACTGATGACGGCACATCATAATGGCTGCGCCGCATGTACACACGTCACTCGAGGGTGCCCTCAGGGAGGCCTACTGTCTCCGCTTCTGTGGTGCCTGGTGGTGGACAGTTTGATGGTCGAGCTGAATGAGGCTGGGTTTTACGCCCAAGCCTACGCAGACGAATTGGCAACTGTGACCCTCGGAAGACACTCGGCTACCTTATGCGAGCTGCAGAACACTCCACTTGCCATTGTTGCTCGCCAGGTCGAGGGACTCAGGGTGAATCCTGAAAAGACCGAAGTGGTTTCTTTTGTTTGGAAGGCTCAGTAAAGTATCTGGGAGTCATCCTCGATGCTAACCTGAACTGGAAAATGCACCTGGAAATCCGGGTAAAGAAGGCCGTTGCATCCTTATGGGCATGCAGGAGAAAATACGGCCACAGGTTCTGCACTGAATCTACACGGCCATGATCCGCCCAATCATAACCTACGCAGCCGTTGTGTGGTGCCTAACGACAGAAACGATTCTGTCCCGTCTGGCGCGCTGGATAAGGCTCAGCGACTTGCCTGCGTGGGGATAACGGGGGCTATGAGGACCGCCCCACAAGGGCTCTGAAGGTTCTGGTGGGGAACATCCCTCTACAACTCCACATCAAAACAGTGGCTGCGGGTACGGCGTATCAGCTGGTTGGTCTGGGCCAGTGGGTCGGCGCGTCTATGCCTCGCGGTCATGGCAAAATCTGGGATTGGGCAGCCGAGAACTGCCCGATCCTCCGACTCACGCAAGATGCGATAGCGCCTGCTGTCAGGTTTCAAACACCAGACGTCCTCATAACCCAGAGGATGTACTGAGAGAACAAGGACTCTGAGCCGCTTCCGCCACCCAATCGTTTTCCAGGCTGACGTCTGTGCAATACGGACATGTGCCCTGGAAACCTTAGATTAATCTACCCAGATAGGCGGATTTACATCTGCACTGATAGCCGAGCGGCCCTGGGCGCTCTTCGCGCCCACATAATGACTCCTAGGCTTGTCTTGGAATGCAGGGAAACTCTGGTTGAATTAGCCAGAAGGAACCAACTACAGCTAGTGTGGGTACCGTCCCATTCTGGTGTGAAGGGAAACGAAGTGGCCGATGAATTGGTCAAATGGGGTTCCTTGAGCGCCCCCGGTCCCAATTCCACCATCGGAATTTCATCGATCACCGAGCTCCACGCCCTCAAGGAGCTACTGGATAGACAGTGGCTCTCGGCTTAGGGTGGTTCCCCCGGCATGAAGCAGGCGAAGCTCCACATTAGGCAGTTCTCGCCTAAACTCTCTATGAACAGGAAAGGCCTAAAACTGGTGACAGGACTCCTCACAGGACACTGTTATCTGAATAAACATCTACACATAATGGGCATTGGTGAAGACCTAGATTGTAGTAGATGTGGAGAGGGGGATGAAATTGCCTCTCAAATCCAATCAGAATGTCCAGCACTGGCTTCTCTTAGGCTACAACACCTCGGCAGTACACATATGCCGCTTGAAGCCATAAGAGACAACAGTCCGTGCAAAATCTTAACCTTCGGCACTGCCTTAGGCCTGCTGGGCTGATTCTTGTGTCAAGGGAAGCACAATGAACTTAATCAAGCGGTCTAAGTGCTCCGGACTTGTCCGCCCCCACTTTGATTGATTGATTGGGCGAAAGTAGATGGAGTTGGAGTTGCGCAAAGATACGCGTTTCATGCTGTAATTTTTGTGCTTTTCGATGTTTCCAGACATTTTTTTTTTCGATTTTTGAGAAGTGGTCATTGAATTTCTGAGACATTTCTTTTTCGTCCAGAATAGTTTCATCGCCAATTTGGGTTTCTTTAATTGTGGTTTTCAAACGTTTTTTGTTCGTGAATTTATTAATGACATCCCAGATTTTTTACTATCTTTGACGTTTTTTGTTTGTTCAGTAAAATACTTGTTTTCCGTGCGCCTGACTAGTAACCGGAAGTATTCTTTGTATATTTTATATTCTTGTTCGATTTGTTGGTTTCCGGGGTTTTCCCGAAATTTTCGAAAGAGATTTTGTTTTACTTTGCCCAATTTTGCTAGTCTTTCAGTTACCCACGGATGTCTCTTTTAACTCTATATTTTATTTTTGTAGTAGCTTGAGAAATTGCATTTTTCAATTTATTTGTCAATTCAATGGTATGGAATGGAGAGGTATTTTTCTGGTATTTTTCTTCCGGAGTGCTGCCCAATAGAACTGGTTTTGATATGTTCTCCGAAATATTAGAATATTCTAGAACTGTTATCAAAAATCATGACGGCAAATATGAAAATTTGAATTACCGATCTAATACCATTTAATTAGAAAAACAGTCCCTGTAATACATTCTAGAAGTAACAGCTATTCAATAGTCGAATAATGGCTAATAACCATTATTACTCTTCTACAAAATGTTCAATTCATTATCTAGGTAATTCTAGAAACTAATGAAACAAGCTTTAATTTATTCTGAAATTATCCTGCTAATCCAACTAAATTTTACAGCTCAGAAGAATCGTCCGAGATAACATTGAATAAAGTGAAGAAAGATTCTGAGAACGAAGTCAAAAACGGAATCGAAAACAACTATGTATTAAGTCCGATTACTAAATCGATTAGTAGGGACGACAGCTGGATATTGACCAGTAATCACCTGAACAGATCGATGTCGGGGCCAGACTGTCTTGGCCGTTATCGAGATCTGAAATCTCCGGAATTCGATCGAAGCTCCTTAGCCAGTATGGATATGTCGACCAGTTCCGATTATCCAGAAGATGAGGTGGTTCTAAGGCGACCCATAAAAACCGGTTCGACCGCCATACGACGCAGAACCGGCAAAAGATTATCGCGTAGCAAAGTGAGAAGACGATGCTCGATCAACGGTCATTTCTACGATAGAGAAACTAGTTTCTTCACGCCGCCCCACGGTAGTCAGATGAGCGTGTGGGTCACTTCTCTAGTCAATACACAAGAGGTCATCAATCTCATCTTGCTGAAGTATAAGGTTGAGAGCGATTTCAATAACTTCGCTTTGTTTATTGTACGTGATAACGGAGGTGAGTGAACGTTGTGTAATAGTTAATTCTTTACAGGATGTCTCATAAGTAATGGTACACAGCAATAGCAGATTTGACGATTTAACCAAACGCCTTAGTCTAAAAGTTATATCAATAAAGATACAGGATGTCAAATTTTTTGTTTAATTTCTTTAAAAATTGAAATGTTTCAACAAAATGTGTTGATAGTTTTGCTATTATTTGTAGAGGGCGCCACCTACGGTAGTTTGCGTGATGTTTATCAGTCATATATTTTTGGTGATTTCTTTATTTTCTTAATTAAAACTCCTGTTTTCCTGTCTTTTTTAAGCTAGGGGTAACCGTTTTCGAGATAATCCGTTTTAAAATATTCAGTGAAACCATTTTAAATTATAATTTTGGGATGTACAATTTTCCAATCTTGACTTTGATTTAAAAAAAAATGAGACGCTTTACAAATTAATATCTGTCAAACCCACGTGTTGTTAGTCAGCACCGTGTTTTGTTAAAAAATATCTAATAAAATTAAGTTTAAAATGCCAAGGCATAATTTATTTTCAAACCAAGAGATGCGCAAGAAAATTTTAATGAACACAGACCTCACGGTCGATATTTAGAAATTTATCCAAATAATATTTACAGTAGATTGGGGCAAACTGGTTCCTTTCGTCTCAAACAAGATATCGCGTGACGCCCAAAAAATATTACTGTGGGACAGGAGGAGGAAAAATTGGTTTGTGTTGCAGAAAACCCAGAAATAAATACGAGGCGTATGGCTGCTGCAGGATTTTTCATACAGAAAAGCTTTATCCGTACAATTTTACGTCTGTTCAAGGTGATTTGACTAAATCGTAATATTTTTACGTAAGGAATCTGCCATTGCTCTGTGTTACTCATGGGACATCCTGTATAGTTTTTAGTATTTTGGTATTTAGTCGAGGAAATAAACCCGAAAAGGTCGAATAAAAAAACGGCTGAACCTATTTTGAAAGGTTTTTTTTCCACAAAGGAAAATGCATCTTTCAGGAGCTAAAACTCCATGTGAAAAAAAGTGGCCAAATATAGCCCGAATAGGACAGAGTTTCTAAGGGGATTTATGGGGTCTTTGATCACGATTCTGAATTCGGATTGGAGCAACGACGAACATGGGGGCCAGGGCATCCAGAAAATTCGTGAAAACATCTTCTGCAATGGAGTGAACTCAAAAAAACTTGAGAGACGAATTTGGTTGCATTTCAGAGCATATTAAAAAACAATCCCTTGAGACGACCTAGGTCATCAGGGTATCCTGACCACCAGGTGACTATTGACGGTCATGGTCATGACCGGTAGAGAACCTCCCTAACAAGTTTCACTCCATTTCAAACGGTGTTTTCACGAATTTCCTGGAGACGACGTGGGTACCATGATGTCCTGAGCCCAGGTACGTCGTAGTTTGAATCTGGCACCGAAATTGTGATAATCGACCCCAAAAACCCCCGAGAGAGGTTGGTTTCTGAGCATAACAGTCCCAGGAGTTGACATAGGTAATCAGGGTATCCTGACCACCAGGTGACTCTTGAGGGTCATGGTCATGGGCAACCTCAAGAGAACCTCCCTTACAAGTTTCACTCCATTGAAGATATTTTCACGAATTTCCCGGAGACGACATGACATGTGCGTCATTGTCCAATCAAACTCCCAAATCGCAATCAGTGACCCCAAAAACCCCGAGTAAGAAATTCTGGCCTATTCCGGCTATATCTGGCCACTTTTTTCACATTGAATTTTAGGCCCTGAAAGTACATTCAAAAAGATGCATTTTCCTCTCTGCAGAAATCTTAAAATACATGTAAACAAAAAACAAACTGGTAACTTTTTTTTTAATGACTTCTAGAATCGATAAAAAAAAGCATCAAAATCGGTTCGGCCGCTTTTTTATTTTTTTTGTACATTTTTCATGGAACATGACTGCCTCAGAAAAAATATGTTCCTCTAAAAAGAGCAATTTTAAGGTGAAACTTTTTTTAAGGCATTAACATACTTTGTTTCATGTTATTGAGAGTGGTATAAAAACAAAGTAATTATTCTTTCATTTAGTTTGCTAATACTTAAAACAATAATCAATAAAAAGTAAATGCCCTACAAAAATGGCTGGAAAAGTATTTTGTCATAATTTTCTAATGCTAATAAACTGGGTAGCAAAAATTATTATTTAGTATTAACATAATAATTATTCTTGCCCCGGATATGAATTATACGTAAATTCTTGGGAAATAGGTCGTATTAACACATATATCTACTATAATTTCGTCTTTACGTACGTTTCGGTCTCACGATCATCATCACATGTTTGAAATCTAATTCGCATCAACTAAAGCGTGGGATTTCTTAAATCAATTGTATTAGTGCTGCGCTTCTTCATCGCATTAACTTCTATTACAAATGGCAAAGGGATTTTAATTTCACTTCGCAGACTGTTTTGCCGCGTTCTCGAGATATGACGTCTTCAACTATAGAAACATCACTGTGTAGCTGTTTTCTAATACATATTCATATATTTCAGACTTGAATGTATTACAATTTTAATTATTCGTGTTTCGTTCGTTTTTGTGATTCGATCTTGTTTAACGTGTCCGTATAAATCCACGTTTACAACTTCAGCAAACGTAAGAATTATCGTTAAATTGATCGTTGAGCGATTGGGATTAAAGTCATTTAGATTTAACTCAGAAAAAGTTAGATTTGCGTTGACATTCGATGTAAATTTATTTCCAGAACAGAGGCGATTGAAAGAGGAAGAATCTCCTCTAGTGGCTCGTGTTTTGTGTGGACCACACGAAGACGTAGCCAAATTATTTCTCATGGATAGCAATAATACCCAGGAAGTTAGTAACGAAGTAGCGCAATTTCTCAATCTGTCCTTGGCCGAATGCCGCGCCATCTTGAACCAATATTATTCGCAAGAAGAAAAGGAGGTAGCCCAGTTGAAACAAAAGTAAGATTTGAACAATCTGTATATGAGGTTTTTCTTAGGTTTTCAGCAATTTATAACTTTACATCTTCATGAAACACAATTTTCGTTTGAACCGTTTCGGCTTTTGTCTTTACGTGGGTCTTGCGTTAGAACTTAAATTGAATTATTTTACATTAATAACAGCATGGCATTGTTTTATGATTTATTCGATTCAATAATTATTGATTTATTTGTCGCGAAGCGTGATTCGGGAATAGTTCTTGTAAAAAAAATATTAATTATCAAATAGCTTTAACTACATTCATAGGCAAGAAGACTAGTAACCAAACTCCTGTGGAAGTGGCGCATGTCAAACAATGGAAGATGTATAGGCAGGATCTCCGAATTGCGGTCCTGGCGCGAAATATTATTGGGCAAAATCCTCGTATTTGCTCCTCCTCGTTTTTTGCTGCGAAAATTTTCACCCTCACTATCACGAATATGATAGTCTTAAACCCTTAAATTTCCGCCAAAAAAATTCGGATTTAGGGCAGACTCGTTGACAACGTAAAAAGTGGGCTAAATGTATCGTTGAGGTACCTATATAGAGACCATAACTAAATGGACTTTATTTCCAAACTCGTAAACGGAGGTCCCAAATTTGGTCAAAAATGCCTTGATTATGTAAAACTTGGGGAATATGTTCTTTGAGATGTATGAAGATGTTAACTCACGAGGCTTAACAACTGGCCCTTATTTGAGGCTTTTAAGGTGTAGATTGGAGAAGAAATCATACTTTTGGAAAACAGCGTTAATTTAGGTTTTTTTGGGTAGATGACCAGCAATCTTTTATTAAAATTTGGATTCCATGCCTGTCAACTATCAATTAGATGCGTACCCACTTTTGTAAAAATTTGAATAATTGGTAACTAATTGACAGTTTAGATAGTTGGCAGGCATGAAAATCAAATTTCAATGACAGATTCGTGATCAGCGGCCAAAAAAATCCTCTTTTCCAAAGCTTTATACTTTTTCCCAAATCTAACCCTTCAAAGGCTAAGGGGCGGTCGTTAATAAAAAAGAAGCCTTTCCAGATATGGGTTCTCTTACCAATATATTCGCCAGTAGACTTTTTTTCTTCACCTCCTTTGTAGCCTTGTCTGGCTATTGCCTAGGGCCTGTTGGCCTATTGTATCTCGCTTTTGATTTGTTTCTTTACGGTATCTACTCGAGTATTTTTGTGCCTTATACGAGTTTGTACAAGTCCTTTACTGGGTGGAAACGGTATAATTCTGGTTCGCCGGTAGGCTCTCCAAAAATTGACTGTCTTTTGCGATCCAGTGCCTCGCATTTACACAGTATGTGTGTCACTGTGTCTGTATCCTTACCGGAAATTCTGCAAGTCAGGTCGTTTAGGTGCCCTTTTACTGGCGCATAGCCAGTCATGAGCCCTGTTACGACTTTTATTTTTTCCCTATTTAATGCTAATAGGTCTGTCGTTCTTTTGTTATACGGAGCTTTGATGTATTTCTTCCCATGTTCGTTTCCTGCGATTTTTTCCTAGTATTCTTTGTGGTTTTCCATGATCCAGTCTTCTACAGGCCTTTGTGCTGTACGGTTTTGATACCCCCGTGGTCTGTTCTGTATCTGGAGCGTTCTCCGACCCACTTCTTGCAAGTTCGTCGGTTTTTTCATTGCCTGTCGTTCCCTGATGTCCCGGCACCTGCATCAGCTTAACGCGGTTTCGGTCTGCCAGTATTTCAAGTTCTTTGCATGTTCGTACCAGACGGGATGAAACTTCCTGACTTCTTTTGCCTCAAGTGCAGCCTGACAATATGTGGATCTGCTCATCTTCGTTGGCTCT